>CM033105.1:4010952-4671426 GCA_019321725.1 Paulownia fortunei | reverse complement strand
TTGAACTTCACTTATAAAAGTAAACATCCATAAATTTGTAAATATAACACTTACCTCTGAATTAAATATTTAAATAAAATTATCCTTAATACAATCAATTTATATAGTTTTTAGTTTATTTTGAATATTTTTCAACACAAATTTAGTATTAAGTTCTTTTCCGATTAGGAAAAAAGTTTTAAATTACATTTTTTTAAAAGTAATTAATAAGTTAAATAATTCAAATTTTAAAAAATTAAAATAATAAAAAAGTATAATAAATCAAAAAAATATATTAAACATAAAAAATATTCTAATTATTTGAATTCAAAATAAAGCATTAACTATTTAATCTAAATAATTTTTGAACTCTTTTGGACAAAGATAAATAAGTATATTTTTGTAAACTTAATTTATATATAAATATAAATAAATATATATATATACACACACATATAGTTGAGTACAAATAATTTATGCATTCTTATTCAAAATGGTCAAAAATTAATTAAAATATATTTTTGTTCAATTTAAAAAATATATAAATATATATCTAATTTTCAACATAGACATACTTATTTATTTTATCCAAAAGAGTTCAAGATTCATTTAGATTAAATAGGTAATACTTTATTTTGAATTCAAATAATCAAAATAGTTTTTTATGTTTAATATTTTCAGATACTTATTGTACTCATTGATTACTTTAGTTTTTTCAATTTGAATTACTTAAGTTAGTAATTACTTTTTTAAAAAATATAATTAATTTTTTTTAATTAAAAAATTAAAATTAAATTTATGATGCAAAATATTCAAAATAAACTAAAACTATGTAAATTGATTGCATTAAGGGCAATTTTATCTGCATATTTAATTTGGCAGAGGTAAGTGTTACATTTGCAAGTTTATAAGGGTGTTTGCGACCATAAATGAACTTCAGGGGTTTGTATTGATTAAAAGAGAAAATAGCAAAATTTGTTTTGTTGACTAAATAGACATTTGGTCCTTTAATTTATTAAGAGCTGATTTTAGTATTCTAAGTTAGAATTTCGCACATTTTATTTTTTTTTTCGCTAATAAATCTAGTTTTGGTTGGAAACTACTGACATGTCATAAAATTTGACTGGAATTTGCTTAGCTGGACACAAATTTGAAATTTTTTTGATTTTGAGGAAAAATTACTTGATGTGGTAATTATATGGACAAAGGAGGGAAAATAAATAAAATTGATGGAATTTCTCTTGCCAAGTGGATAGAAAATTGAGGGAAAACTAAAAGGATGTTAATATTTTTTTATTTTTAAAAAATATAAAGTGATTTATAAAATTAACAAAAAATAAATAAAAAAGATGTTAATAAGATTTTATATTTAAAAATAGAATATATATATAAATTCATCAATAAGCAAAATAGAAAATAATTTATATATTATTTTTAAGTAATTTCTTATTTTTCAAAAGAAAATATTAATAAATCAAAAATTACATGAAGTAAAGAAATAAAGATATTAGTAGAATTTCATATTTAAAAATTAGAAAATATATCTAATTTCAATAATAAATAAAATAGAAAATAGTTTACATAATATATTTAAAAAAATTCTCAAGTTTCCAAAATATAAAATAATACTTTTTTTTATAGAAAATAATTTTCATAATATATATTTTTCTCCTCCTTCTTTTTTTACTTTGTAGAAAGTAGTTTTTTATTTTTTTATTTTTTTATTTTTTATATAAATTTACAGAAATAGAAAAAGAGGGTTGGTGATAGGTGGCAGATGTGGTGGTTTAGGGTGTGGTTTTGAGTGAAGAAGAAGAAAAAAAAAATTAAAAAAATAAACTTTTTTTATGTCAATGGAATAAAATTTTATATCTATAAATGTTATTTATTAAAATAACTCTAAAGGGATTTAAAAGATGATGTAGATTTATCAAATTTTATTCTCTTATAAATTGTAGTTGAAAATATAGATTATTTAAAAATATTAGTTATTCAAAAGTCTTTATTTTTTGTGAATTTCTTGTGCTTGATGTTTTTTGTATGCATTATGGTAAAAATAGCTATTTATTGTTTTTTTAAAAATTGCTTAAGTGGAAATATGTGGCATTAATTTTTTAATATTTTGCCCATGTAGGATGCCATGTGTGCGGTTTTCCACCTACTTGTCTGGAATACTCCACCTTTTTTTTAATTTTTCCCCAAATTTTGTTCACATACACATCACTTGATTTTCACTCCAAAATTGTGAATCTCCAAATTGGAGTCCATGTCATCAATTTTCGAAGGTTTTTTTGTGCCGAATTCAGCAGTATCGGCAAAATTAGATTTTTTGAAGAAAAAAAGAATGAAATGTGCTAAAATTTGAAACTTAGTTACTAAATCAAATCTTGACAAATTAAATGAATAATTTTTTTCCTAGGCCAACTTATTAGGACGAAATCTTGCTATTTTTTTTTATTAAAATAAGTTATACGTATTTCTAGTTACAGTACAATCTTACACTAAATATATTAATATTCACTTATACACATGTATAGATTAATTTATTTATATACATACTTGACTTGAATAAATATACACACACAATATATATATATATATATATATCATCTAAATAGAAGTGTATACATATTTATAAATATATGTAAATACATGAATATATATTATATATATATACACGTGTACGCATAGTGCAATGAATTCTAATATTTTAGATTTGATTTGGAGAAGTAAATTTTTTTGTTCTTTTAAACTATTGCTCTCAAAATAAAAATTAAAGTTAGTAGTATCACATTATTGCTTACTTTAAGTAATAAGATATTTTTGAAAACATAATGTCTATTTATAAAATAAAACCTTATTTTGGGATATTTTAAAAAAATTAAGAGTGATAAATTTAAGATATACTGAGTAGTTATTATTACTATCATTGTCCATTTTTATGTCTATAATATCACCATTTTTACTTCAAAAGAAAAAAAAAATAGTCATTAAGTATATAACTGTAACTTCATCATTTATTCGATTTCTAAGTTGCAGCATAGTAAATGAATATTAGTTAAACAAGTGCAAGAAATTTTTATTATAAATTTGAAACTCTTACCTCCAAATCTTCCTCAAATTCTAACGTAATTATATTTTTCGACCTAATATCTGAAAAAACAAAAAGAGAAAAGTGCTTGCACATGTGAGCTATATGGTCTAATTCATTACATATCTTTCTATTTCCATCTGAATTAATAAAAAAATTTCTCGTAATATAAGAATCACTGAAAAGTGAAAGTGGGAGAAACACGCACGAGAGGCACACTTGCGCTATAGAAACTTTTCAGATTGCTTTTTTTTTTGTTTTTTTTTTCCAGCTTTTGTCAGATTTTATAAACGCAATTAGATTTTCATTATCTCTGTTCTGCTCATCTAAAATTTGTGGAGTTAATATCAAAAATGTTTTGGCCAATGTTTTGAAATCCAATCCGGACTGACCAAACTGCCATCAGTCCATAAAATCGGTAAAAACTGTCAATTTATAACAACTCGAACTGCTTAGAATGAGTTAACTTGTAATATATTTGATCCTCTATTTTTATTTATATTTTATTATATCATAAACACACGTTTATTATTAAATATTTATTTAAAAAATATTTCATACAATTGACGTTTATTAATAATGTGAAATAAAAAATATACATGTTTATTTGGAGTGAAGAATGTGACGGATTAAAATGCAATTTAGTATTTTGGAGTAAACTTAACTAAATATCAATGTTGTTGTGGCCCCATTTGGATTCATTTTGTATTATACTTTAGAATTTATGTTGGAAAATGTGAAAATAAAAATATCTCATTTTTTTTTTTGTCTAAAGGTAAAAATGTATGTAAAGTTTTACCAATTAGTTGATGATGTGTAAAAAAAAAAAAAAAATATTTGGTTTACTTATTTTTAAATCTGTTATAAATAGTATTTTTGAAAATAGCGAGTTTTTTTAAAATGGAGTATAGGATTTTGAATATTAAACCGTAATTTTTAAAAATAGGATTGCAAATTGTGTTGTACTTTTAGAAAAAAGAAAAGGTCAAAAATAGAGGAAATAAATACAACCGGACATTTTTACTGATTGAAAACAGAAGATGTTTTTAGAAATTAAAATCAAACATCGTTCTTAGAGGAAACCTTGTCTGAATATCCTCTAAGAACTATGTTTGATTTTAATTTTGTGTCTGAATATAAATCATCTTTTATTTGTGTCTTTGCTTAATATTTTTATTGCTTAAACGTTTCAAATTTATAAACCTTAAAATCTTCTAAAATAAACAGAAATTAGAAACAATACTTCTATTATTGTGTTCGCATCATTTTGTGGCCTCTAGGGGTTGTTCATGTCAATGAACCTCCATAACCCCCCTCTCCATGAGTTGAATGGTATTTTCCCTCGAAATGTTAATGGTAGCAACAATTTTTCTCACTGAAATTCTACCTACTCAGCAAAAGGTAAAACAAAGTTCATTTTCAAAATGGTTATGTTTGATTTTATTTCCCCAAAACCAGCATACACAATCAAAAAAAAAAAAAATTGAATTACAAAAATTACCTTCGAAGTTTAGTCTAATTATGAAAAAATTAAATTATTTTAAAAATTACAAATATCTTCTTAATATTTGTTTCTATTTCATAAATTGTATCTATTAATAGGGATATTTGTAAAATAAAAATAAACTTCAGGGGTATTGTAATATTTAAAGGGAATATTTATAATTTAAAAATATAACTTGATTTTTTTATAATTAGACTAAATTTTAAAAATAATTTTTATAATTTATCCAAAATAAAAATAAGCATACGGTTCCCAATAAAGCATTGATTTTTCAACCAATCAAGGCCCACTAACTCATCACTCCTGTGAACACCTCAGTTAAAGCACCTGCAAGCCAAAATTAGCAATTTATTGCAACTTGCTAATGTCTTTTTTTTTTTTTTTATTCTTTTTTTAAATTTTATTTTTCATTTTTATACTATATTTTTGGCCACTAAAAGTTCTAGATTTGTCATGTTGTCTTCAAATTTCAATAATTAAGAATTTATATTTAATCTTAAAGTGGAGGCAGGGACATATGCAATTAAATGAAAAGAATTACGAGGTTGTCTACAGGAAAAGTCTGGATGGTTAATGCACAAGGAAGGTTGCCAACACCGGGAGTGTGCGATGAATGTGACATGGGCCACAACATGTAGCAATTGTGGGGAAACTTCATTTATTCCCACTTTCACAATCAATAAATTTTTGTGCTTATTTTTTAAGACATATTTTTTTTATATAGTTTTCAGGTTTATTTTATTGTTTGAGTCGACCTAAATGGATTGATCATGTGAACAGTTATTAATTATCGTTTAATCAGGGTGGTTTAATTGTACTCATAGACTACTCGTTATAATAACATTTTATTATATGCAGTGAAAATGCAAGACAATCCGTTGTAATAGGGACGGAGCAAGAAAATCCAAGTTGGAGGGATCAAATTGATTTTATTTTATTTTTTCTGAAAATGATGGAAAAAGAGTTATTTTCAATTATTTGGGTGCAAAATTTTAAAATTTAATATTTTTATATATAAAATATATTTTGTTTTAATTTTTTTTATAAAGTTGAGAGGGAGCGACTGCCCTGATAGTCCTCCCTTGGCTCCGCCCTTCGTTTCAAGTTGGTGTTCGAATCAATTTGTGCACATGATTAATCAGTCTCACTAATTTGTCTAAAGATTGGGCATGGTTGCCGAAATTAGATCAAACAAAGAAGTTCTTAGTGTCCTAGTCCTAAAGAATTAGATGATATGTTCCATCTAGTGTTTGTGTGTGTGTTAAAAATGGTGCTATATAAGTATAGATGCTATATATTGTGAATGTACGTTAAATGTAATATTTAATGAACTAGAATTAGATTTTCTTGTGTCCACATTGACTATGGCTATTATGTAACAATATGTTTAGCCTTGTATTATAGTGCAAAAATTATTAAAAAAATGTTTCTCTTATTTCAAGCAATAGCTTTTATACCTTTTGTTTTGGCCTTTTTTTTTTACTCACCTATCCAAACATAATATAAATGGCATTAGTAATTTTTTTTTACATTAACTCATTTTGAAGGTTAACTCCAAAGATTCATCAAAAAAATAAAAAAGGAAAAAAGAAAAAGATAAATTTCCTAGGAATCCTAATAGTGAAATTGATATGACACATCACATATCCTAAACTAGCACGTGGATAGCCTTCTAGCGATCAGGCAGATTAATGGATACAGTGTGAATCTAGATAAGTGCTGTGTTCTATTGTCTACGCTGACAATTTTCAAATCTTTAAAAGTTCATAAAATATTTTTAAAAAGTGAGATATTTGGAAAATAAGCTGTTAAATTGTTGGAATGACACAAATATTAAGTTCTTTGTTAAGATCGAGGTGTCAATCACAATAATTTAATTAGAAGATTGTGATTTATTTATGAGGTTGTATTTGAGATTTGATTTGTAATTATTTGAATAAAATGATTTCTTCATCAATTACTCTCAATTGTCCACCCATAAATAGAGGTGATTATTATAAATAGAATCAGTAGAGAATGAATTAATTTTAGTTTTTGCACATTTGTAACGCAAATGTAGGTCAAGTAGCTAAATGACATGATTCTTTTGTTTTAGAGATCTAAAACAATTTACAAAAGCTATAAGCACGATATCGAGTATTTAATTTAAAACAAATGGAATTTAGGAACTTGTCAGAAAAATATCCTCTGATAATTTCACAACAAATATAATTATTCTCAAGAGGATAATTTATCATTTTAGAAATACAGAACTATTTACATTTGCTTCATGCTGACTTGATTGCTGTGATCAGCTCAATTGGTACCATCACAATCCAACACTCCCCCCCCCCCCCCCCCCCCCCCAAAAAAAAAAAAAATAAATAAATAAATAAAATAAAATAAAAATAAATTATAATAATACTAATAAGAACAAAAAAAAAAAAAAAAGGAAAAACCTCTTAGATCTCAGATCTTAATATTTGGTTTTTCATTTCACACATTCACTAAAATATTAAGATTAAGTGAATTCATGTCTTCATAGCACAGACAATATTCACATTGTTCCCCATGGGGCTGCAACCAATGCTAGGAATATTGTCACTAATTAATAGTACATGCCAGTACTCAGTATATAAAATATACAAGACAAATGATGGACGTTTCAATTCAATGATAATGTATAATATTTGTTTGTAAATTATAATATTTCTCAAAAAAAAAAAAAAAAAAAAATCCTCAAGACTGATGATGCCTTATTAAGAATAAATATCTTTATTCTTCCTATGAAATTAGTTCCTACTTTGTTAGTTGCTGATATGTAATTCTTGCATGTTGCAATGAATAAATAATAATAATAATAATAATGACAATAATAATTGTATTTTAATTAATAATAATAATAATTATTATTATTCTTGGGTGTTTGTTCTCAAGTATGGTTGGATGACCATACCTAATCAATTAAAGGGCATAGCCATTTTTGATCAAAGTCACATGCATGATCAAATCATGTAGATTTCTCCTCTAGTGAGCTGGTGAAGACCTGGCTCCTTGGGATTTAGAGTATTCATAATATCACTTTTGAGCTACTATATCTTTGCATGAGTAGGTAAGGTTCTTCTTTTATGGGAAATATATATAACTTGACATTACAAATATTTATGGGAAATCTTGTCACTCTAGTGACATATTGATTTTGTAATGCATTGATCGTGTGGTGCTATGGAGCAATTCATAATTTATTATTGCTATCTACAAAATTATTTTGTTGAAAACAGGCATGAAGCCATGTTGTTGATCAAAAACTTGAAAAAAAGTTTGATCTCCATGGTTTAAGTTGAAAATTTCAATCAAAATTTTCATGTTCAATTTGAAGGGGATTGTTAAAAATCAAGATTTGATTCTTTGATATAATTACAAGATCACAACAACATATATATAATTAATTATGATATTTTTAATTTGATTTTGAAGTGATTTTCTTCACATTTCTAATTCACCTATATAATATATGCATTCACTGTAATCTCAAATTAAGAGTGAACAATACAAATTTTATAGCCCTTTGGCACTTTATCTATGGATAAAAACTAAATAACTGAACCACATTATATAATATGTATCCTTCTATAAATTTTGTATGAAAAAGAGTGGACAAGTATCATGTCATGATAGTAGTAAAAAAACTTCGTGTTGTCAATTATTCTTGATCTTTAGATGTATAACCTTTTGTACTTGCATTTTAGATCATCAGTTTTAATTTATATTCATCATGTATTGTATTTCATAGATACATATCAAATATATATTATTTATAGTCAAGTGTATATTTAATAAAATATTTTACACACTTGATGTTTAACTATAATATGAAATAGAAGATGAAATATCAATTTATTGTAGTTGTTGATAATTGATATATGTTTAGCATATCCTTTAATTACAGTATGATGCATTAGTTGTACTTGACCAGAGAAAATAAAAAGGTCTACAACTTCTAAAAAAATATTTAGCTACTAATTAACCAATCAATCGAACTGTATTTTGGGTTCAGATTTCTGGTTTCTTTGTCATGGTAAGAAAAAAACAAATAGGATTCTAAATTCGGTGAAGGGATGCTTTGGCATTGTGATTGAAATAGGTCTAATCCTAGTTGGAATTGATTCTTTATAATGAATTTGAATTGAATAAACATCCAAACATTATTTATTTATTTTTTCTTCTGGAAATAGTATTATTGATCCACAGCATATTTTCCAAATCTGGAAAGCTTGAGTTGGTGAAGAAACTTTTTGTCATGAATATATATGCATGAAGATTCTCTAGGACAGTAAACTTTTTCACCTTAATTTTTATTTCTGACAGCTTGAGGGAAACTATTAGGATCAATTAATGCATGTGAACCTCCAACAGATTTTACTAGAAATGGACATCTCTTTTTAAGTACTCATACTTTTGAAAATGTGGTAAAAGGGTACATGTTCATTTACTAGAAATGGAAATCTCCATGTGTTTCCATTCTGGGAAAAGGCAAACAACCTGTCAGAATAAGTCCACTTGCCCCTGTACACCTTAGACCCACTTCACCCTAATATCCCATTGATTCTACATCACAAAAATGTGACCAATTCTCAATTTTTTTAATTTTTAATTTTATTAAAAATTTCAAATACATTAACAATCATCAATCACGGTTAAATTTACTATAGGATTGATTCAAACATTAATTTTTTACAAATCTTGAATTTTTCTTTAAATTTTGACTAAAATATTAAAATTATTGATGGATTAGTTTTTCCCTTCTGCTACTATCAGAAATTTGATTTTCTTAAACTCCTGTGCTACATCACTTTGAATTTGAAATAGTTCAGCTTCTTAGAGGAATCAATAATAAAGAAAGTAATTCATTTAAATCATAGTCTCCCAACTAATAGGTATGGGATCCATTCTGCATTATTAGTGACATAATGTACAAGATAAGATAAAAAATTACAAAAACACTTGTTTATAGTTGACTTTCCTTTCAATTTGGTACATATATCAATTACACTTGCAGTGCTACATGTTAAGAAAATACTAGAAAAGATTTATATCAAGCACATATAGATACGCTCCAAAAGGGGTAATTATATATAAATTCTTAGCAAATTCACAAATCTGTACAAATTACTTTAAGTGGAAAGAGGGTCCAAAAGAAGAAACATTATGCATGTGAAATATAAGATGGAGTTGCAGTAGCAGAAATGGGATGAGTGAATCCAGCTTCTTGCCTCCACACACACAGCTCATTTTCTATGCAACATAATATTATTCTAGAATGTGAAAAGCCGTTTAAATAGGATATTGTCATGCCCTGAAAAAGATGCATCTAAGTACACGACATAATGTTATGTATGTGCAAATAGGGATGATATTTTAGGTACGTACTTCTGCTTGCAACCGTTGTACCCCTTGTCATTTCTACAAGTACCAATTGAATAGATTTGGTTAGGCTTGTTAGGATATCTCAATCTATCCACACCCACAATACCCTAGAAAAAATGGGTATTAGATCCAGACCTGAATCCACTAGAAAAATTAGAATGAATTGGGTCTAGCTCATTCCCGGATTGATTTCCCATGATCCTATATTACAAGCGATATTGTATGGTCTATTACAATATGATCAATACATATCAAATATATTTTGACGATATCATTTTATACACCTAACATATATTTGTGATTTTATAATGAGAAATAAAATAACTATTACAATAGAGAATCTGGATTGCTTTTTCCCTCCACCACCCTCCCCTATCCATTCGGGTTTTGCTGCCACTGCTTCCTAGACTCCCACTTTCTACCTCTCATGTCATATAAACTACATAGGAAACCACCATGGACCGTCTTGTTGGGTTAGGTCTACACGAACCACAGACTTGGCCCATACCCAATCGGGTTTGGTTGAGTACAACACTCCCAATATAGTATCCTTGGGCTATATATATGAGCCTCCCTACCCATTTACAGGCCTTGGCTTCTTCAATCTCAGAAATTCCCTGCAGAGCAAAATTTGCTTTATCTTATACTCCAGTTGTTAGTTCGAATAGAAAATATTCATTCCGTGCATAATTTTTTTTTTCTTTCTTCCCTTGCAAATAAAATCTTCTATTTTTAAGTAAATAAGGCATAGGAATCTGTCCAATGGTTGAGATGGTGGTGTGGTGGTGGTGGGAAGCATTTTAGCACATGCTTGTGATTTGTGAATGGATTGGATTGCATTTGCCTAAGTCCAAATATAGTGCTAATTCCAATTTGGGTAAATGCTAAAGTGTTTGCTGAACTATTTCCAACCCACTTCCATGTTAGCTAGAAAACAAAAATTCTTTAGCATAAATCTGTTTTCTAAAATTAGAAAATATGTGTGTTTATATGGGTTAATTATATCTATTTCCTCTTAGATTTTTTACTTTTGGTATCCACCTTTCTTATGGTTTGAACTTTTGTAGAGACCTCTTTCCCTCTAGCACTTTTTTGATAAAGATTCTATTACAATTTTATATAAGTACCAACTTAATTTAACACATGATAAAGTAGTATATAATTTTAAAATAGAAATGAGAGATCAATATTTTAATTTACGGTCACCTTTAGCAATATAAATGTATTAAATAAGTTTTAAGTATGAGAACTACTTTCAAAAATTAAATTTTATGTAATGAAGATTTTTAAAAAAACATAAATTGAGGCCAAATTAAATTTTAGCCTCTTCAATTACTAAAGAGAATATACTAGTTCTAAAATGAGAAAACAAAACATATTAATTGAGAAACTTAGCTTTTGAAATGCATAAATTTTTAAAAATAATTAAAAGACTAAAATTAAAGACTAAATCATAATTACTGAAATAAAGAGTGTAGATTAACTTTTATATGTTTAAAATAAATAATTTTTTTTTTGAAAACAATAAGCGAGATCAGTATGTAGTATTTTGGAAAAAAAATTCAGACCAATATTTAAATTATGAGATTCAACAATATTAAGAATACATGTCATTATTTAATTATGAAAAAAAATAATGTACGTCAAATTACCCCCTTTTGATTTTTTAATCATATGATAATTGTTATATTACTAAATATGACCATTGTAATTAAGCTTAGGCATCTAGCTTCAGTTTAAAAATCACGCATTTGGAAAATTGTGAATCATTAATAATTATAAAATTATGATTAGTATTTATGTATAAAAATTAACCGATACTCTTTATAACATCGAAAAGACTTCAAATTTTAAAATTTTGGTCTTAATCATTTCTTTTATTACAAAATGATGAATTTTCTTCATATATATATATATATATATTGGATTAGCTGTATTTTAATAAAGTTTTAATAGAAACTTTGACTAAAAAACACTAAAAAAAAAATCTTTACCTAAAATTCAATTTAAGGAAAACAAATGCCAAAAGCCAAAACTTTAAAAGAAATGGATGCAAATAACCTGTTTATAATGGGATCCACTCCATTTTGGCAAATCTAATTGGTTGCCCTACTAATTGTCCAATATAATTATGATTTGCACAACAAAAAATAAAATAGCTGATCGTAGTCAGTGTTGGCTCAGGTTTTACCAAAAAAAAAAAAAAAAAAGGGAAAAAAGGAATTTCTTGATAAAGTGAATTATAAAGGTTGGAGGTATGTAGATTCCATACTTGATTGAAAGATGGAAGGCGTGAGTAAAATAGGATTGCAACTTTCGAAAATCCGATGCCCATTCTCCAAAAGATACTTTATTTTAACAAGCAATACCGATAGGTCGCCCACCAAAAACTAATGTTTTGGTCAAAAAATCATCAAATTCTTTGCTATAAAGGACTTGGCACATGATGATTTCCAAGAATTGCATGTTGCACATCTTTTTTAAATGGCTCAACTCGTGACTCAATACAAATTAAATTATCGGGGTGATAGAATTTAGTTATATTAGTGGTTTTTGATGATATTATATTTAGGTCGATAAAAATACGGATGTCAAAGTGATAATCCTATTTTAAAAGACAAAAGGAATAGGTGTGTGAGGAAGGCCACAAGAGACCAAAAAGCCCAAAACAATATCTCTTTCCTCTAAATTCTAAGAATACATAGTGACAAAAAAAAAAAAAAAAAAAATCTTTTTCCCCATTTCTTTATACGACTATTGAATATTATTTTTTCTTAATAATTTAAAAATATTTTTCATTTTGGTATAAATAAGTTATTCACTAATGAGATTTACTTTTATCCCGTTATAAAAACTCCATCTTGATTCTTTTACAATCAACGAAATCAAGACTCTAATGGGAATGATTGTAAAATCTTTCTCAACCATTCAAATATTCTTTCTCAACAATTTTAAATTTAAAAATATTTTTCATCCCGCTACAAAAAAACTTAGTATTCATTCTCTTACAACTAACCTCCCCGGGTTCCATATACCTAACATAACCATTAAGCCGTGTTCACGGCTTTTAATTTTTGTCATGTTAGCTTGATAAATTGCAATTAGCTGAGCCAACCTTGCTAAAGTTGTAGAACCAGGTCATGTTATTTGAACAAGTAAAATCTTGTCGGGGTCCATGTTTCATTTTTATAATTAAACTATTCATTAATGATGATTAAATTCGCCATTAGTCAAAAAAGAATTAAGCAACAAAAATAATCAATGGAGTCAACAAGATGCACTATTTTCACTTAACACAATACAATCATGTCCCATGTTGACAAGAAGATAAAATTGAAAAATTGTGTAATAATACACCATTAACATCAAATCACTCAATCAAAACCGTGGTATGATTAGGAATAGATTCGGCAGGATTTGCAAGTCTAATCACATAGAACCCAAAATTATTATTGCTAGATCATGGGATCTTGTAAGAAAAAAAAAGTGTTCATTTTCTTTGCATTTAGAATTCCAACTAGCAAAGGTCAGTACCACCTCAAACCTGACAAACAATTTTTGGGATCCCAAGTCAACGGCCATAAGTGCCAAAACAATTTAATGATAAAACAATAATGAGACACATAAATGGTCAAATGACAATTAAAATCTTTCATAAGGTTGACAATATTCCATTCGTGTTTTTCTTCACTAGCAAAATTATAGTTGTATTAAATATGTTGGAGAGCATTAACTGAAAAAGATAAATTTAAAAGACCATTATTAGCTGATTAATTATTAGAAAATGTTAATGTCAACCAAATTATTTAAACCATTAAAAGAAGGGCTTCAAGAGGGTTTACTTTTTACTTATTTATTTGTTTTTTGAGTGCTCAAGAGGACTGACTTATGGAACTATTTTCTTGGGTCTTTTTCTATTTCTTTCTTTTGTTCTTCTGTCTTCTTCTTCTTCTTCCTCTTTTTTTTTAATGGAACATCAATTAATTGATTAGTTGATTTTGTATCATTTTCCGAAGGGGGGTGGGCACCGTTAACTCAAAAATTTTGTTTGTATGGTATCGAGTACTATTTATTTTCAAAATTCCCGCCAAAGTTTAAAGGTAAAGAGGAAAGAGGACATCAAGGTAATGAGTCAACCTCCAACTAGTAATTTCTATAATCAAAGTAGTAATCCATGAAAATTTGAACATGACCATATAATTTAGGTTATCAGCGTATTTCTGAATGTCTTGGTAAATATATGGTCGCTTTTCTGATTTTAAGTAATTTTGTGGTTTCAATGGTTTGTCTCTGCAAGGCTATATATTGTGGTCACTTGACAGACTTTGGTGGGCTATTCACCCAATTTCAAGACTATTTCACCTTGCAAGACTTTGCCATGGCCCAAACAATTGTGACCCACTTGCTAAATTATATGATTTATATTTTAATTGTAATTCTATCTTTAATCCTTGGGCAAGTTGTTGGAAATCCCCAAAACTACTTTTAAATTGGTGATTCAGTCCTCACCTCCTATTTTATTAGTTTCCACCCCAAACCAATATTATTTTTAGAGTTAAACTCTCCACTTAACATTTCTCTATTTTTTCTTCACAAACCTAATTTCCCTTCCTCACACTCACACGCACCCGCCATCAACTCCAGCCTCGAGCTCGTCATCGCCGGCACCGGCCCTGGTCACTACCGGCTTCTCCACGGGTAATATCTACCACCATGACCAATCTCATTTTTTTTCTCTCATCTTTTGCATATGTAAGGTTCAACGACGTGCAGTCTGTTTGAAGAAGATAAGAGGAAAGAAGCTTGTATTTGTAGAGGATTCCTTGAATGAAAACCAATGGACGTCAATGGTTTGCCTAATGATATCCCCTTCCTCACCTAAAACCGTGATAAGTGCAGGCAACTTTCTCATCTTTGAGGCCACTGTAAGATGAATTATATTCTTTTCTGCCTCTATTTTTCATACCCTTTGCTACTACATTTCATTAGCCTCTTCTAAAGTTTAGTGGGATTCCATGTAATGGTTTGAGATACAGATTTTCTAGGTTAGGCTATTAAGGAACTCTCTAATCTTTGGAGCTCGTAGGGCATTCAAGATGCTTAAGCCTTTTTGTGTTTGCCTTGCTTTGCTAAACTTGATGTAGGAATACAATGCCACTATCGAATCTAATTGTGATGACATTTTGAACCAATGCGTGAGAGATCGCGCAGTTAGAATTGAGGAAATTAAAAAGCATGCCATGCTACTCATCTGAAAAATGTCCTAATTTAAAACTATGACCTGACTTAGAGTAGATTGCGAAACAGAATTATTTTTATTGTTCTTGACACTTTTCCTTTTATGAGTTTTTCGTTGCAGTAAGTACCACACTGTTTCATTTTGTGTTATAATCGAAAAAATAGCTAGTATCACATGTCTGGTAATATTTTCTGCCTAAGATTGAGATATGTCCTTATTGTATGTTCTCAGTTTTTATATCTAAAATTGGTGTTCTTCTCAAAGGTCCTTTCCTTATGGCAGAGAGATACGTATTTCCATATTAGCCTCCTACAAGAGATGGTAGCACAGTTTTATAAAAGGACTGTGCTATTGACAAACATCCACTGCCACGATCACAGCCACCACTAGAGTCTTTCTTGAAAAATGTCTATAATCCAACAAGGATCTAAAAGGCTATGATGACTTGTCTTTATTACTATTGGGTAGGTCTGTGTACAAAATGTTTAGAAATGTGTAGAAATGCTAGGATGTTTAGACTGAATGTATAAAAATGGGTTATTAAGGATTCAATGTTGTAGTAATTTGTAAATAAGGTTGTGGTTGTTAGAGCAGTGCCCTGCGAGCCATAAAAATGGGTTATTAAGGATTCAATGTTGTAGTAATTTGTAAATAAGGTTGTGGTTGTTAGAATAGTACCCTGCGAGCCAATTGATCTGACCGTTCTTATACTCTTGTGAATCATTCTTATTTATATTAATATCATTTAAATGATAATTTTTATCTTAAATTCATCATAAGATTTCTATAAAATCCTTAGATCATACATAGTTATGGGGCGTGGTTGCGCATATGATAGTGATCGTGGAATATGCCTCTAAAACTGTGATATTAAAATGTTTAAAGTCAAGGATCAATGAGATGAGACATCAATGATACCGTTGAGACTTGCGCATACGATGCAGGCTCAAAAGGAGGATGCCTCGTTCCATAGGTATTAGTGTGGAGACACTAGTGCATGTATGCGGGTGCTTGTTGGGAACAAGTACACTGAACAACTCCACTTAAAAATTCCCAATTGAAAATATTCTATTGTCAAATGAAAATTTTCTCGTTATGATAGTGCAAGAATTAGTCCTTGGACATAAAACACCATGGTAACCTTGTGCATGACATGTTATACTTTGATGTATTTCCCGATTGCATGACAATCACAAGGGGTTTATATTGGGTGTAACATCTTCATGTATGAAGATTAATGAGTGGTCAACAAAGGATCCGTCACCTATCTAGATGAATAGGTGAATCTCCTATGTGTTCCACTGTACTCGACTCTAAAATCATTGGCCAACGTTGGATGAAAATTAGACGTTGGGTTTTCTAATTATTCATTATCGAGTCAAGCTACTAGGAATGAAAACATACTTATTAAGCTAATGGAGTTTCGACTTAACATCCTTGCTCTAGACTTAATCGGAAGATTAGATGACGGAAGGACCGTACTTGCATGGTATTCGTAATTGGAATAGGTTCGCACATTCACCTTAAATTAGGAGTCATGATGCATTGCTAGGTGCTTTCCATGTCTTGTGGGTTCTTGGAATTAATGAGTTAATTCCAAGAGGATTAATTAATGAGATTAATTAATCAGAACAATTAATTATTCAACTAATTCACGAGAGTTGTGAGCCCACGGCTAGCTTCAAGTGAATCTAAGAGGTCACACACAAAACTTAAACAAGTCCATGTCTAGTCTATAAATTAATCAAAGTGTGTTGGATTAAATTAATTAATGGGGGTTAAATTAATTCAAGTGTGGAATTAATCAATTAATTAATTAGATTAATCGATTGGACCTAATTGGATTAGAGAGCCAAATTGGAATATTTAATTAATTGATTGGATCAATTAATTAAGATGGGCCTAATTAATTAAATAAATAAATTTAATTGATTGAATCAATTAAAGTAGGGTCTAATTGATTACTTAGGCCTAAGCCCATTAGGTGTGGGCTTGTAGGAAGCCCATCAGGAAATTGGATTGGGAATCCAATTCCTAGAGGAAGTTGAATTGTGAATTCAATTTTTAAGAGGTAATAAGGAAAAAAGAAAGTCTTTATGGGATAAGGAAACTTACTAAAAGAGTTGGAGATAAAAAAGGAAGAATAGTTCTACATGGAAAAGACTTGTGGTAGTCTTTATTGACAATCTTCTTGGATATTTTTTTATGGGGATTTTATTGTAGATTTTTGTGAAGAAAAAACGTGGAAAACAACCCCTCTCTCTTGATGAAAAATAGTTCTCTTCATCTTCAAAAATTTGTCCCTCCTTTTCTTTCAATATTCAAAAGTTCACCAACCTTTTATCTAATTTAATTATTGATTCAATTATTGAATTAAGAATTAAATTAAATATCTAAAACACTAACTGTTAGTGTGTTCTTGTTCTAAATAAAATCGTTATGAGATAGAATTATCGAATCGAAAACTACTAGCACATGATAGGTTGCGAGTGGGCATCTAAGGTGTGAATACCGTTAAAGGGATAACATTTGAGATCTTAGAAGCGAATCAGATTTCAATCAAAGGGGTTTTGAATTGAAGAACATAGGGATACTTTCATGTAGGGATAACGATTTGAATCGTTTCAATCCCTACATCAGTTGGAGTGCAAATCAAGGTAAGGATTTTGAAAACTTTCTTACTTTAAATATCAGAAAACGCACAACTGAATAATCGAGAAAGAGTTTCGGGATTCATTTTAATTACATGTGATGTAATATATATTTATATTTTTAAAAAATTTTAAATTCCGCTGCGTATACGTTTCCCGGGATCGCGCGAACCCAACAGTGGTATCAGAACTAATGTTCGTACATTTTTGATACTTTTTGATTATGTTTGTTTAAATTTCCATTTTTCATTTGTGGAGGTGGATTAGAAACTTTCTCCTTGGGATGAATAGTCTTGTCAATAATTTTTCCATTCCGAAGAGTTGTAACTGAATTAGCCTCCTTGACTGCATTTTCACCTGAAGAAGAAACATGACACTGAGTGGAAGGATTAGGTTGAGGTTGAGCAGGAAATTTACCTTTTTCATGAGTACGCAAAGAAGTTGTCAGTGTTGAAAGTGTGCTTATGATCTCATTGATAGCTTGTGAAGTCTGATTATTGATGTTTGTTTGTTCTTGTATAAATGCTTGCAAAGTCTTGTCAATGGATTTTGTATATGGAGCTGGATAAGAATGAAAGTTTGGTGGTTTTTGTGAATGCAGTGGTTGGGCACGATTATCATCTCGCCAACTGAAATTGGGATGATTTCTCCATTGTGGATTGTAAGTTTTAGAATATGGAGAATGGAAAGGTTTTTTGAATGTGTTCATAAAATTTGCTTGTACTGGAATGTTTGGACATTCATTGGTGGAATGTCCCAAAAGTTCACAATTGCTACAAACTTCTTCCTCTTGCACAGATTTGATTTTCTTTACTTTTTTAAGTTTCATGGCTTCAACTTTTCTTGTTAAATTAGCAAGTCTAGCATTTAGATCATCTTCTTGGCTAAGGTAATATTTTTCTTTATTACTATTAGCAAGATTAGATCTAATAGAACCTTCGGAAAAATTAACACTATGCCATGATTGAGAGTTTTCTACCAAATGATCTAGATATTCTAGGGCTTCATCAGGTTCCTTATTAAGAAACTCACCATTACACATTGTTTCAACAAATTGTTTTGTTTCAGAAGTTAAACCTTCATAAAAGAAACTAATTAAGCGCCATTTTTCAAAATCATGATGTGGGCATGAATTCAACAAATTTTTAAATCTTTCCCAACATTGAAAGAAAACTTCATTCGAATTTTGAGAAAAATTTTGAATTTGTCTTTTCAAAGCATTAGTTTTATGAGTTGGAAAGAATTTTTTCAAGAATTCAGCTTGCATTTCTTGCCAAGTGCCAAATGACCTAGGTTTTAAAGAATTAAACCAATTTTTTGCTTTATCTTTTAAAGAGAAAGGGAATAATTTGAGCTTAACAATCTCATTTGTGCAAGTTTGATCATCAAAAGTGGCACATACTTCATCAAATTCTTTTAAATGCAAGTAAGGACTTTCAGAGTCTAAATCATGGAAATTAGAAAGTAAAGAGATCATACCTGACTTGAATCGAAAATTATTTGCATTTAGAGGAAAAATGAAACAAGAAGGAGAAGAATTTCGAGGAGGTTGCAAGTAATAACGCATGGTCGCACCTGTTGATTCTCATTTTCATCCTGGACACTTTTATTTTCAGCCATGGTGGAAGTGTATGAAGATGATTCAAACAAATTTCCAACCAAGGTTTCGGAATTATTTCTTACTAAACGTCGAGAATTATGACTACGATACCATATAACCATATATCCATAAAGAAAATAAACAAACTATATTTACAAAGGAAAAATATTAACAAACCTGAATACTTACTTTGCCTTCCCTGGCAACGACGCCAAAAACTTGCTTACAACTTTAAGGTTGCAAACCCAAGTGCAAGTTGTAGTAAGTAATAAATTTTTCGTGAGTCCGAGGTCGATCCACAAGGAAGTTGTTTGAAGAATTCAAGTTTATATTTGTAAAAAGATGGAGTTTATGTGAATCAAAATATATGAACAATTAATATATGATGTAACTAAAGAAAAATCGAAGTAATAAAAGTACTGAGAATTAGGGATCCACTCTTGAGTTTTGGATAGAGAAATGGTTATTTATTCTTTTTACCTCTATTAATTGCCACAATTGGAATCCATACATAATGAAGGTTCCAATGGGAAGATATTATCAAATAACTCATGCAATAAGGTAATCATGATATTGTCTTACTATTGCAAATTATCTCTTAACAACAACACTTATTTATGGGATCAAGTATTTATGTACACCTTCGTCAACAACAAATCAAAGTTTCACATTAACAGTCGGTGGAGTGAAACCGTACAATAAGCTAAATGAACCCAAGTATTTGTTGTGCCATTGGAGATACATAAATCAAGAATCACCACAAAACAAGTAGGGTTTAGATCAAAAATAAAAATAATAATACAACATACTTAAATAATTTCAACCCTTATAACCATTTCTCTTTCTCCATCAAGAGATTCATCCTTTTTCCTTAGCAAAATAAAATTTAGAAAAACATAATAAAAGTAGCAAAGACTAAAAATATAAGAGAAACTAGAGAATGCATTTCTATGACTACTAGAAAACTTACAATACTAGAAACATACAAACTAGATAACTTAGTCTAAAGAAACCCTCTACCCCCCTCCTCTTACAAGTTTAATACATGGCCTATTTATAGTACTTGGACTAAGCTAGAGGCCAAACAAATAATGGAGGGGTTAATCAAGTGGTATGCTAGTTGCCAAGAGTTGGTAAGTTGTTACACAAATTTCTCACCCACTGAATTGAATTATATTTTTTTATTAGATACAGCCAGATTTTGAAGATATGTGAAGAATTAAAATTGTAGATCTTTCAGCGCTGATATATTTTTATATATCTTTTGTCAAATTTGGCGGTCGGATGAAGGAGATATGGTCAAATTACCGAGTCAATGTCAAAAGCCGCCCTTTAACATCAGCAGCAACTTGCAGCCTATAGTTTTTCAATTTCGACACATTTTCACACCATCTTGTCTTCAACAAACTTGTTTATTTACCTCTTGGGTATAACATATCCAACTTTCAACCCAAAATAAATTTGGGCTCAAGATATATAACCGAATTGGTGAAATAAGTCGATACTGGGCTGAACTCTGATCCGAATTTTGGTGATCTATTTTGTACAACTACTTGGACGAATTTTTTGCTATCATAAAGACTGAATTGGGATGATCCTCTAACATAAACGTTGTACCTCTATCTCTTGGCTTTCAAATGAAACAACGTTTAGGTCCATAGGGCTTTTGATCATGAAGTTATGCTCAAATTACAAAAACTGCACAAGTCTGGAAACATGCTTTTATTTATTTCCTAACACAAAACATTAATAAAACAATAATATTAACAAGAATAAAGTAAGAAAAGTATAAAGGATTTGATATAAAAATATGTCAAAATATACACTTATCAACCGTCTTTCTCAATAGGGGTATTGAGAAAAGGATATAAGTTAAGTGGTATGAGGTCTTTATATCAAACAAACGCAAGCAAAAAGTTTGCGAGCTTTAGAGATCTGTTAAGAACTCAAAATTAATTTTCCGAATACGGAACATTCGATTCTCTAAATCAATCAAATGGTTTGATTTTCTTAGGAATACGAATTAGCCATATGTATACAAGAGGGTTAGTGGGAGTATGGTGATGATTGTTGTGTTTTACGTTGATGATATTTTACTCATAGAGATGATGTAGAAATATTGCAGTCAACTGAGATTTGTCATCTACAAAGTTCTCCAAGAGGGATTTGGGATAAACATCCTAGGGATTGGGGATTCAGATTTATGGAGATAGATCTGAAAGGATGCTTGGACTATCCTAAATCTAAGCACATAGATTAGATGCTAAAAAGGTTTAACATGGAAGAATCCTAGGAGAGATTCTTGTTTATGAGTTATGGGATTTTGCTTTCGAAGTCTTCGTCCCTAAAGACTTTTGAAAGAAAGAGAAATAATGACTCACATATTTTATGCATCCTTGAAAGAAAACCTAAAATATGCAAATCTATGTACATGATTTGATATCAGAAATGCTCTGAGTGTAATGAGAAAATATCAATCAATTCGATGCGAAAAGCATTGGAAGCCATAAAGATGATCTTTATTACTTATAAAGCACTAAGGATTTCTTCTTGGAGTACGGTTATGGAGAATTGAAACTTAGATGCTTCATCTAGTTTTTAGTCTAAAGTAGATGACTTGAAGTCTATGTCTAAATTCGTGTTCATCCTAAATAGTGGGACGGTTAGTTGAAAAGAGTTCCAAGCTTGTAACAATCGTGAATCCACCACCGTGGTTGAATACATCGGGGCATACGATGCTGCAAAAATAGATTGTTTGGATAATGAACTTAATCCAAGTATTAGATGTAGTTCCAACCATTGTTGATTGAGTACTAGAGTACTGCGATAACAATAGGGGCTATTGCACAAGCAAAGAAGCCAAGGTCTCATCAAAGGATCCAAGAAAAAATAGATTAGCGATACCGTGAATCTGAAAATTATTGGTAGATGTAATATCAACGTGGAAAGATTTGCCTCAGCAGAAAACATAGTAGACCCACTGATTTAACCTTTAGATAAGTATTTGAAGGACATCTTTAGAAGATGGTCTTTAATAATTTTCAGTCGAAACTTCTATGGTAATTATGATTCATTGCATATAGTTTAAATTACAGATGATGGGATAGTGTCTGATTGACTCAATCAATTTGTTTTAGTCTTTGTTTATCCAGTGACGTGGGATTTACGATTAGGTATTCAATGGGCTGCTTAAGCATGTGCATACCATGACTTTCTATTTTTTTATTTTTTTATTTTTTTCTTGAAGGAAGCTTAAAATAAGGAAAAATAATAATAAAAGAGTATAAGTTTAAGGTCTGAAAAAAATGGAGCAAAATGGCAATTTAGTCAATGTGGACTTTTCAAAGGCCACATAAACATTTCTGAAGTCAGGGATGACTTATGGTATATCATGTGCAGTGCCAAGAAATATATTTTAATCATTTTTTGTGTTGGAAAATTTATTATTATTATTTTTTTTTTTGATAAATCAAGTAATTACTTACACCATTGTAGTATTGCACTGTGATTCTAACAATCAATTAAGCGTGACGTGGATAATAAATGTATTGAGTAAAACGATCAAAATACCAATTTTATTTCAAGAAAATGTCTAAATAGGATTTTTTATCGTGATAAGAGATTGTATTAAAGGTATGCATTAAATATTTTTATTGTATTCCTTTTAGATCCCTTCAATCCTATTAATTCTATTAGATCTAATTTAAGTATTGAATAATTATAATTATATTAATTCTATTAGATCTAATTTAAGTATTGAATAATTATTAATTTGAGATCATATCAAACTGGACGATTGACTCGTGTTAGTGTTAAGTTCGTACGAATGGCGTGAAGGGTCGCTATAACAAATCCAGTTCTCTAAGATCTGTTCTTCTTATTCATATCAAAGTTCATATCAAAGATGTCCCATCTCATTGATCCTTGACTTTGAACGTTTTAAGATCACAGCCTTAGAGACATATTCCACGATCACCATCATATGCGCGATCATGCCCCATAGCTATGTGTGATCTAAGGACTTTATCTAATTCTTATGATGAATTTAAGATAAAGATTACCATTTAAATGATATTAATATAAATAAGAATGATTCACAAGAGTATAAGAATGATCAGATCAATTGGCTCGTCGGGCATTACTCTAACAATCTTCCACTTGCCCTAAAGATAACCTCCTTTCGAGCCTGCATTGTATGCGCAAGTCTCAATGAGATCATTTTTACAATAGTATAGGCAATATAATTAGTTCACTAAGAACAACTCTAACAATTCATGTATGATATCTAACAAAAATTTGTGGTGTCAAATGACTGGGATTTTTTTTTTCTTTAAAAAAAAAGGACACTGGCGAGTTCCCAAACTCCTTTTCAAGTGACTCAAATAGTCAAGTGATTAGGAATTTATTTTTAATTAAAGCCACTTATGTCTAGTCGGCGATTTGACATCAACCCTTCCCAATTTATTAATCATAAAAATTCAAAGTGATGTAATACAAGTTTAAAAAAAAAAGAAAAAGAAATAGAGAGTGCTATCTCCCTACTCTCTTACAATCATGACAATCGAAGTGTGAATCTAGAAAAACATAAAAAAATTATGAAAATCTAAAGTAAAAAAGAGAGAGCCTATCTAATTTCACAATGCGGTGTAAATGCTTGGGCAGCTCCAAAGCCGTCCAAGTTCCAGAACTCCGCGAAGCACAAGCTTGATCAGCGAGAAAATCAGCCGTTTGATTTCCTTATGGATAAATATGAGTAATCCTGAGCTGCATTTTGGAGGCATAGAAGCGAGTTTGAGACAACAATGTTTGGAATGTCCAATGACCAGCACCCTTGTTCTTAATCAAGTGTATAATAAGCATAGCATCTAATTCAACCCACACTTGTGAAATCCCAACCTCGTGATAGTGGTGAAGATGTGCAACCACATGAAGTTCTGCATAGTTATCAGTTTGATCTCCTAAAAATGTATAGAATGCAAGCAAAGGCTTACCCTCATGATCTCGGATAATACCTCCAGCACCCGCCGCGCCTTGGTTAAATGAAAATTTAATTCCTACAAGAATTAGGGATAAGGTAATAATACTTGCCTTGTAAAAATTCTGGTAGTTGAATTAGGTAGTAATTCTATATGATAGGAATACTTACCTTATCAAATACTAGTGGTGGAGGAAGGAAATAATTGGAGGAGTATATATATATATATATAATGGTATCCGACGGCTGTAGTGAGGATGGAAGGATCTTAATGGTTTGAGATTTTGAGGAGTTTCGGATTTTAGTAAGGCTAATTTGGCTTCGATTTTAGGGTTTATGCTTGAGGGGTCTTCAGTTTTGACTGTATGGAGAGACAAAGGTTTTGAAATTGGTGACTTGGAATTGCTTGCCAAAGGAGTCATCTTTGGCTTTGGTGATTTTATTTTCTTTGACATCCCTGCAAAAATTCACGAGTAAGAAAATTAGAAATATAGTTGTGAGATTCTTTTATATATTTAATTTAAAAAATTAAAGACTGATAAAAAAACTTGCCAACTTGCAAAAATTTACTTTGAAACTAAAACTTTCACATCTTTTATTAAGGCATCTTTGGTTGCTCCACAATTTATTCTTAAAAGGAATATTTTTGATTTAATAAATCTATCTTGAAATTTTAAAGTACAAAATACAATAGAAAGAATATTAGGTGAGCTTGTATATAAGGAGATGGAGGGGTTTTTAGTCTATCAAATAAGGATTTAAAAAATTAGCGAAGTTTAGGATAAAAATCAGAAATATAATTGAAAGATCCTAAAAGTCTTTGCAATTGGTTTCTATCAAGGATTTGGTATGAAAATTTGTTTCCAAACTTTAAAAAAATTTATATTGAAATATTAGTTCCTTTATGAATTTGGTGACCAAAAAATCTTATTGTTGTTTGAAAAAGCTTGATTTTGGAAGCCGAAACCACTAAACCTTTTCTTTTGATAATATTAAAGAAAACTTGTAAATGTTTTCAGTGTTTATTTATGGATTTACTGAAACCAAGCAAATCATCCATATAAACAATTTTGAAGGATGTGTATGATGTAAAAATATCATTCATGATTTTTTGAAATTCAGAAGAAATATTTTTTAGGCCGAATGACATTATATTCCATTCAAATTAGCCAAAAGCTACAGTGATGTCTTATATTATCTTTTTCATCAATTTAAATTTGCTAAAATTCTGATTTCATTTTGAATTTTGAAAAGATTTTTCATTATAAAGTCTTATAGAAGATCAATTTTGTTGGGAATTGGATATCTAATTCATTTAAATACTTTGTTGAGAGGTTTGTAATTTATTACCAATCTTGGGGTTCTTCTTTCAAGCTCAACATTTTTCTGAACATAAAAGCCCGAGCATGACCAAGGAGATTTCGAGGGATGGACAATCTCTTTTTTTCAAGGAGTTCTTGTATTTCTTTTTTACAATATTCTAAGAGTTTTTGATTCATTTGTATTGGTCTAGCTTTGGTAGGGATTTATCCTTCATTGAAATCTAATTCACAAAAGAGTGTGATAGTATGTCTTTTTGTTTCCCAAAAAGTATTTGGTAGATCAGAACAAATTTGTTCTTCAAGTTGTTTTAAAAAAATTCTTGTTTTTTTTGTAGAAAAGTAGGAACATAAATTTATATTGTTCAATTTTTTGGTTAGAGATTTTCTCTTTGATAAAAAGATTTTATTTTTCTTTTCAGTTGATAGTTTCTTCGAAAACTGAAGAGTTTTGGACAACTCTAACATCTCATTAAGTAACTGAAAGCTGAAATTGGAAAGAATTTCTTTTTCCATGACAAAAGTTTTAATGCCTTCTAGATCAACTTGAATTGGGTAGAGCATTTGTAGGAATGGATTTCCAAGAATGATGGGGTTGTTGAGATCTTTGCGAGAACAAAGCTGGTTTTGAAGCAAACACCATTATTACATACATGGGCTTTAAAGAGTATGAAATTTATTTTAAGACGTAGCATTGGCAGTGGAGAGCCTTCTTTGTTTTACTTTTTTTCAAACTATTTGCAGGAATTAACCCCTCTTAGATGATTCATATCTACTCCAGAATTTATTAAGGCAATAACTTCTAGTTAAAATCTTCAATGATCGGCTTTATTTTTACATACCACTTTTGGTAGGAGATTTTGGAAAGACTGTTAACAAATGAGTCTTCTTCGTTTACAAAATCTTTGTCTTTTTGGTCTTATTTTTAAGTTTGTGTTTGTAGTTTTAGAATGAGAACATCTTGTTTTATTTGATGATGGTTCTCTATAAAGAATTTGATTTCTTGTTGTAGGTTAGAGAGGGATATTTATTTAGTTTTTAATGATCGAACATTTTCATAATATCTTTAAATTCTATTTTTGGCTAATGTAAAGATTTTGAGGTTTTTTTTTTTTTTCTTTGAACTCATGTTTTGTAGTTGATGAAAATATTTTTCTTTGGCTTTTGGATCTTCAAATGTGTCTATTTTGTCAAGGATGAAAGGGAATTGGGAATTAGTTTGTGAGCAATGATATTTTTCTACTACAAAGGCAAATTCCTGGGGGACAATCTTCACATGAGTTTTGTTTTATTTTTGAACTTTCATCACTAGAGGATTCTATTTTGTCTAATCAGATTTGATTTAGTTGTTCTTCGGAAGTAGAATATCATTTTCTTCAGTAAGAAAATTTGTTTCATCTTCATCAAGACGACTGAGAAGTTGATTGGTTGTTTCTTTTCCAAGTTAGAGTTCTTGGATACATCACATATTTTATAGGTTGTTGCATAGTGCCTTGGTTTCCCATAATTATGACAGACGCTGAGTTTATTTGAAGCAACATTTTTTTTGTAAGGATATTGTTTGTTAGGAAAATTCCTTCGTTGAGACTTTTTATGAAGATTTTGTTGAGAAGATTTTTTGTGAGGATTTTATTGAGAAGAATTTTTGTGAGATCTTTTGGGATTTTATTTTTTTTTAAATATGACCTTGCAGTTTTGGATTTATGTGATGGTGAATGGTTTTTTTGGAAACTAAATTGTTCTCACCAATTTCTCAACCCTTTTCGAGTTGATTGATTTTACTTCTTTAATTGTGATTTTAATCGAAGATCATTACACAGGTGTAATCCTACAAGATTGATTTGATTTATAATTTCTCCATAAGAAAGTGAGGAAATATTTCCATGTATTTTTTTAATTTTATCACGAATTTTTTCTACAAATAATTTGGGTAATCCAATTTTTCTTTCCAGGTGTAACTATTGGAATCACCTCTCTCATTTATTTTATAGAGAAATATATCTTTGTACCATTTGAAATCTAAGTTTTATACATTTCAAATTCTAAAGAAATTTGGTATTCTTTTCTTGATAGATTTGAGGATTACCAATAAAATGTATAATAATTATATAGAGTAAGTAGGATCTATTGAGGATATAGGGTGTCCATCATTATCTTGAATGACATTCCCTTCTAATCCCTTTTTATACTGGTAAGAATTTGATCCTTGGTTTTAGAGAAAATAGTATTATCCAACTAACCTTTGAATTGACCATTGAAGCTGAGAATAAAGTTTTATGTAACATCTGTATCAGATAGTTAGCTTTTTCTTTATAAATGCTAGAGACTATGGCTATTTGTTTACAGAGGTTGAGAATTTGGTATTCGGACATTTGATCTAAATTCCATTCATAGATGATATTTCCATTAAAAGATCTGAAGTTTTGTACTTCCTTAATTTGTAAGTTTGGCGGAGTAGGACGAGTATAATGATTTCTATAAGGTTGTAAATTTTGGATAGGACTGAGCAAGAAAGGATCTTCATCCTCTTCTAAAAGATTTGAATCTTTTTCTTACATATTTAGTATTTTTTTCCTTTTTCAAGATTTTGTAATCTTATTTAAATTTCTAAAAATAAATAGTTTTAGAATTGAGTTTGAGTATGTGGTCAAAAATTTGGAAAGGTGGTTTGTCTCAAGAGATTTAGAAGGAGATGTTAGATTGTTTAATGGCATAACTTTTTTTAATAAGAATTTATTCTATTTTGGTCTCAATGTGGTCGAGCTGTTTGCCAATAGAATGTAGACTGAGGATGGTAAAATTATTTTGTTTGAATTGTGTAGCATTGGATTTTATATTTTTTGTTTTTGAGATAGAAAGATATTCAATGATTTTAATATTTAGAGAAATTACTGTTTCTTCAAGGGGAGGTTTTCTACAGAAAATATAGAACCATCGGATTTGGTCTATTTTCTGGAGACCTTTTGTATAACTTGGAGCTTTTCTTTTCCATATTTCTAGAAGAAATAATTGAAAAAGGGAACATTCTGTTGAGTATAGGTCATATACTCATACCACTCAGCATAGATTGAGTCTCTTTGAAAATTGTTAAAAAGTTTTTATAATCCATTTTAGATTGGAATAGTTTGTTTCGGATTTTTTGAGGAAATCTTTATTCAATAAAAAAATCTTTGGTAATAGTAAAAATATTTGAATGGACAAAAATAGGAGAGTCTAGTTGGTTGGATTTTTCATAATCTTAGTAAACAGGTTGAGAAAGGTTTTGGTTAATATGTCCTTGGAAAGTAGCTCTGTTAGGCTTAGAAGTTTCGGATGGAGTTGAAATTGAATGTCTTGTGGGATAAAAAATTTGGACTTCTAGATTAAGGAATTTTGATGAAGAATTTGACACCAATAATACTATTAGGATGTATGATTTGGTCAATCTCAAAAATTTTGACCATGATGATAGGAGAACTTGACATGGAGATAAATCCCAGGTTGAAGGTAAAGTAACATTTTTCCGTTCAATAGTTTTGGGAACCATCAAATTGGATTTTACTCTATTTATCTCCCAAAAGATTATTTGTCTGGGAGATTTTATGTGAGAAACAACATTGATATTCAACCTATGTTAGTAATTTTATAGTGGATTCGATAGAAAACCACACAAGTATGAGACCTTGTTTTCATTCTATAACTTTGTTTTTAACATTTAAAGTAAGGATATCTAAAATATGAAGATCTGAAAGAGAAAGAGGAAAATTAGGAAAAAAATGAAATAAATTAGGCCATTGCATAATATAGTTTCTACTAATCCAAATAAAGAGTTATAGAAATCCACAATCTCACAAAGCAAGAAAGATATTTGTGCCCAATCTTTCTCTTGTGAATGACTTTATAGCATTTTGTACTAATCGAATAAGTAAAAATTTATATCCATTCTTGAAATGTTTAATAATTGATTTTTTTAAAAAAATAAATGCAGCATTTGTTGATCATAAACAAGTGGCAAAACTTATTCTTCTATTTTGATAGTATAAGCAAATTTAAAATCTGAAAAAGATTTTTTATATATTTCTTTACTATTAATCTTTGGGGTTTCCAATGAAGGAGATCTTTGTCTTCCCACAAGGATTCTTCTTTGGTCATAATATTTGAAAAATCTTGTCTATCACTAGTAGAGGATGAACAAGTAGTCATATATTTCATAATTTTGTTCATAGTTTCAAAATTCACAGTTTAAACTTTCAAATCAGACAACGTTTTACTGAGGCGATAGCACTCAAGCCGTCTTACAATGCGTTGAGAATAGCTTGATACCATTCAGTACCTATGTATAATCAAAATGTATCCTATATTTGAAACCATTAAAGATATTGGGGAAAATAAACACTAGAACACGTAAAACAATTAGATAGTGTATAAACAATTAATAACAATAAAAATTACACGAATTAGAATATAGAAAGATTCAAAACTTTACTTGATATTTAGAACGAGGAATTTGATATAGAAAGTTGGTTTTACAAGCTGAAGATTAAATATAAAATAAAATATTAAATTCAAATAAAATTCTAAGACTTCTTCCATTTTTCAATGGATTTGTCTCCCATTTATAGGAGTCCTTGATGCAACTGTTTGGACTTGAAAACTTCATTTGGAATCCGCCATCATGTTTAACTTGAATGCTTCTGATAAGGGATTTGATGATTTGTGTTAAAATTTTCTTCCTCTATTTTTGTGCTTAGTTCTGCCATTTGTATGTAAGGGTCTTTGGTGGAATTATATCAGAGATAGTGGTGGTGTCACCCCGCCTTTGAATTTTATTTTTAATTTTTAATTAAGAAATTAGACTAGTTGTTTTTCTAAGCGTATCCACACTTCGGATGTCCTCTCACAAACTATCATATGCTAGTAGGACACAAATTGATTATTCGAGCCTAAGAGATGTATAGAAATTCGGAATGAAAATAAACTAATTTGTTTTAAGTGTTTTAATTAATTCTAATTTCAACTTGTGAAAAAAGAATTAATCAAATTAATAAACTAGAACTAGGGCTTGTGGCTAATAAAAGAAAAAAAGGGAGGATTTTGTGTCTCACAAAATCGACTAAGAAAGGTAACCTTTTTTTTTCTATCCCATTTCAAGCACACAAAATACACCATAATATTTTGAAAAAGATGACTTCCTTTTTGATTGCATCATTGAAGACAATTAGATCAATGACTATATACAAAGCAATCTCACAAATATGGCAAACTATATCTTTGATAAAAGACTCTCTGGGTCTATGAAGACCCACTCAAAACACAACAATATTATAAAGATATTTCACGTCCATTAAATCCATCTACATCCAAAATAAGTCACCTAAAAGAGCCCCAGTAGCCCTAATGAAATTGGCTACCATAAAATTTACATCAATTCCATTATAGCTATACAAGATTAGAGCAACAAAAATCCTATGGCCACAAACAAAGTCCCAACAAACAATATCCATTAATCTCTTATTGATATTATGTGGATGCTTGGACCAAATTTCTTCTAAAATCAAATTCAACCAATTCCATATCGTAGTTTTTTGTTCTCAATATCAAACTTGTTGATAATGCCCTCAAAATCCCAAATTAATTCTTTTTTAGGTGGAAACATTTTGGACCAATCCTCAAAATGTTACCACAACATATCCAAGAAGTACACAATTATTTCTCTAAAAATTTAGTCAATCCACATCTTCCAAATGTACTGAAATTCTGTCTTCATTTCAATATAAGCTGGATTTTCAAACTCGAACATAACTTCCAGACCACTACTATTGATCCAGATGCAAACATCTTTTCTTTGGGTGGTGGGCAGAATGACAACTACAAAGTTTGAAAAAACAACTATTATTGCATGGTACCAACAAAATTCAAAATATTGCAAATTGACTATAAATTTGGGCAAAGAGATCAACTCACAACAAAAATAATTTTTTCTCAAGAAACACTATCTCACTACAGGATTAGCCCAAATAATCACAGAGGAAGAAATAAAAAAAATCTTACAAGTACATCAAAGTGACAAAAACAAGCTCCTCAGGATTAGTTAACTTAGCAGACGACAAATAAGGATGTTTGTTTTAGAATTATTAGGTATAACTTTCGAACTAATTACTTGATGTTATTTAATTTGGATATTGAAATGCATAATCAATCAATCGCATCGAATGTGGACACTTATTATGTGCATGTAATGTATGTAATATTTTAAATTTTAAATTCCACTATGTTTAGTATCATTTAATTTTGTGAACCTAACAATAATATAAGAGCCTAGGTTCATGCATTTTAATATCTTTTGTGATTACTTATTTCAAGATTATATGATAAAATTGAAATCTTATGTGCAATAAATGGTTTATGAAGTTTTTATGTTCGGGATTAAATGTTGAAATTTGAAAACAAGACAAACAAAAAAATCATCGATCAGTCCCACAACACGGCTGACCGGTGTTGTGGCCTTGCTAGGCAGTGTGTCCAGCGCCTAGGCGCTGGACGCACAATACCTAGGTGCTAGAACACGTCGTGTCTCATTTTGAATGTGTAACTGTTATATGATTTTTTTGTTAATTCAATTTTAACATCAAATTATTGATTTTAAAGTTAATAAAAATTATTTTACGAATGACCAAAAATTATTAATTTCAAATTTAATATCAACACATAAAGTACTTGGTAAATTTATATGCTTTTATTGTCATACGATAACTTTAGTTAGTATATTATGATTAGATGATCATGGAACCTAAACCAATGTGATTGATTTATTTTTCTACAATTTTGATAATTTTTGGGGTTTGATTAGAATGAGACATGTGAGTTTTACCTTTTTTTTTTTAACTCAGAATGTAATTCTATCTCCCTTCTATGTATTTTTCCTTCGAATTGTTCAAGATGTCTTAAATTATATTTGATGTAATGAGAGTATAATTAGGCGGTGAGGACTTGTTCTTTTTATAAGTTGATGGACATTATAAGAAGATGGAGTAAAGAAGGAGCAAAAGCAAGAAATAAAGGCTTATGTGTGCATGGAATGCATAATGAAACATGTCTATTTTCATTTTAATTATCACTCACTGTTAAATTGACCATGATCCACTTTGACTCGAGTGGATCACAAAGAAATCAAAGGCTCATGATTCATTATTTTCATATGTATACGATAAATGTTTTCTTGTTTAAAGTTGATTCCTTATGATGTATGCTTGCGATCATTAGAATAGAGAGCAATAAATAAGATAATCATAAATAAGACATTGCAAGTAAAAAAACCCATTTATTTCCCTTATTTGAAAATATTTCAAGTTCAAAACCTTTAAAGAGGTTTATAACAAACGAAAATGGACAATATTGGGTAAGACATAATTGTCCATGCCTTTCATCAAAAGTATGTGACATGTGATATATATATATTGCCGCATTTAGTCTCTTAGCCACGAGTTATGAAATGTGCTAGATGTAGGAAAGTTATGCTCACTACTAGCATGAAATATTGATCATGAGTTATGAGACAGTTGGATGTTTCATCCACATAGATGTTTAATAGGTTACGCTTGCACTAAATATCATATGGGCTCAAAAATTTGCGGCATATGAAAAATGATGAGGTAAAATAACTTGAGGATTGCATAGAGATGTAACTATTAATGTGTTAACTATCTCTTTATTTTGTTATATGAGCTCATAAAATTGGGAAGTATGACAAAATTCATTGGGCCTCAAGCCCAAAAGAGAATTTGATTTCCTAAAGTTTCATCATGTGGGTAATGAGATTCGAATAAAATAGTGGAATATATCTATGATTAAACACTTAGGTTGTAGATGCGACATTAAGTGGAATGAATGTTTATTTTCTATCTCTTGTGTATTTTTGTAAATAGACAAATATAGCCAAAAATCCACTTGTATATTGGATATATACAAATCCACTGGTCCCAACTATATCGATTGGTTTCAAAATCTTAAAATTCTTTTTCAATCTAAAAAGAGGGTTTATGTCCTTTTGAGGGAGGAAGAGCTAGTGAAGCATCACAAGCAAGCTGAGGATAATCTGCTTGTATGATGGGGTATCAATGTCAAATGAGTTGTAAAAGCAAAATGAGAATATGATACATGTTGTCGATATTTATCTCTACTTAAAAAAGTTGTACAGGGAACATACTGGACATATGATATACTAAATCTCGAAAGAGCTTTTTCGAATCCGTAAAATGAAAGACTATTTAGTCCATGATTATGTACTGAAAATAATAGCCCTCATAGAAAAGTTCGAGTCGAGCCATTATGAACAATGAACTTTTATGTGGATTCTGATTCGTTGTCAAGCTCATTTGACCAATTCGTGGTAAACTTTAACATGGATAAGATAGTACACTTGATTTTGTTAAGAAATAAACACAATTATTGGTAATTTGAGATTATATTAAATTATTCTCATTTTATGAAAGAATAGTATGCAATCCGTTTAATAGTATATATGGCGGGTGAAGGTTAAGTTACTTATTTAATAAAATTTTAAATTCTTTCAAATTATTAAGATTTATGGTAATTGTTAAATGTTTAGCATTTAATGCGATTTAAAACTATTTTACTAGAGAAATTGGAGTTCAGTTAGATATAAGAAATTGATAAAACAATTGTCAAAGTGGAGAATAATGCGAGAATAATTGATGAGCACATGCATGTCGGGTGTACTTTATATATGATTTAACTAGAAAGTATTCAAATTAAAATGCAACTAAAATGAGAGTACTTTTAGTGATTGCTATAGAAGTAGCTCGTAAGGTGAGCTTTAGCAAGGTGAAACGTTTACTTGCTTGCGTTTGATATAAATATTGAATTTAAGAATTTGCAATTAATAATTTCAAATGAAATATTGAAACAGATATGAATTTACAATAAGGATTAAGAAAATAATTGAAAATAAATAATAAAAATTTAAAATTTATAGTAACGCAAAATTATCCAAAAATAAGTCCAATTGAGCTATTATTATGAATATAATAATGTTGAGTCCTAAATTATTCAATCCAACAGCAACCTAAGACATCTAATTATGTTCACGGAAATTTTAAATTAAAAAGACCAAGTAGTCTACTTTTTAGTACATCCGGATCACTTACATGGCCCAAGAACATATATTTGGCCCATCATTTTCAGTTTCGAAGGCCTAAGCTAATTTGCTAGTTAAGAAGTCGTTTGGGCTTGGGACCTTGGGAATGTTTGGTAAATGTAGTTGGGCACAAGATTAAAGAACCCTACGTTTGTGTTGTGAAATATGAATATTAGTGAAACAAAAGCAGAGTTATGGATTTAAGTCACTTCCCCTATCAAACCAAATTTGGATTTTTTTTTTCCATCAAGTGATAGATAATCATACTAAATTATATATCAATAAATCTTAATTCATTTTGTTTTGTTGGCAAAATGGAGTTTGATGAAAATGACCACATGTGCTTAAATTTGGCACTTATGTGGATATACTTCATGGTTATACTTTATCATATATAGTAACTTTATTAGTGACAAGGCAAGATAAAGACAATTTGCGAAATATTAAGCCATTGCAGTTAAATAATTAAATCAAAACATGCATTATTGTATGATAATCCATCACGATAAAAATTACAAGTACTAATAAGTTTATTAATTTTTATTTTATGAACACTAGGTTTAAACTTATGAATTGTGAATAAAATTTGTCAGGTTATATAGTAGTGAGGTTGCCGGGGTAATTGACATTTGGACCCTCAAAACATCCATTTGCATTGCACTCTTAAATTGGGTTTTGACATTTTGCAATGTGCACTCCACTTACATTCTGGTGGAAATTTTCATTGGAACACATATTCTTTAAGGTTATATTTGGATGGAAGGATTTGAATTTGAGGGGAGGATGTGAGAGAAAAATTTCAAATGACTCATTTTAAAATAGATTTGAAATCCATCACAATGATTCCAAAAATAGTTCAAAATAGGAGTTTAACGATTTGAAATCCATTGAATTATAAGATTATCTAAATAAATTTAATGAATTTGTTATTATGAATTTAAAAATTTTAAACTCAAATCCATCAATTCAAATAAAATCTAATGGATTTGTAAGGGCAAATTCACTCACTCACTCACTCACTCACTCCCTTATTGTAGAAACAAAATCAAGTCTAATATTTTAAATAGTATTTTATTTTTTATTTTAATATTCATCAATATATATCAAATATATAAAATAAATATCAATATACGTCAAATATATAAAATAATATCATCAATATATAATTGATGTATGGATAATAGAAATAGATGATGAAATAAAAATAGAATCCTTTTAACTCCTTACATTTCTTATCTGCAATGGTGCTCTTCCCGAGAGAAGGTATCTCTAGACATCAAAATCAAAAAGAAAGAAAAGTCCACACTATATATAAAGAACAACAACGTACAATATATTCGATATGATAGTATTTTGGCAATGAAGCAAGTTATGTATATATTTTCCAAGTTATCTTCGGACCAATGTCAAGAAAGGGGGGAGTGGAGAAGAAGAGATTGAAGCTTCTAAGTGGGAATAAATTATTCAGTAAACACACATAGGGAACACTGTGCATGATAGCGCCTGCGCTCTCTACCAACCACCGTTAGTAGCCAAATATAACAAGGACAATTTGACAGACAACAAACTCCCACCAAATCAAAGAGAAAAAAAGAATTTTTTTTGTTTCAGGCAATAACAGAAACAACGGGAATGTCTGTCTGGATAGGTTTTGGGCGTTTTGGAGAATATTTTGAAAAAAATAATTGAAAATGAATGTAATATAAAGTATAATGTATTAAAAGAAAAATATATTGAAGAACGATGTAACACAAATTTACAAAATAAATTTTATTGAATTGAATAAATAAAATAGTTATAATATCTATGATTCCTCTAATTCATAAAATAGTTACAATATCTATCATTCCTCTAATTCTTTTCTTTAAGAATAAGAAATTGAACTTTTAGCGGTGGAATTGATGATTTCATCTCCTACGAACTTGATTCCGTCCTTCAAATAATGTTAATTCAAAAATTTAATACCTTAATCTCGAATTAAATGTTAGAATTTAAAAAACGTTGACTTTAAAATTTGACAACATGTTGATAAAATTGACATTTTGATTTCCTTCAATGTAAATTTAATTTTCAATGACATTAATTCGAAAGTTTAATAACTTAATTTCGAATTAAATGCTATTATTTGAATGGATTTCATGAACGCTTTGATTTTCATTTTAAATACTATCGATTTCCTTGAATTTGATCATTTTAAGTTGAGAAAATTTTCTTAAACATGTTTCTTATTTGAACATCTTTTTCACAACTTATATATTTAACTTTTGGGAAGACCCTTATTTATACGTGTAAAACATGGATTCTTGGATAAATCATTTGATGAAATAACATAATTTCATTGACTTTTCATGATTTGATTGATATTTATCTCTTTAATCATAAGATTTGATACAATTCTAATTTTCAAAAATTAAAATTTGACACTTGACAAATTTTAACTAGCTAATAAAATATATATCATAATATCAATTAATTAATTATTTATTTTATAAATTAAATTTGAGTAAATTTTTAAAATATAAATAATAAATATAAAATTAATATTTAATATATTATTTTATATGAATCGATATTATCCTCCAAGAACATTCTCATTAATACATCAACCCAACTCTTTCTCTTTGCAAATCAATTTGGTCCATAAAAAGAGAAAAATGAAATTGAAAATTAATGACTATGACCCGATTCAGCAAAGCAAACATGATTTTTTCCTTTCCATTTCCCTTTTACTTCTTTTCCTTTTTTTTTTTTTATTTCTCACAAACACATAGGCCTAACTGTAGATTTGAATAACCAATTTGGTGGTTGCATTGGTCAGCAACATAAAATCAGAATTGTTCATGCACCAGCACTCGGTAGCTCCAGTACTCGGCAGCTTCAGACTTTATTTTTTTTTCTCTCCCTCTCTCCTTTTTGTCTTTTTTCTTTTGTAAATTAACAAAATTCATTTGGTCCACACTGAGTTATGGTTTAGGTGGACTAAATTCATGGGATTACAACCTGACTTATTTCCAGATTGAAGCCAACGATCTCTTGCTTATATGCAACAAATCTTTGCTCACTAGAATTCTTTACAAGTTAAATTTGGTTCCTTATCCGAATATAAGCTAGAAATCTTTATTCTACTCAAATTCCAACTCTTCCCATGTAATTGGATAATGACAAATTTATAAAATTTAACCAATCATTGCCACTCATCAACAACTATAAAAGACGATGGTTGTACACATTTTTTTGTTCATTAATATCCTACGCTCCAGCAATCATATTTTTTCTCTCCTTCAATGGTGAGTAGAACAAAACTAGCATTCTCTTACATCTTTCTCGTCATTATTGAATGATCACCAGCAATCATATTTTTTCTCTCCTTCAATGGTGAGTAGAACAAAACTAGCATTCTCTTACATCTTTCTTCTTTCTCGTCATTATTGAATGATCAGGTGAGATTCAATTCATCCAATTCCTAACATCTGCCCCGTCTGCTCGTGAACTTTGAGAAAAGGCAATTATTATAGTAGGATGTCCAATGTCCCAATTGGATTGAGCGTATTATACTCTTCTACTTTTGTAAAAGCAATATTATTAAGAATCATATTAATAAAAAATTTATTTTCTTTATCTTATGTCTTGCATCTTTTATTTCTACACATTAGATAAAGTCATTAGACCAAATTTAGCTACGAGGCATGGTCGCGCATATGATGACGATCATGGAACATGCTTCTAAGGTTTTGGTCTTAAATAAGTTCCGAGTTGAGAGCTTTTTTTGAGATGGGATATCAAATAGCTCAGTAACACTCGCACATATGATGCATGCTCGTGAGACGAGGATGTCACATTCTATTGATATTAGCGTAGAGACGTAAGTGCATGTATGTGGGTGCTTGTTAGGGAACAAGTATACTGAACATGGCCCGCAAGAAATTCTTAGTTGGAGGCTTTGCCCGTCGAAACAAGAATTTTTGTGTTGTGATAGTATACGACTAGTCCTCAGACTTGAGGCACGATGGTAGCCTTATGTGCATCCTGCAGCACTTTGATATATCTTCTGATTGCTTGACAATCACAAAAGGGGTACGTTGGGTGTTGCATTTGTTTGCATGAAGGTTTGTCAGTAGCCAACATATAATTCGACACTTGTCTTTTTAAACAAGGGAATCTCTTGTATTTTCATAGTTCGTGATTCAAAGACCTTGGCTAAGGCAGGATGAATTGTGAATCATCAAGAATCATTGGAACTTAAAATGGGATCACAGTTATTGAATCATTTAGAGTTTCGACTTATAATTCATGCCTTAGATTCAATCGAGAGATTAGCTGTAGAAAGGACCGTACGTGTATGGTACTCGCAACTGAAATAGGTTTACTCGCTATTTCACCTAAGACTAGTTTGTCATGATTACTTGCTAGGTATTTTCATGGATAGTGAGGTTCTTGAATTAAGGAGTTGATTCCAAGAGGATTAATTAATTGAATTAATTAATTGGAATAATTATTATTCATAAGTTGCAAATATTGCAAACCCACTACTAGCTTAGTAGTGAACCTAAGAGGGTCACACATCTTTATGGAAAGTAACATTTCTAATTTTAGATTTTATCCAATGGTTGAAAATTAATTAATTAATACTGATCAATTAATTAATTAAGGGTTCTATTTAATTTAATGGTTAAATTAAATTATTTATACAAACTCTAATTTTCAGTCCGATATAGATGATTCAAAGTCCATGTCCGGATACATATTCACCCTGAATGGTGGTGAGGTCAGTTGGAAGAGTTCCAAGCAAAAGACGGCTGCAGACTCTACCACCGAAGTTGAATATATTGATGCATCAGATGCAGCAAAAGAAGCTGTTTGGATTAGAAACTTCATCCAAGGGTTGGGTGTAATTCCATCCGTTGTTGATCTAGTTATGATTTACTGTGATAATAATGGAGCCATTGTGTAAGCAAAAGAGCCAAGATCTCATCAAAGATCCAAGCACATAATGAGACGATATCACTTGATCAGAGAGATCATTGGTAGAGGCGACGTCATTGTGGATCGAGTTGCCTCAACAGAAAATGTAGCAGACCCACTTACTAAGCCCTTAGTACAGAAGATAGTTAACGGACATATTGAGAATATGGGCCTTAGATACATGGGCAATTGGAGTTAGGGCAAGTGGGAGATTGTTAGATTAAGATGCTCAACGTCCCAATTGGATTGAGTGTATTATACTCTTTTGCTTTTGTAAAGGCAATCTTATTGTGAATCATATTAATAAAAAGACATTTTCTTTATCTTATGTCTTACATCTTTTATTTCTACATATTAGATAAAGTCCTTAGACCAAATTTAGCTACGAGGCATGGTCGCGCATATGATAGGGATCATGGAACATGCTTTTAAGGTTTTTTTCTTAAATAAGTTGCGAGTCGAGAGCTTTTTGAGATGGGACATCAAATAGCTCAATAAGACTCACACATATGATGCATGCTCGTGAGGCGAGGATGTCACATTCCATTGGCATAGTGTAGAGACGTAAGTGCATGTATGTGAGTGCTTGTTAGGGAACAAGTACACCGAATATGGCCCGCAAGAAATTCTTTAAAATTGATTATGTAATTTTCATCCCTCATATATATAGGGCTGAAAATTTTAATCCATTTCCAACTTTTAGAAAGTTTTTCAATTTTGAACTACTTCAAAACCTTATCTTGGAAGGATTCCAAATCTTCCAATAACTCTTCTCTTTTCTCTTTCCTATTGTATGTGGACTAATTTGAGACTACATTAATCATCAAAAATGTCTACATACATTATTGATATTAATTTAAACTCTTCAAATAATATCAAGATAGATATATATCATATATATACTATAATTATATTTATACATAAATTAAATCTTAGTGGCCAATTTTATCCCATAAAACTGGTCACTATATTTATTTATCTATAAATATGTTAATTAAATAAATTATATTTATTTAATTTATTCTCTTCATATTTTAACTCGTCTCAGTTTTTAAAATATTTTAAGATTTAAAACGATTAATAATATTAATCCCAAACAAAGAAATTAATTGATTAAAAAATAATCACACATATAAATATTTAATCTATCACATATATTAAATAAACATAATCGAAAAGTATCAGAAACGCACGAACCTTGGCTCTGATACCACTGTTGGGTTCGTGCGATCCCGAGAAACGTATACGCAGTGGAATTTATAATTTTTCAAAAATATAAATATATATTACATCACATGTAATTAAAATGAATCTCGAAACTCTTTCGCGATTATTCAGTTGTGTGTTTTTCTGATAGTTAAAGTAAGAAAGTTTCAAAAACTCTTACATTGATACACATTCGACTGATGTAGGGATTGAAACGATTCAAATCTTATCCCTGCATGAAAGTATCTCCATGTTCTTCAATTCAAAACCCCTTTGATTGAAATCTGATTCGCTTCTAGGATCCCAAATGTTATCCTCTAACGGTATCCACACTTTGGATGCCCACTCGCAACCGAATCCTATGCTAGTAGTTTTCGATTCGATAATTCTATCCCAAAATGATTTTGTTTGGAACAAGTGTTTTAGGTGTTTAATTTAATTATTAATTCAATAATTAAATCAAGAATTAAACTAGATAAAAGGTTTGTGAACTTTTGGAGATTGAAAAGAAAATGAGGGACGAATTTTTGAAGATGAAAGAAAACTATTTTTCTTCACAAAAATCTGCAATAAAATCCCCATAAAAAACATCCAAGAAGATTGTCAATCAAGACTATCATAAGTTCTTTCCATATAGGTCTCTTCTTCCTTTCTTATCTCCAACTCTTTTGGTAAGTTTCTTTATCCCATAAGGACTTTCATTTTTCCTTACTACCTCTTAGAAATTGAATTCTCAATTCAACTTTTTTTAGGAATTGGATTCCCAATCCAATTTCCTAATGGGCTTCCTACAAGCCCACACCTAATGGGCCTAAGTGTAAGTAATCAATTAGGCCCTACTTTAATTGATCCAATCAATTAATTCATTTAATTAATTAGGTCCATCTTAATTAATTGATCCAATCAATTATTTAAATGTTCTAATTGGGCTCCCTAATCCAATTAGGTCCAATCAATTAATTCAATTAATTCCAGAATTGAATTAATTTAACCCCCATTAATTAATTTAATCCAACACTTGGATTAATTTCTAGGCTAGAAATGGACTTGTCCAAGTTTTGTGTGTGACCCTTTAGGTTCACTTTAAGCTAGTCGTGGCTCACAACTCTTGTGACTTTTGAACAATTAATTGTTCTGATTAATTAATCTAATTAATTAATTCTCTTGAAATTAACTCATTAATTCCAAGAACCCACAAGACATGGGAATCACCTAATAATACATCATGACTCCTAGTCTAAGGTGAATGTGCGAACCTATTTTAATTACGAATACCATGCAAGTACAGTCCTTCCATCATCTAATTTTCCGATTGAGTCTAGGGCATGGATGTTGAGTCGAAACCCCATTAACTCAATAACTATGTTTCCATTCCTAGTAGCTTGACTCGATGATGAATAATTAGAAAACCCCACGTCTAATTTCCATCCAACCTTGCCAAAGATTTTAGAGTCAAGTACAGTGAACACATAAGAGATTCACCTATTCATACAGATAGGTGATGGATCCTTTGTTGGCCACTTATTAATCTCCATACATGAAGATGTTACACCTAATATAAACCCCTTGTGATTGTCATGCAATCGGGAAATATATTAAAGTACAACATGTTATGCACAAGGTTACCATGGTGCCTCAAGTCCAATGACTAATTCTTGCACTATCGTAATGAGAAAATTCCCGTTCGACAATAGAATATTTCCAATTGGGAATTTTCAAGTGGGGTTGTTCAATGTACTTGTTCCCAACAAGCACCCGCATACATGCACTAGTATCTCCACACCAATACCTATGTAATGAGGCATCCTCCTTTCGAGCCTACATCGTATGTGCAAGTCTCAATGGGATCAATGATATCCTATCTCATTGATCCTTAACTTGGAACATTTTAAGATCATAGCCTTAGAGGCATATTCCACGATCACCATCATATGCGCAACCATGCCCCACAGCTATGTGTGATCTAAGGACTTTATCTAATTTTTATGATGAATTTAAGATAAAGATTGCCATTTAAATGATATTAATATAAATAAGAATGATTCGCAAGAGTATAAGAATGGCCAGAATAATTAGCACGTCAGACACTACTCTAATAATTTTCCACTTGCCGTAGAGACAATTGCCCTCGTATTAAAGCCCATCTTCTGAAGATGTCCTTCAAATACTTATGAAAAGGGTTAAAAGAAGTTTTAGTAATTTGTTCATACACCATTGCCACTTGTAAGACAAACTGTGGTTCTTGAACTGTTTCAAGTACTATGATCTAACAATTTCTATCTAATAGAAATTCCTTCTTATCAAGAAGGTGGTGTCCCTAGAAAACAAACTCTTTTGTTGTTAGGAACCATAGAAATGGTATTCTTTAGATTCATTTAGATACCCCACAAATTTGCATAAGGTGGATTCACATCCATCATATCTCCCACTTACTGCTTTAAAGAAGCAGGCCCATTTATACCCTTAGGTATATATACGAGGGGTCTTTTACCACATCATATCATATATAATGTTTTTGAGCACCGATTTAGTTGATATTCTTACTTGATAAGAATATAATTGATTCTAGGGTGAATTCCCAGAATGACGGAGGAAATAAGTGAAACTCAACTTGGATTCACTTAAAGTGAGAATCTAATTCTCCATTAGATAATCAAGAACTTACCACCTTAGTATTCTCTTCCTCGATCACATCGATTGATGAAACACTTTGGCCGATTTAATTTTCTACTTCATGTCTAAATTCTTTGAACCCTTCAAAGGATCTTAGAATAATGAAGTAAGAATAGTTCGCTTGTACACTAACACTTAGTGGACTGCTTACATCCCTTTGGATCACATCCAAAGGCGTGGTTTGCTCCATTTGTCTCACAAATGGTGATTTGGTCATGTTTTTCTAAAGATAAGATTTACAAGTTGGCATCTCATGTAAGTCCAAAAGGTCAACCAAATGTACCATCTTTTGAACTCTTTCTTTAGAGATATAACCTAATCTAGCTAACCCCAAATATACATTGTTTTGATTATCTAATTCTTAGATTACTTTGTTGATTATGTAGCATGGAATGTTGGGATTGTATAGTTCATTTGTCAATGTAGCAAAGATAATTAACTAATACTATCCTAATTCCATCTAGAGTTTAGTGGATCATTCCTATAGTCAATAAAACAACACTTACTTTATTCTCAAGCTTAAGGATCGTCATTTATCTTAGTCTCCATTTTTCTTGTCATCTACTGCAACCCCTTGCAAAGATAGGATCATATCCGATATCCAATATCCAAGAAAAAATTTATCAACCTTAATGGTTGATATCAACAATGTATAAACTTGAATTAGAACCCCTTCTAATTCAACTAAGCAAGTCAATACTTGTGTTTCCTCTTTCTATGCCCTAAATATCCACAATGGTAACAAACATCTATATTAAGTTGGTAAGTTTGTTTGTTTGTTTAGATTATCCTATGTGGAATTACTAGCAATAACCATTATCCTATGCGAGCCAGAAATTTAAGCATTCATTCAATTAATATCCATTTATGATATGGTCTTTAATCATAAACGTCTCACACTGTTTTATTCAAATCCCATCAACCTCTAGATGGAAATTCGAGAAATCTAATTTCTTAGTGGGCTTGAGGTCCAACTAGCCTTGCCATACACCCAATTTTATGAGCCCATACAACAAAACTAAAAGGTAGCTAACAACATTAGCAATTGCATCCTTATGCAACCCTCAAGCTATTTTGCCTCACCTCTTCCCATACACCCCAATTTTATGAGCCCATATGGTACTAAGTGTCAAGCATTACCCATCAAACATCCATGTATATGGAGCATCTAAACATCCCACAACTCATGGCCAACGATAAAGATGAGTCCACCCCATAGGCATCTCAATGCTTAGTAGTGGTCACAACTTGCCTACACTTAGCACATCCCACGACTCATGGCCAACGGACTAAATGTGGTAACTTATCGACATGCCACTACTTTTGATGGAAGGCATAGACGATTGGGTCCTACCCAGTATTGCCCATTTACGCTTGATATCGAACTAATAAAGGTTCTCAACTTGAAATATTTTCAAGTGAGGGTCATACTAGAATTATTATACAAGGTCTCATCGTTTTCTTTTCTTGTTTATTTAATGTTCATTATCCTAACGATGACAAGCATACATCATAAGGAAGCATTAAATAAATAACATGTATCATATACATCCTAAAATAAATAGATGATCATAAGCCTTTAATCCTATGTGATCCACTTGAGCCAAAGTGGATCTAGGTCAATCTAAGAGTGATAATTAAAATGCAAATAGACCTATCTATTACATAAATATATCCCATACATTCATGGGCCTTGTTTCATCATTTTTCCTCCATCTTCATTCAATCTTCTTGTAATGTCCGCCAAATTACAAAAAGATTAACCTCACTGCCTAATTCTACTCTCATTATATTTGCTAAAACTACAAGAAACCTTGGAACAATTCCAAGGGGAGATACATAGGAGGGAAATAGAAGTATATCAAGAATAAAATAAAGAAAGGTGAGACTCGCAAACCTTATTTTAATTAAAACCAAAAATAACCAATTATGCATAAAATTAAACCAATCACATTGGCATACGCTCCATGATCACCCAACTAGCATGTTTAACATAAATCATCACACATGATAATGAAAACATATAAATTTACTGATTATGTTATGTGCAATTTCTTTCAAATTTGGGATTTTTATGAAAAATAATTTTTCAAAAATTAAAATTAACATTTAATTTTAAAATAAAAAAATCATAAACTTCACGTAACAATTACGTAATGAGGCGGGATGGACAACAATTCAACAAGGATGCTGCCTATCGAGTGGCTGGGCTGACCACCCGTCGGGCGACTGGGTGCCCACACGTTGGGTGGCTAGGCGTCCGCACGTCGGGTGCTGACTGGCCACCCGACGCCTGCACGTCGGGTGGTTGGCAGCCCACCAGACATCACACGTCGGGTAGCTGGACGCCCGCACGTCGGGTGCCAGTGGGCGACCCGACGCCTGACTTTGGGTGGCCGGCAGCCCACCCGACGTCACACGTCGGGTGGTTGGGCGCCCGCACGTCGGGTGCCAGTGGGCAACCCGACGCCCGATGTCGGGTGGCCGGAAGCCCACCCAACATCACACGTCGGGTGGCTGGCCGCCCGCACACCGGGTTACTGCCAGCCCACTCGACGTCACATGTCGGGTGGTCAACACTCCAAATTTTATTTTATTTTTAATGTCAAGAATTCAAAATTTTCACAAAATCTTGATTTCATAGTTTCTTGATCTTATCAAGAAATTTTGAAAACCTGATAAAAACTAATTTTCTTGATCAAGAAATCAACTTATTTGATTTTTTTTATTTCTTGCCATGTTTAAAGAAATTCAAGATTTCACAAATTTTAAAATTTTTGGAAATCTTGAAATTTTTGGATCAAGAAATCTAATTTCTTCACTCGTCTCAGTTCTTAAAACGTTTTAAGATTTAAAACGATTAATAATATTAATCCCAAACAAAGAAATTAATTGATTAAAAATAATCACACATATAAATATTTAATCTATCATATATATTAAATAAACATAATCGAAAAGTATTAGAAACGCACGAACCTTGGTTCTGATACCACTGTTGGGTTCGCGCGATCCCGAGAAACGTATACGCAACGGAATTTAAAATTTTTCAAAAACATAAATATATATTACATCACATGTAATTAAAACAAATCCCGAAACCCTTTCGCGACTATTCAGTTGTGTGTTTTTTTTATAGTTAAAGTAAGAAAGTTTCAGAAACTCTTATATTAATTTGCACTCCGGCTGATTTAGGGATTGAAACGATTCGAATCGTTATCCCTGCAAGAAAGTATCTCCATGTTCTTCAATTCAAAACCCCTTTGATTGAAATTTGATTCGCTTCTAGGATCCCAAATGTTATCCCTCTAATGGTATCCACATCTTGGATACCCCTCGCAACCGAATTTTATGTTAGTAGTTTTCGATTCGATAATTCTATCCCAAAATAATTTTGTTTGGAGCAAGAATACACTAACAATTAGTGTTTTAGGTGTTTAATTTAATTATTAATTCAACAATTAAATCAAGAATTAAACTAGATAAAAGGTTGGTGAACTTTTGGAAATTGAAAAAAAAAATGAGAGACGAATTTTTGGAGATGAAAGAAAACTATTTTTCTTCACAAAAATCTGCAATAAAATCCCCATTAAAAACATTCAAGAAGATTGTCAATCAAGACTATCATAAGTTCTTTTCATGTAGGACTCTTCTTCTTTTCTTATCTCCAACTCTTTTGGTAAGTTCTTTCCATAATGACTTTCCTTTTTCCTTATTACCTCTTAGAAATTGAATTTCCAATTCAACTTCCTTTAGGAATTAGATTTCTAATCCAATTTCCTAATGGGCTTCCTACAAGCCCACACTTAATGGGTTTGGGCCTAAGTAATCAATTAGGCCCTACTTTTTGATCCAATCAATTAATTCATTTAATTAATTAGGTGCATGTTAATTAATTGATCCAATCAATTATTTAAATATTTCAATTGGGCTCCCTAATCCAATTAGGTCCAATCAATTAATCCAATTAATTAATTGAATTAATTCTATAATTAAATTAATTTAACCCCTATTAATTAATCACATTAATTAATTTAATCCAACACTTAGATTAATTTCTGGGCTAGAAATGGACTTGTCCAAATTTTGTGTGTGATTCCTTAGGTTCAATTTAAGCTAGCCGTGAGCTCACAACTCTTGTGACTTATTTGAACAATTAATTGTTCTGATTAATTAATCCAATTAATTGATTATCTTGGAATTAACTCATTAAACCCACAAGACATGGGAAGCACCTAGCAATGCATCATGACTCCTAGTCTAAGGTGAATGTGCAAACCTATTCTATTATCGAATGGGAATTTTTTCGTTACGATAGTGCAAGAATTAGTCTTTGGACTTGAGGCACTATGGTAGCCTTGTGCATGACATATTGTACTTTGATGTATTTTTCGATTGCATGACAATTACAAGGGGTTTATATTGGGTGTAACATCTTCATGTATGGAGATTAATGAGTGGCCAACAAAGGATCCGTCACCCATGTAGATGAATAGGTGAATCTCCTATGTGTTCCACTGTACTTGACTCTAAAATCTTTGACCAAGGTTGTATGGAAATTAGACGTGGGGTTTTCTAATTATTAATCATCAAGTCAAGCTAATAGGAATGGAAACATAGTTATTGAGTTAATAGGGTTTCGACTCAACATCCATACCTTAGGCTCAATCGGGAGATTAGATGACGGAAGGACCATACTTGCATGGTATTATTTTGTTTAAAATCTTCTATTTTTACTCTTCAAGAAAAGAAAAGAAAGAAAAAGAAAATCAGTTTCTTGCTATTCTCTTCATATTATTGTTTCAATAACTTAAAGAATCAATCTTTATTGTTCTTGAAAATTTACTCTGATACTAGATTAGTAAACAATTAAAAGGATACTAGCGAATCCTTTTGATTGATGTTGCTCTTCCGTATTGTGGATTTGATAGAGAGGAGACAATTGGATCTCTGCGAGTTCCGATAGTCCAGAATAAGTAATTGATTGCTTCATTCCCTACAACAATCGGAGTGCACGAAAGGTAAAATCCAATTTTATATTTATTTATATATTCACTTGAATAAGCGCGATCGTTAAAATCGCTTTCGAATCAAAGGGGTTAAATTTATATTTGATAAAAAATTTAATTTTCCGCTGCGTATACCCCTGTGATTATAGCGAACCCAACAGTGGTATCAAAGCCACGGTTTTGCTTATTCACATTTTAGTGGGCTTCTTAAGTGATCCACATTAATTTTGGGTTTGGACTCAAAAATTCCCAAATCAATTCAATTGATTCAATCCCAATTTAATCAATCCAATTGATTAATTTAATTTACTCCATTTGGGCTTCCTAATCAAATTAGGTCCAATTAAATAATTTAATTACTTAATTGAATAATTTAATTTAACCATTAAATTAAATAGAACCCTTAATTAATTAATTGATCAGTATTAATTAATTAATTTTCAACCATTGGATAAAATCTAAAATTAGAAATGTTACTTTCTATAAAGATGTGTGACCCTCTTAGGTTCACTACTAAGCTAGTAGTGGGTTTGCAACATTTGCAACTTATGAATAACAATTATTCCAATTAATTAATCCGCTTGGAATCAACTCCTTAATTCCAAAACCTCACTATCCATGAAAACACCTAGCAAGTAATTATGACAAACTAGTCTTAGGTGAAATAGCGAGTAAACCTATTTCAATTGTGAGTACCATACACATACGATCCTTTCGACAGCTAATCTCCCGATTGAATCTAAGGCATGGATTATAAGTCGAGACCCTAAATGATTTAATAACTGTGATCCCATTTCAAGTTCTAATGATTCTTGATGAGTCACAATTCATCCTGCCTTGGCCAAGGTCTTTAAATCACGAACTATGAAAACATAGGAGATTCCCTTGTTTAAAAAGACAAGTGTCGAATTCTATGTTGGCCACTGACAAACCTCCATGCACACCAATGCAACACCCAACATACCCCTTTTGTGATTGTCAAGCAATCAGAAGATATATCAAAGTGCTACAAGATGCACATAAGGCTACCATCGTGCCTCAAGTCTGAGGACTAGTCGTGTACTATCGCAACACAAAAATTCTTGTTTTGATGAGCAAAGCCTCCAACTAAGAATTTCTTGCAGGCCATGTTCGGTGTACTTGTTCCCTAACAAGCACCCACATACATGCACTTACGTCTCTACGCTAATGCCAATGAAATGTGACATCCTTATCTCACGAGCATGCACCATATGTATAAGTCTTACTGAGCTATTTGATGTCCCATCTCAAAAAGCTCTCGACTCATAACTTATTTAAGACCAAAGCCTTAGAAGCATGTTCCATGATCGCCATCATATGCGCGACCATGCCCCGTAGCTAAATTTGGTCTAAGGACTTTATCTAATGTGTAGAAATAAAAGATGTAAGATATAAGATAAAGAAAATGCATTTTTATTAATATGATTCCCAATAAGATTGCATTTACAAAAGCAAAAGAGTATAATACACCCAATCTATTTGGGGCGTTGGGCATCCTACTCTAACAATCTCCCACTTGCCCTAGCTCCAATTGTCCATGTATCTAAGACCATCTTCTCAAGATGTCCGTTAAATATCTTCTGTGCTAAGGGCTTAGTAAGTGGGTCTGCTATATTTTTTGTTGAGGCAACTCGATCGACAATGACGTCGCCTCTACCAATGATCTCTCTGATCAAGTGATATCGTCTGATTATGTGCTTGGATCTTTGATGAGATCTTAGCTCTTTTGCTTGGGCAATGGCTCCATTATTATCAAAGTAAATCATAACTGGATCAACAACGAATAGAATTACACCCAACCCTTGGATGAAGTTTCAAATCCAAACAACTTCTTTTGCTGCATCTGATGCAGCAATATATTTAGCTTTGGTGGTAGAGCTTGCAGTCGTCTCTTGTTTGGAACTCTTCCAACTGACCGCACCACCATTCAGGGTGAATATGTATCTGGACATGAACTTTGAGTCATCTATATCGGATTGAAAACTAAAGTCTGTATATCCCTCCAATTTTAGTTCTACATTGCCGTATATCAGAAAGATATTCTCAGTCCTTCTCAAGTACTTGAGGATCATCTTAACGGCTTTCCAGTGTTCTTCCCCTGGATTGGACTGATATCTGCTCGTGACACTCAGAGCATGTGCTATATCAGGCCTTGTACATAACATTGCATACATTATGCTCTATATTGCAGAAGCATAAGGTATGCGAGCCATCATTTCTCTCTCTTCAGGTGTATTGGGAGACATAACCTTAGAGAGTGAAACCCCATGACTCATAGGCAGGAATCCTCTTTTGGATTCCTCCATGCTAAACATTTTTAGCACTTTGTCTATGTACATGGACTGGGATAGTCCGATCATCCTTCTGGATCTATCTCTATAGATCTTTATCCATAGAATAAAAAATGCATCTCCCAAGTCCTTCATGGAAAACTGATTAGATAACCAAGTCCTTGTTTGACTGCAACATCCCTACATCATTCCCAATGAGTAGGATGTCATCAACGTAGAGCACAACAAAGGTAACTGCACTCCCACTAACCTTCTTGTAGACACATGGTTCATTCGGGTTCTTATGAAAGTCAAACTTTTTGATCGTTTCATCAAATCGGATGTTCCAACTCCTCGAAGCTTGTTTGAGTCCATAAATGGATCTTTGAAGCTTGCAAATCTTTTGCTTGCTCCTGCTAGATATGAAGCCTTCTGGCTGCTTCATATAGATCTCTTCCTTAATATTTCCATTAAGGAAAGCGGTCTTCACATCCATTTGCCATATCTCATAGTCATAATATGCAGATATGACCAATAGCATCCGTATGGATTTAAGCATCGCTACTGGTGAAAAAGTTTCCTCATAATCAATTCATTGTTTCTGAGTATAACCTTTTGCTACCAATCGTGCCTTATAGGTCGCTACTTCTCCATCTACTCCAAGCTTCCGCTTGTAGACCCATTTGCAGCCAATGGGAACAATTCTCTGTGGTGGGTCCACCAAAGTCCATACCTTGTTGGAGCACATAGAGTCCATTTCAGACTACATAGCTTCTTGCCACTTCTCTGAGTTGATGTCAAACATCGCCTCTCCATAGCTTCTTGGATCATTATTCAAGGGGAGTCTCTCTTCTTTGTTCTCTAACAACAAGTTGTACCTCTTAGGTACCCTTGAGACCCTTTCGGATCTTCGAAGAGGTTGTGCGTTAGAGGGTCCAGCATCAACTAGTGTACCATTTACTGCATCAGTTGGGATGTTCTGTGGTTCTTGAACCTCTTCAAGTTCTACGACATTGCCACTTCCATCTGAAAGAAATTCTTCTTCAAGAAAAGTAGCATTCCTCGAAACAAACACCATTTGTTCCGTGGCATCATAGAAATAGTATCCAATAGACTCTTTTGGATACCCCACAAACTTGCATAAGCTGGATCTCATATCCAACTTATCTCCCACTAACTGCTTCACATAAGCATCACACCCCTATACCCTAAGGTATTTATAGGAAGGTGTCTTTCCACATCACATCTCATATGGTATTTTGGGCACGGCTTTAGATGGCACCCTATTTAATAGGTATGTTGCCGTTTCTAAGGCATAGCCCCAGAATGAAAGAGGTAATGAAGTGAAACTCATCATAGATCGAACCATGTCCAACAAGGTTCGATTCCTGCATTCCGCAACTCCGTTGAGTTGGGGAGTAGTAGGAGGAGTCCACTGTGAGAGAATCCTATTCTCTTTTAGATAATCTAAAAATTATGTGCTTAAGTATTCACCTCCTCAATCAGATCGAAGAGTTTTTATACTTAATCCAGTTTATTTCTCTACTTCAGTTCTGAATTCTTTGAACTTTTCAAATACTTCAAACTTGTACCTTAAAAGGTACACATAACCATAGTTAGAGAAGTCATCGGTAAAGGTTAAGAAGTAATTATAGTTCCCACGGGCACTAACATTTAGTGCCCCACATACATCTGTATGGATCAAATCCAATAGATACTTGGCTCGCTCCACTTGTCCAACAAATGGAGATTTGGTCATCTTTCCTTTGAGACATGATTCACATGTTGGCAGTTCTTGCTCTTTCGTTAGATCAAGCAATTGTGCCAATTTGTTAATCCTTTTCTCAGAAATATGTCATAATCTTGCATGCCACAGACTCATGGAACTATGATTATCTAATTTTGTTTTATTTTGTTGAATTGTGAAAATGGGGTTATGGGGAGTAATAGTATATAAACAATACATCAAAGAACCAGAATATATAAAATTAGAACGTTTGAAAATGGAACAATTTCCATTCTCAATGGTACATCTAAAACCTTCTCTATCCAAAACTGAAATAGAGATAATGTTCTTAATAATATCCGGAACAAAAAGATAATTATTTAAAACTATTACATAACCATTCTCTAAAGCTAGATTAACGGTCCCTATAGCTAATGCAACAACTCTTGCTCCATTTCCCATCCTAAGGACCGTCTCTTCTCCATCCAGCTTCCTACTTCTTGCCATCATCTTCAAATCATTGCAAATATGTGAGCCACAACCGGTATCAAATACCCAAGAAGTATTGTTAACCGACAAGTTAACTTCAACAAAATATATACTTGAACTCTTCAGGCTTGCAAGATACTCCTTGCAATTCCTCTTCCAGTGCCCAGGTTTACCGCAGTAATGGCACTTGTCATTGGCTTGAGAAGAAACCTTTTTGACACCGCCCTTAGCTTTCAGCTTGTTGGGTTTAGAGGAACCCTTTCCTTTCTTCTTTCCTTTCTTGGGCTTTTTAGCCTTTGATCCGGAAGAAGATCTAACAAGCAGAACCGGCTTGTCCTTTTTCATGGTGGACTCAGCCGTCTTTAACATGTTCACAAGCTCAGCAAGACTAGTCTCCATGTTGTGCATGTTAAAGTTGACAACAAAGGTGTCAAATGATGGAGGCAGAGACTACAGTAGAAGGTCCGTATAGAGTTCGTTCTCCATAACGACTCCAAGGGACGCCAGCCTTTCAATAAGGGCTATCATTTTCAATCCATGATTATGGACTGAAGAGCCCTCAGTCATACGATATCTGAAAAGCTCTTTTGAGATCTGATATCTCATCTACCGAGTTTTTTCACCATACAACTCTTGTAGGTGAATGAGGATCCCATAAGCAGTATCTTGATCCTCGTTCTGCTTCTGCAGCTCATTTAACATCGATGTCAGCATGTAGCATCGAGCCTGCAGATTGTCATCAACATGATGTAAGTAATTTGCATAATTCTCTGAAGTAATATCCTCCGGTGGTACCAAAGGAGGTGTAGTGTCGAGGACATATGCCCTCTTCTCCGACTGAAGAACTATCTTCAGATTTTTTAGCCAATCGACAAAGTTAGGTCCAGTTAATTTATTTTGTTCAAGGATTGTTGCAAGTGGATTCTTTGTCATTTTAGTAGAATAATCTACAAACATGCACGAAGCATAAAATGAGTAAACTATGGGAAAAACATATTCATTAATATAAGGTCTTTAATACTAAATATCTCCCACTATTTTCTTCTAATTCCATCACTCTTAATGGAATTTCGGGAAATCAAATTTCCTAGTGAGCTTGAGGTCCAATGGAAATATTTCACACCCCAATTTTATGAGCCCATGAAATATTTCTATCGGTAGTCAACTCTTTGACAATTGTATCACTATACAACCCTCAAGTTTGTTTTGCCTCACCTCTTCCATATACCTCAATTTTATGAGCACATATGGTACTAAGTGTCAAACAATACCCATCAAACATTCGTGTAGATAGAACATCAAGATGTCCCACGACTCATGGCCAACATAATGATGATTTCATCCCACGAGCATCTCAATGCTTGATAGAGATCACAACTTTCCAACACAAGACCACCCCACGACTCATGGTCAGTGATCAAGTGCGGTAGCGGTCGTCATGTCTCTATCTTTGATGGTAGGCATGGATCGATAGGTCCTACCTAACTTGTCCATTTTTGTTTGAAATCGAATTTTCAAAAAATTCTTTTACTTAATTTTAGTAAATTAAATGGGGGTTAATTTTATACAAGACCTCATCATAATTTAAATTAGGTTGGTTATTTAATGCATGACATCATAATATCATTTCGCAAGCATAAAAGCATTAAATAAAATCCTAAGCATGCATCTAATACATACTTAAATAAATGGATGATCATGAACCAGTCTTATGTGGTCCATTTGAGCCAAAAATAGACCTAAGGTCAGTCTAAGGGTAATAAAATGGAATAGAACCTATTATATTACATAATTGTATCACATACAAACATGGGCCTTCTTTGAAATCTCCTTTTTGATTCTCCTTCGTCTTCCAAAGAAGAAAAAACCTTACCATTTATTCTATTCTGTTTACAAAAAATAAAATAACTTATATAAATGAAATAAGAGGCTCGCAGGCCCCATTTTAAAACCTAAAAATATTAAATAAAATCAATCACATTGGTCCAATGGCTCATGATCATCCCATACATGCTCATAATTAACATCATATGTAATTATCAAAACATGTAAATTTACCAAATTGTTAAACACAAATTTTCTTTTAACTTGGTATAATTTTTAATTGCTTGAAAAATATTTTTTCTTTGAAAAATAATTTTTCAGAAATAATTAAAATTAATATTTAATTTTAATATTCCAGAAAAAAAATGGACCCCAAACGACACGACGAGCAGCACCACTGCTGCCCGTCGGGCGCGCGTCGGGTGTCGAGTGCTGGGCGTCCAGCACCTGCTGTCGGGTGACGGTCGTCGGGTGTCTGACACCCGACCCCCGTTTCATCAATTTTTTTTGTTTCATATTTAAACAATTTAAATAAGCAATTAAAATTATTTCAATTAAAAATTTCTGAAAATATGCAAAATCAAATTTTACATAATTAACATGAATTTAAACAATTTAAAAACATGCATTCATAAATTAAAAATTCACTGAATAAGCGAAATCGTTAAAATCGCTTTCGAATCAAAGGGGTTAAATTTATGTTTGATAAAAAATTTAATTTTCCACTGCGTATACCCCTACGATTATAGTGAACCCAACAGCAATTACATCAAGCCATTTGAATTTAAACTTTGTCTCTTGAAAGTTGGTTGTGAACCACCTCTTTTCTCTTTTCTCTTTTTTTCTTTTCTTCTTTTGCATGTTTTTTAGTCTGATTCTTTCTCCTTCTTTTTCCTTTTCCTTTTCCTTTTCCTTTTTATTTTTTATTTTTTTGATACCATATACGCCTTTGATGCTTTTGAATCTAACATTAAATTTCTTTTTTTTATACCATATACGCCTTTGATAGATACTTTTGAATCTAACATTAAATTTTATTTCTTTATTTCAATAGGACAATCCAAGTTTAATTATTCTGAAACAATGTGAATGCCGTGAATTTTTTTCTTCTCTTTCTTATTTTATTTATTTATTTATTTATTTTGCTCTTTGATATTTTTCAAAATGATTTACTTCAAAAATACTTTTTCTCCCTCTAGTGTCCAATACTTCGTGATCCTTGATGACGAGAATCAACCCATGGAGAAAGGGACAATTTTGATAGTGCATTATCCACTTATTAGTCAATGCGCGAAGCAATGGCCAAAGTTGACGAATCCACTTTACTTAGCAGAAAGATCTCGAGAGATCCCATTGAGCAAGAATTCAAGGTGTGGGCTTTTGCAAGCAACTCATCATCAACAATCGAACGAGCCAAATCCTTTGTCAACATTAGGGCATTGCATAATTGAAGGCAAAGCCAAGTGGGGAGACGCTATTCACTTCGCTTGTGAATTCCACTGCATCAAGGGCTACTTGGAGTGGACCGAAGACATCCTGAGTCGGTGCGAGCATAAGCTTCTTGCAGCACGAATATATAACTCGGTATATGCTTCGTTGTTCATATATGATTGCAATTCCGACATAGTCAAAGCATTTTGTGAGGCGTGGTGTCTGGTCACTAACACTTTATTGATTTTTCTTGGAGAATTGTCCATATCACTGTGGAATTTGCACACTCTCGCAGGCCTTCCCGTGACTGGATCTTTATATGATAAAGTTGTCCCAACGCCAAGGAGCTCACTGGTGTTGATGAGGCAGGAAGTAGATTTGTCCCTCGCTCTTGCAAGCACTTATTTTATGCTTATCATTTGCTTCGATGGAGCGCCAATGGAGATCAATCTTCTCACATATCCATCAACGAATGGGATAGATTTTGGTCCGAAAAGGCCTCTAAATATCTTCTTCCTCCTCCACATAGAGAAAAAAAGATGAGTCGTTTCAAATCAACTCACAATCCACATGGCGATTTTGATGTACATGGAGAATGGGGTCCCTCGGAGATGGCTTTATTTTCAAAGCTTAGCATAAAAGAGAGTTCAAGAGATGAGACATATTTGGTGGCATATTTAACTTATTAACTTTATGCATTTGTCCTTCCCAATAACGACATCAACTCAATATGCCCAAGTACCTTCAAAATGGCGATTATCATGGTAAGCAGTTGAAGGGTGAGCCTTCTATTCCCGTCTTAGCAAGCTCTATAGAGGCTTAAACAAGATCAGAAATTCTCCAAGACCATCTTGTGTGTATTCAACATTCCCTATCTACTTTGTCTACAGTTGGTTGGCGTACTACTTCAAGACTTATTACCACGTTTGGCAAGGAGTACGCAACCCAAAAATGGTGATATTTTCTTGCTAATGTGGCACAAAGTACTATGATTCCAAAGAAGCTCGCAAGCAAATCCACAAAGGAGCCTTCGTTTCTTGGACTTGCACCATGATTACCAAGAGAAAAGATTTCTTATATGTTCATAATGGGAATGCAGAGGAGTTTGAGCAAAACTACTTCGTCGCCATCTGTTTGAACTATCTTTCTTTGAAGCTGAACACTTCACAATCGAGCCTTATAGTCCCCATTAATTTAGTTGCCAATTTGAATTCTATCAAGTTGTGTCAGGAACTCTCACACAAGATATCTGCAAGGCTTCTTTGGAAGAAAGAGTTTACTATTGGCGCTTATATACTCTGTCCCGATCTATGTCTAAGTCGTGTCTTCCTTGTATGCCCCCAACTATAAAGAAATTCTCTTCAAAAGATTATAAGACATGATTGACCAACATCCATGGAGGTTACATTGAGAAAAACATTGTGAGTTTAATCAACGTGAAGCTAACTAAAGTTTCTCTTAAAGACAAAACATATGACAAAGGAGATGCTCCTCTTACCGAAAATGCTCAAAATCCTCCACATGTATCTATCACTTCTTCTCCCAACATATGTGATACCCAAACCATTGAGCCTCTTGAAGCCAGCAAGAGAAAAGATATCCCTCCCCCTTTAGAGAAAAGTGGCAGTAGCAATACAGACCATCATTGGAAGAGACTTAAAAAGAATCCCAAATCTTGGGAGCCAAGGGACATCGATGTTGGTGCTATTGCAAGTAATCCACATCAAACAGATAACTTCGTTGAAGAGGTCATTTTCTAACTCTTTCTTCTTCTCTTCCTTACCCCTATAAAATTCCTTTTGTGATTATTTTCTAACTTAAAACATGTAATGTTTGAGTTGGAGAAAGAACTACTCAATATTGATAGTGATGAAAGATCATGAGCTAGCCAAAGGTCAATCATATGGCCCAACTTGTCAGCGATAATTCCTTCAATTGACGAGGCAACATAAAATAAGACACTTAACTCGACTATGGCTAAGCAGACACCCCATTGTGCTACATTTTCAGTGTTTGAAGGCGGAAAATTCATACTTAACCACCAAAAGGAGTACCTTCAAAAGTTGTGAAACGATCTTCGTGAGAGGATAACAAATGTTTCAATAGACTCCTTTTCATCTATCAAAGATTATGTGTCATTTATGCTTGAGTCCATGAAAAGCTTCACCAATTTTGACATCTCTTATGTGGAAGAACCAGTGACAGTACTTTTTGCCAAGGCCGCTGCTTATGACGAGGCAAGGTTAACATCTTCAAAAAGGGCATCCAAAGAACTTATTGTGCAATGATTGAGTGAAGCCTAAGATCGTCTCCACGAAGCCAAGACTAAAGAAAGGAAATAGGTTAATCAAATTCAATCTACCAAGGAGGAGTTTGAGCGCATCAAGAAGGAGCTTGATGATTTAAAGGGACAAGCGAAGAACTTGTCTGTATTATTGAAACGAGAACAATAGTTTTTTCAATGTCCAAGCCAAAATTCATGAGATTGAAGAGGGGATTGTTGTTATCAAGAATACTTTTCCATTAAGTGATGAAGTGGTCAAAACATTGAAGGCTTCAATGGTACGTTTGGAGGCTGGCAAAGAAGAATTAAAAAATTTAAGACCCTTTGCTTAGTGTTTGTTTAGGATCTTTCACTTTCTTTTTGCTTTATGTAATGAACATTATTATTTTTGAGATTACGTAATAAAAATTATTCTTTTTTAATCTTACAATCCTTCAAGTGCATTTACTTTCGTTGAAATTCTTGAAGCTTTATTTTTTTGTTCTTTTATTTGTTCTTTTTTTTAAACAAACTACTATCCTATACGAAAAGAAAACATAGTTTATTCTACACTCATTACCGAACTTAAAAAATATCTAAGCTACTTATGTACCCAAACAAAAGGATCAAGTCATAATGTAGTTCAAAAAATACTCTTTTTTTATTTAAGGGAGCGTCATACACAGTTTATACTCATGCAGGTCATGAGTATCTATTGCTTAACCACTCTAGAATAGGTAGGGTATTTAACATTTTAACCACATAAAATATCTTTAGTAGGGTAAATTAATAGTTTAACCACATGTATTCACTTTTAGTGGGGAAAACTAGCAGTTTAACCATGTGCACTACCTTTAGTGAGTACCATTCACACTTTGTACTTATGCAGGGTAGGAGTAACGTGCATTTTAGGCTCATGCATCACGAAACATTCTTCTAACTTCAAGCATAATAGCATTTTAAGAACTTTTCATTTATCGGGCTAATTCTTAAGCCATCTTCGGCAACCAACTTGTAAGCACCATTTGTATTGACCTCTTTAATAACATAAGGATCATCTCATTTTAATGTGAATTTATTTCCAGTCCAATGAGTGGTAATGATGGACCTTCTCACATCAAGTACCAAATCACCGATTTGGAAATAGCGTGATTATACTTTCATATTAACAAATTTTGTTGTCTGCAAAAATTAACAAATAAGAAAATATTACAAATTGAATGAATAAAATGGTTGCATTCTCTATGGTTACTCTGATTCTTCTCTTTAAGAACAAGAACTTTCAGAATTTGAACTTTTGGAGGTGGAATTTATGATTTGATCTTATCTGAACTTGATTTTGTTCTTTAAATAATGTAATTCAAAGATTTAACGCCTTAATCTCAAATCAAATGTTAGAACTTAAAAAATATTGACTTTAGAATTTAACAACTTGTTGATGGAATTGACCATTTGATCTTCTCCATGGTGGATTTAATTTTCAAAAAATTTAATTCGAGTATTTAACAACTTAATCTCGAATTAAACACTATTACTTGGATGGATTCCGCAATGAACAGTTTGATTTTCGCTTTGAACACTATGAATCTCCTTGAATTTGATCACCTTAAGTTGAGAGAATTTCCTCCAAAATTTTTCTTGTTTGGAAACCTCTTCAACACAACTTATGTGTTTTAATTTTTTGGAATGATCCCTATTTATACTTGTAATATAGTGGTTTTTAGATAAGTCATTTGATGAAATAACATAATATTATTGACTTTTCATAATTTGATTAACATCTGTCTCTTTAATCACAAGATTTGATGAAATTTTGATTTTTGAGAATTAAAATTTGACATTTGGCAAAATTTAATTAGCCAATAAAATATATATTATAATATCAATTAATTAACTATTTACTTTAAAAATTAAATTTGAGTAAATTTTCAAAATATAAATAGATAATATGAAATTAATATTTAATATATTATTTTATACGTATCGACATTTAATTATCACAAATTTAACTTGTCTAGAAATGTGATATATATTTGGATGTGTTTTGAAAGAATAAATTAAAAATAAAAATGTTTTTACTAAACACAAGCATACATACGCAACGAATTTCACCAAAGATACATATTTAAAATAGAAAATAAAGAATACAATAACAATGATGTCACCAAGGCATGCCCCTGCAAATTTTGTTCAAAGCATGGATTTGCCCCTGTAAATGCATAGAAGAAAGTTTTTCCAATTGAAATTTTTACCGGAATGTGAGTGGGTGCACACTGTCAAGCTTAACCTATTTTACGCGTGCAAAATGGTAAATTTTCAATTTAAGGACGCAAAGGCCCTAAAACTTAGAGGATTTATGTTCAGGTTCCACTTGTGCATAACTGCACATATTAGTCTATTTGTATAATAGTTTCTTGGATAATTTGATTTTTGTTGTAATTGTTTTTATTTAATGGGTTCGAAATTTAAATTTAATGAATGATTTTGTATTTGATCATTCCTTCAAAAATGAAATATATTAGGTTTTAATTTTACCAATTTTAAGTGTGATTTTTTATGGTCCAAATCAATAGTAGCATGCTAAGTTGATAATTGTCACTTTAATAAAGTTTTTCTTTTATATAATTTTTTAACCTCTGTCTTTTTTTTCTTTTTTTTTTGGGTATGGCGCGCAAAGAGTTAGTTATCTAAACTTTTATGGGTACTCGGAAACCCAAAAAGAAGAACGTGGTTAAAAATAAAATTGTATGCTAAACACATAAAAAAACTATCATATTTACTTATTTCTGAATTTTGAATCTCAACTATCTTATCTATCAAGTCTTTGATTAGTTTTGTGAATTAAATACTTGAGGAACTTGTTATTTCAATAATATAACCAACTTTAGTGTGTAATTTATGTGTTGGCAAAGAGATATTTACTGAAGCTAACGCATATGTTTAGTTTGAATTGAGACTATTTTATTATATGTGAATAAAGGATTAACGGTAATTTGGAGATGAATCCCCAGTTCTCATTTCATTTTAGGATTAGTATCCGCTTGAATTTTTTTGGTGTGTACTATCAAAGTTCGATCTTTGTCTCCGCTCCCCGCCTGTTGTAAAAGGTCTAAAATACCCTAAATTAAAAGTGAAATCCCAATTTACCTTTACAGTTAACACCCACCATCCCTTTCTCTTTTTCTAATTTTTTTTGGACAATTGCTCTCCCCCATTTCAACCCGCCATTTTGGCCTACGAAGTCCACCGTCCGTCTTTTGCCATCCGCCGCATCAATACTCCATTTCTTGTTTTTTGTTTTCCTTAGTTATTGGAGTTCTACTCTCCATCCTTGAAAAACGTCTGTCAATTTCGTCTAGTGCAACTACCTCCGCTGCCCACCACAACAACCTCTATCGATTTCGTTTCTTCTTTCTCTTTTCCATTAAACTTAACCTTGTTGTCCGCAACTCCATTGTCATTTTTGGCACCACGACCACCTATGCCACCTACTTCAAAAAGTACAAAATGCCAGCTCTGTCACCAGTTCCTTAGCCCACTATTTTTAAATTTTTGGGCTTCTTCAAAACACCTATACTCTGTGAGTTACAATTTTTTTTTCTTTTATTTTCGGTAAATTTATATTTAAGATAGGTAATTTCTTCAATTTGATGTAGAATTTTGATTTGTCTGGGATTAGGTCCTTCTCTTCTAAATTAGTGCCGATGGAAGAGTAGTTTGCATATTTGATTGCTTTCTTAAATTCCATTAATAAAAATTTGGTTGCATTTTCCTATTTGGTTGATTGGTTAGTGATTAGTATATTTGATTGAATCAGAGTTGATTGTGAAATTTGCATGTACAACTCTATTGATTAGTATAGTTTTTGTTAGAGTTAGCTTAAATGAAACTCAAAATTGATTATTTTCAATTCAATTTATCTCATAACACTTGAAGGATAATTCATGAATATAGAGCTTGCATTTGGATTAGTACTTTTATGTTGATTGATTGAAAGGCTTCCAAAGATTCTAATTAATTTAGTACTTTCTAGCTTCTTTTTTGGAGTATCCCACATCTCAATTGATACAATATTTGCAGAATTAAAGTTCATATCAGGATGATGATTTGGTGCAGGACAAGACTGATGCTTTTGTTGAGAAAGAAGAAGACGAAGAGAGCAAACAAAAGGGAAAGGATCTATTAAGAAGTCCAAACGAAGAAGAGATTAGAAAGATTGATAAAAAAGCATTAGGATCCATTTTCTATTAAGGGTTAGAAGACGACGTGTGTATATCTAAATTCGGTGTGAGTGCTTTGCTGGAGACATAGGAACTTTGGGACTATTTTATAGACTTATTCTCTAGATTTATACCGAGCATGTGTAGTCGCAACAGTTCTCAATGATGATGTCAAACTTGTTTATGGACACTATTGTGTTGTTTGGTTTATGTATGTACATATGTTTCGAATGGTTGTAATGGATAAAAGTTTTTTGCCATTTGATGTTATGAATTGTTGATATAGGTTGTAATGGATAATATTGTTATGAATAATTATTAGTATCGATTGATTCTATATATGTGGATTAGTGCAAAACAAGTGGTATATAAAATCAAAATTTCATTATCACATTCTTATTAAAAAAATACTGCATATATGGGAGTTTGTAATACATGTTCATATGCCTAGTACTATATTTCTATTCTTCTGCTTCTGACATATATGAATGTTAAATACAAAATTTCTACAGTTATCGATATTGCACCTAGTTTAAGACCAAATTTTCTATATTTTGTACGTCCAACAAGTTTTGCATAACTCATGATACTCATATTCTTAACAAGTTTTACATAAGTCATGATACTCGCACTCTTTTCAAAGCTACGGTGCATCCCTAATATATTATATCCTAGGACCTAAGAATATGTACTCTGTAGTCAAAATGTGAAAATAAATAAATAAAAATGAAGTAGGAACTAAACTAAAAATATTGAACCCTTCTATTAAAGATACCACCACTTTAACTAAGTTCCACAGCTCTGTTATCCCAATATTCTATAATTGAACAAATAATACCCCGCTTATATGCACTTAATACGACAATATGATTTTAGGTATGATTTTTCTCAATTTTTTTATATTTAACAAGTTTAATATAATTTAAAGTTGTTAGATATGTAGTTTTACATGTCACTCGTGTCACTCATATTAGCCAAATGCTTGAAAACATACTATTTGGACTTCTTGAAGTTATAATGCATGTTTATATGTATCCTAGGACTTAAGAAGTTATGTTATCACGGTAAAATAAAAAAATAAATAAAAAGCAATTAAACTCATAGATATTTAATTCTTCTATTAAAAATACCACACATCCTTCTACTAAGTACCACATTTATATTCCTACACAAGCTATGGTTCATGATTGTGATCATCCTAAAACTACAAATTCACGTTATAATGGTCAAATGAAAATAAACCAATCAAACTCTATATTATTTTACCTTTCAATGAAAAATACAGCTACCACAAATTCAGTACAAAAGTATTACAACATAAAATATTTAGTACTACAAAGTAAAATATTTAGCACCACACTTATGTGCACTCAATAACAGTGTATTTTAAAGCCTAATATACCTCAATATGTTGTCTACAATAACTTTAACAGAATCTATAGAATTGAAAATATTGGCTGTCTATTTCCATTGATCATTTGAGTGTATGTATATATATACACACAATTTACATAATCAAAGTAAATTAAATACACAAGAGAAATTATCCTAATCTAGATGGAAAGTCTTAATCAACTCATTAGGATTCCAATCAAATGGAAAGTCTTAGATCAAGGCCTTTCCAAATTCAGAAATGGTAAATCTAAACTTGACTAAATAATACAATTATTTCTTTCTTTCTATATGTCCCCGTAAGATGGAGAAGAGGAGATTCCAATCTTGAGTTTCAGACATAGAAAGTATGTGTAGGGAAGAGGCTTTGTGAGAGCATTGTCTAGTTGATCCTCAAAGAACACATGAGCAACTCGTAAGGCACCACGTTAAACTTCATCACGAATAAAATGGTAATCCAAGGCAATATATTTTATGCGAGAGTGAAAGACAAGATTAGAATAGTATCAGGTTCAATGAGAAGAGAGCAGACCCAACTTAATTCAGTGGCAGTGGCAGCAATAGAATGATATTCAGCCTCAGTTGAAGAACAAGCAACTGTGCGTTGTTTTTTAGAGCTCCATGAGATTGGGTTCCATCCAAGATATAAAATATAAACACTTGTAGAGGTGTAGTAATCTTTGTTGCCAGCCTAGTTCGGCATCATAAAATGCATGAAGGTCTAAGGATAATTCTCTATAAAGAACAAGACCATGATCAGATGTATCACGAAGATACCGCAAACGTTGCTTAACTTCATTCTAATGTTCAGTGGTTGGACAGTGCATGAATTGCCTACCACAAACGTAATGTCAGACCGAGTAAGAGAGAGATATTATAGACTGCCAACTATTATCTGGTACTTTATTAGGTCTGTGAGTGCAATGCCAGTATGAAGATCAAGTGTTGGAGTTGTAGCAAGTGGTATCATGGTTGGGTTAGCATCAATCATAAGAGTACGAGTAAAAAAGTTATAGCAAGTGGTATCATGGTTGGGTTTGTATCAATCATGAGAGTATGAGTAAAAAGATCAGTAATGTACCGTCGCTGAGAGAAAAGAAGCCTATGTGGGTTAGCAATGAATTCAACACCCAAGAAGAAGGAAATGCAGCCAAGATCTTTCGATGAGAAACGTTGGGCAAGAAATCCAATAAAACTATATACAATACTGGCATTGTTACTTGTAATGGTAATGTTATCAACATAGACAAGTAAATATATTATGATTCCTCCTATGTTGAGAATAAATAATAATATATCGACATGTGAGTTGGTGAAGCCAGAGGGTGACAAGAAATTGGCGCAACTATGGTATTGGGCTCGTGGAGTTTGTTTGAGATCATAGATTACTTTGCCGAGTTTGCACACATGATTGGGATAATCATGTTCTTTGAAGCCTGGTGGTTACACCATAAATACATCTTTAGTGAGATGACCTTGAAGAAAGGCGTTATTGACATCCAGCTGACGTAAAGAGCAACTACAGCTGACCGCTAGACTCAAAACAAGTTGAATGGTGGTTTGTTCGATGATTATATGAATGTGTCATGGTAGTCAACTCCTCATTGTTGGTGAAATCCTTTGGCTACAAGACGAGCTTTGCACCTGTCAATGGGGCCATTAAAAAGCCATTTAGTTCAAAATATCCACTTACAACATATAAGATTATCGGTTAGCTCTAGGGGAACGAGTTCCTATGTTAAACATATGAGTTTCTTGAGTCATGTACAATAATATAATTTACTATTGTAGATTATATAGAAAGAAATAAATTATTGTATTTATTTAGTCAAGTTTAGATTTGCCATTTTGAATTTGGAGATCCCTTGATCTTAGGCTTTCCATTTTGATTAGGAATCCATTGATTTAAGACTTTCTATCAAGATTAGGATATTTTTTCTTGTGTATTTGATTTATTAATTATATACATATATAATCATATGATCAATAAAAATAACGGCCAACATTTTCTCAATTCAATATGTTATCAGATTTCTAATACGATCTTGGGTCCCTTCTCCTCTCTTCTTCTATCTCAACCTACATAACACCAAGTTCTCATCTTTCATTCTCATGGTTGCCCCAAACACTCCAATCACTATTCAAAATGACTAGAAACTTACAACCTCTACTGGCTATCAATATTTCTTCTTATCACTCCATAAAACTCACCCTAACAAATTATTTATCATGGAAACTCCAATTTCATGCCATGCTTGTTGACTACAACCTTGAAGGCTATGTAGATGTCTCTCATCCACCTCGATCGAAAATCATCACCACCAATAACAAATCCTCTCAAAATCTAGCTTATTCAACTTGGTTACGCCAGGATAAGTTAATTTTCAGTGCTATTGTTGGATCATTCACCCCTCCTATTATGCCATTTCTCTAACGCATAACTACCTCTCATAAGGCTTGGAATATTCTCGCCAGTACATATGCCAAACCCTCTTGTGGGCATATTAAACAAATTAAAGAACAATTTAAGCATGCCAACAAAGGATCTCAAAGCATCTTTGAATACATATAGTTTATCAAATCTCAGGCACATGAATTTGCTTGTTTAGGTAAATACCTTGATGAGGAGGATTTAATTCAAAAAAATCCTTGATGGCTTAGATGTTGAATACAAGTCACTTGTTGATTCCATCAATAGTTGCGACACACTAATCTCATTTAATGAGCTCCATGAAAAACTCATCAACAAGGAGTTATCACGGTGCCACTTACATTTCTCCTCTATCCCACTATCGGCCTCTACAAATCCTATTACATCACGCTCTAAATGCTTGGCCATAAACTAAAGCTTCATGTGGTGATCGTCCTCAGCATCCCTATCTTGGTTGTTGCCAAGCTTGCAATATTCATTGTCATACCGCTAAACGATGCCTTGAAATATTCATTGTCACACCGCTAAACGATGCCTTGCAATATTCATTGTAACATCGTCAAACGATGTCTTGCAATGTTCATTGTCATACTACTAGATGATTCCCAACATTCAACTTGGTGGCTCTCAATCCCAAGTTTCTCGTTCCCTAAGACCCTGGACACTTCCTCCTTCGGCCTGATGGACGAGGCATATATAGGCCCCTTGGCAACCTCGTGCAAATGTAACAGCAGCCACACCACCTGCTACTCTTTTCTGGCTTCTCGATAGTGGAGCATCCCATCATGTCACCTCTGACTTGAGTAATCTTTCCCCACATGCTCCTTATTATGGCCCTGATGACATTGTGATAGGCGATGACAATCACTTATACTAGTTTCACATCCCTTTTCACTTTTTCTAGCACATTTCAATTAAATAATATTTTTTGCGTTTCTAGCATGTGTGTAAGAATCTTATAATATATATATATATATATATATATATATATATATATATCAATTTTGCATCTCAAACCATGTTTTTATTTAATTTTTACCCTCTAAATTTCATGTGAGGAATCTTTGCACGGGGGTAGTTCTTCTGTAGGGACAAGCTAAAGTTAGTGTATATGAGTGGCCAACTTCATCTGCGAGTTGTCTTCTTTAGTTGATTTCTCTAATGGTCAATACTACTTCATTCGAGTGGTACCAAATATTGGGTTATCCAGTTTTTCCATTCTCAAATATATGGTTTCTCAATTTTGTTTACAATTTTTGAGTCCCATGTTTCGCTAATTGATTATAATGACTGACAATGCAATAGAAGTCATAAATTATCTTTACCCACCTCATGATTACTTCATCTAACCTATTTGAATTTTTTTTCTCAAATATTTAGAACTCTCATATTCTTCTCACATAGTACTACTCCTTCAAACGAAAATCATATGTCTTTGATGTCTTCATTCTTTTTAAGGCACTAGTGTATATTTTTTTCAATAATATAGTCATCAACGTTTATACTGATAATGGTGGGGAATATAAAGATGTAGACATATTTTATTGCCACCAATAACATTTCTCATCTTACCACACCACCTCATACTCCAAAGTATAATGGTTCCTCATAAGGGCAATATTACATTATCGAAATTGGTCACTCTCTTCTATCATATACCTCACTTTCTCTCATTTTCCAGAACCATGCATTTGCCAAGGCAATCTACCTCATCAATCGTATGCCCACCCTAACTCTTAGCCTCTCCTAACCTTATGCACAACTCTTTAGCTCCCTACCAAACTACTCTGAACTCCGAGTTTTTAGGTGTCTGTGTTATCCTTGGCTTCGGATATACTCTGATCACAAACTAGAACAATGCTCTAAATTATCGTCATCTGTCTTGATCTTTCTAAGCCCAGAATCTATACCTCTCGCCATGTCGCATTTGTAGAATCCATCTTCCATTCTACTCTCTTCACAATCATATCAGTCGTCCCCAACCAGATACTATCTCTACCTAGCTTCCACTTATCTTTACCTTACCTACTTCAACATTATCGGTCCATTCATCAGCACACATTCTATAGACACACCTCCAGTCAAGCTTGGTTCTTCTTTTACCCATCTCCCAACATACATCATTCATTGATCAACCAGACACCACCAGTCATGACATCTCTAACTCAACCTAACCCATCTTCTGACTTGCAACTACACCTCAACTCCCACCATATTGACGTACGCGCTAATAAACAACATACATAAGACCATCACAAAATTAAATCGCATTGCTTAAATGCACCATCCATATGACCTTGAACTCACCATTGCACCCAAGCTCTCAAAGATCCCAAGTGGCGTGAGATAATGCCAAATGAGTATGCTTTTGTTTGGAAACTATTTACACCCAATAAGTAATGTTCTCATTAACATTGGGGTGTAAGCAACATCACATATAGTAACCCCTATTCACATAAATGTTCTTCCATAAGCCTAGTGCATGATTGTATTATCCTAAAACTAAGAATTCATGTTATCATCATCAAATTGTTAGCGTAGTTTCCGGCTTTCCAATTAGATTGGCAACTTTTATACTATTATAAAAATATTATTTTTTTCAATCAATATCAATAAAATAGGCATTTCTTCAATTTTATTTGCTTTATTAAATTTTAATGATGTCCCTAGACCATACATAGCTATGGAGTATGGTCGTGCACATGATGCCGAGCATGAAATATACCTCTTTGCTTTTGGTCTTAAATCATTCTAAGTTGAGAATTATTGAGAGAGGACATCAATAATTCAACAAAACTTGCACATACAATGTATGTTCGCGATGAGGATGTCTCTTCTCATGGATATAGGTGTAGGCACACTAGAAAATTTATATGGTTGTCACTAAATAACCTAACCTAAAATTCCTAATTGAAAATAAAATATTGTCAAATCTGAAATTTCTACATTATGATAGTATAAGAATTAGTCCTCAAACTTGTGGCATCATAGTAATCTTGTGTATAGTTGGTTATGCTTTGATTAATAATCACAAGAGAAATATTATGGTTAATTTTTTTATATAAATAGAGGTTAAAAAGTGGCTAATAAATGATTTATCACTTATCTAGATGAACATGTAAATCTCCTATATTATTTACAGTTCTTAACTTGCAAGTACTTGGCCAAGGCATGATGAAAGTTAAAAATTATTTCTAATTTCATTGTTAAAGGCAAAAGTATTCGCTATATTCATCAGAGATCTTATTGCCAATACCCCTTCATCATAAGGCCTGCTCACTTCACACCATTTAGTCTAGTAAATCTTCTATTTTTCTTCATTAGATCCTTTAAAAATTATGATGTTAAATGATCAATCTGCATTTAGATAGCCTTGGGAGAGTGTAGAACCTGCAGAAGATACATTGGCATAGAGTTTATCACACTACGAATTCAAGTGAGCCTGCCAGCATTCAAAAGTGATACTTTATCCCATCTTTGTAGCATTTTTTATTATTTTGGTAATAATACCTTCCAAAAGAACCTTTTTCTTCATCCCCTTATATAGTGGTGCTCCAAGATAGATAATAAGAAATTTCTTAAGTGTGAACCCCGTAATCCCCTTAATATAATGCACGGCAAAAACTGACACCTATTTTCCTACAATAAATGATCTCTTGGTTGCATTAATGAGTTAGCCTGAAGGTGCCTTATTGAGCTAAACAATCTTTGAAAAGAAGAACAACCCTCTCATTGGCTGTCATGAAGATGACTATATCATTAGCGTACACCAAATGGGACACTAAAGGACCATCAGGTGCATTATGGATGAAAGAATTATGTGTGATCAAGTGATGGAGACCTCTTGAGAGTGCTTTAGCCGCAAGTGTGAAGAGTGCCGGCAAAAAATGATCCCCTTGATGGAGTCCTCTACTTGATTGAAATAAGCTTGCAGATGAGCCATTAATTAGGACCGAAAACCAAACCTACTTGATGTAATGCTTGACCATTTGAATCCAAGAAAATCCCAAATGGTCAAGTATAGCACAAATTTTTTTTTTAAGTGTTTGCACATTCTGATTGAATGTGTCCATACCCTTCACACTCTCTGCATTGGATCAGTTTATCTTTCCTGTCATTAGAAAATAAAGAAGAATTAAAAGCACTTTTATAACTAGGAGTATCAGAATTCTTACCTCTTTTAGATTTTTGGTTTTTCAAAAACTTTTGAAAGTTTTTAGTAAGAAGAACCATTATATCAGTCATGTCTTGATCATCAGTTTGAGCATCATCTTTGGTTTCATGAGCTTCATCTTGCAATGCAATTCCCTTATCTTTCTGCCTTTTTTGTTTCAAATTCATCTCGAATGTCTGTAGTGAACCCATAAGTTCATCAAGACGCATAATGGTCATATCTTTGGCCTCCTCGATGGCAGTAACTTTATGAGCAAGCCTATCAAGTAGGGATCTTAGTGTCTTCCTTACCAACTTTGTGTCACCATACTTTTCACCTAAGGCATGACACTCATTTGCAATGTCACAAAGTTTAGCATTAAAGTCAGCAATGGTTTCGTTATCTTCCATCCTGAGGTCTTCAAATCTGGAAGCTAACATTTGCAACTTAGAAAGTCCGACGGATGTTGTTCCTTCATAAGCTACTTGAAGTTTGTTCCATGCTTCCTTGGCAGTTTCACAAGTTGTAATCAACTGGAATTGGTTTAAGTCAACAACGCTGAAAATAGCATTCAAAGCCTTAAAATTGTAGCTTGCAAGTTCATTATCCAATGCTGCCCATAAATCTTCGGGCTTGAGAACAACTTCCTTTTTGTCATTCTCCATAATTGGATGTTGCCAACTGGAGACAACAAATTTCCATGCCTTCTCATCAACTAATTTTATGAAGGCTCTCATTCTAGCTTTCCAGTACGAGTAGTTGGAACCTTCTAGTAATGGTGGACATGAAACCAAACCTCTTTCTCGTAGGATATTCATATTTGCAAAGATTTGACAACAAATTAATCCAAGATCTCACTAAGTATATCTAGTGCCTGCTTTGATACCACTTGTTAGAATTTATTGTCGGGTTTAATTAATTTGATTAAACAGTTTATCAGATTTGTTATGTTTCAATTAATGTTTGAACAAAGATTAGAACATGAAACGACATGCACAACGGAATTTAAAATTGACACCAGCAATTTTAACAAGATTCGGATCTCAATATCCTACTTCTCGAGGCCATGTCCAGAGATAAAACAATCCACTATTAGTAAAGTTTAATACAATACAATAATTAGACTTATAACACAAAACCAAAGACTCCCTCTTTATTTTGACGTCGTTCTTATAGTGCTTCACTGATGGACTTATTTGTGAGATCCCCTCGATTTGAATTTACCTTGTTGAACTCCCTTCAACGTTGACCTCCCATCAAAATGGCAAAGCGCTCTCTCCCAAGAACTCACCTCCTTCTCTTAAAAAATGTACAATGTGTTGTTCTGATATAGTCTAGAATAGACTTAAATCTCCAGTACTGGCTTGAACTTCGAATTTCAATCATAATCTTTGATATGCACTAGAGGGGGAATCGGCTGCCTATGATCTCTGGATTTCTCTTTTAAAATCAATAGCTCAAACTAATGTGTGTTTGTGTTTAAATACACAAAACACTCTAGTTGATTCCTAAACAAATACAAGGAAAGATTCCTAGTCTATTACAAATACTTTTCTTCCACAATTCTTCTATGGACTGTCGTGTATAAATCTGAATCTTGGAGTTCAAGATTACAATAATTTCCTTCTCTAAATAATGTACATGGCTTCTTGGAATGGTAGAAAATCTCCCAAGTCTCTTCTTCATAAGATAAGTCCATAATAACTCTACTTTCTTTCCAATTTGACATAGAATTATTAGAAGACATCTTGTAGATTTATTTTCATAAATACTACAAGCTTGTATTTAATAAATCAATCTAATATGGTAAGTAAGAGAGTTTGATTCCTACAAGGAAACAAATAAGCAAGAGTTAGTTTATCATTAAAACTCCTATTAAACATGCAAAACCTAACCTACCTTAATTGGAAAACTTAATAAATTGCACTTACCATTTTGATCAAATAATGTCAATTTAATTTACACAAGTCACACGGACTTAACAACCTCCATTTTGATCAGGAACAAAATTCAGTTTGGGGGGCTCAAGAGGGTCATCCACATCATTATTAATTCTACAAACCTACATTCTATATAAATCGTCTCATTACCAGCTTTGTTCTATATAGTTTCTCTAGCAATTTCCAATTTTTTCGCTAAATTAAAGTTAGAATTAAAAACTTGAAGTTGGGGCTCAGGTAAGGTTTTAAGTCAGAATTAACTTCACCACCACCACCACCACCCCAAATTAGCATTAATGCTCGGACCATTATTAATTACATTGCTCTTCGTTAGGGCTTGAAGAAACAAAGGCAGAATTTATATTTAGACCAACAATTACACCTAGATTAATAGCTTCCTTCTACAAATTGATTGGCATGCTCAGTTCCACCCTAGGATTAGGAGCAGACTCCATGTTGTTGGGACGTTCAGCCTCCTTATTCTCTATCTTCTTGGCTTTGTACAATATTTTTTCAAGCTGAATGGTTGTTTTCCTTTTAGATCTCACCTCAATGTTGTTGTTCTTCTGCATTATCATAAAACATCTTCTTTAGTTTATTATTATTAGTCTTCTTCACCATCCTTGGTTTATTCCCTACTTCATAGCAATTTGCTTCATCATGACCTAGATGCTTACATGCTCCGCAATATTTTGGTTGATTCTCAAATCGAACCTTCTGTATGATGATAGATTCTCCATTGCCTATGCAGATTTCCTCTACTTCAGGTTGCAAGAGGTTAAATCAATACAAACCCTATCTACACTTGGCCTTGGTTGATCGGCAATAGGTTCGTCAACTTTAAGGGTTTTGCCCATCAATGAAGCGATACCAAATAGTGTATTTTTGGTAGGTGTAGAGGTAATTTAGGGAATCCTACTGTAACACCCCCATTCCTACACAACCATATATATTGTATAATTTGACATGATAGAACCTGTGTGCATGCATGGAATATTTTTTTTTTGTAACACTTTAAGAAAAGATATATCACTTCTTACATACACAACCCTGTTTAAAATAGAAGGATCAGTATTTATATAAAAACACAACACCCATAACGACCACAATATTTACATACTTATTTACAGTAAAGTTTTAAAAGAGAAATATAGTAACAATCTAAAAACATAATACACCAGACTCAAAATATAACAAGCCAACAAAATAGCCCAACAGGTCGTCATCCATGTACACACTCCCTCAAACACCTGCAGGAGCTCCAACAACCGACCAACCAGCCAAAGATGCTTCAAGCATCGTCGTACTCACCTACAATGCATAAACTATATGAGCTAACGCTCAGCAAGTAAAGATTATACATGTCAAAGAATAATCCACAATATCAAGTCATGCAACTTAAAATGCTATGCTCACAATGCAATTTTATGCATCAAAATATTTCTCTCAAAATCATTTATTTCCTTGGGCCCCTGACCAACGCTACTATCCCATGCACCGGAAAAGAGCTCTGTACACCGCCATAATCCAATGGCCAATAATCATATAAGCATGCAAATCCATGCATACTCATACGCATGCAAATCCATGCACGCGAACCTGCAAATCCATGCATAAAACCATGCAAATCCATGCATGCTTCGATGCACTAGTAGTGGTCAGCAAAATATTTTCCTTTCTCTGAATCATGCCGTGCAATGCAAGATTTATCACAATGCTCGTATATGATGCATGCACGTGCTAATGACAATGCCCATGTATGTATGCTCAATGGAGAGCCCTCTACTATGCACATATGATTTATGATATCACATATAATTCACACATCTACTATGTCTATGCATTGTGGTTGCAAATGAATCTTTACTTGCTGAGCGTTAGCTCATATAGTTTATGCATTGTAGGTGAGTACGACGATGCTTGAAGCATCTTTGGCTGGTTGGTCGGCTGTTGGAGCTCCTGCAGGTGTTTGAGGGAGTGTGTACATGGATGACGACCTGTTGGGCTATTTTGTTAGCTTGTTATATTTTGAATCTGGTGTATTATGTTTTTAGATTGTTACTATATTTCTCTTTTAAAACTTTACTGTAAATAAGTATGTAAATATTGTGGTCGTTATGGGTGTTGTGTTTTTATATAAATACTGATCCTTCTATTTTAAACAGGGTTGTGTATGTAAGAAGTGATATATCTTTTCTTAAAGTGTTACAAAAAAAAATATTCCATGCATGCACACAGGTTCTATCATGTCAAATTATACAATATATATGGTTGTGTAGGAATGGGGGTGTTACACCTACCCACACCAATGCCACTGGTGACTCAATCTTGGGATTGAAATTAGGGGACTATTTGAAAACTCTCATTGAAAATCCTTCTAGATACCAAGTCTGCTTTAACCATAATCATGCAAAATCATCCGCATTAGTAAGCATTAATATTGTAGCTCATTTCTTGAGTAGCCTAGAGTAGTCCATTTCAAGAGAAGTCTAGACTAAAAGTTGTGGTGCAAAAAGTGTTGGAATAAAAAAAGAAAAAACTAGAAAAAGCTAGAAGACAATTTCTAATCACACATGAGTTTGGTGGATGGAGGATTAACCGACTTAAAAAGTATAAAAAATGGTGTAGGCCATTCTTGTGTATGCAAGAGAGAAAAGCATAAACAAAAAGCAGGAAATTATCATTTCAAAAGCCTATCACTCTTTTAAAGCCTTAGCCCCCTACAGTATTTCAATACCCCTATCTTTTAATCAATTCTTAAAAGTGGCAACCTATCTTATCCCATCTTTTGCTTACAAATATATTAGCCCACCAATATTAACATAATATTTAATATGAATCTCCCACTTTAATCCTAACTCCATTCATTTCAAATATAAATCAACACAAAATAAATATCCCATATAATAATACTATCAGTGGTACCAGAGCTACATTTGAATATCTTCAGGCGTTACTATGGCTGATAATTCCTCTCATTTATTCCAATTCCAATTTTTCATGGTGAAAACTACGATTTCTAGTCTATCAAAATAAAGACCTATTTTGTGTTCAATATTTGTGGGATATCGTTAGTAATGGATATATTTTTTCCGACGGTATTTTCACATTATTCGCAGTACAGAAAAAGGAATTAAAAAGAGAATCAACAAAAGAATTCTCAAGCACTCTTTGTTCTTTAAATGGCTTGGCGGATAAATAGTTTTCAAGGATCATGGGAGCCAAAACTACTAAAGTGGCATGGGATAAAATGTAGGAGGAGTTTCAAGGTAACGAAAAAGTGCATGCCATTAGACAGCAAACTTTGAGAAGGAAGTTTGAAAATTTAAAAATGAAAGATTTTGAAACTGCTAAAGATTACTTACTCAAGAGTAAATGAAGTAGTTAATCAATTATGAGTCTACGAAGAGGATGTTCCTGAATGTAAAGTTATTGCAAAAAAATTAAATACTTGCATAGAAATATATGGTCGTATTATTGTAGTTGTTGAAGAGTCTAAAGAAATAGATAAATTAACAACTACAAAATTAATGGGCTCTCTAGAGGCTCATGAAAAAAGATAAGAAAGATGTTATGAAAATGACACAAAAAATGCCTTTCAATCCAAAATCAATATGCAGTCTCAGAAATTTAGGAATGGCAATGGGCCGGGTTTAAACCCGATCCCATAACAAACCCGCCTCGTTCGGGCGGGTTCAAATCCGGCTTAACGAGTTTGGGATGGGTAATGGGTTTTGATTTTTTAAACCCAGTCGGGGCTGGGGCGGGTAACGGGTCCTATTGGACCCGCCCCGAACCCGCCCCGTATTTTATTTAATACGTGTTGTTAAGGTTTGTAATGTCAAAAATCGTATTAGAATTTTTTTTTTGTTTGATTTAGGGATTGTAAATAGATGTTGGTGACTTATATTTATCTTCTCATATTTATTATATTCTCTTTGTTTTTTCAAAATATATTGTAAGGTGAATTTAATGATTTAAGAAATTTAAAAACGGGTTGGCGGATCCAAACGGGTTGGACCTGCTGGGTTTTATGTCCGGGGTAGGTCTCTGGTCCAATTTTCTCTTGGCGGGGTGGGTCTCGGGTTTGGCCAAACCCGTCCGCCCCGTTGCCATTCCTATAGAAATCTAAGAAGAGTGGAGGAAAAATTAATGAAGGAAAACAAATAGATAATAGTGACAAGTTTCCTCTATGTGGTATTTGTAAAAGAAAAGGTCATCTAGAGAAAGACTGTTGGTTTAAAGGAAAACCATAGTGCCAAAAATGTAAAAAATTTGGACATATAGAAAAATCTTTCCGTTTAAAAAAAAATCACCAAATCAATTTCTTTGAAAAGACAGACTTGGAGAATAATCTCTTCTATGTCTCCCATGCTACATCAGAAGAGAATAAAGATACTTGGTATTTAGACAGTAGTTGAAGTAACCACATGACAAAAGATGAAAGTATTTTTTGCCATCTTGACAAAATCAACACAAAAATCAAAATTAGAAATGGTGATTATATGGAGGCAACAGGCAACAGGCACTATTGCCATTGATGCAAAAAATGGCAAGAGATATATCAATGTAGTACTATTAGTCCCTACAATAGATCAAAACCTACTTAGTGTGGGTCAAATGATGGAGAAAAGCTACTCCTTGTATTTTAAGGGAGATTCTTACATAATTTAGGACAAACAATATAAAACCCTCGTAATTGCCAAAATTAAAATACGGGGAAATCATTGTTTTCTAATACAATGGAGATACGCTAATGAGATAGCGATGAAGGCCCAAGTGGACAAGTCATGTCTTTGGCATAGAAGATTCGATCACTTCAATTTTCATGGATTGAAGATTCTAAAACAAAAGAATAATATTAGGGATCTACCAACAATAAAGGAGATCAATGATGTCTACGAAGGATGATTGCTCGGAAAATAACACCAACAATCATTTCCAATTGGAAAAGCTTGGAGAGCCAATAGAGCTAGTCCATACTAACATCTGTGGACCAATGCGTACTCTATCACATGAGCAGAATAGGTACTTCATCCTCTTCATTGATAATATATAAGAATGACATGGGTTTATTTCTTACGTGAGAAATTTCAAGTATTCGAAGTCTTTAAGAAGTTTGAAATTACTACATAAAGACAATACGAGTAATAGAGGTAAAGAATATAACTCTACAGAATTCAACAAATTCTGCGAAAACAAGAGCACCAACTCACCGTCGGATATGCACTAGAACAAATTGGCATCTTAGAAAGAAAGAATAGAATTGTAATGGAGACAGGAAGAGCTATGCTAATGGAAAAGGGTTTACCAAAAACCTTCTAGGCAGAGGCTATAAGCACTAGAGTCTATCTACTCAATAGATGTCCAACCAAAACTATACAAGAGAAGACACCAATTGAGGCTTAGAGTGGACGAAAACCATCAACAAAGCATTTAAGGGTTTTAGTTGCATCTGCTATGCCCACGTTCCACAAGAAAATAGGAGCAAGCTGAATGAGAAAACAAAAAAATGAATCTATTTAAGCTATAACACTCAATCAAAAGGTTATCGAGTCTACAGCTTCGAAAAGAAAAGGCTAATCATCAGTAGAGATGTAAAATTTGATGAAGATGCTGCTTACAACTGGGACACAGAGAAAGTTGAAAGAAAAAGTATCAACATGCCTGCCCTAGCAAAACAACAAGAATAAAGCAACAACCACCAGCAAAAGATGCCACAATGAGCAATAATTAGAGGACTTGACACATCTCTAAATTCAACTTCAAAGATTACTAGATCGTTTACAGAGATCCACCAAACGTGTAACTTGATGATCATAGAGCCAGATAGCTATTAAGCAGCTTCTAAACAAAAAGTTTGGAGAAAATCTATGGAAGAAGAAATAATGATGATCGAGAAGAACGAGACATGGGAGCTCACTGACCTTCCAAAAGATATAGAAGCCATAGGAGTTAAGTGTGGGTCTACAAGATAAAACTTAACTCTGATGGACCAATACAAAAACTCAAAGCAATACTAGTAGCAAAAGAATACTCGTAACAATTCGGGATTGACTACAATGAGACATTTTCCTCAGTAGCCTGACTTGACATAATACGGGCACTAATCACACTAGCCACATAGAAAAAGTGGAAGACATTTCAAATAGATGTGAAGTCAGCATTCCTAAATGGTTATCTTGAAGAAGAAATATATGCCGAACAACCTCAAGGGTTCATGGTACGAGGACAAGAAAATAAATTTCTTAGACTAAAGAAAACACTCTATAGATTAAAACAAGCCCCACAAGCCTAGTATAGCATAAATAACAACTATTTTATTGAGTTTGGATTCAGAATGAGCAAAAGTGAGCCAACACTATACATCAAGACCCAAGGTACAAATGACACATTTATTGTCTCTCTATACATTGATGATCTTATATACATAGAAAACAATGAGAACATGATTGAGGAGTTCAAAGAAGATATGATGAAGCATTTGAGATGACTGATTTGGGACTGATGCATTATTTTCTCGGAATTGAGATTACTCAAAGAGAAGATGAAATCTTCATCTCCCAGAAAAAGTATACTAGAAAATCTATTAAAAAGGTTTAAGATGGAAGATTGCAATACAGTAGTAACTCCACTTGACAACAACAAAGCACTCAAGAAGAAAGTTGGCTAACCAAAGGCAGATAGCTCACAATTTCGAAGTTTGATCGGAAGCCTACTCTATCTAATAGCTACTCGACCAAACATTATGAACATAACTAGCCTTCTATCAAGATTCATGCAAAATCCAAGTCAAGTTCATTATGGAGCAACAACACGAGTACTCCAACACTAACAAGGAATAAAGAATTATGGTATAGATCTATGCCTGACTCAAGCTTATTAGGGTATACTGACAGCGATTGGGCAGGATCAATAGACGGCATAAAAGTACCTCAGGCTAGGCATTCACACTGGGTTTAAGAATATTCTCTTGGGCATCTAAGAAACAAGCAACAGTTGCACAATCATCATCTGAGGTAGAGTATATTGCAATAGCAATGGCTACAACTCAAGCTAGGCTAAAATACATACTTGAAGACATGGGAGAGTCGCAAGATGAAGCTACAAAGATCTACTGTGACAGCGAGTTAGCAATTGCAATGGCAAAAATCCAGTATTTTGCAGTAGAACTAAACATATCAGCATCAAGTACCACTTCATCAGAGAAGCTGAAACGAACAAAGAAATAGAGCTCAAGTATTGCAAGACAGAATAACAACTTGCAGACATTTTCACAAAAGCATTGACACAAGGAAAGTTTGAGATACTACGCAATATGATTGGAGTAACAGAAATGTGCACTAAGGAGGAGTATTTAAATTGTTGCCCATTTCTAGAATAGCCCATTTCAAGAGAAGCCTAGACTAAAAGTTATGGTGCAAAACGTGTTGGAATAAAGCATTTTCTATAGAATGTTATATTTTTTTGTCCAAGTCATGCATACTTCACCTATCTTTAGGTTTTCATCATGTGTTGCTAGATGTTAACCATGATTGATGAGTTCTTTGAATTAAAACGTCAATTCTAAGAGGATTAATTAATTTAATTTAATTTAAATTATTTTATTTATTCAATGAAGCTGCAAAAGTTGTGAGTACACTATCAGCTTATTGGTGAACCTTAGAAATCACACACTAACTTGGAAAAGTCCATTTCTTGCCTAGGAAAATAATTTAATTATTCGATTAAGTAAATTAATTATTATCATCAATTAATTTATTGGACTTCAATTAATTTAAATATTAATTAATTTAATTAATTGATGAGATCAAACAATTGGACCTAATAAGATTAGGGGAAACTCAAATTATAATAATTAATTAATTAATTGGATCAATTAATTAAGTAGATATTAATTAATTTATGATGGATCAAGTAATTTAATTGATTTAATCGATCAAATGAGCCTAATTTATTTTAGGCTTAGGTTCAATAGATATAGGTTTGTTGGGATCAAGACCCAACAAAAAATCCAATCATACATAAGAAGGATGTAAGGTAGTTGATTAGTATTGGATAGTATCCATACAAGTCTTTGGAACACAATGACACTACCTTAAAAGAGGTGGAGATAACTACGGATAAAAATCTCATTGGGATGGGACTTTGAGGGCTATAAAAGAGGGTCTTTTCACATGGTTTTGAAGAACTTTGGACGGAATTTTTGCTGAATTATTTTTGTTCTCCTAAATGAAAATAGCCTAACACCGTGTGCACTTCAACCCCAATAATCGTCTCATTCATCCTCATTTTAAGTGTTGATATTTGTTCCTTAGTTCTAGTCCTTTTAAATAGAAGAACTCAATTCCTATACCTATACACATGTATCATTGTTCCATAAATCCTAAATCAATATTCTCTATATAAGAAATATCGAATTAAACCTATTAACATAGATTTAATTGTGAGTAGGCATTCAAAATGTGGAGAAGATATACTTGGAGCTCTAGGAAAAATTATTTCTGGTGTAGTGATTTAGAATTCATAGGAATTCAGAACTCATGATTTCCACAGCGGGAGGTAGATAAACAATTCAATCATTATCCTCTGCACTTAGCCTTACAAAAGAATTAAATTATGCATAGACAATCTAATTGCAATAGAAATGGAATACATAGGTTTAAATTATGAATGTCATAATTTGTTACTTTTGAAAAAATTTAAATTTTAGTTGTCCCACGTATCTTGAGGTTTAAGCAAACTCAATAGTGGTATCATAGTGTAGGTTATGCCAATTTAGTTCTTCATATGATTATGTTACTATAATATGTATGAAGTTGAATTTAAATTATTTACGAGATAAATGTTGTGCATTATTTGATGTGATCAAAAAATATATTTTTTTTGTTTTGAGATTCAATTTATTTTCTATTTTTAATTTAAAATTAAATTAAGACGAACACTGGTTACCCAAGTAGCCAACCGACTGGCACGTGACGATGGGTGGACTGATCGCCAGCCTTGGCGCTAGATAGCAGCCCAACCCCAGGCGAGCGGACTGCCAATGCCCCGAATAGGCGTTGGCAATGATGCCTTCTGCTAGCACGTGCTGGATGATGCGACTGGGTGTTAGGCTGCCCAACACCCCAACAAAACATGGCAGACTACCCAGTAAGGCTTGGCAGATGCCCAACACATCCAAGGAAGTAACGAGTGCCAGTGCCCAACCTCTATTAGGCACTATGGTACTGGTAGGCGCTAGTGGCAGGCTCAATGCCCACCTATTGGGTCATCAGTCATGCACACACTATGCACAGGGCAATAGGGTCTTGTTTTCATACATACAATACTCATATATGTTTGAGTTTTTACTTTTTAAAATTAAAAGTATTTTTTAATTCAAGAAAAAAATATTATTTTATAAAAAATTATATTTTAATGTCAGATTTGAAAGAAAAGGCACAAAACATAATCAGTAAATTTATATGTTTTCTTGTTATCATGCAATGATTGAATGATTAGCATATTCGGATAATCATGTAGTCAAGATCAATTTGATTGATTTATGTTTATTTTTTTATTTGCTTTTCGATTTTAATCAAAATGAGATATGTGAGTCTTGCATTTCTCTAATTTTTCTAGAAATGTATTTTTATCTCCTTCCTATACACCTCCCTTTGAAATTTATTCTAAGGTTTCTTGTAGTTGTTTCAAATATAATAAAAGTAGAATAGGTTGGTGAGATTTTATTTCTATTTTAGTGGGTATTACAAGAATAAAGAGACAAAATTGGAGTAAAACGAGGAATGAAAATCCATATGTGCATTAGATATATACATGTAATAGATATGATCTATTTGCATAGGAAATAAAGGCTCATGATAGTCCTTATCATTTAATATGTATATGATGCATGCTATGTTTTATTTAATACTTTATTTATGATGTATGCTTGCGATCAATAGGATATTAATCATTACATAATTAACATAAAAACATGATAAGACCTTGCATATAAACAATGTGTTTCCCTCGATTGAGAAAATATTTTTCAAATTGAAAACCGATGGGTTTGATATCAACTGAAAATGAGAAAAATTAGATTGGATCCGATTGTTCATACCTTCCATCATAAGTAGTGGCATACTGATATGCTACCATATTTAGTCTGATGGCCACAAATCATTGGATGTGCTAGTGTAGGCAAGCTGTGACCCCTAATAAGTATTGGACGCACTTGGGGTACACTCGTCTCTATTATTGGCTACGATATGTGGGATATTGAGATGCTATATCTACATGGATATTTGTTGGGTCTTACTTGATATTAAGTACCACAGGAGCTCATAAAATTAGCGTCTATGGGAAAGATGAGGAAAAATATATTGAGGATTGCATTAAATGTAATTCGGAATGTGTTGACAACCTTTTAAAATTAGGATGTATGATGGAACTAATTGGACCTTAAACCCACTAAGAAATAAAATTTTCGAAGTTCCATCATGAGAGTGATGGACTTCAAATAAAATGGTAGGAGATATTTATAATTTGAGACCTAAATTATAAATAGGATATTGATTTAAGTGGATGTTTGTTTCCTTCCTTGCATTTATTTTTGTAGATAATTATAATCGCAAAAATATATGACTAAAAAAACCTATTTAAAATATTCTACACAAACAAACTCACCAGCTCAATCTATCCAGATTATTTTTGAAGTTTAATAATAGTTTGTATTTATAAAGATAACAAATGTGCAACAAGTTTCTATAAAGCTATAGAAACGGCTCCTACAAGGAGTTGTAGAAGCATTTTCTACAAATATTGCACATGCACATTCTACATTTATCGTAAAAAACTTACTATAATTGTTGTAGAATGACCTCATAGAAATGTTAAGGGACACTCTAACCACAAGACTCTTATTTTGCTTATTGGTTCTTCCTATTCTAAGAGCAAATGTCTAAGAAAGGAAATGAGAAAGAGTTCTCAAAAGAAATGTACGGTTTAGTACTACAAAGGTACATGTTTAGTACCTCTTATTTACAAAGTACTACAAAATTGAATGTGCACTACCACACCTTTATTTACAAAGAACTAAAAAAAGAAAATTATGTTTTACTACCATAATTTAATTTGAGTTCTACACCACAGTTGGGTCCGCACGATCCCGTATAACGTATACGCAGCGAAATTTAAAATTTTTCAAAAATATAAATATATATTTCATCACATGTAATTAAAATGAATTCCGGAACCCTTTCGCAATTATTCAGTTGTGCATTTTCTGATAGTTAAAGTAAAAAAGTTTCAAAAACCCTTACCTTGATTTGCACTCCGCCTGATATAGGGATTGAAACGATTCAAATTGTTATCCCTGCATGAAAGTATCTCCATGTTCTTAAATTCAAAATTCCTTTAATTGAAATATGATTCGCTTCTAGGATCCCAAATGTTATCCCTCTAACGGTATCCATACCTTGGATGCTCACTCGCAACCGAATCATATGCCAGTAGTTTTCGATTCGATAATTCTATCCCAGAACGATTTTGTTTGGAATAAGAATACACTAACAATTAGTGTTTTAGGTGTTTAATTTAATTCTTAATTCAACAATTGAATCAAGAATTAAACTAGATAAAATATTGGTAAACTTTTGGAGATTGAAAGGAAAGGAGGGACGAATTTTTGAAGATGAAGAAAACTATTTTTCTTCAAGAGAGAGGGGTTGTTTTCCACATTTTTTCTTCACAAAAATCTACAATAAAATTCCCATAAAAAACATCCAAGAAGATTGTCAATAAAGGCTACCACAAGTTCTTTCCATGTATGACTCTTCTTCATTTCTTATCTTTAACTTTTTTAATAAGTTTCCTTATCCCATAAAAACTTTCTTTTTTCCTTATTACCTCTTAGAAATTGAATTCTCAATTCAACTTCCTCTAGGAATTGGATTCCCAATCCAATTTCCTGATGGGCTTCCTACAAGCCCATACCTAATTGGCCTAGGCCTAAGTAATTAATTGATCCAATCAATTAATTAAAATATTTCAATTGGGCTCCCTAATCCAATTAGGTCAAATCAATTAATCCAATTAATTAATTAAATTAATTCCACACTTGAATTAATTTAACCCCCATTAATTAATTACATTAATTAATTTAATCCAACACTTAGATTAATTTATAGGCTAGAAATGAATTTGTTCCAGTTTTGTGTGTGACCCCTTAGGTTCACTTTAAGCTAGTCGTGGGCTTACAACTCTTGTGAATTAGTTGAACAATTAATTGTTCTGATTAATTAATATAATTAATTAATTCTCTTGGAATTAACTCATTAATTCCAAGAACCCACAAGACATGGGAAACACCTAACAATGCATCATGACTCCTAGTCTAAGGTGAATATGCGAACTTATTCCAATTACGAATACCATGTAAGTACAGTCCTTCCGTCATCTAATCTTTTGATTAAGCCTAGGGCATGGATGTTAAGTCAAAACCCCATTAGTTTAATAAGTATGTTTCCATTCCTAGTAGCTTGACTCGATGATGAATAATTAGAAAACCCCACGTCTAATTTTCATCCAACATTGGCCAATGATTTTAGAGTCGAGTATAGTAGAACACATAGGAGATTCACTTATTCATCTAGATAGGTGACGGATCCTTTGTTAGCCACTCATTAATCTCCATACATGAAGATGTTGCACCCAATATATAAACCCCTTGTGATTATCATGCAATCGAAAAATACATCAAAGTACAACATGTCATGCACAAGGTTACCATGGTACCTCAAGTCCAAGGACTAATTCTTGCACTATCGTAATGAGAATATTCCCATTCGATAATAGAATATTTCCAATTGGAAATTTTCAGGTGGGGTTGTTCAGTATACTTGTTCCTACCAAGCATCCGTATACATGCACTAGTGTCTCCACACTAATACTTATGGAACGAGGGAGTTTATTTTAATTTTAGATAAAATTTCTAAATTATATATATCTACAAGTTATGGTTCGTACATATGATGACAAACGTAAATATGCTTATATGAATTTGGTCTTAAACTATTACAAGTAAAGAATTATAGAATGAGATATCAATGATCCCATGAAACTTATCCATTAGATGCAAGCTCGTAAGAAAGATGCTTTGTTCCATGAGCATTGATGTAGTGACATTAATGTATGCGGATGCTTGTCAGAGAAGAATTATACTGAACAACCCCGTCCGAGAATTCCTAATCAAAAATAAATATTATTGAATATGGAATTTCCTTGTTACAACAAAGTAAAATTAGTCTTTTGACAAGAGACACATTATAATCTTGTGTATGAATTATTATACTTTGATTTATTCTCTAATTATAGATTAATCACAATGGGATATTTTCGGGGCAATATAATTATGTATGAAGGCCAACAAATGATTTTTCACCTATCTAAATAAATAGGTGAATCTTCTATATTTTTTATGGTACTTGAATTGGAAATCATTGGTCAAGATGGGATGAAAGCTAAAAAAAAAAAATTCTAATTTCATGGGACCAATAAATGATAGCAGCATATACAGTTGGGGTCGTTGTCCAATTAAACGAAAATGTAGTACCACCAAGCTCTAACAATAATTTATACTAATATTATGTGGGGGTGTTGGTCTGACAAGATCCATAGCCCAAGTGAAACCGGTTCATGTCCCAAAGAAAAGAAAAATTCAAGACTCACTTTGTATCCACTTACGATTCCAACCTGGCCCTTTAGAACAATTTTTAAATTTTTAGTGTCCGTTTATTTTTATTTTCAAAGTCATTCCATATTTTTAATATTTTCAGAGTTGAAAATATTTTTATTTGATTTTTGTATAAAATTAAAAATATATTTAAATTAGCTATGTTTCTATATAAACTATATAGGTTTGGAAATAAAAATATATTTATTTTATAGTATTTTATGCATGGAAATACATAAAATATTAATAAATTTGAAAATGAGATTTAATAGTTATATGAAAAGATATGAAATATTAGTAGTTTTAAAAATAAATTTATAAAATGAGAATAAGTGGTTAATAGAAATGGATAAAACAAATTTATTGTCTCATTTTTAATAGTAAAAAATAGAAATGTTTCTTTTGAAAATGAAAACAAATAGCCGCTTAGTTTTTTTTTGTGGTGCAATGTGCTGGCTCTTAAATGTACTTAACAACATTAATGTCTTAAAATCCATTTTTATGAAGTTATTTTTATCTTGAGCCCAACAAAGATATAATGGGAATACTTTCGAGAATGAGTGAATGCACATAATACAATATTCCAATTGGCCATGAGGTTCATACTTTCATGCCTATTCTTTTGAAACAAAGTAGATTTTTTGTACAAAAAGAAGTGAATCAAGGTTTTTTTTTTTTTTCACAAACTAGTTAAGATGGTAAAAACGAAGAAAAAGAATAATAACTACTGAAGAAAGTGAAGAATATACTATTGGAATACTATATGAAGGTCCTATGAAGGAAGATCCTTGTATGGAAGAGTTCAAAAGTTCTTTAGAATCAATACAATATTTTTGAAGTTTTACAGTGTTGGATCCCACTTGCAAAATATTCCAGTTAAATTTAATGAAACGCATAGTCCCTTTGGGGAATTCTGTTGAAATTTTAGGTTGTGTTTGGATCGATGTATTTGTAACTACAAAATCTAAATTCATAATAACATATACATTGACTTTGTTTGAATAATTTTATATTGTAATGAATTTTAAAATATTTGATCTCCCATTTTGAGTTATTTCTTGAATCATTGTTGTAAATTTTAAATTCATTTAATATGAAATCATTTGAAATATTTTTTTCCTCAAATACAAATACTTCCATGCTAATGCAAGTTATTAGACAATTCATTTTTATATTTTCAAATACTTGACTAACATCATCTTCTAGACCTATATTGGCGAAGTTAAGAGTTTGCTAAAATAAAATTTAAATGCGAAAACTTAAAAAAAATTATAAAAAAGTAAATTGCTATAGAAATAGAGTCCGTTCAAATAATACAAATAAAGGAAAGCTTATGCATCTTAATAGTTAATTATGATAGTAGTATGATAAATCATGAAAGAATTTAAGCTATGCTTGAATTTGTTTTGAGTGTTATGGAGAAAGGTGCTTTGGAAAAATATATAGGATAATATGATGTAAGTTTGGTTTATTTGGGAATATATTTTGGAGTGCAATGTTTTGAAATAATTTTGGGGAGAAGAAAAGATTGTTTTGGAAGAAAATGTATTGAAGAATGTGTAGTAATATTTGGTTTTATTTTGACAAAAATAGTTATTTTAGAAAAATAAAAACAAAAAATGAAAATGAAAACAAACATAGCCTACACTTCTACAAGAGTTGGAAATTTTGGGAACGCGGGATGTTTTTAATAATTCAATCAGAATATGATGTTTGGTCCGTAGATATTTTTATCACTTTAAATTATAGTACTTCTTTTTATTTTATTTTTTACTCATGACCAATATTCCGAGATCCAAACATAGCATTAATGACATATCCCAAAGAAAATAATACTGAAATTAATACAACATTTAGAGAAAACCAACAATATATTGTACCCAATATTGCAAGCCAAAAATTTGTCCTCCGATGGCACAAAGCTGCTCTTGCATCTGTAGCAAAATTAGTATCATTTGCGCTTCAGAACAGAAAAAAGTTGAGCACCAATCTCGATCCCAGATGAATACAACATGTGAGAAAACTTGGTTTTCTGCTGAAATGCTCTTGTGAAAAGTTGATCAACTATTTCACTTCCCAGGTGATTGGCAACAGTTCCTTCTGTAAATGCCCTAAGGTGCATTATTGCACTCTCAATGTCTATAGGGGCTTCCGTGCTCGGCCTGGAATTCCTTAATTCCATTTTTACAATTATAAAAGACCCATTTTTCTCCACCAGCCTCGTCATTTCCTTGACAGAAGGATATACATGAGGAATGTTGAATGAATCAACCTGATCTTGATCTAATAGTCCCTGTGTGGCAGAGTGAAAAAAGAAAATTGAAGAAAAAAGAAAAGTTTAGAAATTTTGAATCATGGTCATTTACCAGGGACCTATAAAAATATGATTCAGATGACATTTTTCATTACCTAAAATGCAGGACTTCGGCAATAATTCCCTTCCATTAGAAAGGAAGGAAGTCAACTTTGTTAAATGTCGCCATAAAATTTCCATATTGTGTAGTTTATGTAGGGTAATGGGTAACATACCCTATACTTTATGTACATTGCTTGCGTTAATATAGTTGACTTTACATAACAGAAGGAAAAAAAAAACATGATTTATGACTTAATGAATTCTCAGTGTAATCGACTTTATAGTTAATGAAGAAAAAGGTTAATTTCATTTTGCCCCTTGAACTAACACACATTTAAACACTACATCCTTTATTTTATATTGCATCACTTTGGCCCTTCCAATTGTTCAATGTGCCATTGTGCTTTGATCACAACATATTTAAAAACACAAAAAGTAATGTATCTATTCTGCGTCTTGTCTAAATATGAAGTCCGATAAATAAAAAGAAATACTAAATATGAAGTCTGATAAATAAAAAAAAATAAAAAAATATTTAAAAGTATTGATAGCTTAGCCTATTTATAAAGAAATAAAGAAAATGTTATTTTTTCTTAATAGGACAGATCCCGAATTTGACCAAATCCTTCTCAAACCTATTTTGTTGTCATCTGTAACCACACCCTCTTATAACCAACCAGCTAATAATATTTGAAAAGAAAAAAAAAAAAAACACCCTCTTGTAACCAACCATACAACATTGAAATGTCACAAAGATTTCTTTTTCAAATGATATTGCCAACTATTTTTTTCCTTCCTTTCTTGTTTTGTTTGTCTTTATTTTTTGTACAAGGGCCAAAATTTGGTAACTCAACAATCATTTAATATAAAATATTGTAATTAAATTATGTTGTGCAAATGGAGGAGGTAAAGTAATGCAAAAAAAAAAAAAAGTAAAAAAGGGAGCAACGACTCTTAGAAAAGCATTTCTTACCTCTTTGACCATCTCCATGAGGATGGATCCAAGAAAAGTGATGGCTATGCCAACATCATGTGTAAGGACTCCATCGGGGACGCCGGGCATCAAGATTACAATCATCCCACCCGGTGCAATTTCTTGGGCTCTCGCCCTTAAGAACATTTCCATATCCATGTTAAATTGATTTGCATAAGCTCTCTTCACTGCGTCCGGGGCACCCGTGTAGTGAATTTTACCTGTGTTCCATGCTGAAGAGTTTTTGTCATGCAACTCCTCTGGCACCCTGGAGAGCCAGTGAAGTGAAGAAGAGGAATATGCAATGTGGATGGAAGAAGAAGGAAACAATCTGCCGTAGAAAGAACCCGGCACCCCGGCTGCAAAGTATTTGCTCTGATCAGGAAGGGAGGCGAAGAGCGTGTTGAAATCGTTGGTTGTCTGGTCGTTGAAGAAAACCTGGAATTCAAGTTTCTTATGGGAATCCAGCCCTTGTGAATGGTACTTGTGTTGGACCGTTTCTACTATGGTTTGCATGGCCATGAAAGTATTTGGTCCGACAGAACATCCTAAGTCTGCAATGGTAAATGTACTTGAACCAGATAGCAGTGTTTTTACATCAAAACTTTCAATAAGTGCCTCCTTGATTACATCCTTGGCAGCATTTAAGCCATCCCTCTGCAGACAATTGTTGTTACTTCATGATTTTGCAGTTTTGTTGCCGTGTACCATACTAGACAAAGTAATTAATTCAAGGGCTTGAGTTTGATAATTCTTGTCATTTAGGTTGAAACTATTCTATCTAATCCTTTTTATAGAGAGTTTTTATGAATAAAGAAAAGAAGATTATAATAAAAAAAATCTTATCATTTGGAAAAATGTTTGCTGTACAATGACAAAAAGAAGGTTTTTCTTCTTCTCTTATGTTAAGTAACAAAATGAATTTGAAGTGGTGAGAACACTGAGTCATCACAATAATGGGGAATATTGTGTTACAAAGTAAAAAGAAGTGGTATGAACTGTTAAAAAATCGATGTTGGTTTGCTTTATAAAAAAGATCTCAATGAACTTCTATGAAATTGTTTTACGGAATTCAGTTCAATTGTCTTAATTGTGGAATATCATTAACGAATAGGAATCCACATTATCAAGAAATTTCCTCCAATTATTTCTACTATGAAACGAGTCAATTTTCCTCTTTATTATCTTATTGAATAGACAATATTCACCGCATTTTTAAAAAAAGCATTCTATGAGGAAAAGAAGAGATAAAAGAATGCATGAGTAGAGTGTGTATGAAACGAAAAAATAATTTAAAATTCTTGAATTGAAATGATCATTCAATAACTTCCATAAACACAAACCTGTAAACTGGAGTTCTTGGCGTAGCTATAGGTGCCATCGCCACCATTCATTGGAGATGCTTGTGCCATGTATCTCTTGATTCACAGACTCTTTTTTCCTTTTTTTTTTTTTTTAACTTTTCTCTCTCTGAAACTTGTGCTGAACAAACAAAACTTTATTTTTCTTCAAGTTGATTTTGTCTGATCAATTTCAATTGGTATAAATTACGTTACTTGACATCTGGTATTTATAACCAACATCAACAGCTCAAAAATGACACTAACAATTTAATTTTGACTTGACGACGCCACCCAACTTGAATTGCCCTCTATCCCAGTCCTTCAATAAAATACTACCGCATTAACTCACCCTATAAAAAAAGAGAATGTTGTAGCTGTACTCTACATTCTCAAAAGTGGTGTTTGTACCGTCAGATTACCGAACAATTCAAAAAAAATTATTTTAATTTGAAATTTTATATTATATTGTACGTTTACTACATATATGATTTAAAATAAATATATATTTAATAAAATATTTTATATATTTAATATCCATTTGTATTGTGGACTAAGAAATATAACAATAATTTGAAAGAGAGGGTTCGGACTAACCTTGGAAAGGCACCACTTAATCACTTATGATTGAAGACTTCACATTTCTCCTTATTACTAGATTAGATGTCCATTGAAAATCATTATTAAAATAATAAAAAAATTATTATTTATTATGTCTGATTTAATGATAATTTTGACATTGTCAGTCGATATGTTGTAATAAACTTTTTTCTTCTTTAGTGATAAGAATTTTCCCATCTTAGATGTCTACTAATTAGGCTGCCCAACCTATTTTCTCTGCCTAAGGAAATGTAGATCTTGGATGTAATCTGATGAGAGTAACTGAATGCAATTTAGCTAATCCAATTCGTAGAATCTCCCTTTCCACTTTTGGAGACAATTTCCTATAGAATTGGGATAAATACACTTTATCCCTTTGTATTATTAATTTTATATTAAATATTTATTTTTATTAATAAAACCTTCAAATACTCCCCTAAACCAATAAAAATATATTGATGGATCAAAATACTTCTAAATTAAAACAAAAATTGAATTCATTTTGTCCTTCTATTATAAACTATATAATCTTTGCCCTCTCTATAATTAAATGTCAATCAATTTAATCCCAAAATTTATTCAACACTAATTTTTTAAAATAAAATAATCTTTAATTAAATCTAAAATAATTAAATAACCAAATAAAATTTTAATATTATAGAGAAGACACAATAAATTTAAAAAAAATATATCACATAAATTTATATTACTATCATTTTAGATATATAACTTTAATAAGTAAGTGTTAAATTTAGAGTCAATTAAAATAATATTACTTGATGGTGTAAATAATTCTATTATGTAAGTTGTGCATGTGTAACTCAAATATAATAACGAATGTAATTTTAATATGTAGTTGTTTATATGTGAAACAGAAATGAAAATTAGAAAATAAAAAAAAACTTATAAAGTATATTAATGTAATTAAAAACTTTCAAGTGAAAAAATAAAAATAAAAGTCTAAGAGATGATTTCTAAAACAATATATATAAGATGAGAGTAATATTAATTTATGTGAGATATATTTTTTAATTTAATATGTCTTTTTACATTATTAAAGTCATGTTTTGTTATTTATTTAATAAATTTAATTAAAGATTAATTTATTTAATAAAATTAATGTTAAATAAAACTTAGAATCAAATTAATTGACATTTGACAAATAAATTACTACAACTAGGAATTTAATTATAGGTTTATTTATTTAATAAAACTAGAGTTAAGTACAATATGGATCAAATTAATTGACATTTAATTTTAGAGGGGGCAAAATATGAGATTTAATCTTTTATTTAGTTCAAGGGTAATTTTGTCCATCTATATATTTTTATTAGTTTAAAGGGGTATTTGAAGGTTTTATTAAAGTATTTGATGCAAAATTATTAGTATAAGGGGGTAAAGTGTACTTAACCTTATAAAATTTGTCACCATGTTCAGTATTCTAACTGCAATTTTAAAGAGTGTTTAGTTAAACATATTTTACAAGCTCTTATATTTTATAAAAATATAAAATTATTTTTTTCATCCTTTAGGTTGGCCTATTCAGACTTTTGTAAAATTGATTTTTATCCTTTAAGTGAAAAAAGTGAGACATTTAGGACATCCACAACTTATTACAGGTAAAAATGATTGGTTGTCTAGACTTGACATTTAATTTGGGGAAAAATTAATTTTAGAGGAAAATTTGATGAGTTAGCCACCTAAAAGTATAGGTTTGAAGGAAAATAATAATAAAACAAAGTAAACTTGGCATTTGGGGCAAAATGAATTTATTCTTCTTTCATTGGTAAAATTATAAAAAAAGTCAATATAATTTGAATGTAAATATATTTGACAATCATTGCATAAAAATATAAATTTATATTATATTTTAAACTACTTATAACAAAAACTCAATAAATATTTAAATGTTAACAAATTTTAATATTTGAAGACTATAAATTTTTAACTAAATTCAAACTTTAAATAAATAAAATGAAATTTAAATATTAAATTTTACTAGGGGGCAGTGGTGGGTGGAAGTAGGCAAAGAAAAAAGAAGAAGAAAAAAAATGAAAAAAAAAACATAAATTGTAAAAAGAGAAAATAAGAATTGGAGAAGGAAAACAAATTTAAATACTAGAACATGCCACATATGTCCTAAATGCTTGGCCTCTTTTTTACCCCTAAGTTCCACCTAAGCTGCCATTTGATGATTTTCTCTCCAAAATTAATTTTTTTTTCAAATTGAGTGCCAAGTCGGCAAAATCGGTTATCTTTACCTATAGTAGGTGGTGGATGTCCTAAATCTTTGAATTTTTTTCACTAGAAGGATAAAATTCAATGCTTGAAATGAACAGGACCAAAAGTTTGAGTAAGTCAACTTAAAGAATGAAAAGAATAATTTTGCTTTTTGTAAATATTATTGAAACTTATAAGATGCTAGATTTTTAATAAAAATAAGCTCTTAAAATAATTAGATAAAATAAGATTATAAACTTAAAATATGTTAATAATGACAGTTTTATAATTAATATGGTAAAAAATAAAAGAGTTGTTAAGATTTTAAAAATAAATTAGACTCCTTACTTATTTTCAAAATAAATTTATGAAATTCTTATATTTTATTTTGGAAGCTTATAAGCTCATTTTATAAATATTTTATCAAATATTTATGATATTTTATGAGCTATTACACGTAGAGTTGACGTCAAACAACTTATAGTCCTCACTGTTCGAAGAATTCATTGATTTGGACTCATCCCACCTTTTCAACACGGTTCTTTATTTGTAGACGGACCACCTTTTAATTTCTTATGTTTATGAGAATTGAATTTATGTAGTATCTCCTTGATTGACAAGGATTCACATCTCTAAGCAGCTGATAAATTAATAGGGTCTCGTCTACGACACAAACAAATGATAAGGAGCTCCGTGGTTATCCCAATGATAACATTCTAATAATCAAGTTAGAATCTAAGCTTAGAAAAATCAATATTGAACTAAAAGTGGTAAAGTTGCAAATGAATTCAACCTACCGTAAAATGAATAGAATAAAGAGTATTTATAGGTGGTAGAATAAGGGTTATATTAAGTAATGGTGTATACACTAGTAGGCCACGAACTTAGGCCCATTGGACTTGGCCTATTTAACTAGGCTTAATAAATATTAGGTCAATTTATACAGTTGGGCTTAATCAATTATTTTACCCATTATATAGCCCTCACTCTCGAGTAAATTAGGTGAAGAGTAAGTTAGCTTAGAGTAAACCATTTCACTAATTGGAAATAATCAAACTGTCCAAATTCCAATTGCAATTCCCCAATGCCAAAGTGTAGAAGACTATTTCATAAGGAATTGAGTAGGAAAGGTTTTGTATTTAAAGGTATTGATGTTGTTGGAGCTTTAGTAATGGCTTCTATAGTTGTTATAGAACCCTTAAACGCCCAAGGTTTGGAGAAATTGCCATTTAAACTAGAGAGATATAATTACTAGATGAAGTGAGAAATACAGAAATGGTTGGCTTTGGTTGACTTTCTTCTTTGTATTCAAATATTCTAGTTGAGAGTTTAAAATTGGTTGTTTATCATAACTTAATTAATCTCTAATATAAAATGTTACACAAATGTTATATGCAATTTTGTTTTCTGGAATAGCTCTTTATGTCTGGGCGAGTCCTTATCTTACTTGGCTGATGTCCGGGCGAGGCCATGTTTTGCCCGGCTCTTGATGTCAAGGTGAGGCCTTACCTCACTCGACTTCTAATGTATGGGCGAGGCAGCATGGGTTCGCTCAGATATAGTTCAATCCAGGCAAGGCAGCATGGCCTCACCCAGAGGTTCTTCTACTCGAGCGAGGTATCGTGCCCATGGAAGATAACATGTCCTCGCCCGAAAGCTCTTATGCCTTATTGAGGCAGTATGGCCTTGCTTGGGAACTTTTTTGTTTGGGCGAAGCTATATGGCCTTGCTCAATTGCACTTTCACTTGGGTGAGGTAGTGTGGCACCTGGATGTTCATTTACCCAGGCGAGTCAGTGAGGTCTCGCCCAAATATAAGTACATATGGGCGAGGCAAATATGGTCTCACCCAGATACATTTTCACCTAAGCAAGGCAACATGGCTTCCTCCCGAGGCTCTTCCGTCCAGCATTTTATGGGATCAGCATGGTCTCACTCGATATTTTATAAATGTAAATGTTTCCTTTACTGGATTAGTCATTTTTAGTGGCTACTAGCTAGTGCTTCGGTTTTGCTTCCCTAACTTTGTAAGGATTTTTGCTTTTCATTGGCTTTTCAAGTAAAAGTATGTGATCTTTTGGAGTATTATCTCTTTCTTGATCGCGAGAGCAACACGATGAGCATTATGTTGTTTGGCCCCTCTTTTGCAAGAGATAGAGGAGGTGACGAACCTTCTAAAATACATGTCTACCTATGATGTTGCCCCCTAGAACTAAAAACTAAGGAGGTTCAAAACTTATAAGCAAAACTTTGCAACTCTGTGTTGTTGCATGCCCTAGTCTTTTAAGTCAATCCCTAATTACTTTGAGCTTCACAGTTATGTTAGCTGGTTTTTTTTATGCAGTTGTATGTTGAGCTAGAATTATTGTGTTTGTTACTAAGGATATTTTCTTGCTTTATGTTATTATTCTTAGTTTCTTTGATTTTTGCAATTATTTTCCCACATATTGGGATAAAAATCAATGCTCGTATTTCTTGTCTCAAGATAGTTCGTCTGAGCTACCTAGAGTTGTTTTAGACTACTAATTACACTAAAGTGCTATGATCCCTAAGGTAAATTTCATGCCTTGAATCTCAAGGAAAAATAGATTTTGGGTGGCTCTGAGGTCACTTATGTTATGTGGCCTTGAGAGAACCTCATCTAATTCATGATGGTGTATTCAAGCACTGGATAAGCAAGTTTGAGTAGGAGAATTCAAGTTAATGCTTGAATATTAACTTTATTACTTACTCAAAAAAGGGTTTACTTTATGAAATACTATATGAATATTTAAAAATGACTAATATCTCTCTTGGGGAAAATAGGCAATATCTTAAAGAAAAAAAACAAAGAAGGGGTATCCCGCCATATATCTGGTCTAATGTAGGCCTGACCCCCTGCCAGTGTAAGGGCCTTATTTCATTTCTCTTTCTCTTTTGTTGCTTTCCTCTTTCTACCTTTCTGCTTTCCACTTGGGAAAGTTTCTTCTTCATGAGAACTACCTTAGAAGATCTTCTTTTTTTCTTTGTCGAGGTTTGCCTCTAGACTGGTGAGTGATGCCTGGACCTTTTTAGGCTTTCTCAATGTGCTAGCTTGGCAATTCCCTCAAAAATAAGGAATTTGAGCTTTATATGGTACGTGGAGGCCATAACTTGGAAGAGATTGAGGCTCGATTTTCCTAATTTTATGTTGTATACTAATGGAGCCTTCACCACCAGGAACTTGACCATCTTGGGGGACCTTTTAGGGTTTGATCCTAAGGACATGGGAAGAGAGATTTATCCCATCGCTTCAACTATGCTTTTGGAGAATCTAGGGATAGATGTGTTTACTTTGTTAAGTTGGGCATTGTATATTCCCATCTAGAAGAATGTGTCATGGTAAATAATATATGTCAAGCTCTCGCTATCCCAAGCACTTTCTTGATCCAAAAGTTGGATAGTGTAATTAAGATCATTATTGCATCATTTCTTAGCTCCACTCCTGGAGTTAGAATATGTTCTTAGCTAGAACCCTATTTTGAGAGTGCAGTCCTTCTACTACTTGAAGAAATGCATTTTGGGCATGGATGAATCCCAGCTTAATGGTCCTCTTGTGATGATTACTCCTACAATTAGGAGGTTATCGTAGTTGAGGTTTCTCTTATGGCTCTTGCTCGACTGTTCCATAGGTGATCCCCCGTCTAGGGAGTGTTGTGTTGATACTGGTCTCCGTTAGAATCCTAGGGGCCCTGGTCCACAAACTCCTTCACAAAGCCTATATGTATGAGTTTTTCTACCTCTTGAGTTGAATGCATTTTCCTATAGTCTACCCCCAATCTCGGTGATATCGATAGTATATCTTGAATATAAAAAAGAAGGCATGTGTCGTCACTACTCTTTTTTTTCAACCTCTTTTTTTGTGCTTTCTCTTTTCTCCTATGACCGTCTCTTTAATTTGAATACACTTTCTAGCTCTAGCTAGCAACTCTTCTAAGTTACCAAGTGTTTCTTTACAATAGAGTCCATGAACCTTCTATAACGAAGGTTCTGCTTCATAAAATTAGATAACAACTCATGATTAATGTGAGACACCTCGTGCACTGCCTTAATGAGTCGTTGGACATAGTCCTTAATAGATTCTCTATTCTTTTAAATCTTGAACAAGCAAGAAGCGGTCTTAGGATACTTTTTGTTGATTATGAAATAATGTTAAAAATTGATGCATTATCTACACGAGATTGGTAATATTACCAGCGGGCTCGATATATTTAAAGAGAGTTGTATAAAAAAATTGTAATATGCTACATCCCTTAGGTCATACATGTCACCTTTAGCATAAAAATTTTCTAAATGCTTTTGTCGGTCCCCCATTCTATTATATTCTGAGAGGTTAGAATTTTTAACTCCTGGATGGAGGGATTCTGCCAAGATGGTTGGAGCAAAAGGGTTATGCCTTGATGGTGCCACCGTAGAAGGCATGTATTTCTTCAATTGTCCTCTCGAGTCATGAAGTAATGTATGTTGCATCATAGAAGGTATATCTCTGCATCTTATCTTTTGTTTAATATTATCTTCAGGTAGGGAGACTCAGTTGCTGACCTTGTCTCTAACTTCTCTTCTTCTTGATCCTTCTTGACTCAGCCTAGTTCTCTCAGGGGCTAGGGTTGAGCCCCAACTTCAACGAGAGGACTACAGGGCTCACTTCTATGTTATGCCTTAGAAAATTGGGCGATGGCTCTCACTGCGGCTCTTGCTAAAGCATCTTTAATTAAGGTTTTATCGAGCTTTTTGGGTGATTTATAGTACAACAACATCAGGCAACGCCCTAATGGAAACTCTAGTAGTTGTTGGTTGACTTTGTAATCATTGTGCCTTCTCTCTTAAGGGGCGTCCTGTGCACTAATTTCTTGTGCTTTGGATATCGTTTGAATACACAATGTCGAAGCAAGGTTCCTTTAGCCACCAAAATGATGTGGTATTATCTTGGTTGATAAGGATTGACTTTTCGAAGCAGCTAATAATTAATAGGATCCTGCTTGGGATACAAACAAATGATAAGGGGTGCTCGAGGTTTTTTGATGAAAATCCTCTCACAATTAAGCCAGAATCAGATGTTAGAAAAATTAATATAAAATAAAAAGTGGTAAGGTTGTCAATGAATTCAACCTACCACAAAATGAATCAAATAAGGGGTATTTATAAATGATAGTATAAGAATTATATTATCATATGGTATAGTGTATACACTAACAGGCTTCGGGGTTGAATCTACTAGATCGGGCCAATTATGCTACTAAGCACAACAAAAACTGGGTCTATTTATAGAGTTGGATTTAACCAATTATTTTTCCCATCATTTGTAGAATCAAGTGATCATATTTGATGTGGTCAAAGTAAGGCGGTCGTACCTTGGTGGGGTCATGCCTGCCACACAAACAAATAGTTAGAGGTCCCCGAAAATATTCCTCAAATGCTTAAGTCAGTGATAGAGCTCAAGATAAAGCGAATGCTCAAAAACATACCTCAAATGGTAGAGAATGGGGATATTTATTCTCAAATGTCAAAAGGTGTTATCCAATGTAGTATAGTGTATAGACTACTTGGGCTTCAAGAGCCTATGGGCTTGGACCTTTCTTGTGGACCTCTTGAACTTAGCCTTTAGGTCTTTAGGCCTTCCTTGTGGACCTTTTGGACTTGGCCTTTAGGTATTTATAAGATTGATCTTTTTAGGCATCGTGGACTTAACATTTAAGACTCTATTAGATAAGTCACACTGGCTTAACTTGGGATGACACATATCTAGCTCGATATGTGTTGTCATATTCCAATCAAACTCAACTTGGGATGTTGAAATTTTTTAGGTTCGACTCTTCTTGATTGGTGGTTTCATTCCCATAGGGTATTGAGGTTACTCTCATTTTATCTTATTTTAGCTAAGTATTGGGTTAAGGAGTCTTTGCCTCAAACTTGTTAAGTTTTGGGTTGGGGACGCTTTGCCTCGACTTGATATTTAGTGATAGATTAAAGAAGCTTTGTCTCTATCGCATAAAATATTATGTGAAGGACTTTTGCCTTAACCGTATTAAGTGTTGAGTCAAGGGAAATTTATTCTAACCCCACTGACGTTAGTTATGGCCATGTCACGGTTATCCATTTAGAGCTTTGTTTAGTATATAGCTTTGAATATGAAATTTATGATCTTTAAGCCAATTACAGCTTTCTTAGCCTTAAGATATGACTTCATGGAGTCATTTCATCTTTATGACTTTATTTTTGTTGACAACCTCAAGAAAGAAGTTTGTGATCTCTAGAGCCAACTATTGATTTCTTGGCTTTGAGGGAGTGACCTGTACTTCTAAGGGTTGAGTCTTGTTGATAACCTCGAAAGGGTGATATCCAACTTATTAGGAGTGAGGGTAGCAGTGAGAGGTTATTGTGGTCGATGTGTCGTTGTGTTGCCACTGTAGATGAGAGTGTCTCAAGCAACGACAAAAATTCAGGTTGAGTAATTGGCTTAACCTTCCTGGTGGTCTTCTCTAGGTCTAGCTATCAGCTCAACCTGTGTCGAGTGTGCTTCATCTTGTGCAGGTCGAGTAATAGCTCGACCTGGGTTGACTGTGCTTCACATGGTGCATATCAAGTGTGCTTCACTTTTCATGGACTTGGCATTAGTCTTATTGGAGCTTATATTATGCTTCTTGAGGGACTTAGAAATTTTTCTTCCTTTTGCGTTCATTCTGCTCTTGGAATAGAAAATTTTATCCCTTGTGCACCCTTTGCACTCCTTGAGGGACTAGGAATTTTTCTTCCTTGCTTATTTTTAGTAGCTAGATCCCTCTCTCTTGTCATTTTGGTTAGGAAGTACAGTGGTAGTCAAGGTCTTAAGCATCCAATCGTTGGCACTTGTAAGTCCTTATCATGGCCCCCCGAGCTATAGTCCTATCGACCCCAAGTACTTAGAAGAATATACTTCTAAAAAGATTGAGGTCATTCTTGGTTTGTCTGAGTGTCCGAGCAAGTCTTTTGACTTGGGTAAGGATGATAGCTCCACGGGGTCTCGTAAGTCTATGGGTGAGAGCGGGGCTTCTCATCCTCAAGCTAGGGACACATCGTCCGAAGTCCTAGTTGATTTTGGTAGTATTATGTTTTTAGGGGCAGAGTGTAACTCTTGTGTTGGCCAGTCTAGCTAATAACATAATTATGTTGTAGATGCAAAGAGTTTATTCCCTATTGTTATATATTTATTCTTCTTTGGTGATGTACTTGATGCAGTTAGTATTTAGCATTCTTTAGATTTATTATCTTTTGGAGGCGTGCTTGATACACTTAGCAATTATTATTGCTCTATTTGTGCTCGTATTTGATGTTGCATTTTTTGTTTTTTGTTGTGGTAAGAAAAATGCTTAACTTTATGGCCCTTTGCTCCCACAATGTCCTATATGACCAAGCTAACCTTCTCACCTTTATTTTTTCATCCAGCTTTTATGCTATTATTATTTCTAACTCTTGACTTTTGGTTAAGCTAATGTGTATCTGGGAGCTCTAATATCAAAATAGAGGTTAGGATTTTCCACTACCATTGTTGCTTAGGAGATTGAGAACCTAAGAAAGAAAGCTTCTAAGCTTCGTGCTCAGAAGAAGGAATTGGCCACTAAATAGACCAAACTCAAAGTGAATACCAAGCTGGTGGCTTCTACCCTTACCTCTTATGAGTCCCAACTCAAGAAGTTGGAGGAAAACAAGAAGAAAGTTGAGTATCAAATATTAAATGCCATTAATATGGTTATAGCTCAGGAAGCCCAATTCTGCACTAAAGGATATCGGTAGGGCACAAGACGAGCTATAAAAAGGGGCATAATGAGTACCACAATACATTTAAGGGGAAGGTTTTCCTGGTATTCCATAGAGAGACTATTATGTCGAGGTTCTAATAATCTAAGGCATTGCTGGAGCACCTTACCACAACTGCTCTATAATATTTGTCTTACGACTTTGATAGTAGTACTAAGTAAGTCAAGGATCAAGGGCTCAACCTGAAGCTAGATCGGGAAGAGCTAGTGAAGACAACTCTAAAATCTAGCTAAGTTTGGCCCAATCGACTTTGAGGATGATTTGAACTCTGAAGCCCCCCTAGCTTTAGTTCTACCGCATTCTCCGACTGATCTACCAGAAGTACTAGCAGCTCTACCTTCTCTTGAGCCTCTAGTAGATGATAGGCTAGTTATGGGAGTAGCCCCTTAATGTTATGATGAGGCCACTCTCGAGAAGCCCATCAAAGTTTCAGATTATGGTTTTAACTCACCTTTTAAGTAAATAAAATTACTTCTCTTTACATCATGCATATATTTTTCAATGTTTGTCATGTAGCCTAGTTAAATATTTAGCTTGGTTTCAACTGAACTACTATTTTTGACATAATCTAACTAGTAGTTGGTGGACTGTGTTGAACTACTAGCCTAATGCAACTAACGAGTAGGGCTGAGTTGCCTTTTTTTCCTTTCTTTGGGCTACCAAGTCCTAATACAATCCACACTTTGCAAAAAAAAAATTCCATACTTTGTAAGATTTTTCAAATTGATAAATAGTTCAAAGGCTTTTGACACGAGGAGGTCTAATGTTCGGGCAATCCTTACTTTTATCATTCTCAAAAGAAATTATGAGGGTCATGAAGAATTACTACCCCTTCTGTATTTAGATATTGTGAAAAAAGAAAAATGCATTGAAGTAATAAAGTAGCAGAAATCAGTTCCATTAAGCAAAATCAAGTGATGAAAAATTGAATGCATCCTATTTGGGCTCAATGGGTCTATCTAAACATAAAACCTCTTTAAGTTGCAATTTTTCCTCACTCGAGGTAGTCTTCATCCTTCGAGCTCCTCCAACTCATAAGCTCCTCTTTTAGGACCTTTATGATCTTGTAAGGCCCTTCTCAATTTGCCTCTAGCTTTCTAATGGGCTTCAAGGCTTTAACTCGAAGCAAGATAAGGTCGCCCACATAGAAATTTCTCTTTTTCACCCTTCAAACATATCCTAATCACAAACTACTCTTCTAGGCCTCCATTTGCATATGCCAGGTCACTGATTTTTTCAATTAGATCCAGTGTCTCTTTTATCAGATCTTTATTCTAAGTATCTTCAGAATTCTAAACTTATTGAGTTTCCATCCCAATTTCTACTGGGATCACTACGTCAACTCCATAGACTAGACTAAATAGGGTTCTCCTTGTAGTCGTCAGACTTGTTCTGTAGGCCCACAACTCTATGCTCAATTCATCTACCCATCATTCTCTAGCTCGGTCTAATCTAGACTTGATACCTTGTAGAATTATATAATTTGTCACCTACACTTGTCTGCTAGCCTAGGGATGGGCTACTGATATGAAGTGTTGCTTGATTTTTATCTCTTTGCATAAAACTCGAATATTAGCTCATTGTAATTATGTTCAATTATTTGGAACTAAGTCCCTGGGGACTCCATATCTACAGATAATATTTTTCCACAAAAACTTCATGATCTATCTTTTAGTAATCTTAGCTAGTGGCTCAGCCTCAACCCACTTGCTAAAGTAATCAACAACTACTAGAAGAATTTTTCTCTGTCCTACTGCCAAAAGAAAGGTTCCAACTAGGTCGATCCCTCACTTAGCAGAGGAATAAGAGGAGCTTATCATTCTCTCAGCGTCGTTTTTAATGGTTAGCCAGAAATACCCAGCTCTCAATGCTTTTCATGTAAGATTTGTGCTTCACATGATCACCACAACATCCCTCATGGATTTCGCTCAACACATAAGCTCCCACATCCTCCGACATGCACCTCAAGTATAGAGTTGTGAATAATTATCTGTAAAATAGTCTACTTTTCTGATCCTCTAGAGCCAACATAATTTGATGGTATCCCTTAGAAGCATGCCTCATGTTGGGTAACTCACATCTTGATGTAGAGTCCATGAGTTGATCTATTCTTAGCATAAGATAGTGGTCCTTAGGGTATGCTTTGTTCGGGTTACAAAAATCAATGCGCATTCTCCATCTCTCAATTATTTTTGGAACCAGTACTCCATAAACAGCATTCTAAGAACTGAATGTCCCTGGTGTGGCTGGTCTCCAACATTTTTTGAACTTCTACCTGAATAATCTTATCTTTCTCAGGCTAACCGGTTTGAATGTTAAGTCAACATTAAGGTAACGCATGGCCACCTCTTTTAATAGCCAAGCCTCACACTACTCACTTGGCCAATGTGATTCATCCATTACATGGTACTTATATGCTAATTTGCATTAATATTTACATGACATCTTATATAGCATTCTTAATCGTTAGACCTCTAATGCTATCACATGATATTAGTGGTTTAGATCTTATAACCTAAGTAAGAAATTCAATATTTAGATAAGAGAAAGAATAGATTGGTTAATCTATTGGATATTCATAGGTTATATGTTATAATTTTAGAAGTAATTAAAGGTATTACTAGTATGTTTCGATTCAACTAGATCAAAGTGTTTTGAAGGTATACATCCATAAACTAATAATACTTAGGATATAAACATGATGTAATTTGATTTAAATGTCATATTTTAAGGTCCATATGTGCATATGATTTTATAAATAAAAACTAGACAATCTATTTAAGAATCGGATATCAATCGATTTAAAGATCGAATCAATAGTTAAGAAATTAAGGTAAAATTTATTATCTGGTCGTACAAAAATTAAAATAGGTTGTAAATAAAGGAATAAATGCTGAGAAATACCATATTAGAGCTGTGTAAGTTCTGTATAATATCAGATTTAAACCACCATTTGACACCTCAAGCTTTGCCACCTCATGCTTTCTTATTAAACTTAAACTAGCACCTCAAACCCTTCACCCTTAAGCCACAACTAGACCCTTATTTCAGCCATTTTTAGCTTCCAAACACATACCCTAAGGTCTCCAACTGCTCCAAATTGATTCCAAGTTGAAATAAAACCAAGAAAAACAAAGGAGAAGTGATTACCATAAAGTTTAACCTCAAAATTTGCATAGGTAACACTTATCTATGAATTTGCCTTTAGCTTTCAGATTATTTTGAATGGGTTTATTGTTTATTAAACTTTCAATATCCCTTATAAAAATGTTATGAAGTTTTTAATTAGACTTGGATGCACAAAGAAAAAGTTTTTGATGACAAACACTTAATAAGAAATACTTGTAGCAAAAACTGTCACTTTACTATTTTCTTGTGATTTAGGCTTCAAACGTGTATGGTATATTGAATAAAACCTATAATTATTACCATTTACATGTCCTATATGAGTTAAGAGTATTAGAATGAATTTGGATTGGTTAGAGATTGAAATAGAGCATAATATTGGGGAAACACTCAAACTGTCAGAGTAGCAAAATCTATTTTGGTGTGTTGTAAATGAGACTAAATTAGAAGATATAAATCCATGAGTTTTGGCAAGAATATGATCTGGTTGTCTCTTTTTATATATTATCTAAGTGTGCTAAAAATGCAGAAGTGATTGAATATACTTAAAGGAACCAAAACTATTAATGTCAGGAAGTGCGCAAAACTGTCATGGTAGAAAAAATCTATTTCAGTATGTTGTGAAAGGAGCTGAACTTGGGAAGCTATATATGTGTGTTTTAGCCATTATATGACATGGTTACATTATTTTTTATATTAGATAGGTGTGATAAAAATTTAGGAGTGAATGAATATGTCTAAGAGTGTCAAAATCATCATGCAAATTAATGTGGCAGCAAGAAATTGTGAAGTTGTAAATCTGTCTCATTTGGTTCATTAACATGTTCCAGCATAAATGTGGTACATTTGATCCCTAATATTTAGAAAGATGTTATAAAAGTTATAATACATCAATTAAGTGAGGTTAGTATATATTCAAGATGTGGAACAAAGGTTCGTAAAATGTTGTATTCGGTTATAGTTTCTAAATGGTAAGGTTATTTAGTTAAATTGAGATTCAAGAATTTCATATTACATTAGGTATAATTAACTTATTAATTGAGGATGGTGATTTATATCTTGTATTTTTACAGATTGTTTCATATTTAGGGTTGGGGAGTAATACTTAAGAAATCTAAAAGTAACACATAACCAATGAAAGGTAAGTAAAAATCCATTTGCAACTAAAATGCATGGGCATAGTATTTCTTACGTTATCTATATTAAATGTGATCCTTGTGTCTTGATGAGTGTATTATGAATATTATAAATATTTTATAGTGCACGTTGCTTGAATGATGGGACATGGGATCCGTTGTATCATTGAACATGACACTCATCAATATTTACATGTGCATGCATAACACATGTTCACAGTTGAGATTTTGCATGCATAACATTATTTTCAGAAAGAAAATATTTTGATTGGCCACTACTAGTGTATCGAGGCCTGTGTGGCTTATTTATATGATATTTTGGGGCGCCACAAGTGTTATTTCTCATAGGATCATAGGGGTAGACAGAGGGTGTGCCTCTGGTGGTCACGAAAGGGTGAACCACTTGATTGTGCCCTTATTGACGTCGCTGGTGGGAAGACCTCTGGATGATCACAGGAGAAGACATGGGTAGGCCTCTGGTGATCCTAGGAGATGGCCCTCGAACTGTATCGATCTGTTTATGTCCATGTGATTATTGATATTATTGAGAGCTCTATCCGGTACATGGTAGGTGGGCCAAGGGCATAATGATGGAAAATGACTTTAAATGAACTATTTTTTATGCATAAGTTTGTATTTTTGTCATGATCTCATAGAAATACATTGCATATGTGTTAGATTATCCTTTCATCATGCATGATTTTTACTTACTGAGCATTAGTTCAGGTAGTTCACACATTGTAGGTAAGAATGATGATACCTGAAACTCTGAGGTTTATTGGGCTGGTTGTTGGAGCTCCTAGAGGCTTCTAAGGATCACTGCATGTAGATGACAACCTGTAGAATTGTGTTGTGGGTATATTCTAATTTTTACAATCACTACTGTTGTGTAAATTGTTGTCTATATATAAAGGGTTACAAGATACAAAATGTCCTTACTTCTTCCGAAAGTATAAACTATTATTTTAATTTTTGAGTTTATCGTATTATAAATTTGGAATGTTGTGTCCTATATAAGTCTTGAAATTTTATCGTAAATAAGTTTGAGAACAACGTGATTGTGATGGGTGTTGTGTTTTTTTATTTAAATGGTAATTTTTCTATATACAGGTTTATATGTGAGAAAACACTTTTAATATTTTTCAAAGTGCTATAGTTGACAAAAAAAAATTATATATATATACACATATACACACATGTGCTATCTTGTCAAAATTATTGTTATATCAATATCTATATTTAAGGGTGGAAATATTACATCTCTCATCCACAACACCTACAAAACAAAAGGTTAGGGTTCCCAATGAAAAATTATCTAATGATTAAGTCAGCAAATGTTCGTGGAGAAAGTAATCAACAACCAAGAGTGCTTACATGTAATTTAATATAAAGTAAAACATACCTTGTTGTTTTTGAAGGCCTTATATAGAAAGTAGAATAAATAAGGTAATTGAATTGAAATAAGATTATATCCCTTTCTTATAGGGTTGTTTACTTTGTATGATGTTATGGACTATGCCAGACTATGAATAGTATAGAGGTTTTGAGTTGATATGATAAGTTGGATTCTATATTTTAAATGATATTTTATATAATGACATACTAAGTGTATATAATAACATCATCAATATACACTTAGCATGTGTTGATACTATTAAAATATAAAATAAAATAGTATTTGGAAGAGGATTATATTATTAGCCTGGACACATTTGGTGGCTGATTTGGCGGACATGCGTGACTACCTTGGTGGCTGATTTAGTGACTACTCTTGACTAACTTTACTAGCTCGACTAATATAATAGGCTAACTTTAATAACGGTTATCATGATTAAATGTTAATGCAAGTGCACTGAACACATAATAGCATAAGAACATGGCCTTTAGTCCACAGATAGTGTAAATGCATCACTTTTCTCCTAAAATTGAGGCATTCCTCTGTCTTTTGAAAGCTGTGGGTTTTTCTTGCATGTCTTGGTACCAACTTATTTAGGAGCATCTTGATCTAATGACTTTGAGGTATTTGGATGAACTAACAATTCAACCAAAAGTAATTCAACACTCTCAAAACCATACCTTACACCCCACCCCCACCCACCCAAAAAAATAAATAAATAAATTAATAATAATAAAAATAATTATAATTATAATTATAATTATAATAATAACACAACAAGAGTACTTTTATTTTTGTACCAATATGTACTGGATAACACTGCCAATCTTCTTATCGTTTTAATATTAGTTTAACTTTCTGTTTTCCATTTGTTCCTCTCTTATCTTTGTTTGTGTTGTGAGTTTTTCAATTTAGAATTATAAATGACTAAATATAAATTTCAAATAAATGAAACAAAGTATATACAATGAACTAAATAAAATGACAGTTTCCGCCATTGTCAAAATCCTATATCCAGCGGCATACAGTTGAACTTAAGCAACAACGTATGTTGATATGATTACCAAAGTCATTATGAATTTTATACTCAAAACAATCCAAGATTACTTGTTAAATTGAACTTAACGAATTATTAAACTCAGAGTGTAGAATAAGAAGAAGAGTTGAAGCCGAAAAATTACTTGATCAAGCCAAGATTACTAAGAATGAATTAATTCTTCTGCAGTATTAAAGCATTTGGAATTCTCGGTCCATGCATGCATGGCTCCAGATCATGTGGAGCAGCCCTGTTGTTCGAAATACAGATGGAAATATCATATGGCTGGCCTTTCACATTCAAAAGTTGCTTTCTAGTAGAATTGAAAGAAGTTAAGTTCAGATGAATCATAAAGAAAAAAGAAGAAGAATCTCCTTTTTATTGTTTTTAATTCAGGTTCCGCTGATTCTTTCATGGCTGTATTTTTTTTTTTTTTCCCCAGAGATTTTAGGGGTGATGGATATCATAATATTCATTTCAATAATAATAAGCATAAAAGAGCGGAAGGATTATTGTAATACATGCACCATACTACATTATGACATAATTCTTTATCAGCCCTTATAAATATCATACACACTCTCATATGTGGTAAGTGACATTTCATTATGCATATTAGAGCTTTGTTTTCTTTGAGCATTCTTTATTTAAGGTTTGACTTGACTATTGAAAAAATTTCATCGCGGTTTGTTTGTATTGTAGATCGGACCCCTTCATGTTCCATATTATTCGAAAGAATTGATGACTTGAACCGGAGATTTGCTACATCAAAGGGGTGAGGAACTTTCAGAAATAAGAGTATTTTAGGTGGCTAATTATTGACTTTCCTTAGCTGAAAAATATATAAAAAAAATCAATTAGAATAATTTGGGTTAGGTTTGTGGTTAAAAGAAGATAAAAAATATAACGTTGCATTACGTGTCATCCATCTAAAAGTGTACTGGATATAATTAAGATACTCAATGTGAGCACTTGATTAATTACAGTCGATTCTCATAAATTGAAGAAGTTCAAGATTTTCTTATTATTACTTGAGTTTCACTTGGACTTTCTTTTGTAAAACAACATTGTCTACTTTATTAGAGTGATATAAGTGATATATATATATATATTATATATATATATATATATAGGTTGGGGATCTTGGCTATAGTCCTTCGACCTCCCTAAGGTGTTATTTTCTTAATAAAAAAATCATGCAAAAACTAAATTCTACTACTGGAATTTTTTACATTTCTAATTCCTAACGCTACATGGACAGATTCTTCAATAATTAGAGTTCTTCTATTGAAAAATTAAAACCCTAAAATGATTTGCTATTGGAAGAATATCCCCTTCATCAGATTTGAGGTAAAATACTCTTAAGATTAGATAAACATTCGTCATGAATGTAGCACTTACAACCAAACATGTGGAAGTATAAGATGTTTGGCTTTCTTCCTTTTTACAAGTCATCAGGAGTTTTGTTATATTTTTTTTTTTATCATTAGAGATGTTCGCAGTTTGTTATATTGGTCGAATCGAAATCAAAATTCGGTACGTACCAAAATCCAATTAAAAATTTTGTTCAATATTTGGTTTTGATTTTTATGAAAATTTGGTTTTTGGTTCAGCTTTGACTGTAGTATTTTGCAGCTTCAATTCTGGAACCTTTGAGGTAATTTGATTCAACCATCATGGATTTGATGCGCTCTTTGAGTGTTTTTGTTTCTAAGTTCTGCTACTCTATTCTGTTGCGGAGTTCTTGGAGCTGAGTTCTCATATTGAGTCCCATTCCCCATACTCAAATTTATCCATCCTTTATTGGTGAATTTCATGCCTTTGTTTGATCTAATCTTGACAATGTTCAGACCTTTTTCAGTTGAATCCTTGTGAGCAGTTTATTCAAATTGTCACATATTTCATCTTTTGATGTAAGAAAAAACATCCATCTGAACCTTGTCAAATCATCAATTAATATATTTTTTCTCGTTCAATTGTTTGGCTATAAACGTGGGTTGAAGTCACACTGGAATAGTTATTTGCATTTCATTGTTTGGTTCCGTTTACTACACTAACATAAGTATGTATAGCAAAATAATGAATATGACATGCACTTTTTTTTCTTTTTTTTCTTTTTTTTTTTTATGAATATATGACTTACACACACATCTAAACTTAATAAAAGATTATTATCCTAAAACATGATGTTATCATATATAAATATATACCTCTATATATATATTTGTCAACAAAGGTATGATATTTCATACTTAATACATGCATACATGCATATGCATTAATATATATATATATATATATATATATATATATAGAGAGAGAGAGAGAGAGAGAGAGAATCCCTATTTTCTTACCTTTGGATCTGTACCTTTGGTTTTTGTTTCTAATTTACTTCACTATTGGGCCTAACTACATCGAATAAGCCCAAATTAAATTCACCTGGGCTTTCAAATTAGAAATCAATGGCCATGTACGCTGTTTTGCTTGGGCCCAACGTACATGTACACTATGACAATGTTTAGTGTATACTGTACATATATACTAATTATTAAAATGTAGACGCTCATTTTAGATATGCTTTCTAAACTTAATTTAAAATATACTGCATATTTTTTAGACAAATCATATAGGACAGTGAGATATTCCGAATTTTTCAAAATAACTCAAATAAAAATAAATTTTCACATATTGTTGGAATCGTGTATCTCTCTTTTATAAATAGTAAAGTGACACAAAATCTCCTAAATTTTTTCTTTAATAAAGTGATTTATTTTTAAATTTTATTTCTATTTTAATAAAATTACATTATACTAATTTATTTATTTTATTTTCATAATATATATATATATATAATTTTACTAGATATTATAATTTTCATTGACAATCTTCACAAATAAATATATTATTTTTATGAATAATTAGGTATTATGTATAGTTATATTCTCGAATTAATTATGTATTTTAAAGATGAATTTTATTATGTAAATGAGATTTAATTGAATTTTTTTAAATTAACTGAATAATACCCAAATTATAATTTTTAAGAATTAATAAATTATTCTCGAATCTAAAATGTGTTACTATGAATCTTATGAGCAATTGTTCTCACATTATATTCTCCACACAATTCTTTATTTTTATTTCTAATTAAAGTTTAATTTCTCTTGTAAAATATTAAGCCTGCGTTAACATATAATATCTCAAAATATTATATATATATATATATATATATCCCCGAGTTTTATCCAATAATAAATTAACTAAAAGTCCAAAACAGAGTATATTTTTCTTCCACAAAATGGAAAGAACAACATCAATGATCTTTTTGTTTATTTCACGTAATAACGTCACTGTGTGAAGTTACTCTATGTATATAATAAAGGGGTAAATCACGATATGGTCCCTTAATTTTTGCAAATGTGTGAATTTCATCAATAAAGAATAAGAAATAGCACGCTAATCCCTTAGTTTACAAATGTGTAGCAATTTGGTCCCTCCATTTTTCGGCCAGAATTTTACCATTAAATGGTCAAATGGTTGGCTTGTTCAAATTATTTATGGACAAAGAAGTCATTTCAGCTTCCAAAACTTCCAACCCCCCTCAGAAAAAAACATCTCTTGATATTTAATATCCAAAAAAAAAAAAAAACTAATTATAATGTGTCCATGTCGAAATATCACAAGGACCCCCTCATGCCGGGCCATCCAACCAAAAACTATAACCAACATCCTTTTTATTTGGCAATGATCCACGGGCATCTCTTAAAACTTTTATCCACTTAGTTGTGAATTATTTAAAGAACATAAAATATAAGTGCTCTAGGTATAAATATAAAATGAGATTTTTAAAGTTAAATCATTTACAATGATTTGTTAAATTAACAACAAAAATAAACATTTTATGTAATATTTATTATATATTGATTTTAATTATTTTGAATAATTAATTTTGTATATAATTACTTCACTTAATGTCATATTTATTACTTACACAGATATTAGGTGTCAAAACACATGACCTTAAATTGTCCATGAATAATATTTACTTAACAATATGAAGTCCTTTTGATCATAAAATTTATGATATTTATGATATCCATGAATAGTATATACTTAACAATACCGTAAACTATTTATGTATATGTCTTAAATACATATATTCATATACCATAAATATCATTATTTTTTTAAAACACATATTCACATCAATAAATGGAACTTTACGTTCATCGTAAATCCATTCAACACAAATCATGAAAATATCATGATTTGTGTCATTTTAAAAATTAAAAGTATCTTCGCCGGTGTACGTAGATATAACAAATATAGATATAAAATAAATGCATACTATTTTCTCATGCTATTCTACAAACTCTCAAATCCAAAATATGCTAAAAGACAATCATAAAATATTTCTTTATATTTCTTATTTTCTATATCCGGTTAATGATTTCCATATCATGTATACAATATTCACGCTAAATAATTTTTTTATATTTGACTTTGTCTGGTAAATCATTACATAATTGACTACATGAATTGTTAAAAGTTTCTTCTATAATAATTTTTCTTTTATATTATGTTTCTTTCATTACCTTCCATAAGTTAATAAAATGTTCCACGAACTTGCCGTGAGCACATTGGTTGCTTTTTAATTTTCAATTATCAACCAACAAATTTCCATAAATTTGAAAAAGATTACAATGCACATAAAAGTGTTCTCATTACATTAATTTTCCCTTTTATTTTGACGCTATCGTGCTCTCGATTTCGTCTTGGTTATCCATGAATTTACGTAAGTTAATTTAATTTTCCTTCCTCCATAACTTATAACTTATTAACATCTAAATACCTCTATCATTCATAGTTGTTATATTTTCCATATGATTTACTTATTGTTGTCTATACTAATATCATAATATATATACATATATATATATTATATGTAATTGTAATTTACATATTGTGACACAAAAACGATATCATTACATAGTTATGTTCTGGAGGACCAAAATGCAATAATGATGTAGGGGTGAAATTTTGGAAGTTGAAATCATTGTTTTGCCCCTTAAAAACGCGCAAGCCAACTACGTGCGCATTTAACAGTAAAATTCTGGTTGGGAAGTGAGACCAACTAACTAGCTACACATTTGTAAGCTGAGGGATTAAGTTGTCACCTTTTTCTACTTTAGAAACAAAAGTGATTTATTTTCAAAAATTAAAGGACCATATAAATGATTTATAGACAATAACATAAGTTGTGAGTTATGATACTAATTGCTCATTGTTGTTGATTGTGTCCCAACTCTCAAATAGATACTCACTACCTAACACAAGTCTGTTTGTTTACATGTTCAAAACAACTTTTTTTCATTTTTTATTATTGAAAATTCTGAAAATGCATTTGTTTTATTCATTTTCACCAAAAATATAATTTATTTTTATTTTCAAAATTTATTTTCATTCCTCCTCATATTTTACCTCTTTTTACACAGTTATCAAATTAATTTTCATACTTACTCGCATATCACGTCTTTTCTTATAAATTATACCATAAAATGAAATATATTTTTATTTTTAAACCTATATAACAAATATATAAACATAACTAATTCAAATATTTTTTATTTTTACACAAAAACTTATTAAAAATATTTTCAACCTTGAAAAATGCTGAAAGGATAAAAATGAGTTTGGAAAAGAACCCATATTTTAAAATTATTTTCCTGATTTTGTTTTAGAAATCGATTAATTACATCTTTTAACTTAATGATGTATTAACATTTCTAGACAAATACCTTCTTTTTTTTTTTTTTTTTTTGAGAAACTCAAATATAAGATATTATTTATAAAATTTTAGAACTTCAAATTTTCGACTATTTAAAAAAACTCGCATGAATTTTACGCTTTCCTGAATTCAATAACAATTAAATCCTTCCTTGACTTGTAATCTGTACATCAATAACATTTCTCAGATTTACGGTTCGGATTTAAATCTGTTATCTGATTAATGAAAATAAAGGTTGGTAATCATGTAATGGGCATTAGCAAGAGTGTTTGCATATATTCATCAGTGGATGGATTCACAAGCCAATTTTATTTTAAGATTTGAAATTTCACCCCTATTTTTTCCCTTGACTTTGTATTGATGAGAATTTATCGAAACGACAAGGGTTTTTTTTTTTTATTTTTTTAGCGAACAAGACTTGCTTTTTCAAAATGATTGGTTTAAACGATATTGTTTTCATATTGTTTTTCTAAAAAAATTCAAGATTAACCTTGTCACGTTTGCCAAGTGCTTACTCTCTGAATGGAGAAAGATGATTTAATTACTAAACAATGTAATATTAATTATTATTTTTGAAGATTTTTTTTGGTTATAGATTTAAAAAATACTTTTCCTTTTGACACACATTAATTTGAAAAGATATAAGAGATAAAAAGTTTGGAAAAACCCATCTCACTTTTCACTTCTTAAATAATCAAGATTCAAAATTAATGATTTTCCATTATCAAAATTAAAAATTATAAATCACACATTTATTTATAAAACCAACAGCCAATCAAAAACAAGAAGGAAAAGAACAACTCTGGGAAGACTTCTTTTTGCACTCATTACTTTTTATGTTGAGTTGCAACAACCAGACATTTCAAGTCCTTTCAAGCTGACAAATGCGTAGAGCAGCACTGAGGAGATCTTTAATTTGTGAACATTCCTTGGACAAAACTAGTTAAACAATTAACTTTTTGAGGTCATTATTAAATTTTTCTATTTGAAGGTAACAAATAATACCTTACTTTATTAAATTAGATAAAAATGAATTAAAAGCTATAAAATGTGGCATCTTTTCATTAGCCCTTTTGTCAACAAGTATAATGACATGTAAGTAGCATATCAACTGGGGAAAATTGCATTTTTAGTCTCACAATTTAGGGTAATGGAATTTTGGAACTACAATTCAAAAAATAAAAATAAAAATTCATAAGTCAGTTTTTTATTGGAATTTTATTCGGGCGTTAAGTTTGAATGAAAAGGGTTGTTTGCTATTAGGTCATCGAAGTGGAGTGAAAAATGGGCGGGATTTCGTTCCTTGAAGGGAAAATTATCATATTTTCAGGCACAAGATTCATTTTGTAGCCATTTTCATAAGCAAAATAAAAAACATATATAGGAATCTTGTAAACAAGATATCTTCATCAACACAATCAAAAATCATTTACCATTATGGAAAGGCTGTTCGGCTAAGAACTTCCTAGACAAATGAAAATCTTTTTGCTAGAAATATAATTAATCGGTGAAGTAGTGATATTAAATATATATAGAGTTAATAAGAGCATATAAAAAGAGTAGTGGTGCTCATTCAATAAAATTTAATTAAACCAAATTTAAATTTTGGTAAATTAAAATTCGGCATGTCAAAATATTATATCAAACACCAAATCAAATTAATCGAATCGATTCTGTCATCATTATTTTTTTTTCGATTTTTGGTTCAGTAGTTTGGTTAATAGACTTTTTTTTTTAAAAAAAATAATGAAATAGTTAAAATTTTAAATAACAAAATCATAATTGTATTTATTTTTTAGTTTTGGTGAGTTAAAAAATTTCAAAATAGTATAACTATAATTAACATAAATAAAATTACTATATAGAAATTATTTATAAAATATGTAAAAATGATAATTTGACATTTGGTATGGTTCGATAAACCAAAATGACAAAACTAAAATCGAACCGAACCCACAAAATTTATATAAAAATAAAAATTAAATACCAAATCAAATTTTTTGATTCGATTTTAGTACATACTGAATTTTCAATTTCATTTGATTCGATCGATTTATCAAATTATGAACATTTTTATAAAAGAGTCACAGTTAATAAAAATAGAAAAAGATATGGTACATTCGATTTAATAAAAAATATTATTTTATTGTCAAAATGTGTGCATTGCGAATAAATTGAATCTACCTCACAATATCCAATTTAATTAAATTCATCAAAATTAATGTGAAAAAAAGATAGTTCTTTATTTTAATTCAAAGGCACATTCCATTATAGTATAGTCTGGTTATTCTACCTTTAGAAATAATGGAAGTGAGTAAAATCTATGGAAGTGAGTAAAACCTATATATTAAAGTACATTCACCAAAATTACATATACATTTGCTTTCTTTTTTCTCTCATTGATACATTTTATTGCATTGTTGAAGATAGTTTTCTTACAAGATTCCTATATTTTTTTATTTGGATTATTTGCAAGTGAAAATGGTGAAAATAATTACAAAAATGAGTTTTTGATTGAAAAGCAAATAATTTTCTCTCCAGAAAACGACATCACACCCATTTTTCTCTCCAATTTGATAGCTTAACGGCATAAATAGTCTTTTTCGTCCAAAACTTAATATCGTAACTAAAGTGCAACAAAAGACTAACTTTTTTTTTCTCGTTGATATATTTTATTGCATTATCGTAATTCATGTTTTTCTGTTTGTTTGTGTTATTTGCAAGTGACAATTGTGAAAATGACTACAAATATGAGTTTTCTAGTTGAAAAGTTGGTAGTTTTCTCACAAGAAAATAACGTCCTACTCATTTTTCTCCCCACTTTGGTGGTTTAATGGAACAAACAGCCTTTTCCATTCAAAACTTCATGTCAAAACTAGAATTGCAACAAAATATTAACTTTGGGACTAAATTTGAATTTTTTCCGAAGCATAATACTAAAATTGTAACGCCTTCTAAACTGTGGGACTAAAAGTGCACTTTTTCCCATATCAATCCATGATATTGATATAATAGGTGTATTCTTGTGAAATTTATGAATGCAAGTATATGTTATCATAGATAAGTAATAAAGTGGATGAATATGATATTGTTCCCACGAGAACTACAAATTATTAAATACCAAAATTGGGTTAACTCTAATTTTATTTTAACAAATGAAAGTGGGTTGCGATTAATGCAAATAAACTTAAACTACTACTAGAATAATGCACAAAATTCAAATAAAGATGAACTTCAATGACTTAAAGACATAGGATTATAATTTCACTGTAATTAGTCTGATTTGAACACTCAATCGTATCAATCTCAATTTATTTTTCTAGTTAATAGTTGTGAATCCTCAATTATTCAATAGCCTCTCCCAAAGTCTAATCAAAATTTTATTAATTCAAACTCATTATATTTCTATATGAATTAAACAATCAATAAATCAATGAACTCTATGTATTTCAATCAAAACTACACAAACCACGCAAGTATATTCCTATCTTATATGGGATTTTTTATTTTCTATACATAAAACTAGACACATATATCATATCTCGGGTCAATATAATTAATAAATTATTTAATTAGTGACTAAGTAATTAAAGGCATTAAGACCTATATAGAAAACTCAACCAGGTCAAATAAGCATTAAATTGAATTGAAAGAGAAATTCAAACCAACTTTATTAGGTTAAATCAAAACCTTAGATTAGAAAATTTAGCCCCTAATCATATCTATCAAATTCACAGACAAATCTGAATCCATTGTAGAAGGTAAGAGAAAAGAAAAAGAAAAAAAAAGAACTTTGAGATCTTGAAGAGAAATTCAAATCTTGAATCTTGAAGTTCTTCCTCTATTTTCCTCTTATTTTTTGGTGAAAAGAGCTCTCCAAATTTGTCTTGAAAATTGTCTTTATAGTCCTCCAAAAAGAAGTTCCAAAATCGGACTAAAAAAACACATTTTAACTTTTTCACGAATTGGGACTGCGACTTTGAATTCAGGGGCCACAGCCCTAAACTGTTTGTACTCAGCACATATTGAACTGGTGTCATGGCTCTGATTTCTGGATCCATGGCGCCAAAGAATCTGTCCTTCTTCTTTCAATCTGGCACCGCGGCTCTAAGTAGTCTGCCCTTTGTAAATTTGATAATTTTTAGAGTCCGGGCTTGAAAATTTGGCACAATGGCACCAAATAAACTGGATTGTCATCAACTTCAAGGCCGCGTCTCCAATCTCTTGAGCCGTGGCATAACTTTCAATTTTTTTATGAATTTTTATTTGCTTTTTCAATTTTTCTTCTCCTTTCCATGAGACTTACATAATAACACAAAAACGTATAAAATCAACATAAAATTCTTGATGATAAATAAATTATTAAGTAAAAGGATATGAAATAGTTGATACAAAATTAACTTATCAAATACCCCCAAATTTAATTATTTGCTTGTCCTCAAGCAAAAACAAAAAACCAAAATGATAAAAATAAAATAAAACAAACCTAAACAAGAATCTAAGTCAAATCACCATTGAATCATCATCCAACTTTAAAAATTACTAAGAGTGATAATTCTAAAAGAATAACAAAAAGGTGATTATATCTAAAATGCTAATTTATATGTCAATTTTGACTTACCCTCATTATCTTGAGTGTGTGTGTGTGTGTGTAGCCAATGTATCAAATCAAGTTTGTCACCCAGATAGGTTTATAAAATAAACCATTTTCTAAAAGATTCACTTTGATTGTGATTTGATGATTCTTCCCAACTTTATAGGCTCATTTTTCACACTAATTTTCATTAATGTAGATAAATATAGCAATAAGGATTAGAAGGACTTTCAAAACTTGTAGTGTATAGCTTAGGTTAGGATAGATGATTTAGATATAATAAATGGCTCAAAATCACCCAAAATATAACATTATAGAATCATGTTAGCTTACACAAGTTTCAATCTTCCTACACTTTACTTCTTTTTCTGTTTTTTTTCTTTTGTTAACTCCTTTGATACCCTTTTTTTTTCTTCACATATTTTTCAAGAATTTGTACACCTCCAAACTTATGTTGTTTTGCTTTGATAACAAGGGGCTAATTTCTTCTCTTCTAAAGTTTTTTTTTTTATTTCTCTTCCTTTTTTTTTCAGGGAGATTATACACAACATTTTTCAATACTACCTAATCCATATATGTTTCTCTCACTTCTGAACATGATCTCTATATGAATGGGCAGAGGGGAGGGTAGAAATGAGGACAAAATCAGACTAAGGATGATTTGTGAGGGGACAAAGAATAAAGCTTATTGAGGTTCAAAGGGAACACTAGGGATAAATCATAAGACTTTGGTAGGCTCTAGCGGTTAGTTTAAATCATTTTATTCATGTTAAGTCATCTAGGATTTTACCTCGACTAATGATCAAACGAGTTCTAGAGTTGGTGGGATCTTTAGAAAAAAACTTATCCTCATAAACTGTCTCTAAGTACTCCAAACAAAATTCGACAACTGGCTATGTGCTCAATGTCGACAAGAATCTCAAAGCAAGTTGAAATTAACACATAAAATCAATAATTTGACACAACACACTTCAGTATTCTCAAAAATTATCACCCCAACAAGTCAAGGTCTTATCATTGACACATATGATTCATAGCAGTACAACTCAATTTTCAATATTTTTTAACATACAAAAAGCAAACAAAATAAACAACCTAACAGAACTAAATATGTTAATAGATAAAAACCTAAAAAAAACAAAACGAACGCTAAAACAATTACAAAAGCAATAAAAAAACCAAGAAAAAATGACTAAAATTACCCCCAAACTTATAATGGACATTGTTCTCAATGGCAAAGAAAGAATGGACGAACGAAGGACTTCCCTAATTGGTGAGAGTATCAATAGGGGTTGTCAGCATCATCCTCCTCCTCAAGGGCAGGAGATAAATGAGGCAACTCAAGGGGCTTTGAAAATGTCTGCGAGGTGTCAACTTAAATTGCGGCTCGTATAATTGGTGCCTTGTGAATTGTCAGCTTTCGAGTTAGAAACTTCAACCAAAATAAAGGAGAGGGGATCAAGATATGCAAAATAGGGCATGATGCAAGTAAAAATCGACTCCTAAACTATATAAAAGGAAATAATTGCAAGAAAAACAAATACGACTAAAAATATGAAAACTGTAAAATAATTTGGGTTGTCTCCCAATAAGAGCTTATTTTATAGTTTTCAGCCGAACTTCTTCTTTGTTCAACTAGGGTCCAAAAATAAGTGTTCCTCATGTCATGTCTTTGTGTGCTTCAGAAATGTAGGTGATCCCCAAAGATAAGCATAGCGAGCATGATCCAGCATTATATCAAGGACCTTTTGTACATTAATAAATGCATGATCGATGACCAAAATTAGGTTTCCTTATATGAAAGAGATGTCTCTATCCTTTGCAATGTCTGGGATGATAAAATCTATTGAAATAGTAAACTTGTCAACATCTTCAAGTACACCTTCATTTTCCACCATAGAATGCTTTAATGAGCAATCTGTCAACTGTAATGAGAAAATTCCTAGATCATTAGGCTTTGGATGTAGCTCTCTTTGCAAGATTACATTTTACTCTTCATAGAGTGCACTAGCCATATGATCCTCTAATTTATGCTTGTGCGGTGAGATGCCGAACTATCCACCACAACACTTAACATAAGTTTGCTCTTCTATAGAAGTCGAGGATAAGAAACTCTTAGTGATGGCTCTTGAGATGGACTTAGTTGAACATTTTCTTGGTTTTCTTTATTCTCTACTAGATGTGTTTGTATTAATACTTCTTGTTCATCCTTGATGAGTTTTTCAACTAATATGAGAGTTTCTAACACTTCACTGCTTCTCAAAATAATAACATCACAATATTTTTTACCCATTCTGTTTGCCTCAAGTATGCGAGGCAATTTGTCTTGTTGTCTCTCTAGAAACATATTATCCAGCTCATAAATTTTTACCTCCAACTTCTGAAATTATGTCAATGGATTTTGGACATTAGTTCTAGTTTCCAATATGAATTAGATTTGAGTGTTTTGCCATTACTTATTCAAGACATATCTTCTTCTCTAATGGTGGGTAAATGGATTCAATTCCCAACTTGACTGGGCTTTGAGTCCTTGCCAAATGAGTCATTACTTCATCAAGAATCAAGTTTTTCTCTTATAATGGATTACTAGGTTCAGTTCCCAACAAAAATTGATCGGTAATAGTTTCCAATTAAGTTAATACTTCTTCAAGGCTTAGTTTACTCTCTAATGGTAGATAACTAGGTTCATGTCATATCACATTCGGATCATTTCTCCATGAAGCATTCAAATGATTTGACCATCCATGATTATAAGTGTTGGAGAAAGGACAATTTTGCAGTTGATTGTAATTCGACTCATATTCAGCATGCTCAACATATGGTGGTACAAATTGGTTGCTCTCTTGATATTGTGTTCTTGTATGGAAACCGATATATGACTCACACACCTTAAAGGGTGTATGAATAGTATTTGTAGCAAATTTCTCCAACTATTTAGAAAAGACTTCAATTTGGGCAGTCAACACATTAATGGCATCTACTCGATTAATTCCAAAAGCCTAATTTGTCATGCCATATTGAGTTGCCAATAATATGCATCGGATGTCATCTCATCTACCACTTTCTACTAGTCTCACACACCTGAGAAAACACCTAGGATGATAAAACAAAGATACAATGAAATAATAAAAAAAATCAAAATATAAGAAAAATTCAAATATAAATCAGAGCTACTTTGTATCGATATTAATAAAGACAAACAGTTCTCGGCAATGGCGCCAAAAACTTATTGTGAAATTTGTGAACGCAAGTGTATGTTATCGTAGACAACTAATAAAGTGGATGAGTAGGATATCGTTCCCATGAGAACTGTGAATTATTAAATACCAAAATTGAGTTAACTCTAATTTTATTTGAACAAACGAAAGTGGCTGGCAATTAATGTAAATAAACTTAAACTACTGCTAGAATAATACACAAAAATCAAATAAAGATGAATTTCAATGACTTAAAGAACTAGGGTTATGATTTTATTGTAATTAATCTGATTTGAACACTTAATCGCACTAATCTCAATTTATTTTTTTAATTGATAATCGAGAATCCTTAATTATTCAATAGCCTCTCTCAAGTTCTAATGAAAATTTTACTAATTATTAACCCATTATATTCTTATATTCCTATTTTACATGCAATTTATAATTTTCTACACATAGAACTAGACACATATATCACATCTCAAGTCAATATGATTAGCAAATTATTTATTTAGTGGCCAATTAATTGAAGCCATTAAGATTCATATAGAAAACTCAACCAGATCAAAAAAGCATTCAATTAAATTGAAAGAGAAAATCAAATCATTCTAATTAGGTTACATCAAAATCTTAAATTAGAAAACTTAACCCATATTCATATCTATCAAATTCATAGACAAATTTGAATTCGTGACAAAAGGTAAGAGAAAAGAAAAAGAAAAAAAAACTCTAAAATCATGAAGAGAAACCTAGATCTTGAATCTTAAAGCTCTTTCTCTGTATTCCTCTTGTTTTTCTCTATATTTTTGGCCAAAAGAGCTCCCCAAATTTGTCTTGAAAATTGCTTTTTATAGTCCTTTAAAAAGAAGTTCCAAAATCGGATTAAAAAAATGCATTTTAAATTTTTCGCAAACTGGGGCCGCGGCTTCGAATTCAGGGGCTACGCCCGCAAACTGTCTGTACTCAGCACAGATTAAACTAGCACCAAGGCTCTGATTTCTGGCGTCGTTGCTCTAAGTAGTCTGCCTTCATTGTAAATTTGATCATTTTCGGTGCTGAGGCTTGAAAATTTTAGCACTCTGGCACCAAATAAATTGGATTGTCATCAACTTTGGAGTCGCAGCTCCAATTTCTTGAGTCGTGACATGACTTTCAATTTTTTTACAAATTTTTATTTTCTTTTCAAATTTTTCTTCTCCTTTCCATGGACCTACACAATAACACAAAAACATATAAAATCGACATAAAACGCTGGAAGATAAATAAATTATTAAGTAAAAAGATATTAAATAATTGATATAAAACCAACTTATCATTTATTTTTTAAATCAAGCCCAAAAACTCAATCTTTATTTGATCTAAAATATAATTTAGAAATTATTTATGTTGAATTTGATATCTTTGAATCAACATGTTGTACAAACACTTGAATTTTTTGCGAAAAAATGATGGCTTCACATGAGAGTGCTAGCTGACATATCACAAAAAGGTAAGAGAAACAAGTGCAGTGATGGATCATCATTGGTGGCACAGAAGAACAAAGAGGAGAAGATATAATAATTCAAGAAAAAAAGGTGGATTTACAGTAATAGTGTACAAGAAAAGGTGTACAATCATATATTCTCCTCTTTACAACCAACTGCAGACGTGCGTTTTCAATGCTTATGGCCTTAGAAAGTTGATATGAAAACAGTAGTATGAGGTGACAAAAATTCAAAATTTCATGATTCTTCCTGGTTAAGTAATTCCTTCATGGTCATACAAGTAATCATGAGTTGTATTGTAGTATTTGTATCCAGTGACGGAGGAGGCAGGGGCAGCTGCCACTCAAATGACTATAAACCCAGTACAAATTTAATAAAATTATAAATGTTATCACACTTTGAATGATTAAATTATCTTTCGATTGAGGTAAAATATCAATATTACTACTATCATTTCTTTAAAATTTTCAATCAATTATTCTCTCCTTCAAATCTGTATAGCCATTTTCGTTCTTTTCTCTTCAAACCAAAAGGCATGGATATTGTTTTAAATTTTATCTTTTCGAAAATTTTAGATGGTGAAATTTATTATGAATATAAAACGCTGGAAAGTATTTGTACTAATCTTAATATTTTATTTTATAGTCCAAAAATATTTATTATTGTGATTTTCTTATTTTTATTTTTTAATGATTAATTTATTTAATCCACTTTATTTGCTTATTATCCTAATTTTTCTTTTGTAAAAAATTATGGGTGTAGATTATTCATAATATAAATATCATTCAGTTGATTAAGGGTTATGAAATATGCTCAAACGCTTGCGCTCATTTTTGGAATCAAGATTGGAAAATTATCTATTTTTCACACGTTTACTATCATACTTTATTAATGATAATAATTTGTTTTAAAAAAAAAATGATTCTATTTCATAATAAAAATAATTAAGAACTTCATTAGATTTTTAAAATATTTTTTCATGCACACTTATTCAATTTGATTTTGTTGATTGGGTCTCTTTTGTCCTATACTTTGCTTTTTTATTCACTTATTCAATTTCATTTTCTTGATTGGGTCTCTTTTGTTAGGCCAATGACAATTACATTCTCACATCAACTCTGTCACCATGTGGAACATAAGTTCACGACAACACAATTAAATTTATTTTTTTATTTGTTTAAAGTAGGTTTCATAATTAGAGTTTCCTTATGTAATAAAATGTTTTTTTATTTAAAAATAATTTTCTTTTTCATAATAATTGCAAAATTTTAAACATTTAATAATGACCTACAAAATTGCATTCAAACCATGAAAGTTACTCCCATCATTTAGGTCTGGCTTTTCTAACTTTATATGCTAACTTTTATTTTTTGTTGTGTTGAATTACAATTTCTTCTCATTTTTTGTTTAGAAATTGTTTTTTGTTCAATATCACATAATATATTTCATTTATATTTGTGTTTTAATAATTAGTTGACTTGAGAGAAAAAATCGCACAAGAAAAAGTTTCATGTGTGGAAATATATATAATAAATATTTATATTTTGACAATTTAATCTCGCACCATTCGACGATAATTCCTAACTCCGTCTCAATTTGTATTATTTGTGAGCAACAAGCTGAAGCCATCTTATAAAAGCTCATTGCCTTTCCAGTTGTTCTGCTGTGGTATAGAGTTATTGATTAGTTTGATGGTAAAAATTTTGAACATAAAGATGACAACCAGACGGTTTGAAATGAGTTTATCAAAATCAAAAATGCATTCTGCCCTGGACCTACCCGGGTGTGTTGTGATTGGTTAGATCCGTTTTATAATTTAAAAAAATATTAAAAATATAATTTTAAAAAATAATTCTAATAATTTTTTAAAAATATATATTTTTAAAAAATAATATTACATAAATACATATATAATAAAAATAAAAAATTAATCAAGACGGGTGGACGAATTTAATTAAAAATAAAAATCAAGAACTGCCCCAATTTATTTTTAATTTTAAAAACACACTTTAAATAAGTCGATCCCGAATTTGGAACTACTCATTACCGTCCACATTCAAACATAACCAATTTGGGCGGATTTGGAAAAAAAAATTTGAAAAAAAATATTGTGCATGGGGAGTAGGACTTTTTATATTACATATAAAAGAGACGCTGATTTTGGATATCTAGGAAGAAAGGCATGCAAAGTTATGCAATTTATTAGTACGGTAGGATTAGTCTAATTTAACTTTGTGTCCATCTACCTGTGCAATACAACTTTTTATGTAATTAAATTTGCATACAATTTTATTTACTCGTAAAAAAATTAATAATAATAAAGTAATTCTAAAATTTTAATTGGTAATTAAAACACAACCATCATATTCTGCATATTGTTTTGCTTGTACGTATCAAATTGATTTGTTATCTGATTAGGGTATTATATATCAATGATTGGCACGATTTCGACAAATTTGCAATCCTAAATACTTAATAAGAATTTTGGTAATTGAATTACATATTATTTTGATAATTATGTTGACAGTTCACAGGAATTCTACAAATTTAATTTCCTAACTATTCGACAAAAAAAAAAACAATGATAATTGAAAAAATATCTTATTTTGATAATGAAATTTACTGTAAATATCATTTTATTATCTTGTCAGAAGATGGTATCTTTATATATATCTTGTTATTTAAAAATGAACTATAGATTTCGTTTCGGTAATTGATATTTCTATAATGTTTTTAGTTATTTGTATATTGCAGATGATTTTTTATGTTCATTAAATTATTAAAAAGTTTTAAACACCAACAATTGAAATTCTTAGTAATTCAAGCTCAAAGACAAAAAGTTTATAAATTTTGTGTAACTACTCAGGTTTATATCAAATACTGATATGAGTTCTATAAATTTATTTAAAAATATGTTTTAATATATATACATGTAGTGTGATTATTAATAGAATATAAGTGTACGTTTTGGTAAATGAACATATTAATTATTGTAAATTTATTTTCTATGTTTTAATGACAAATTGGACATATAATAACCTTTTTAATATTACATAGCATATTGGTACAAGTGGTTGGGATAAAAAAAATTAATTTAGTTTTCCATAACCCTATTTGTAAATTGTAGGTCTACATATACCCTTTATCCATAAATAGCCAAAACTTACTACCTTTATAAAATTGAAATTCCTAACTACATATGTCTAATTTTTCCATATATTAAACCGAACCTACTTAGTTATTTTTTTTCATACGGTTTATGTTGATTGGATTGTATAGTTTGGTAGTTCGGGTTAGTTGTCAAATTTAAACTATGTTTTTCTCAATATTGATGATTAACCATTTTAATAACACGAAACGTAAAATTAGTTACCATATTGATGTTCTCAATATATATTAAATATATTAAATATTCTTTTAAATATATATTTAGGCCTGATTTATATATACTTAATATGTATAAATAAAATAAAACATAAAAATATAAATGAAAATAAAGAATTCAAAGTGCATGAAAATGAAGCAAAAAGTTTTCGAAAAGAAAATAGCATCCAACATCAGAGACCATGCACATAGCAAGAAATGTACAAGAAAAGTGTAGATAGAGGGGTTGTGTAAGGATTCACGAGACTGAGGTGTATCTGTCTTTATCTTTTTAAGGACACGTCGCTCCAGAAAGTAATTTTTGACTTGTTTTCTTTTCAGAAAGCTCTCTCTATTCTATCCCAGTTTCTGATTGGAGCACTGAGAATTCGACCTTTTTCATGCTCCCTCCCTCCCTCTCTCTCTCTCTCTATATATATATATATTTTAGATTTCCAGAATCCGATTCCCTAATCGGATGGTGATTAAAGTAATCATGCACTCTTAATTGGATGAAGTGAAATATCACCAAACTCATATAATTCTCTTCTGTAATATGATGTCACCGACTCATTTGACACAGACCACCTTCATTTTCCCCAAAATGGAATCTAAAACAAGTGCACGCATTCATAAATTTAGATTGCAATTTCATTGTTATTATTATTATTATTTTTAACAAAGACACTTATCATTCCTTAAGTTTTACAAGGAGATGATTTCAGTTTAGTTACAAAAGCTCTGTTTGGTTTATTTTGGTTTCGTTTTGATTTTGGGAAATATATTGTGAGAAAATGTGTTGGAGAATGTAAAGTATGTGTGATTTTATTTTCAATGGATTTTGTAAGATTTTGTGGAGTTGGTGGTGTCATATTATTATTTTATATTATTATATATTAATTTTATATCAAATAATGTAAATATATATTTTTAGTGATATAATAATTTGAATATGAATAAAGATATTATCAATTTATTCAATGCAAAAGTATATCAAAGAATCAAAGAGAAAAGAGATGAGGAAAAAAAAGTTAGGGTTTCTTATTACAATGCTTCAAAAGTTCAAAAGTGAAAATGAAGATAATGCATACAATGAAAAAGAATTTTAAATAGCTAGGATTACAAACTAAATAATGAAAATATATTATTTATCCTTACTAATAATATAAATAAGAATATTATAAATAATTCTAACATCCCCGTAAACTCACGATAGGCCTACAAGAAGCATAGAGAGTTCATCAACCAAAAAATAAATTTTTTGAAGCAAGTGTGTCTTGATAAACAAGTCGTCAAATTTGTACCGAAGAAAAAACAATGGACAAGCGAAGATGTCATGCTAAAGGTGGTGATGAGTGAGGTGGTAGTTAATCTCGATAGGCTTAGTTCTCTCATGAAAGATTGAGTCTTTGTTTGGTTTTATTTTCGGTTATTTTGAGAGAATGTATTTTGGTAGTGGGATTGGAGTATGTGTGAAAAATAAAAATAATTTTAATATTTTATTGATAAGAAATAATATGATGTATTTTGGTGGATATTTTTTACTGTAGATGTTTAGTCAATATTATTTGTTATAGTTAGTGGAAGATATTTTCAATGTAAATATTTTATCAATATTGTTTTATTGTAAATAGTTGAATATAGTAGAATATAGGATAATTTATATATTGTAATAGATCATTGATATTTTTGGGGATATGAAAATAACATTTCAAAAAATACAAGTAACAAATATGTTTTCATTTTAGGAGAAAGAAAATGCTAGAATAGAAATGAAACCAAACAAAACCTGAGTTGTGAGTAATGTAAATAGCACTTTGATTACCACAATACATAGCAATGGGATGAGAAAGAGAAACATCCATTTCTATAAGTAACAATTATAATCAAACTATCTCAGTGGTAGTAGAAGTCATAACTCGACAATCAGCTTCTGTGGAAGATAGCTTGTTTCTTACTCTTTCAAGAAATAAGAGAATCCCCATGAGATATACAGATGCCAATGGTATATTTGCGATATATTGGATCACTTGCTTAATTACTATCAGAATATGCGCAACTCAAAATAAGAGGTGAATAGAAATAAAAGATTTTGAAAGAATGTGCCCAAAAAATTATGCAAAATAAAAAGAACAACAGCCTAATGAGCTGTAGTGGGAGAAGTAATAAATTGACTCATAATATGAATAACGTAGGTAAAATTCGAACGTGGAATAGTGAGATAAACCAAACTTCCAACAATAGTATGATAAAGTAAGTTCTGATGAAGGTGTGTCATCTAAAGAAGAATACCATACATTAACTTCAAAAGCAACGACAATCCTAGTGTCAGTAAGGCGAGTATGCTTAAGGATATCAATTGTGTACTTAGACTGTGAAAGAAGATAATAATTGGACAACAGGCTACCTTAATACCCATAAAATAACGTAGAAGACCCAAATCTTTCATTTCAAGACAAGAAGCTAATTCAAACTTCAATACTGCAATCGCATCAACATCATCACTAATAATAATCATATCATCAACATACAAAGAAAGTAAACTATGAACATGTTTCTCGCTTCTAGTGGCAGGGTGGGGGTTCGAATCCTAGTGGGAACCTGCGATTGAATTTCGGTATAGAGCAATCACTGTATCCCCAGTGGGACCCTGCGACCGGAGTTTAGTATGGAGCGATCACTTTGGAGGCGGCTTTTTGTGCGCAAAAGTGTACAGTCATGGGGGGAACCTGTGATCCAGTTTGAAGCATATTCCGTGATTTAGCTCCTCCTAGGTGCTTGGGCAAGTGATTAGGAGGTCCAAGACTGACTGGTGTAAACCAGGAACATGGGTATCAAAAAAAAAAAAAAAAAGAAAGAAAGAGAATAGAATCATGGATACTGGGTGCAAAAACTAAGTAAAGTAAGCACAAAGCAAACTTCTCAAACTAGGCATGTGGTACCTGTTTAGGACCATATAAAATTATTTTAAGCATGTAAATTTTATCACAGTTATGAGAAACACCAAGAGAGAAGGGGGACCATGTTGAATTTCTCGGCATTTTTAACATCCATCGAGATATATATTATTGATAAATTGATGCAACTGCAATAAGAGTATAAATAGTAGTCATGTTTGCAAATATGAGTAAAAGTCTCTTTATAATCCATACCATAATGTTGAGAAGATCCTTTATCAACCAATCATGCTTTATATCTCTCAATTGACCTATCAGATTTAGTTTTGATTTTATATACCCAACGTAAACTAATTGCACTTTTATTTAGTGGTACAGGTACCAAATCCCAAGTATCCATCTTTTACAAAGTAGAAAATTCCTCAGCCATAGTCTGCTGCGAAAGAGGATTAAAAACTGTATTTTTATAAGATAGAGATTTTGAAAGATTGTGAATATTGGCTAAAAAAAGGATGTAAAAGAATGAGAATAAGAAGTGTACATAAAATCTGATAATCGAGTTGATTTACGAGTACGCTTAGAATAGCGAGGTGCAAGATCCACAGTTTTAGGAGGTGCAAGAGTAGCCATAGGAGGGGATGAAGTAGTAGTAGCATTATGAAGCAAAGTACTTGTATTATGAGAGAAAGGATTAATGTGAACAAGATTTAACTTAAACATGTTGTGAGAGTTAGGAGGAATAGAAAATAAAGGAATGTGTTCAAGGAATAAAATATGATGAGATACATATAATTTCTAAGTAATAGAGTCAAAGCAACGATACCCTTTTTGACCCTCCCATAACCTAAGAAAATACAAATAATAGAGTGAGAAGATAACTTCCTACATTCTACAATAGGAAGTGGAATAAAACATGTACAACCAAAAACTTGTAAGAAGGAATAATTAAGAGCATTATCATATAAATTTTGAATGGTGACAAACCTAAGATGTGAGGTCCTATTACTTGAGTGGACAATGGTAAGAACCTTTTCCCTCCCCGAAATTCACATGGGCCATAGACAGACATTAAGAGAGAATGAGTAGTTTCAATAATATGTCTATATTTTTGTCAGTAATACCATTTTATTTTGGAGTATCTCTAGATGTGTTGTTCAATCTAAAGCAAACAAGTTACAGAAGTTATTATAAGTATACTCTCCACCCAAATTACATCTAAAATGCTTTATGAAACCTTAATATTTAGTTTTGACAAGGGCTCGAAATGAAATATAAATACTCAAAAATTCATAATGATATTTCATAAGATAAACCAAATAATAATGAATGTAATTAGTAATGTATAAAATCTTGTCAGTTTACAATCACTACAATCATAAATATCATGAGTTTGCAAATTTCAATAGAAACTAATTATTTTAAATGGAAGAACGAAACATGACCTGAATGGGAGTGCCATAAATAAAAATGAGAAGAAGAAAGACTCAAATAAGAGGAAGACAAATCAACACTAGAAGTCACAAAATTCGGTACTTTTAGCTCGTCCAAAATATATAACCCGCTTACTTACAAACTATCCCAATCAACCTCTGGGAGTGAGAATCCCACACATGATAAGAAGTAGAAGAAAAATAAATTGAGTAACCAATGTCACATAATTGACCAACAAAAACAAGATTTAATATAAGACGATGAATATGATTAACACTAGGAAGAGATAAACGAAATATGATAATAGAACCAACACTTGCCAAAAGCATAAGAGTGCCATTAGTAGTTATGACAGACATAATATTAATAGGGGACAAAGAAACAAAAGATGAAGAGTCCACGGGCGTATGGTGAGAAGCTCTATGGTCTAAGATTCAACTGGAGGAAGATATCCCTGAAGAACTCAGGACTAATGCAGACATGAGATAATCAAGACAAAAAAATCAAATACCAATATTTGACGAAAGAAGCCAGTACAATTAGGCCCAACAGAATTGTACAATCAACTCAAATTGTAAGATCAACGGAAAAATAAATTTTTCGGGAAGGAGTTTGCTGTTAAACTTCTTCCAATAAAAATATGAATAAAAAATTCCATTAATATGGCTCTCATGCTATGTTAAATTACTCAATTCAAAAGCATATCAAATAATCAAAGGGAAAAGAGACAAGGGAAAAAAAAAGAAAAAATTAGGGTTCTTAATGCAATGCTTCAAAAGTGAAATTAAAGTAATACGTGCAATAAAAAAGAAGTTTTAAATAATTAGGATTATGAACTAGATAATAAAAAGATTAATATATTTTTCCTAATAAACAATAAAGTAAAAAACCCATAAATAACTCTAATATATATATATAATAATTAATATATGTGTGTGTGTAATATTGATTTAAACTCTTTTTTAAATATATTTAGGAAGATAAAAATTTATTTGAGGGAAAAAATAGTAAACTTTTTGTTTCATTTCTCCAAAACACTCAAAATGAAATCAAACAATGCCAATAATTTTGTGGTCTGCTTGCAAAATATTCCGAAAAGCAGGTAGGGCAGGCTCTGTACAACTTCCAAGGGCAGACTTCAGATGCAGCAAGTTTGTCCAAAAAATAAGCTCCCTTATTTGTAGAACTTAGGCAAAAGTCATTATTTTTGACTATTAGTTGTGAATGGGCGACACAAAAAAGCTTTGTAACGACTTTATATAACTTGTCAAATCCTACATTTTGCAATTCCATAATACTACACAGAAATGTATTTTAAATTGGTGATTAACTATTTAGACCATAGTGTATTTCAATTCTTAGTTAAGTAATCTTTCATCATCATTTCAATTAATTGTCTTAAGAAATTATTGTTGTAAATGCAAGCGACAGATTTCAGTTATCATTACTTATTAGCAGCTTATGAGATTTCAAATTAATTAATAAATTATATATTATTATATCATCATATATATATATAAATATATATATATATATTCCCAGTTTATGGTATAAGATTTCCACAAAATAATGAGATTCTTAATTATTATAGTAGAACAGGTAAAAAAAAAATATTGAAGAGTTAATAAGTGATCAATTGCATTTATAATTCTTATCAAAAAAATTGCATTTATAATGATAACCAATGAGACACAATGTAAATATGAAATTGAATTATTTATTCTAATTTAATATTAATTTGTTATGTTCAAACTCTTAATATATGATCAGTTGATGTAACATAACGACATAACAAATTAAAATAAGGTTTTTTTTTTAATACTTTTCAATCACCGCATTTTGTTTCTGGTACTGGTATATATTATAATTTACGAGTTTCTCGTAGTAGAATAATGTTAGAAATTATGTTGTTGGATTTCCTAACATACTTATGCCAGTTCTCAGCCGCACAGTTTTGTCTTGTCATGCAGGTACTCACGAGGTCTATCCAGGTATTTTTCTTGGAAGAAAAAAAGTACTCCACAAATTTTAATCTTCACATTTTCTTATTTGAATTCTGAAATTCCTTTTCTTATTTTCAATCTCATCATCTTTCTAGTATTTTCAGGATTTAAAATATGTTTACTAATTTTTATGTAGAAATAAGAATATATTTAAATTAATTATGCTTCTATATTGATTATGTTGATTTGAAAATGAAAATATATTTACTTTATAATATTTTTTATATGAACATATATGAAACATTTGTAGGTTAGAAATTTTTTTTATAAGTATATTTTTATTAAAAAACAAATAGTATTTTTGATGAAAAATAAAAAAATAAATATATTTTTGAAAATTTTTAAGGTAAAAATTAAGAATCCTGTTTGAAAATTCTTTATAAAATAATAAATTTCCAAATCGGGGAATTTTTTATTTACATGAAATATTTTTACATTAAATAATGAGAAGAAAATCATGTAATAGATCTCATAGAATGCTATGCGACATCATACCTTTTATCATTTGGTGTTTAAACACCCACAAATCTTTTCCTATTAAGAGTTCGAAAGAAGAAACTCCAGCCAGCTATATCCATTTTCACCTTTTTACTGAATCCCATTTCGTGCTTCTTCCTCAAATGACTGGTACACAAATTATACATGTCTTCTTTTTTGGTTTATTATCCATATTTACTCAGCAAACCTTTCATCCCCAATAAACAATGGGTTTGCCTCAACTTTTTTGATGTTGCTTCGTACCTACAGTTTCCAGCTTACTGGCCACCAAGTCTTTTCCCGAGTCAGGAACACCCCAAATATTTTTGCTAGCTGTAAGCTTGTCTGCGCTTTAAACTTTAACCCCTTTGTTTACAAGAAAATAATAATAATAATAATAATAATAATTGCTCCCCATCATTCTCTCTCTCTCTCTCTCTCTCTCTCCACAGTGTGTGGTGCTTCATATGTAATATCCGAGATTTACTTTTTGAATTCCTGTTTTTCCTTTTTAACAGTGTTCTTTTAAGGCAGCTTTTCCATGAAATGGAAGCAGCCTAGATTCTGCACTCTTAACACCTCAAAACCAGCGTAGCTCTACCAAGAATTTAACAGAAATCAGGCGGAAAAATGGGAAGAGCAACGAGGTGGTTGAAGGGCCTCTTCGGGATAAAGATTAAAGATAAGGAGAGAAACGAATATTCCGGTGACAGAAACGACAAGGGTCGGTGGAGCTCCGGCCATTCGAGGAGGGACGCCGCCGATTTGTGCCACAATCCCACAACCATACCGCCGAACATCACGCCTGCCGAGGCTGCGTGGCTGAGATCTTTCTACAGCGAGACTGACAAGGAGCAGAACAAGCACGCGATAGCAGTGGCTGCAGCCACGGCCGCGGCAGCCGATGCCGCCGTGGCAGCTGCACAGGCGGCGGTCGCGGTGGTTCGGCTCACAAGTCAGGGGCGTGGCACGGCAATGTTTGGTGGGAGCCGAGAAAAGTGTGCTGCTGTCAAGATTCAAACAGTGTTTCGTGGATACCTGGTATATTAATTAATTTTATTTCAGAACTCGATTTACGTAATCAAATTTTAGTTTAGTTAGATGCAATTTCAAAAGTCAGTCGCAACGCTTCTGTTTTTCCTTTTTGTTTATGGGTATTCGATTTGTGTGTTGTCATTTAGTAATTTAGAATTCGTGTTTTGTGTTGGGAATGCCAAAAAAAAAAGGCCCGGAAAGCCCTTCGGGCTTTGAAGGGACTGGTGAAGATTCAAGCGCTGGTGAGGGGATTTTTGGTGCGTAAACAAGCAGCCGCCACGCTTCATAGCATGCAAGCTCTTATAAGAGCACAAGCTAGTGTCCGGGCCCAGAAAATCCGACGGCTCATCAACAGTGAAGAGAGTTTTCCCCCTCAATTTCAAGCCCGAACATCCCTGGTCAGGCCATATGGCAGTTCGCAATTCATCACCTGTTAAAAAAATTTCAACCTGCTCTGGCAAATGTCAATTATGAACTATTTTTCTTGTTGATTATAATTTGCAGGAAAAGTGCGATGATGAAAGAAGTGAGCGTCCAACATCTTTGCATAGCAGAAGGCTTTCTGCATCATTTGAGGCTACTACAAATTCATTTGACGAGAGCCCGAAAATCGTGGAGGTGGATACGGGCTGCCGGCCCAAATCGAGATCCAGGAGGACCAACTCATGGATGCCGGCTTCCGGCGAGGACTCATTCGGAAAAGCAATTTCTTCCCCATTCCAGTGTCGAATTCCAGCCCGATTGCCAATGCCCGATGGCCGAAATTTCCCAGATCAAGAGTGGGGCTTGACAGGGGACGAATGCCATTTCTCTACTGCACAAAGCACTCCAAGATTCACCAGTTCCTGCGGGTGCAACGGCCCTGTCACGCCAGCAAAGAGTGTGTGTACAGAAAGCTGTTTCAGGAGCTACGGCGACCACCCGAATTACATGGCCAAGACACAGTCATTCAACGCAAAACTCAGGTCCCATAGCGCTCCAAAACAGAGACCCGAACCCGGCCCGAAGAGAAGGCTTTCGCTCCACGAAATGATGGAGTCCAGAAATAGCCTGAGTGGGGTGAGAATGCAGAGGTCCTGCTCACAAGCTCAAGAAGCCATAAATTTCAAGAATGCTGTCATGGGAAAGCTTGGTAGGTCTTCTGATTTTGTTAGAGAAAATAGTAACTTCCATCCCAATTGAGAAATCTTGGAAGAAAATATACTTGTGCAGATTTTCACAGGCAAGATGTTAGATTTTGCAGAAGCATAAGTTTCCCAAGTAGATTTTATTAGCACTAAAGAAGCCTACTTTTCTGTAATATTACATATGAATTGCTTTGTTCTTGTGCTAATATTTCTTTTATTTGAGTTTAAAGCCCCCAAATTTAAGGAAAAGGAGAAACAAAATTAAGACTTAAGAGTGTGTTTAGAGAATGTGAGAGATCAGTTTTGAACTCTTTAGCTGTTCTACAACTATGTAAAAAAGAATAAGAGTTCTATCGAAGAATTTAATCAACACTCAAATTATTGTCCTAATTTAATTTAACCCCGAATTTTAAATAAAATTTAAAAAGTGAATATTTATATAGTTTTGCAAAATCTTGAGAAGTCTTAAAAAGGAAATATGAACAATAAATTAGGACAATAGAGTAATTAGATATTCTTTTTATCTTAAAATAATTATTTTATTTGTCTTAGCACGAAGTCAAACTCTTTAATATTTTAAATAACTTATTGTGTTGATCCTTTGATAATTTTAATGTTATTAAACTTTTAAATTTTAATATTTGTTTAATACCATTCAAATAATTTTAAAATGATTGACTAGATTGTTGGTATTACTACACTAACAAAAATTATCAAATTAACTGATCAACTGCAAAGAGAGAGAGAATTTGCAATGGAGATAGTATTATATACTATATGTGGAGATACCATAAAGAAAAATATCTCCTCCATGGGGGCCACTTTAGTGAGAGAGTACTTTTATTAATCCAACTTCTTTTATAGAAGAATTTAATTGATACATTTTCTAGTTTTTGAAACCAAATTGTTTGGGGCAAGTGAAAGATATTGGCTGCCAAACTGGGCAAATTTCAAAATTCTGAGATCATATCAGATTTGTTTCTGAAACTACAGGCTTATTGGACCTCAATGATTCCTGCTGATATAGTTTTTGTATCTGTTATTCAAATTGGGCCATATCTGCATCCCTGGATATTTTGTTTGATGTCTGTCTTATTTTTGTCATTTCTTTTCTGAGGTTGAAATTCTATCCAATGTCCAATTCACACCCTTCTTGTTCTATTAGAAAAGGGGTAGGAATTTGTGCATAAGTTCTAGTCAAAGTAATAATGTTGAGACCCCCATTACATAGGAGTTTCTTTTTTACTATTTGATATTTTGATGTTATAATTCTTATAAATAATGTAATTATTTATACTTATTGAGTTTAAACTTTTGATGTAACAATTGATATATTTTCAACCTTTTACTAGAGAAGGAGGGTGGGGTGGGGTGGGGTGGGAAGCTTCCTTTTTCCTTGTATAGAATTCTAAACCAGAAAATATAGCCTATCTAACTTTAATAATTTGCTAAGGCTACTAATTAGTAGATCCAAGCCTTTTTGCCACTGGATATGGGCTAAGTTTGGGACAAATCATTGGTCCTTTTGGAGGGTCAGTCACAATTCAGATTATGCTCAGACTTGAATGTGGTATTAAATTGAGTGATGAAATAAGAAATGTCAAATGATCAGGAATGTTCTTTTAAAATACTGAACAAATAAAAATATTAGTGATATGATGTTAAGTAATAATATAAAAATTATTTTTCTTCATACATGTTAAGTTATAAGAATTTTATCACAATAATATTTTTTTACATGTCATAGTGGCAAAAATTTTGACGACTAAAGTATAGTATTGTATCATTTAGAGCATTTATAAAATTTTATGCTGTGACATTAGTGTTAAAACTCATATATCTATTAGAGTATTTGTACAAACTTATATATGAAGTTAATATTAATGATAAATTTTAAATAATAAAATAACTGTTACCTATTAAACAAATTATCACACCTTTACAACACAAAAAGCTGAATGGTACACTAAAAAGCAACCCAAAATGAAAATTGTCCCCATAAAGTTGGCACAGAAATGGCATATAGAACTGTGGTAAAAACTATGGGCTCGTGTTTTTTTTTTTTTTTAAATTTGGATTTGTCATTTCTAACATTTATATTGAAGTTTTATTAATTTTTATGTGAAATTAAAAATATATTTGGATTATTATTTTTAGATAAAAAATTATAGGTTTGAGAATCAAATAATATTTGGTTCATTGTTTTCAATAGAATTACTTTTAAAATATATGCATATAATATATAAGTAATTTTGACATGATGAAGTCCACAATTAATATTTTATGTGAATTGGTTATTTTAATAGAATAAATTTTAAATGATAGGTTTTATATTAATAACGTAATTGATAATAAAAATATATTAATAAAAGTTAATAAGTTGTTGTAGATGCTAGGGAGACTTGAGTTGATTGAGTGGAAAATCAAATTGACATTTTGAATAAGTAGGTTTGAAAATGGAGGAATAGAGTTGAAAAATATTTTAAGTAAAAAAATAAAAAAATAAAATAAATTATTTTCAATGAGATTGAGAATAAATAAATATAATTTATTTTTTATAATAGTAAAAAATGAAAAAAAAAACTTCCACTAAAAAGAAAAACAATGAGGCATATTATCCTCTCGAACATCACAACGATCTTCATAGAAATCCAACTGTGACGCCACATCAAAATCTTTTTCACTAGCTGCCTCTTCCCACAAAGCCCAAAAGGCATCCATCATGCTGTATACGTCCTCAAATTGCTGAATCAAGTCGATCTAAAACCGCTTTGCACAAATTAAGATTGTTTAAACAAAACTGTCAAATCGCTCTCATCAGCCAGCTCAACTTGAATCGCACCATAATTAGCTGGTAAGATTCATGTAAGTGTCCAAATGACCTAATTAACACAACGTCAAGCACAAAGATCTAACTTATAATTGCATGTGATGAACTTATGTTGCAATGTCCCCATCAAAAACAAGTTCTTTGCTCTATTCCTTGCTCAAATGGCATTTATAAAAAATGAAATGTACAAGTATTATTGATACTGCAAGTAAATTAATTTGTCCCTTCCAACTCGTTAAAATAATTAAACATTTCAAGAATTGTGTTTGTTTGTGTGGATCTCATTCCCAACCGTCGATTGGGGAGCTGGACATAATCCTTGAACCGACAAGAATTGTAATATTTGTACTCAATCATATATGGAGTACATGGATCATCTATTATAAATATTCCTTTATTTAGTTGTTATAAGGTAATTGAATTTTCAGTATTAATTTTGCCTATATGTTGTTAACTCGAGTATCTCACGACTTGAATTGATTTGATTATTGAAGGATTTTAATTTTGAACCATCCAAACAAATCTATCTAAGCTCGAAGTATATCCAAAGCTGAACTTTGGTATACTGGTTTTGCCAATTCAATTATTACTTTTGGATATGACTATTTTCCATTATCCTCATTCAGTGATTTACAAGTTTTGAAAAAATTATTGTCCAAAAATTCACCATAGAATGCATTGTCATGTGCAACGTACATTCACCTTTCCTACTAATACAGCAATTTGGTCATCCTGTAGTATTCATTCTCCCCCTCTCCCCCACCTAAAAAGATACACCAAAATGCTCTCTGGGTATAACTAACATAATAGATTCCCGAGTCATGGGCCTAGCTCTTGGGAACGGGGTCAAAGAAGACATTCCATTATAATTAATTAATTAAATTTACTAATAAATTAATGAAAAGGGCAATAAGGGGAAGAAAAAAGTTCAACTTACTACAATGCCCTCGTAGTACTATATAAAGTACACATTTTACAAGTGTAATACAACCTGTTATGAGAATTACACGTTCTGAAAAAAATGTAGTACAACCACTTGTTACCTCTTTGATCAACTATAAAAACTCATTCCACTCTATATCAAGGTATGTTAACTGAACACTCTAACTACTCTCCTAATTCGATTTCTATCCTAGAACTTTGTGTTGATTTGGGCGTAAATGGATTTTAATTAAAAAAAACCTCTACATCTCTAACACGTATTCATGGTGTAGGCTGGAGCCTAAGGAAAATTTGACATTAAGGATCTTTATCTAATTTGGATCTACATTATTGGCGAGAGTGTTAGGTTCAGTTTATAAACTTTTTAAAAAAATTTATAAAATTTTTTAAAAGTTTATAAAATGCATAAAGTGTTAGCAAAGTTAAGTTTATAAACTCTAAAAATAGATGTTAAAATTTTATAAGTTCCATAGTAAAAGAAAAAGTAAGGAGACCCAAAATTTTTATATGATATTAGCAAACTCCTTTATTTTGATATATAAATTGTAAAATTGTGAATACATAATATATGATCTTATTTTATTTAAATATTTAAAAATTTTATTTTTAAAATAACATTTAATATCTTATAAAATCTAAAAATATTTTATAAATTAATGGCTTTATAGATATTTTAAATAAACTTATATGTAATGTGTGCCACCATTATCTGTCATTTTGTGATTAATAAGTCAGTGAGTTTTTCGAGTTGTTAAATAGTAAGTATTTATATTTCTTTTATATAAGATGAGTCAGCAAGAATCTCTGTTCAAGACTAAACGTGTCAGTGAGTTGGTCCAAAGTCCAAACCATTAAAAGCAGCCCAACCAAGGCCATTCAACTTTGGGGAAGCCAGTCTGGCCCGACTACATTGGGCCCAAACCAAGCCCAATCTAGTTTGGAACTTGACCCAAGACAATCTAAACTACAACCTAACTACTTTTCACTTGGGCTTGGGCAGCCCAAGTTCTTTCAGCACTTGGGTTGGGCAAGTGTTGGTGAAGCCCAAGCCTCTCATAGATCAGACTTTTGTGCAATATTTGGTGTTTTTTTTTAGGAGTGTTTTCACTCCCGAGGTTTGAGAATGATTTTTTTTCAAAAATAAAATAAAAAAACCAAAAGGCATGTTTCTCTTTACCCAAAGTATTATCTAATTATTATTGTGTATATACATATATTTCAATTATTATATATTAACATATATCTCTATACATATTTCCAACATTACATCAATAAAAAATATAATCTGTACATCTATCAACATCAAATTAGTATAAAAATATATATATTTTCAATCATTATCTTAAATAAAAATACTTGATACCACTAACCACATAAAAACTTATATGGAATCAAAAATCCTTTCATTTTTCACATATTTCCCAATTTATTTTTACAAAATTCTTTAAAACATTCCAAAACAACACCAAATATAACCTTAGTATATGGCATGTTGGGACACAAGCACTGTTCAGGGCATCTTTTCATATTCGAAAGTCCAGAAACCTGTCGATCCATTTATTTATTCAAAATCAAACTTAGAATCATATTTGTAAGATTATTTGCAACCAAATCCCTGAGGTAATATTCATTAACAAAAAGCGTCCCTTGAAGTGTTTCAATAATGCAATTTATTATTTTTGGCATGTTTTTATAATTTTATAATTTTTTAATGGCGTTTCTGAGACATTTCTGAAAAATCTTTATTTTTTAATGGTTCAAAATACATTCTAGAAACAAAAATTCAATTTATATTAATAACAACTCATGAAATTTCACTTAATATCTTGTCATTTTTTTTCTTGTAGTGTGTACCATGTATTTTCTTTAAAATCAAAAGAAACTTAGTATGTTTTTTACTAAACTCAGAATCCGAACAGTGTAGACCATGCATGTCCAATTTTCGTTAGTTGAACACTAATTATTACGTTGCTCTATACATAAAATATATCAAGAATTGCCAAGCCAAACCTGTTACAAAGGAGACAAGTGATTTTTCACATGTACTCAACAAATTGAACACGATTTAACATACAACCCCTTATTCCATTTTTCTTTTTTCCCTTTTTTCCACTTCTTATATTGGCCTGCCCCAATCTGTGATCACGATCAAAATGGGTTTGGTATGAATATAAGGGCAAAAAGAAGATTGATACTCTATATCCCATGGGTATGTTGGTAATTTTATATTTCGATAAAAGTTGAGTTGAGTATTTTTTATTTTTTTTATTTTTACATAAACATATGTATTTTTTTTTCAAAACAGACCCAATAATACACCTCTTTTCGAAGATACAGGGAGTAAAACGTTATTTACCGAGTATATATAATATCACCACATTTTGATCCATTCGGATCCATCAATGAAAGTAAGGGAAATAAAAGGTTTAGCCTCTTCATCCGTAAGTTCTCTTGACCATGAAACTCTTCCTGCAAAACTTGCCCCTGGTCCTGTGCATTTGTATTGCCCATAGAACACAGTCCTGCATCCCACCCCATCAAACACAAATTAACATCATTAATTATGTCCATTTAAATAAAACCCTTTATCTGAATTCACTTAATTATCCCTAATTATTTAAGTCCAGTGTTAACAAAAGTGGCATGCTTTGGACCTAATTATATGAATTCAGTTAATAAGTAGGTATGGCTTTGTATGATGCCTAAAAGTAATGCATTACAGGTAGACAACAACAGACAGAAGCAAATTGAAGTTAATATGTATTGGATTAGCTATTTTGTCTTCAGAGACAGACATCATCCAACCACAACCATATATGTAAGACAAAAGAATGATCAAGATGGTGTGGTTGGACATATATAAAAGAACCCATTTTATGTAAAGAAAAAGTTGACAAGTTATATATGGTGAAAGAGTCTGCAGATAGTGCTGTTAGGAGAAAAGGTAGAATTGCAGGCATCCAAACCCATATGTGGAGGATGCAGCATACATGGATAGGGGGTCGGCACCGTCCCACGCCCACAAGTGTATATATAAAGAAAGCTCACTCAATAATATGTTGATGCTAAAAGGAAGATCGAGTTAAATAGTATAAATAGTGCATGTCGTGTCATGCGTTGCTCGCTTACGTACATGAAATTGGAGATAGTCATACAGTTTTTTAGTCATCCTTTTTTTTTTTCGCGAAATGTTGCAGAGATTGAGAAAATGGGAAAGGTGGAGTAGTGGGTTGTCAACCGAGTCGTCTTCTTTGTTGTTTTTGGTTAACTTTTTGAGAAGTAGATTTGATGTACAAAAAACTCTGTGTAGCAGCATTTGAGAATGAAAAATAAGCTTATTGTTTTGTATAGTATAAGATATGAGTTGACAATAGACTCCAAACCCTTATTGTTATGAGAGAAGTAAAGATTTAATGTGAAATTACTATCACACAGTCAACTAATTTGTGTAAAATTTGTAAATAGTTATTGTAACAAAATTGATTATATTTCTCATTCAAACTCTTTCAAATTTTCCTCGTTTGTGTGTACCTGGAAGTTCCTTTCGTTTTCTTTTAGTTTCTTGAATATGTAGACTTATAAGCGGATCACTTTTTTAATGTGTGTGAGAGAGAGAAAGAAAGTAGAATAATGACTTACATTTCTCGGGAGGGATCACCCCAGTTATGCCAGCCCTTTGGGATGATGATGTTATCCATGTAAGTGTAGGCAAAAACCACCCTAGAGAAAGGACCCCATGCCCTCCCCAGGTACAGTGCGCCTGACCCCGTCACTTTACAGTTGACAAAGGAGAAGCCTGTGTCATCTAATATGCTGCTTCGGCCTTGAGCTGTCACTGCCCCTATTACTGGTGCTATTGCATGCACCTGACAATTCTGCACATATATATATATATATATATATATATATATATATATATATATATCACCACCAAGAATCAAGAATTGTTGTTTAATTGCTTGATAAGGCGAAAAATACTTGAATTATGAGAAGAATTAACAATATCAAGAAAAGCATCCTTAGCAACAAAAGCAAAATCTTGATGAACTCCTGATTTTGCAAGATGGTCTGCAACAAAATTTGCTTCACAGTTATAGCTTAATACTTACTCCAGTCCTGTTCATATAATCCTTTGACTACCTTGTGAAATTTAGATTCTATTTACGCGCAAAGTGATAAAAATTAATTTACTACATATCTTATGTAATTATTCAAGAACATAGATAGGTAGCACTCAAGATTAAGAATGATCTCTCCAGTTATCTCCTCCCCTTGTCTTTATCATGATCTCTAGATTATGGTATCACATGTATGTGTGTCGTGGAGCATTTTTTAACACATGGTGACCAGGAATAGTCATTGAAAATGACTTCTAGGCTATGTCACACCAACCGCCATATTCCTCCAAAAATGTCTATTTCATCTCCTGGGATGATTAACCTAAAACAAACTTGTAATATTGTTAAACTCTTGCATCATAAACTTCGTATTAGTACTGATTTCCAAACCCCAAAAATTTCTTTCAGAACCCCATTTCTTTGTGCAGGTCGTGCATGGAACTAGAGTGCAAGTGGGATAAAATGGATTACGAATACCAGCAACCATTTCGCAAAATCCAAGCTATTTTCCAATTACAAAAGCATAATAGTAATTTAATGTAGCTTATGGCAATGGTAAGCATTCAAACTTAGCTCATTACAAATGAGAAATTTTTGTAATTATGAAAGAAGAAGAGGAGTTGGTAATTTAACTATTTAGAGGGAGGTAAGTGTAATTAACCCTTTTCTGAACGCATGTTTTCTTTTATCATGAAATAAAGAGAGAGAAATTTAAATCAGGCAAATTTCAGATTCTAGTTTGAGTAAGTGGGAGTGCAAATACATTATCCAAAGCTAGTAGGTTGGTCCAAGAACAATGCAATTACCTCAAACAAGGAAAGGCCATTCCCAAAGATGAAGTCCACAGATCCCTCAATGTAGCAGTCTTTGTAATAATGCCTACCCAATTGATCGTAGAGTGTGTCCTGTGCCCCCAAAAACTTACAACCCACAAATGCTGCCGTGTCCGCCGATATTCGAAATGCCACTGCTTGCTTCCCAATTGCTCCCGGTGGGGGTACCGGCGTTGTATTCTGCATTTAAACCAATGCAAGTTCCATAGTTAAGAAAGGGGGCCATCTAGAAGATAAAGTGGTTTGTAACATAGATCGCAGGTTCGATTTTCTCGCACAAATTGTGAGTACGTTCACATGACTACGCGCTTAAACATAAGTTTTCGTAGTAAAAGTTAGTGTACTTCGTGTAACATAGAGTAAAAATGAAAGAGACAAGACTATACATTACCTTGAATGTGATATTCTTGGCTATAAAGTAAGGGGCATTTACGGCAAAAGTGGCAGAACCGTATGTGCCAAGAGGCCGCCCATTGGGTCCAGGTGTCTGGGCTGTATCACCCCATTGAACTATTGTTTTGTCTGCTCCTTCACCTTCTATTGTTATAAACGATTTCAATTGAGGTATTGTTGCCTTCTCCCTGGAAATAAATTTAGTTTGCATTCTAGAAATGAGTAAACTTATTGCAAATATTATATAGTAATCCAGTAAAAGAAAACCAAGGGTGAAAAAGACAAATTAAAAGACATTTTCATGAACCACTTGGCAATTGTTGTTAGTCAAACTCTTATTCTAGTCTCTCTGCACATTGATTTCAAAGCTAAAAAATAAAGAAACAAACAGAGACTATTGCTTCCGCACTCTCATTCATAACTACTAAAACTTGAAAAAACTTGAAAACTGACCAACTCTCAAGTTTTGGCCTAGGCCCCAAAAAAGAAAAACACACACACACACACATATGTAAATATATATATATATATATATATATATATATACATATATATATATATATATATATATATATATATATAGAGAGAGAGAGAGAGAGAGAGAGAGAACCTGTGAAATTTCAAGAAAACACACACACACACACACACACACACACACACAAACATACATATATATGGACGAAAGAAGCACTCACGTGTAAATCCCTGCATGAACATTGATGATAACTCTAACAAGATTGACCATAGGGAGAGAGTCAATTGCATCTTGAATTGATGTAAAGTCTCCAAGGGCTGGATTTTTATCAACTGTAAGGGTGTAAGAAGGAAAGAGCTTATTCTTTGCAGTCTTGAAATGGGAATGATTGAGGCTGCCAACAAAATCAACCCACTTCATGAATTGCTGTTCTGAGTACTGAACTTGTGTCATGTTCACTGACAATTGTTTCCCTGAAGTTGATCTCCCTGGCCTGATACGTTTGGTGTGGCAAATTACATGGCTTGCATTCATGAAAAGTAGAAAAAGAATTGTAAGATGGAAGAAATGTCTACAATCAGGCATGCTTAAGATGTATACAGGAGAGAAGAATTTAAGGAGGTAATATGTGATGTTTTGGAGTTGTTGCAAATGCATCAGGAACTTGCTGATTAGATCCATGACTTATATACTATGTGAGTTTGTACATAACCATATAATTATTGGTTTTCTTTTCTTTCTTTATATGAGATGGGAATGTGAGGAGAGGTCACGGGTGCTTCCACTGACATCAATGTAGAATTTGTGTCTGTGTTTGGGGTGGGGGGATGGCTCACAGGCAAACAATCTAAGCCACAAAGTTGATTTCATTCTCAGGAATGCGCTTTTTGAGGTTTTTGGCTTATGAAAACGTTGTCTCTAAAATATTTCGCTTTTTGGTTGTTAGGGCCCGTGAATTTCTCTATGTTAGAGCGTGAAGGTGATTATAATCTTTACTTATTTATCCTTAAAATAAAAAAGAGGGTAAATTGTGTTTCACCCCTTTTAGCAAAACACATTTTTGCAATAAATCCTCGACAAAATAAGAAAAAGCGTGCCTCCAAAAATTACTTTCATTGAAATACTTTGCCCCTAGTCAACTTTTTAGCGAGATTTGTAGCATTTATCCCCTGAAATTGCTATCATGTGAGCATTTCCTCCCTAAACAACTTTCCGACGAGTATTCTAATACTTTACCCCCTGAAAATCATCTCACTAAACCTCAAAAAGTTACTTCTATGGAAGGATTTTTACCATCTAAAAACTTTAACCATCTTTATTTTAATGATTTTAAACTTTTTATAATTTCATAGTCAAAGTAGTTGAACTATATGGTTCGATTACAAAAAAATTTAAAAGAATTAGTTAATTGACTTAATTCACATAAAATAGAAATTTAAAACTTAAATCTCCCATATGTGCCGACGTAGTACAATGTTATGATCGTGTGTCCAAAATATTATTGTAATTATCTAACTTTCGTATTACAAACAAAGATAATTCAACTACCTACTACCATGGATGCATTTTTATCAACTCTATATGATGAGACCTTTGAATAGCCAAAAATTTAATAAAATATTTTTAAAAAAATTAACATAGATGGTTGTACTCTTAAAATAAATTCTATAGAAATTTAGTTGTATGCATGCTCTAATTCTTACAACTAATTTTCAGGAGAGCACAGACAATAACCAATTGTGTATCCCGATGCTTGTGAGAGATTAAAGGGTAAAATTCTCTTTTATGTGAAATAATTGACAGTTTTTAATTTTCTTTAATGATAATATATTCTTCTAGCTATGTAAATTTGATTTGACCAGTTAAAGTATAAAACTTTTGGAGGACAAAATTCTTTTATAAAACTAATTTTAAGAGGTTAAGTGTTTTGAAATTGTAATTTTAGGTGTGCGTGCTATAAAACTTGTTGAAAAGCTGATGAGCGGGCAAGTGCTTAGGCAAAAAGCAAATTTCATGGAGTGAATTGCTATATATCTTTTCAAAAAAGCTACAAATCCTGCTTGAAAGTGACAAAATGCTTCAATGAAAATAATTTTATGGGTGAAGTGTTATGTTTTTTTTTTTGTTTGTTTTATGAGGAATGTACTGCCAAAATGCATTTTCTTTTTTAACTTGACTCTTCTCTTGCAATTCTGTGTTTCATATACCCTCTCCCTACCACTGTGAATTTCCTCTCTGCTTCCGCAATCTCTTCAAGTTCGGCCTTCAGAGCTGCTCCCCGAATTTTCCCATCGATGGTAATATCTCCTTGCCTTAAGAGTCTTGATTCTGTCTCCACTTCCTGATTTATTTATTTATTTATTTTTATCAAATTGCCAAAGGGGCTCCATCTCCAATTAATCAATCCCACCCGACAGTTCTTGATACCTTGCCACATTTTCTCATTAACTGGGAGATGTGATTCAAATTGCCAAGAGTTGAGGATGATATTCTCACAGTATGAGGATATAATCCACATGGCCTCAAAATGGAACGGTCGCTTTTTCTTCGCGATATCCCCTTGTGTTAAAGGTGTGGCTTTAATTAAATTATGGTGGTTAATCTATTTGCTTGGTAACTAAGAAATCAATTTTCATGGAAGAAAATTAAGCCAGGTTACTAAGCTGCTTGATGGCTGAATACATGTTTCCGAGAAGGATAATATATATGTTAAGCAAATAAGATGGTCCCGTATGCTGATGACTCTCGATTTACTTTGCTTGTCCTTAATTGAGAAGGTTTCAATTGGTATGAATGTAAGAGAGCCACATCACCAACTTGATTGCAAGCATGAATCAAAATTGAAATCTTGCAAATGGTGAAGAGACGTAGTAGCTTGTTGGCAAACTAGTGATGCGCTAAATTTTTTGCACTTATGAAACAGCCGACTTGAAGCTCATTCCTTGCCTATAAGTATGTGTTGTTCTATCATTTCAAAGACACAATTGAAGAGAGATATTGTAGAAAGAGTTTGAGAGGATAGAAAATTGCAAGCTGGGAAATATTTAAGATATAATTTTATTAAGTGCAGTATTATTGTCTTGGATGATGATATTAATTAGAGAATATTTTTTCTAATTTTTTTTAGTTGAAAATTTGCACCAAGATCCTTCTTTTATCTCGAACTCTTTCTTCAACTGCTTCTCTGACTCATCAGTATCTAACATGTCTTTAGTTGTAATATTGTTCGTATGAGATATTCTTTGAGTTACAAGGCAACTCTCCACCAAGTATGAAATCGTTTTATGTCCGTTTGTGAATCGGAATAAATGGGTGATGGTGGACTGTTATCCTGCACGCAAGTAGGAACTTGAGGAGCGGAGCAGTTATGATAGTTGTGTCTATTTTGGTTGGCCAAGAGGCTTGATAACAGTGATTGTTGAGCAGCCGTGTAGGCTTCTTTTGAGTTGTGCTAGTGGGCACCGTTCAGAGGAACACAGAGTTGTGCTAAGGCACATTTGAGAGTCTGGATGGAGCCAAACATTCGATTGTTGCTTCAATTAACTGAGGATCGTGACAGATCGAATGATAATTAGATAATATTTTTTTTAATTATTGTAAACTCTCAATTATTAATTTTATTATAGTGGAATCGCTCCCCTACCCGTGGATGTAAGCTTGATATTAGCCGAACTATATAAATACTTGTGTTATTTTATTTTCTTCATTCATTTTATCATTTTATCGTCGTCCTAATTAAAATAATGTATCGTTCGATCCGGGTACTAGTCTAACACCTTGCACACTTTTGTAAGTCTGAATAACATAGGAGTGTAATCTGAGTAGCTGATGGGCAAGTGGTAGACTCGTGCATTTCGAAAGAGCTGGATCTATTCTGAAGTAGCATGAGCCCTATCAATACATTCTCATACAATGAACAGTTGTCCTCGATTGTTACACCATGTGAATTTATCCCCAAGACACCAAAGATCATGCAAGAGGTTATTCTCAATGGTTCGAGAAAGTCTAGTATCTGCCAAAGAGATTTTAGATTTCATCATTGTTTCTAATGCTAATTTGCGTATCTCATTGAAATCACCCCCACGAATCCTGTGAAGCGCCAAGTCTCAGTACTAACAAATGTAAAAGGAAAGAATATTTTCTCTTGATTGCTTAAGTTCGTGTACATATATAAATTTGCAATAGAATTACAAGTATTTAAATTTCAAAATTGAAGTACAAAATCTTAAGAATAATCTGGTAAAGGTAATTTTGGATATTGCCAAATTGATGTGGTTGGTGCAGCAGAAGCTGTAGAAGCTGAGGGAGAGATTTTGGAAATCGAATCTGGTGGAGAATTCTATCATGCCCCTTCAAGACGGTGCCCCCATTTGGAGATACCGATCTTGGATCCCAAGTGTCAGAAAGGAGATGGAAGATAGAGGCGTTGCAAGAGCATCAACAAGTTAGTCCTTAGAGGAGATGAGTGAGGCACTAAACAAACCACGAGCAAACAAAGTGTTAGTCGATGGAAATGTGCTTCATTCTGGAGTGAAACACAAGATTGACTGAGATATTCATCGCACTGATATTATCACAAAAAGTTATGGGAAGAGGAAGGACAAGAAATATTAAGCTCGCCAAGTAAATTTTTAATCCACAATACTTCAGCTGCATAGGAAGCGAGTGCTTAATATTCTGCTTCAGTTGATAATCTAGCGACAAACTTTTGATTCTTCAAATACCATGAGATAGCATTGCCACCAAGATAGATGGCATAAGTCGATGTAGATGTGCAATCATCATGGTTGCTAGCCTAATCGGTGTCGGTGAAGGCAGTGACATGAAGGAGTTGATGCCTTTTTAGAGATACCATGATGGAGAGTGGATTTCAAATACCGCAAAAGTCACTTGGCAACAGACTAGTAAGTCTCAGATTGAAAGTGCATGAATTGGGCTAACTTGTTGGCAGCATAAGAGATATCCAGTCAAGTGAGGTAGAGATATCATAGTGAACCAATAACATGGTGAAACTTTATAGCATCGGCTAGCGGAGAACCGTCACGGATAGCAAGAGATTGTGCGGAAGACATAGGTGTAGCAGATTCCTTAGCCCCACGCATATTAGTCTTCTCAAGCAAATCACATATGTAAGTATGAGTCAAGAGAATACCAGATGTAGTAGGAAGAACTTCAATACCACAAAAGTACTGAAGATCCCCATAATCTTTGACTGAGAAGTGATTAGCAAGAGCCTGCAGGAAGCGGATCATAAAATCGTTGTTGTTGTCAGTGACAATCAAATCATCTACATAAACCAAAAAGTTTCTTTCCAGTTTTTGAGTAAGGGTTTCTGTACCTATCTAATTCTAAGTTTGTTTCTAAGTTTTCCATATTTTGCTAGTTAGTTTGAACTATTTTGCTTATTTAATCTAAAAGTTTTAAATGTCGTTCATGTTTATACAAAATTTCTACTACCCTATTGGTTTCTAAAACCTTTTTTCTTAACCATTAGGGATAGGGATTCGGGTTCGAATACCCAACCCAAATTGATAAGATCGATTACCCAATCAAAACTGATTAACTTCGAATAGAATGTTGTGATTTTTATTTTTCACTTTTTTTGTTTCAAGTAATCCAAATCCAATTTTAAAATTTTGAGTCAAAGTGTTGAGTAGTATTGTCCTACCTAATTACCTATCAAGTACTTGACATATTAAAAGAATAGGAATGAATTCTTCATTTCATTTACAGCACAATCCCGAAACCCAAACTTGTCCCAACTGGACAAGCCTTCTTCACACTTCCCGACAACAACTCCAACATATAGGGATGGTAAGGTTCCATTTCTTTATATCAGAGATAGTGCACTAAAAGCATATATTAGTATATTAATTGTTGAAATAATAAAATAATATTTTATACTTATTTTTAGGCATATTGATATCAATATCAGAAAAATCCTTGTATATTTATGTAACCATTATTTTAGATATAAGTATTATACATGAGAGGATTAAAATTATAGATAATAAACTAAATAATCCATAATAAAACTAATTAAAGTTTGGATATTTAATTAAATTATTATTATTAGTATAGTCAATTAATATTGATAAGTGCATATTTTGACATATTTTTGTATCAAATTCTTTATACTTTTCTTACTTTATTCTTATTAATATTATAATTTTATTAATATTTTGTGTTAGGAAATCAATGAACAAAAAGATAAAAAAGAGCCAAAATAAAACTAAAGAAGACAATATATTTCATGAGTAAGTTGGAAGATAATATTTTATCGAATCAAATAAACATCACAATTAGAAGAAAATGGTCATTTTTGTCTAAATCTATCATATGTAGATCAAGATATATATAAGAAATCATTAAAACTTTGCAAGTAATTATTGGACTTGTATTAAATTCAAAACAAATATGTTTTCAGACTTGTGCAGTTTTCATATTTTGGGCATAATTTCATATTCAAAAGTTTCATGAACTTGAATTTTTCTTTATTTGAAAGCAAAGAAATAGAACCATAACTTTGTTATTAGAAACTCAACCCAATTCAACCTTAATTATAGCAAAAAATTCGTCCGTGTGTATTAAAAAGGATCTATATATCCATGTTGACATATTTTTTTTAAATCAAGCATAATTTTCTCCCTAATGATTGGAATTATGTAATTTAAGTTGAAAAATGAAGCTAACAGACAAATTTATAGCTTTCATATTAATCAGTTGATTTCATGGAGAAAAATATGTAGCAAAATTCGGATCTGAAAATGATATGTGAATTCAAAGCATAATTGAAGTAAATTTAAAGTGCATTTGAAGATGCCAATTTAAAAATTATTCTACTATAAATAGGGGTTTTGGATATCATTGAAAACAATATAAAAACTCTTAGATGGGGAAAAAAAATTTATTATGGTCTTTTTTAAGGTTAAATTTTCTAGTAGTAATGTAAGTTTTCTAGTGGAAATAGAAATGTATTCTCTAATTTCTCTTCTATTTTTAATTTTTTCTATCTTCATTATATTTTTTAAAATTTTATTTAATTGAGGAGAAAAGGTGAATTTATTAATGGAGGAAGAAGAACGGTTATACACAGGTGTATAATATTTAGGTGGATTGTATTATTATTTTAATTTTTGATTGAAACCCTCTTTGCTTTGTAGTGATTCTTGATTTATGTATCACCAATGATATAACAAATACTTGGGTTCATTTAGTTTGATATATGGTTCTACTCAATCGACAACTAATGTGAAATCTTGATTTCTTTATAGACAAATGTATGCATAAATACTTAATCCCATAAATAAGTATTCGCATTAAAATCCTTCTTGTTTAGTGGCGATTCTTGATTTTTGTATCACCAATGACATAATAACTACTTGAGTTCATTTAACTTACTGTATAGTTTTTCTGCATCGACTGCTAATGTAAATATTAATTTGTTGTAGGCAAATGTGTGCATAAATACTTGATCTCATAAATAAGTATTGGTGTTAAGAAATAATTTGCAAACAATGAGACAATATCATGATTACTTTAATGCATGAGTTATTTGATAACATCTTTCCATTGAAACCTTCATTGTGTATGGATTCCAATAGTAGTATTTAAAAAAGGTAAAAAAATAATAAATAATCATTCATCTATCCAAAACTCAATAGCGAATTCCTAATTCTTAATACTTTTATTATTTTGATTTCTTAGTTATAGCATAATTTTTTTTATATTTTAAATCATATAAAGCCCATCTTTTAAGAAATATAATCATTAAAACTTCAAACAACTTTATTGTGGATGACATCGGACTTTCAAAAAATTTATTACTTGATACAATCTCTACTTGGATTTGCAACATTAAAGTTGTAGTAAACATTAAGAATGTAATGGTCTTATTCACACTATTGATGTTATGACATCATAATAAAGGCACTTTATATAATGTGATTATACAGTAGTGGACCAAATGTAATTTAAATTTTTATATAGTTTTCGTTGTTATCTGAAAATTTAAATAATATCAATAAATGATCATATATGGGTTGATCTTAATCTTAATTGGTTATAGACTCCTATTTATTTTAGTATAATATTTGTTTTACTTGTTAAAGATTTGTTAGTCATCATTCCTAAACACTTGCATTTTGAGATCATATTAAGATAGATAGCTAGAAATGTAATTTACAAATATGTAATTCATATTTTCCCCGCAAAAAGTAATAAGACAGTTCTCTTGATTAGTTAATTTTGGAGCTAGAACATTCAAATTTATAATTTGATTGTAAATTAATTATTTACTAGTAAATTAACGACAAACACAAGGAATAAGAAATTACTAGATAGGTTAACATAGCTATAATTATAAATTGTCTATGGAGGGTCAAATTATATGTATTGATTATATCGATGGACTACTCATTGTTGATTAGAATAATTCCAGATTTTTAGTAAAATAATATTGAAATTTATAAATTGGATTAATTAATTAAAGCATTTAATTAATTATCCAAATTTATTGGAGCTTGTAATTATAGATTTATAGTGCTCCAATCCACCTTCATAAATATTAAAATTGATTTAATATAATAAACTAAATCGTACTTGTATTTGTTGGAAATTATTTTCTAAGTTTGGTGTTAATTATTAATATCAAATATTATAAGAAATATCTGATATTGTTTGGTAATAAATAAGTATGATATATTTATTTTGATATTTATAATTATTATTTAGAATTCATAATTCTAAATAAAGATAATGTTCCAATCAGATAAGATATCTGCCTAATAGTCCAATCAGATAAGGTATCTGCCTAATAGATTTAAAAGAGGATTAGGAAATCAGGAATACAACAAATATACAAGATAATCTCCATCTCTCTCTCTACTTAACGCATGTTTTCACGAGAAGAGAGAAAGAGAATTTTCTAGGTTCTTGTTGAATATTTTTCTTCCCCCTCTCATAAGCCCAGTCTTGTAATTTGAGTCGAAAATATTACAGATAAACTATATAATATAATTTAATTGAGTATAAAGAGCATCCACTCGTTCTCATTGGTATGGAGGCTTGGATTGAAAAATTTTGGTGTCTGATTCAATCAGATTAAAGTTTGGTAATGAAGACTTGAAGATTCTAAAAGTATTATTAGAAAAAGAATTGATTTTTTTATCAGATTATATTTTTTAAAATTCTTTTAAATATAATTATTATATTTTGTGAAATTAACTAAAATTACATATCAATACAAATGCAATAATTTTGTAAAAAAAATTATAGTGCCTAATACCACGTATTTCGATTGCGCTCAATTCAATTGAGAAACAAATAAAATTATTTTTTTTCGATTAAATTATTTTCAACATTTTATCCTTCCATTTTTTCACAAAGAAGCATATGGTTATCTTCAGTTTGGAACAGAGTACAGCCTTGATCATCTATTCTAAAATACATTTTTTGTCATCACCTTTTTTACCAAGCAGATTAGAGGCAATATATTGCCTCCGTTTTGAAACAAAGGCAAGCAATATTGCCTCTCTTTCGAACAGAGGCAATAATTTCCCCGAAACAACAAAAACATAGGCAAGGAGCTGCCTATATAGTTTAAAAGGAGGGGGAAAAAACAAAATGAATCCAACAAATCGAATACCCGAGCTGTAGGGTATCCAAAAAAATCAAATATGTATTGAATATACTACCACCAGGTCACGTGCCGGACCCAAAATACTCGAGAAACCAGACCACCACTAGTAACCATCCCCCAACGTATATAACAGTAGTGTCAAGTTCAACATCCTTGAAGCGTCCCAACTTGTTTTCAATATGCATGTCAAATTTTCTGTTCATTTGACTGATTGGGAGGTCATGTACGCTGACAAAAGACAAAGTCAATGACACGATTAAATCTGAGAAGGATTCTTACATCCATGCCCTTAACTGGATTTATGGTGGAAGCAAGATTGGACGGGGCCTCCTGAGAGCAACCGGCCCACCAGTTGATTTTGGGAAAATCTGTTTTCCATATGCCATCTGGGACAACTAAACAGTCCTCTTCCTTCTCCGTCGTTTAATTTGATGTTTACAAACTATTTAATTTTTTTTAATTTTGTATATTTGCAAATGGTTTATATATACAAGTACTTATATTATATTATATTGCGTTACTATGTATTATATATTCTTTACGAGTATTACATTATAATTTCATTTTTTGTCATGAAAATAAATGCATTTGATTAAGTTACCGAATTAGTAATTTTTACACAAATCATATTATCTGCTATAATTAGTATACTCAATAACAAATGGGAAAAAAATCGAATTGAATTTGATTAAATTCAAATTAATCGTGGTTTAAGTATAATTGCATTTGTTATGTCATTGGCCATTGTATATCAGTTAAATATAACTACTCACCATATGATTGGTTTGAATTTAACCAAACCTAGGCTAAATTTTCCTTTACACTGTTGCAGTCTGTTGTTGTTAGTATTAGTGCGCGATTAACCTAAGCAGCCCATCTTCCAAGTCCACGATCCAGATCCACGTCCAGACCTGCAAATGGAAACCCGGAGAAGAAAACGAATATTATGAATAGATAAATCTAATTGGGTTTTTGATCTTTTAAATTTGGATAACAATTGAGTGAATTCGACACCACATGTGATGAATGATAAAAGACAAAAAGCTTTTTGCTGAAAATGATGTCTAACATCTCGAAAGCATCAATCTCTCTAAACCATTTGGCTTTATCCACCCCTCTTTCCGTTCTTGTATAGTAAACGAGGATAAAAAAACAAAGAAGTTGGAAACCTACACACATAAATGCAACAGAAGCCCAACAAAAAGAGGTCAGACCACTGGGGTTTATCTGCCAACAAAATTTATCAGTTAGCAAAACGCTGAACCACCATCGCCGCCACCACCACAACACCCGCCAAAGCGCGCACACACAAATCCAGTTTCCCAACTCTTCCTAACTACTTCAATACCAGAACTTTTGCTTCATTTTCCAAAACAGATTCCCATGTTTAAGGCAGCAATTTCAAGCTTCATAATCATAGCCACTTCCATTTCTTTCCTCTTCTTGTCACTCCCTCAAAAATCTTTCTATCACTCTCTGTTCATATCCAATTCCTTATCAGACAATGAATCCATCTCAAACCATCTTTACATGCTCACTCGGCGGCCCCATATTGCTGGTTCTGAAGCCAACGCTGAAGCCGCCGCCTACGTTCTATCCACCCTCACTTCCTACAATATTCCATCACATATAACATCTTACCACACAGCGTTGACTTACCCGGTATCTCGTTCTTTGGTACTAACTCGCCCTCCTCCAGACCCACCAATTAACTTCAGTCTCCAACAGGAGATTTATGAGGGTGATCCATATGCAGATGTGGCTAGTGAAGTCCAACCCACATTCCATGCATATGCTAAATCAGGCACTGCAGTTGGCCCTGTTGTATACGTGAATTACGGGCAAGTAGAAGATTATGCAACCTTGAAAGAAATGGGAGTGAATGTATCAGGCAATGTTGTATTGGCAAGGTACGGCAAGATATACAGAGGGGACATAGTTGAGAATGCTTATGCAGCAGGTGCCATTGGAGTTCTGATTTTCACGGATAGGAAGGACTATGGGGGCGGAGGAGGGGATGCAAAATGGTTTGCTGATGAGAAGTGGATGCCTCCCAGTGGTGTTCAGGTGGGTTCAGTTTATAATGGAGCCGGTGACCCTACCACGCCTGGGTGGCCGAGCACTAAGGAATGTGAGAGGCTTTCGGACGAAGAGGTGGAGAAGGCAGGAGATGTTCCACTCATACCTTCTTTACCCATTTCCTGGGCTGATGGTGATGCAATTATTAGGTCCATTGATGGACAAGTAGCAAGTGATGATTGGCAAGGAGGAAAAGATGCCCCTGTTTACAGAGTCGGACCAGGACCAGGAATTGTGAATTTGACTTACAAGGTAAGTGCCAGTGGTGTTGCGTATGCAGATGATCATCCTCTGTCATTGTAAACATTAATTGTATTACCTGCAAAGCGAAAGGCATGGCTTGAAGAAAATGTAAGTCCGCTGATGGAGGAATGCTTGTTACTCTCTTTACAGGGAAAAGAAGTCATAAGCACAATTGAGAATGTTATCGGGATAATCAAAGGAGCAGAAGAACCTGATAGGTACTTAATAATTTTTTTCAGACAATAAGATACTTCATATCTCTGCTATGGAATACATTAAACACCTATTACATGCAACTCAATAGAATTTATTTAAAGGCTTACTGGAATCAATAATTTGGGAAGGCACAAGACACCATGAAATTCATCAAAGGAGATTCTTTTTTTATATAAAAAAGAGAAAAAAAGAAATCAGCCTTATTCGGGGTGTCTGGTGAGGACCCCAGTCAAGTGAGGGATTAGAGTACATACTGAGTAGATCTAAAGTTTGGTGTTGTTCCCTTTCTATCAAAGGACCTGCTAGAAATAAATTTGGGGATGATCAAGACATGCACAGAAAGTTGTACTTCTCTTAAAGAAACTTTTTCCTCACTAAATTTGAAACCATTGCTAGATTTGTCATTCTGGGTAATCATCGGGATGCATGGACATTTGGAGCTGTTGATCCCAATAGTGGCACAGCATGCCTGCTTGAGGTAATTATAACTATATACGATTTCCAGCATGATCTTTTGATAAGTGAGTAATTTCATCTTTCTAAAGCATAACCATACAACCTTTGATATGAAATATAGGTCACAGAAAGACTGTATAAGCTTCAGAAAAAGGGGTGGAAACCTAGACGAACGATTATTTTATGCAATTGGGATGCTGAGGAGTATGGCCTGGTCTCTCCCAAACTCTAGTTCTCTAATTGCATGCCCCTCCCCGCCCCTTAAAACTCACATGTGCGAGCATATGTGAGCGCACAAGCACAGAGAGTAAACCTGTCCTCACAGCATGAATAAATACAAAATTGGTTAATTTTTGTTCTTCAGATAGGATCAACAGAATGGGTTGAAGAGAACAGACAAATGTTGGCCTCAAGGGTGGTAGCTTACTTGAATGTCGATGTTGCAGTTGCAGGACCTGGATTCGAAGCCTCTGCAACTCCACAGCTTGATGAACTACTCATACAAGCTGCTAAGCAGGTAGTAAGCTGAAAGAATGTTTTTTCTGCACTGGTCTCCAATGAGCCATTACTGTGATCAATGAAGGAAAACTAAATCAAGCATGATCAACCAGAACACCACCAAAAATCTCTTTAAGATTACATTGCTAGAATTAGGTGTAGACTATACAGCAGCATGTAGAAAACCATAAGAAAAAACTACAAAATTGGATTGAAAACTTTTCATGGAACATCTGTGTGTAGCTTCCTAGTCTACGTGATTATTATTTATTCTTTCATCTGAATTCTCTCTTCTTTTAAGGTCCCGGACCCGGACAACTCTTCACAAACAATCTACGATTCCTGGATTAGCTCCACAAACAATACAATGGTAAGTCTTCGAGAACCTAAAAGAGAAGTTACCTTCTTTTCTGACTTAAAGTGTTATGGAGGGGAAGGCAGAAGGACTGCAGATTTATGCATGTCTACCTGATACACAAAACAATCTTAGGTTTAGATTATATGCTGCACTGTATAAATGTTACGCTAATTGTTGTCCATGAAGATTGGGAGACTAGGAGGTGGAGGGTCAGATTATGCAGCCTTTGTGCAACACATTGGTGTTCCAGCAGCTGATATATCCTTTGGAGGAGGTAAAACACTCAACACACTTGGCAATTCATATACACTAACATTACTGTTCGATATGCCCATACATGGTGTCTGTGACTCTGCAAGCTGCCACTCAGAGAGATTTGCCCAATGGCACCCTAAATATGAAATCATCAAACACAAACCAGAAATAATTAAGCAAACCAAATTGCTTTGCTGCATTGTCATGGCAATGGGTGTAAACAACATAAATTAGAAAAACAAAAAAAGAAACATTCTGCACTTTGTGGGACTTAAACCATATGCATTTCTTCTCATTCAATAACCAATGTCAAAGCAAAACAAAAGTCTATTTTGTTCTAAATTTGATTCTGAACGGAAGCAATTAATGCAATGTTCACAATGTTCACAAATAAGATTACTGTGAACCTCAGGTGTCACAAATTCATAGCTTTTCTTGAAGTTTAAGTTCCATAAACTCCTGTGCGCACTTGATCTACGATCATCCTAATGCAAATTACAAAAACTAATTTACTGCCTTAAAAAAACTACCAAGTAAACATGCTTTTAACTATCTATTGATAAAGCAGCAGCCCGTGTTCCCATTTCAATGCCCAATCAATTATCAGAAATTGGAGAAAGCTTTTGAAATTACCTTTCTTAGCTATGGGTGAAATTCCAGCTATAAGTGGCTTTTAGATGAACAGATCCACGAAAAGCACAAATGCAGTTTGCTTCATTGAAGTCTTCGTGACAAAACTTACCACTTTGCAGGTTACCCAGTCTACCACTCGATGTATGATGACTTTATCTGGATGAAGAAATTTGGTGATCCAATGTTTCAAAGGCATGTAGCAGGTTTGTTGTGCATCCCGTAATATGAGGTTTTCATTTGCATACATAGTTTTCTAATCCAGGCATAAACAACATGAACGAAAAAGAACTTTCTAGTGACAAAATTGGATACACATTCTTTTTAAGACTTTCTCACATGTCCTACGGACAAAATTTTGCAACAATTTTAAAATCATATTATAACAAAAAAGAGTTAAGTCCAGTCCCAAAAAAATGAGTAAAGAAAGTGATAAATAGATAAACACTTAGAAAAGAGCAATTTGACACAGGAAAACTTATAAAATGAAAAACACATAACCCTGTATTTAAACAAACACTATTTCTTCCTCAAAAGACAGTAGAAGAATTCTACAGAAGAACTAAACAAAATAACTCATCCTGTAAGCTGAAATACACATGAACCTCTTACTACATCATCAAAAAATAAGAATCACAAAGCTATCTTAAATGTTTGATGCAGGTACCGGAAGTTAAGAACATTAAAAGGGGAATAACAACGATAGTTTGCCTGTTAAGAGTAGATCACAAAAGAAGTAGGAAAGCAGATAAATCTAACATGACGAACATATCAATCGTAGCATATATGAAGAGACAATTACACTCGAGCAAACAATGCTAACATGCTATCCAAGTAAGAAGTATCAGAAAAACAATTGAACTTCACAGTTATTATGTATATTTAGGCCATGTGATTTCAAAATGAAAGTTTACATGGATTTTGGATAACATAAGACATGGTAAAGTTTACCTTGTTATCCAAATTTTTAATCGTTCATCCCTAGTTTCTGATACTGCATCAACACGACAAATATTCTCAATTATACAAGAGTAAAAAGTTTATCATCCTCAACTATATGACTCCAACATTTCTTCCCCGAAAAGTGCCTGAAAACATGACAGCATAGAAAAGTTCAAGCTGTGAAGGAAAAGTTGAAATTGGCTTTATTGTCCATATTTTGATCTCATATATGTTGGAAGCTAATTTACTATTTTTATTATTATAGAAATGTCACTATCATGAGGTAGTAAGTCTATAAGCATCACAACTTGCTGGGTATTTAAATATCCAGGTGTTAAGTTCAAACAGACTTATTGGTAAAACCATATTCAACCAGACAGCTGACCAACTAATTACTGGCAAGATTTTATAAAGCCCACTCCCCGCATATGACAAACAGAGGAAGAGATAATGTGTCAAGTTATCTAAACGGTTTAGCATTTATAAGACAAGTACACATTTCATTATGGTGGAGCATGTGGTTTAATTCACTGCGAAACAAAGAACCTTACCAGGGCCTCTTCTTCTCTCTGAAAGCGAGAGGCTCTCCCTAGTTCCCGGCTTTTTACAACTCTTTACATATAGGTTGATTGATGGGATAAACATGTAAAAAGCCAGCATGGAGTTACTTAACTTTAGCTCCCGAACAGATGATTTCCTCCAGGTGTTGGATTGCCCTTTCTTCAACATTTTCAGTTCTTGATTTAATGTGACTATAATAATTAATATACAAAGAGATTTAAGAAAGTGGAAGATATGAATTTGAATTAATTGATGGACACTTGGAGTTAAGTTTTTCCATGTATATTTTAATTGATGGGAGAAACTGGAATCAGTCTCTTAGTTAATGTCAAAAGGCAATATATTTTAGAAGTTTTTAGAATGAGCAAGGACTGAACAACATATGAACTTCACATCTAGTAGTTCTAGATCTGCCACTTTTTCCATCCAGTTTTGCTGTACCTGTCAAATTGATTTGTTCACCAACTGTATTGTGCAAGCAGTGGCAAGTCTGTGGGGATTAGTAGCACTCAAGCTAGCAGACGACGAACTTTTACCTTTCAACTACCTCTCTTATGCTCTCGAGCTTCAGGTATGTGTATGAACTGTGCAACTGCACTCTCTTTCGGTATATGAGAATCTAATGTATCAAACCATTGGAACAGAAAAGTGCAGAAGACTTGAAAGGTGAAGTGTCGAATAGAGGCATAACCGTTGTTCCCCTGCTCAAGTCTATTAATGAACTGGAAAAAGCAGCCATTAAGATAAATGATGAGAGAAAGGTAATGCTATACTTTTACATCAATGAATTGCATGATACTTTATCTAGATGCATGTTGAGGTGGATTAACAAAAATGCAATTCTGTAGGCCCTAGTAGAAAGCAAAGACTGGACATCAATGTGGAAAGATGGCCAGAAAGTACGAGAGTTGAATGACAGACTCATGATGGCTGAGCGTGCATTTACAGACAGAGAGGGACTTCCAGGAAGATGGTGGTATAAGCATTTGGTAGGTTTTACTCTATAATATAAAAACATCATTTTTTTAATAAAGTTATACAATTAGTTTTCCTCTAATAAATCATAAGTTCTTACTACTGCTCATCTATCTGAAAACAGAAACAAGATACAAAATATCTAAAGAAATGAATAACTTAACCTTTTAGGTTCCAGGAAGAGTATATGAGTTCTTTTCTACTGACATTCCATTATTCATGCTCCAAATCTGATAGTATCTTTGCTTCATTTCAGATATATGCACCATCAAAGCACAATGATTATGGTTCTAAGTCCTTCCCTGGGATAGATGATGCTATTGAAAAGGCAAAGAGCCTAAATACTGCTGACTCTTGGCATTCTGTACAACATGAAGTTTGGAGAGTCTCTAGGGTCATTACACAAGCTTCGCTATGCCTCAAGGGTGAATTGACTTGAAAAATTTCGTTGTATCGCCTTTGGGCTGTAGATTTCTTTCTGGATTCAGATTTTGAGTTCTCAACGGTTTCACAAAGTCAATTTCTATTTAAGGTTGAGAGCTTTTTGATGGAAATTGTCAATGTCTTGATATAAACAAAATTTAGATGGCTGCAAGGTACATCTTATCTTTCTATACATCAAGCCAAATGCATAGTATGCTGATTAGGGTTATTGACAACTCACTGGAGTAGCGTGTTCAGCAGAAAATTTAACCCTAAGGGATGCCTAATAGGAACTAATGCCTATAGTCAATCAACATAATTGATGCAATATTCCTTCAACGTATTTAATTTAAAGTGTAATAGGCATCTTTTATGCCATACTACTAGTAATCTAAGTTGCATATACATCTGTGGATATATAACATGAATAGATCCATTGAGATTTATATATAAGGAGAACAGCATCACAAAGTAACAAAGTAGGACATGGATGATAGAAAGTGGGCAACTACATTTGTAATCATCTGAAAGATTATTTGTCACCAAATGATAACTTATTGTCATAACTGTACAAAAAGCTGTAATGAAAAGTGGAAAGGGGAAAGAAAGAACGCTGTTATCAGACCAAGTTCAACTGCCTGTTTCTAACATAATGTACACATTTTAACTGGTTTTCTAACTCCTAAGTAAATATGTACAATAAACCAGTAGTATATGAATGTCCCTTACTTCCAAACCTTTATGGCCCCATCTCTACTGCTTGATATTAGAAGTCTCTGGCTCAACTTGACAGAAGCCAAAGAGAGTATAGAATCATGGTGACAACCCACAGAATCTGTGGCAGCAGCAGCAAGAATTGCTTTTCCAGTCAACCTGGTTGCCAGAGGTTGTCTTTTTGCTTCCTGCTTGCATTAATAGGGAAGGAATGAAGTATTAGTACGTAGATCAAATTGAATAACTTAACATGCATCATCAGCCCACAACCAATTAGACAAGAAAAAGTAGTGCTAATTGGAAATTTGTCTCAATTAAAAAGGTAAAAAGGCAACAAAACCTCGTGGAACTTTAAAATATTCAATTATCAGGCGATAAAATCAGATTTTCTTTATGAGATATAAATACAAACTGGATTCTCTTTATGAAATTTACATACATGATAGTTTCTAAAATTGTTACCAATTAAACAAGAGAAAAAGTAGTCCTAATTGGAGTAACATTTGTATCAATGAAAAAGGTAAAAAGGCAACAAAACCTTGTGGAATTTTAAAAAATTCAATTATCAAGAGATAAAAATCAGATTTTCTTTATGAGATACATATACAAACTGGATTTTCTTTATGATAGTTTCTGAAATTGTTTTATATAAGCTTACTGTATGAATTAAAAAAGAATCATCTAAAGGGGGCCGGCCACAGACTATTAAAAGACTCGTCATCCAGATAAGTATAACTTCTTGAAGTTCTATGAAGATCAACAGATCCACTTTGTGCATGTCTAGGTTTGTAGAAACAAAATGAGGCAAGGACACTTGGTACACGAGCCAGAGCTGAGTAGTGGAATATTTAAGTACATTCACATAGCTGATAAATTTGGTCATTAGAAAGAATGCTCAACTACCATTAGTTAAGATGACCAATTGTGACCCGGAAAACAAAATCGTTTAAATTATGTTAAGCAAACAATCAGAAACGCAAACTGAAAATCACATTGAATCCGAGATATACTGTTTTATATATGTTATTATTTCAATTGTTGAGAATTTTAAATTTCCATTGCGTATCTATCCCGCGACTTTGCAAACCCAACACCCTGCGAGTCGGGTGCCAATTTCCCAATGCCTGTCCACAACATGTCACAATATGCGCACATCTCCTACCCGACGTGTGGCTATCTCGCAAAAATGCGCGCAAGTGTCCAGCCCCTTGTGCGCACCTTAGTCCATCGTGTAGCAAAGTTCGCACACTGCCCGGCACATCGCCTACCCGACGTTGGGTCGTTCCGCCAACTTGTGCACAAGCACTGCTTCCTGCACACAGCACCTTGCCAATGTGTGGCATAGCTCTGCACCATGCCTACCAGTTCGCCCACAAGTGCCCACGAGCTCGACCAACAGCTACACAATGCCCACAACTTAGTTAACACGGTGCTCACGGCACGGCTCACGGCACGCCCGGCAGCCCAAGTCTGCCAACCGATAGGACCGGGTCGACCCACCAGCGGGTCGCATCCCACCAAGTCGTGCAAAGCCATGGCCGAGACCTAGAGGCCGCCAGGTGGGAAGGGCCTCCAAGGACCCGTTTCCCCTTATAATTTCTCCTTCTAATAGGCTTAAAAATAATTTTCCTCCTCACAGCACTAGACATTGAAAAGTTGAGGAAACATACCCTCCTTATCTCAACATCTAGGCAATGGATTGACCTACCCTTTTGTTTCTATAAGACCCTTCGGATGTCTATTTTCATCTCCAAGTCCTAACTCAATTTTGGTTTCGGATCACCCAATGTGTGCCCGATATTGGCACCCTTTTTGTGCTGCCCACCCACCGTGCATTGCCTGCCGTCACTCAACGTGTCACTATTCCAGCACTGCCCAACCCGCACAAACCTCCAACAGCCTATAAGCCACATTTTGATGTGCCATGTGCTGCTCCTAGCAAACCGTGTCATACCACCAACACTTAGCCAATTCTTGGTGCTGCACCATGCCAACACTCGTTGCCCGCGGGCATGAAGCCTGCCATGCTAGACTACCAGACGCTCTAAGGTACTAACACACTGCATAAATAAGATATAACAAACAGAGATAGACAAAAACCTGAAAAGCCAGCCATTTTTTTTTCAACAAAACTAAGGAAAGGTCGAGTACTAAATCGATCATGAAGATTGTTAAAGGCCTCAATAGATAAGCAGCTTTACCTGTTTCAAGCCAAAATTGCAAAATGAACCGAAACACGACATCCATAAAATTGTTTGGAAATTGAGAAAGCAATAGCAGAATGAATTGCAAAGCAACTAAGAACTTCGACAAATAAAACAAGGCATCATCAAGCCATCAGCTCTCTTGAAATCAAGAAACAAATTTTGGAAAAGTTTTTGCTTTACTATTTCCTTGAAATAACACAATGCAATAAGTTCCTCTATGTTTTACATATTTGCAAGCAATTACTTCGGGAAATTTGGTAGAAAAAAGATGATATGCCTACTTTATCAACAATATATTATTTATTTGTCACTTTGGGTAGCATTTGTGTAGATCTTAATTTCTTACATTAATAAGTAATCCATTAAAGAGCACATGGCAGTTTCCTGTCTAATTGCTAAAAAACCCAGGAAAAAACAGCAGATATTTAAGACCTCTTTTCTCAACCACATTGCTTAAAAATCCATTGTACACTAAATATAAACCTACTATATGCAGACCCATGTCAACTAAACTAAAAACCCCAAGTATACACGTTGAGAATGCACTTTCACAGTTTTCCTAATGACATAACACCATGATTTTGATTGAATTTTAGCCACATATTTGTTGAATCATCCACTCCAATTTCCAAACACCTCACTTCTGAAGCCAGCTCATTTTAATCCAATGCATACAATGCTCATAGCTTGCCATTCACATGTGCCTTAACAATTGTAATAAAGTGAGAGAATACAGCCACTCAAAAGTTCACAGGCTGTTCCTTTCCCTCACCCCTGCACACCATCTATTGACAGCCATATCCTTAATTAAGAAAAGCAAGGGCGTAAATTACCACGCTCAGCTTGCATGCTATAATCAAGCATCCACGTGACACAAAAACTCAGATTATTCTCCTCCCAAAAGTTAGCATCCATATAATTTTAACCAGCAGAAACTACCTCACATAAATCTTAGCTCTGTTCACAGTTGCAGCACCCACATCCTCATCAAAACTATAGTAATACTAACCCTTTAATGACTCTACCCAACTTCTCTTCCTATGCGGATAAAATGAAATGCATTACATGTACAATTATCATTAAATAAAAGTCCTCTGCCTCCAAATTCCTAGCACCACGGAAGCCAATACAAAGCTGTATTCACATTAATATTCAAATTAAAAGAAAGTATATGCAGCATAATAAATTCAAACATTAACTAACAAAATCAAATAGAGAATGAAAAAATAATTAAGTTAATGATCCTTAAGCGTGCGTTTGGCCACACTCATAGAGAGATAAGACTCATAACGCACACCAAAAACAACAATTGAGTCAGGCGCTGCACAGAATTTTCCGGCAGAGGAAGAGAAAATTAACCTGAAAGGGCAAGACGTGGGAGTGGTCGAGGTTGGAGAAGATGTAGCGAATGCAGGCGAGGCGGCGCTCGTAGTACCGCAAGTCAATGGAGTCGCCGCGCTTGAAGTAGACCTTGACGAGCACCAAACCCTCGTCGTGCTTGCAGAGTATGGACTTGAGGAAACGGCCCCTCACCAGCACTTCCTTCAGCACCAAGTTGTACGACGACGACAAATCGTGCAGATAGTACTTCGTCGCCGACGCTTGCGTTGTCCACATGATCTTATTCCCCATTTCCCCTCAAATTTTCTCCTCCTTTTTTCCTAGTACTAGTTCTTATTGAAATTATTTGAAGTCACGAGATGGGACGGAAGATTTTATCTACATTACGACTGAGGTTTAAAGGTTGGGGGTAGGGATAGTGGAGAGGAACTGAGGTGGAGCTGCCATTTAAAGGTTGGGGGTGGGGATAGTGGAGAGGAACTGAGGTGGAGCTGCCATGGGAATGGAATTTGAAGCTCTGAAATCTGGGTTACGTGTGGAGAGGATCATACGACTAAAGCCGCTGTTTTTCCAACGGGTCCGTCTGCCTGATGAATCAAAGCGGCCAAGTCTTTTAATCTAGCGACTCATTTCGGTTAATTCGGTTTAAATAAGAAATCTAAATATGTACTTTAAAAACACCAATATTTTAGATATACAACTAATCCAGAATTCTTAATTATAGTGTTTTTGGAACTCACCCCAGCAAGAAATTATTAACTTTAAAAATAATTATTCCCATGCTTTTGGCTAAACTTAAATAATAAAAAAATAATATTGGAGTTTATAAGATATGAAATATTATAGTATTTTACTGTTAAAAAAACAAAAAACTACTTATAATTAATTAACTAAGGTAGATTTTATTTGTTTGATGGAACTATAGAATTCTTTACATTTGAAAGTGTAAGTTAGAATCTCTTTTAATTACTTTGTTAATAATTTATAAGCACATAATATTATACATTAAAGCTTATCAACCACACATTTGAAAATATATTTTAAACTTTAAAACAACTTATTAGATGTTTTTAACTCACGGAAATGTCCTTGATTGTTGATATAAGCGGATGGTAATTCATTTCTTAACATTAATTGCTATGTTAAATTTAGAATTGAATTTTGATACCCCAATGCCATTGGCAAGAGATTGGGCCTTGAACTGATTCATTTATGAATGGGCTGATTCCAAATAGAATATGCTTGACCTAAATATGAATTATTTTAAAGCAACAATTTAAAAAGTCTTCTAGTGCATTTCTTGTTTATTTTTTCCAGTATGTTCTTGGGAAACTGGGGACTTTGTATGATGATTATAGGATGATTCTTTGAATAGCTAAATGGTATGAATAAAAATATTATGCATGAACACATTGACTATGGAATGAATCTTTAATTAACTTATTGATTATGAGCTCACATATTATCCATGAGCTTTTGGATGGATTTTTGAGAAGCTATTATGAACAAGGGATGAGTTCATAGATAGAAAATAGATTGGGGGTGGGTATTCTTGAATATTCTTGAATTTATTGATGGTAAGTGATGGCTTGAGTACAACTTAAATATTCCTCATACTCTCAGTATGAGATTATCAGTATTTGCAATAAAAATATCCTCATTTGTTGTAGCTTACCTATTGGCAATAAAACATTTTGCTTAGCTTTTAAATACTCTTATAAAGGTAAAGTGATAAAATTGTGAAATTTACCCATTCTATTATACCAAATATACTGCTGCCACCACATATCCAGGGCTCCACCTTCCACACTTTGTAGTATCATTGAGAAAAAGTTGAAAAACTTATCCTATGATTTCAATCGCACATTCTATGAACGCAAGCAACGCAAAGTTTAAAGTGGGAAGAAAGCAATTCTATACAAAAATATTGAATAAATTTCGATGATCAATCCTTAATGAACATAAAGAAATAGAAATCCAGCAGCATTCTAAAATTTGTTTTCTGCTTATCGTTGAGAAAATGAGTTATTGTCTTAAGTTTTAGAGTAACAGAGAAGTATGTGCATCTCACATGTCAAAATTCCCTCCAAAATCTTGAATTTAATGGTCAAGACATGCCATTTCAAAAAAAGAAAAAAGAAAAAATTAATGGCGATACCAAATTTGCAAAAACATAATTTAAATTGTGGTACTAAACTCGCAAAAACTGTGACTAAAAAAGTAATTTTTTCCCAATTTGGTCTCTCACTTTTACTTAGAAAAATAATGCATTATGAAAAGTAACTTACAAATATTTTTTTGGAACTTCTGTATTTCTTTCTTAGATTGCAATTGGGGGTATTACATTTTTTTGGCCAATTTTAATTAGATTTTTAGATCAAATAGAATATCTTTGCCGAAAGTTCAATCAAAAGAAGTAGATGCCAGATGCCAAAAATCAAGAACTTCTTGGATACAAAGTTTTCAACATATCAAGTATATGTAAGTTTAATATAAAACCTGATGGTGTGGAACATATGGAGTTAAGATATGTCATGAATTGGCTTAGTTGAACACGAAGGGAAGGGACTGGTGCGACTATGACCCCCTTCGATAAGAAAAAAGAAGTGTTGAGTGCTGTACTTCCGGCCACTGCAAAATTGACACCATTATTGAATGAAGCAGTCTTGGCCAAGGAAGGGTTCAACAATGGAAGCCCAAGAGCCGTAGCTGTCAATGTTAATTAAAAGACAAAACAAACTCAAGTAAGGAAACTTTAGTTCAAACCTGTTTAGCTTCATCAGGTGATTAATTTGGTTTGACTAAATTCGATCTACAAATAACTATCTCTGAATTACTTGTATTGATATATATATATATATATATATATATATATATATATATATAGTTGGACATACCTATATAGTCTATGATAAGACGACCATCAGACCAACGACCAGTAGGATTGCCGGGAAAAGTTTTACCATAAGGTAGACGTGAGGACGCGACTATGGGGAGAATTCGAATTGAATTGCCCGTGTCAGAGATCGAGTCTCCAAATTGGTACAAAGACTGTAAAGGACATCTTATTTCTTGGGATGCACTAGCAGCTTGAACAAAAATAGAAAAACTTATGAATAAGTAAAAGGAAAAAGCATAACCCGAATTGAATAGATGTTTCACCCACATTTTCTCCAAAATATTTCCTTTCACAATTATTTTGCTTAAAAACACAAAGTAGATCAGAATGCTTGAAAACAATCCCAAGCATTCGTGTCATATATAGGGGAAAAAATGACGAGTTAAAATTAGAGTTTGACAGCTCATAAGTCTATAAAGATGGGATTAGGCTGGAAAAAATGGGACTATAAAGACTAGGATTTTTGGTATCAGTTGTTTTCTATATGTACACTTTGAATTTTAAATCTTTTTCATTAAACACAATATGTCAACACAAAATATCATCTCACTCTTTAGAACCCTCCAACTCTATATCTTCTTTGCGAAAAAGGAAAAAGAAAAATGATATCTTAAAACATGGGATAAAGTAACTATAAGATCATATAAACTACTGCGATGGTTTTCATTTATTTTACGTAAGAAAACAGTTATTTAGTTTTCATTTATTTTATGTAAGAAATTATTTATTTATATATATCCAATAATGTACTCCATGTGTAACCCAAGTACAGTCACCATAATTGAATTATGTCAAACGTCAAGCCATGAGAAAATTGTTGATGTAAATGTTGAAAAAATGAGTTCTAAATCTTAGATGTGGCACACCTATTTAGTAGTGCACGTTTGTATAATTGAAGCAAACTAACTGAAAATTTAATAATTTGAGGACGCCTTAAGTACGAACTCATTATTTGGACTCACTTGCAAATGCATTTTTTTCCATGGACTCAATATCAAAATTTGAAAAAGTAATAGATTGAAAAAACAAAGTGGGGGAGGGAAGCCCGATTCAGCCCCCGCGCACACTTCACATTTGGTTTAGTTAATTAATCTTTCTTATATGTTGTTAACTGTTTTGTTTACTTATTATTAACAATTAGTGATGAATGCTTAACAATTAAGAATTGGTTATTTATTATTGATTGTTAAACAATTTAGCAAGCAAAAAGTGAAATTAATTGATTTTTTTTTGCTTGATTAGTCTAATTAAGCTATTCATAAGTCATTAATAGAGTTAATAGTATTAAGAAAATGGCCAATCATTTTTTATAAAAAATGAAAAGTTCCTAATTTTGATAATTGTCAATTAAAGTATCTAGTTTAATTTTTTGTCTAAATTCCATCAACCCATGTTTTTGAATTAAAATACTATTCGTATCTAAAATGTTGAAGTTCAAGTGATTAGTGTTCATTTATCAAGATTTATTCGTATCTAAAATGTTGAAGGTCAAGTGATTAGTAATTATTTATCAAGAGTTATTCAGTTTGTTGGTTGATACCAGCTTACTTAATAATTTCTAATTGGTCATTTTTAATAAGTTATTATTTGTTTGAAATTGATTAATAGATTCATTATTGTTGAGTAAATATCAATATCTATCTATATTCTTGTTACAAATTTAGTGATTTATATTACGTAACTGAAGGACTAGAATGCGTAATATTTGAAAATAGATATGCTTTAATATATATTGGTTAAATAATACTTGTGACATATGCTCTCTTGTGAATTTTTTGGTGGAAGAATTCTACAAAAACTTTATGAATTTTTGAAAAAATACTTTATGATTTTTCATAACTCTTGAACCTACAGATAACTCAAGAGAAGTTGTGTGCAGCAACTTCTAGCCACTATGTACTCTAACTCTGCAGTTGGCAATTAAACACAATTTTGTTTTTTGTTGTACCACAAAATAAGGTTGTTTCCAATATAGAAATTGATGGAATATATTGTCCAATTTAACAAAATTCAACTTAATTGCTCAATGTTGTTCAGTGTGTTATAACATCAATTTGATTGGTGTTATTAATAGTATTGTAGCATCAAGTTGAAATATGCAGCAAAAATAAAAAAATCAACACACGAAATTTTAACATACTTGGGATATGAATATCTTATTACACGAGGCCACATTCAGATAAAGAATAATTCACTAATCAATATCAATTTTATGAAATACAATATATGGACTTAAAGCAATTTAAAAACTCTCTCTCAAATTGACGCCATTCTTTATATTCCACCAATTAGATATTCTTGTGAGATTCCCTCAACTTAATCAGTACTATTGAACTTTTTTCAACTCTGAACTCCTTTAGATAGCTGATGCGATCTTCTACCGAAAACTTCACCTTTTTCTCTTGAAGAAGGTATTTGAATTCACTCGCCTCACACTTGAATCACTATGTAGTCCATCCGTGCTTTTCTTCAAGGTAGAGACTTACTTTTTTTACAGCTCGATAATACAAGTCAAACCCCTCAAATTGGGTGTTGATTAGCTACATATCGTGAATTGATCCTTATCTTGATTTGTTTCTTTATTTTAAAGATCCTTCAATATCTTCTCTTTCCTTATCAAACCAAATCAAGCATATTTTTAATTCCAACATGTTTATCTTCATTTTGATTTTGCAGCATACTTAAAATAAGTATCTCAAAATTTTTTGAATTATGGGAAATTGCACATATTAAATATCATTAATTTAAACAATTAAAAAATTCAGTCATGTACCGTTAGTATTGCAATATTTCTTGCAACATTTGTCTAATGTGCAAAGTGACAGTTTCCATAAATGCCAACATTAAAACTTTAACATTCTCCCCCTTTGTATTTTTGGTCAAAACAAACTCTTACTCCTCTCAAACTAAGATACATATTTTTTAAATTCAAAATTATCACAAATACAAGCATGTTGTAACACCAGTGTTGCAATACTAAAAGTATTATATAAAAATGAACAGGTCAATCTGATATTACTCCTGCACAAATCAACCAGATACCAAGAAAAGAGATAATATTCATCAAGACAAAACAAAAGCAACAAACTAATTATTTGAAGTGGCACATCACTTATTAATAGATAAAAATAAAAATAAATTATCCAAAACCAATCAGTTTCTTCAATTTTTTCATCATCTTCAGCAATCTACTCATAATCGTCATTGTGCCACTTAGACCTTGTGTAGCTGCGGCGGCATCACTTGTTTCTTCCTTTTTTTGAGCAAAGTGTATGTAGATGGATTACCAGAAATAGACGACAAAGTTCAATGTTGTTCAGTGGGTGCAGGTGCGAGCTGTTGAAGTTCGCGAATAGTTGGAGAACTTCAATTATCTTGGCATTCCGAAGTGAATTTTCTTTCAAATGTTAGCAAGTTCTAACTCCAAATGGGCTAGAAAAGTTGATGATATTGCAACATTAGGTTCAGTTTTTATTTGTGAGTAAGCTCATATAACAAAATATAGCTTAAATATTTTATTAATTCCTCGTGTTTGCAACTTCACCCCATAAGTATTTGGGCACATGCATGGAAAATATAATGAATGACGGTTTTTACGCTCAACTATACCATTTTGTTGGGGTGTATCCCTACAAGTAGCCTTCAATTTGTTTTCCAAACAGTCATTGAGTACCATTATTAGTTCTTAAAATACTGATTTTAGTTTGAAATTGGATTTCAACAAAAGTATGAAAGTCTTTGAAAATTTGTTCTACATCAGATTTTGATTTCATCAAGTAAACCCAACAAATTCTCGTGTGATCATTTATAAATGTCATAGACCATCTTTTTCTATTCAAAGTATGAACTTTAGAAGGCCCCCAAACATCACAATGGATTAAATAAAATGGTTTTGAGGGAAAGGAAGCTTTTATTTTGTAAGACATTCAATGACGTTTGGACAAAATAATATAAAGATAGATATATAACAACATATATATCATAAATACATATATATAATAAAAATCATAGTGGCTGATATTTATCACATAAAAATCGGTCATTTCTTATTTATTTATATATAAATATATTAATTAAATAAATCATATTTATTTTAATTATTATTTTCATATTTTAGTGGGCTTTTTAAGTGGTTCACTTTGATTTTTGGGCTTGGACTTGAAAAAATCATAAATTGATTTAATCCCATATTAATCAATTCAAATGATTAATTTTAATTTACTCCAATTGAGCTTTCTAATCAAAATAGGTCCAATAAAATAATATAATTTAACTATTAAATTAAATAAAACCCTTAATTAATTAATTAATATTAATTAATTTTCAACCATTGGAAAATTCTAAAATAGAAATGTCACTCTCCATAAAGATGTGTAACCCTCTTAAGTTCACAACTAAATTAGTAGTGGGCTTACAATATTTGTAACTTATCAATAATAATTATTTTAATTAAATAATCTAATTAATTAATCGACTTGGAATTGACTCATTAATTCCAAGAACCTTACTATCTATGAAAATACCGAGCATGTAATCATAGCAATCTAGTTTTAGGTGAATAGTGAGTAAACTTATTTCGGTTGCAAGTCTCATACACGTATGATCTTTCCAACAACTATCTCCTAATTGAATATAGGGCATAGATTATATATCAAAACCCTAAATGATTCAATAACTGTGATCCCATTTGAAGTTCCAATAATTCCTAATGAATTAAAATTCATCCTGCCTTGACCAAGGTTTTTGAATCATGAATTATAAAAAAATACAGGAGATTCTCTTTATTAAATAGACAAGTGTAGAATTTTATGTTGGTCACTGACACTTTTCTATCTTTTTTGGGAGAAAAATAGAAGACAAGACAGAATAAATTTTTCAAAACTCCATTGAATTTTCGGCCCTTTCTCTATATATAGAGGTCGAAAATTTCGTTCTCCAATACTTGGAGAGTTCTATCAAACTTGAATGACCTCAAAGTGTGATCTTCAAAGAATTCTAATTCCTCCAACAAATCTTATCTTTTTTCTCTCTAATGTTTATGGACTTATTTGAGACTACATTAGTTATGAAAAGTTGCCTACATACACATTCTTGATATATCTGCAATATAAGCCTTTCCATTGTCAGTCTATGGAAGATCATTAATATGATCTCCTTCAACTAGCTTGTATAATATGTGTATAGGTTCGCATGGTTACTCTATAGTCTTTGGCCCATCCTTTATTAAACATTGAGAAGTTATAATACTATAAATTAATAAATAAAAATGGAGAATACCATATGTATCTACTTCTTCTTGACATGCAGTGGCTACAAAAATAAGTTTTCTATGTCATATAGCAAACCTGTTCTAAAGCAATACAAAAGCATTGTCTGTTCCTTTACTACCACAATAGTGTTTGTTGTTGGAGTCTAGTTGTAAATTTCAATTTTGTGCAAGATGGCATATTTTGTAGTAAGCTTTTTGGCCAGAAATTTGTGTTTCAGACTAGGCCATCCCGTGACACTATTCCCACATTTATCCTCTCAATCACATCAGTTTTATCAACATTGGAGGATCTAAAAAATTTATTAATGATGGCAAGAGTAACATGAAAAATCTTTTTTCTAACAAATACTTGCCCATATTTTGTGGAATTTGGAACATTAAATCTTTTAGGCAAATTACAATAGAATTCTTGAAATATATTTCGCACAAATGGGGCAACATTTGTGATTGTAGCCAGCGGTTTCCTTTCCTCTATAATCCCTACAATTCACCACTTATTAAAGTTAGTCGTGTAAATTCTTCTTTGAAAATATATTTTTTGTGCTACTTTATTCCACATATTTTTATTAAGAGGTATAAAATACAATAGAACGTCTTACCTCAATTTGTAAGTCAAATGGCACCTCATTCTCATTGTCCTCTGATTCTACATCACTTCCATCTTTACTTATATTTGTTTGCTCTTCCTCAATAGGTGTCGAAACATCCCCTACAACACTATGACTTTTTCATGTTAATTACTTAGCTCAAACTAACCTTATGCTACATCTTCAGAGTTTAATTGTATTTGACATTCATAAGAGTGCCTAATTTATTCAAATGAGTCTCTAGAGGATGTAGCTATAGGTTTGGGGGCTGAAACAAATAGTCCTTTTACACCCAAAAAAAATTCTAAATCAAAACAGGACCATATTATCTTCTATAACAATCTTTTGGACCTTCGGTAAATTAGTTTGCCTTTCTCAAAATTAGAATATGATTTGGCCCTCTTCTTGCCTTATTTCCTTAGAAAAATCAAGCACAATCTTGGTTGAAGGAACAACCAAAGGAGAAAAGGGAATCTATCTTGAAGATGGGGAAAGTAATTGTGACTCAACTTCTTCAGCAACAGGGAAAGCGAAGTTTCAACATCCCCTACCTTTCGAGCATTGGAATCAGTAGTGTGATTCAATAATGGATTCAAATCTACACTTAAATTTTAGAAACAACAACAAAGAGAGGAAAGAGTGAGATAAAGAAATTGATAGTGAAAGAAATTAGCATACAAGAGTGAAATGTTGTGAGACTTGAATTTAAATACCAAGACAAAATACTGCCCTAGTTCCCGCCCAAATTTGTGTTTAAAATCTCAAAAGATTTGTTAGCCATTTAGTTTCCAACCCTAAAGATTTTCAATGCCTTAAATAAAGAAGTTAGTTGGAAAATTAATTATTATCCAAATCTTTCCCAAATCAAATCAGTTTAGCTAATAATCGCTGCCCGATGCAGTTATTATATGTTCTTAAAATATGCTTAATTTGGATGCATTTATTTCCAAATTGAAAAAGATTCAAGAAATCGAGCATAACAAAAAGAACGAAAGGACTGAGATATTTTTTCTCAATTTTACAATATCTACGACAATATTCATCAACAAATTTCTTGAACTATGAATCTTTATCCAGACTAATTAGAATACTTTGTGAAAAAAAGAATGATGGATTTAGTAGTCAATAGTTTTTACTCTAATCCAATGGTAGTTTTTTTTCATATGGTAGTGATTTTTCACATTTTTAAAGAAAATACATAGAACCAATTCGAATATGGATAGCTCAATTCCATTCATTAGGTAGGTAACTTTTTCTATTATGGGTCTGCAATCATGTTCTTAAAAGTAACTCCATACATAGACTCTGGAAAGCTTACACTATTACAATTGACATCTATTGACAAATGATTTTGTGATTCACTAAGTTATGAAATACACTAAAGCAGTCATGTAGATGTACCTAAATGAAGAATGATTACAGAATGGATGAATTCCTATATTACAATCAAATGCATGACAATTTGGTATTCGAGTGTTGCAACATGACATGGATATGTTACACTGTTTGACATGCTTACTATAGCACACAAACACTAAGGGACTTTTTTAATGCATCAAATCATTGAGAATCAAGGGCTTTAGTGAAAATTTCAACTAACTAATTTTCAATTATTACAAAGTTACTAGTCACAACATTTCTCTCAATTAAACCCCTTATGAAAAGATGTCTAATATTTATATGTTTTGTCCTTGAATGTTGTATACGATTCTTACAGATATATATGGCACTAGAATGGTCACAATACACAGTTAAACTTATTGCCCTATAACATGATCCTCCAATATTTGTTTCATCCACAACAACTGAGAACAACAATTACCTGCTACAATATATTTTGACTCAGCAATGGACAATGATATATAATTCTGTATTTTACTATACCATGAATAAAATTATTACCACCAAGGTAAAAGCAGCCTCCAATGGTGTTATTTCTATCATCAATATCACTTGTCTAATTAGCATTGTGTAGCTAACCAAGTTAGTATTTGTGTCATTTGAATACCAAAGACCCAAGTCAGCAATCCCATTTACATATCTAATGATTTTTTTGACAACTTTTAAGTGAGATTATTTAGGATTTGATTGATATCTAGTACACACATAAACATTAAAAACTTATATCTAGTCTATTAGCAGTTTAAGTACAAGAGACTCCCAATCATGCTTCCAAAAAGGCTGGGATCCATACAAATTCCATATCATCCTTAGATAGGTTTTGATTAGTTTCATAGGGGTTTTTATATATTTTGTGTTTTCCAAACCAAACCTCTTTACTAGGTTCCTAGCATATTTATTTTGAAAAATGAAAATTCCATTCTAAAGTTGTTTTACTTAAAGACCTAGAAAATAATTTTGATCCCTCATTCTGCTCATTTCAAATTCTCTACACATAAGATCAACAAACTCACTCATTTTTTGTTAAGAGATAGATCCAATCAATATGTTATCAATATAGATTTGTGCAATAGTGATACCATGCTTAAACCTATAGATAAAGAGAGTTATGTTAACACATTCTCTTTGTAACCTTTTTCAATCAGAAAGTTGGTCAATCTCTCATACCAAGCTCAGGGAGCTTGTTTCAAGATATAAAATGCCTTTTTCAACTTAAAAACATAGGTAGGATGATGAGAATCCTAAAATTCCTTACGTTGTTCAATAAAAACTTCTTCATGTAGAAAACCATTCCAAAAGCACTTTTAACATCTATTTGATGAAGTTTGAAACTAATGTGACATGTAATGGCCAAAATTAGTCTAATAGACTCAAGTCTAGTAACACGGGTAAAGGTATCATCAAAATTCACCCCTCTGCAGGTGTGTATCATTGAGCTACTAACGTAGCTTTATATCTTGTTATGTATTAAATTCATGGGTTTTAGTTTGAAAATCCATTTGATTCCAATAACTTTGACATCTTTAAGCATTGGCGCTATAGTTCAAACATCATTCCTAAATAATTTTTCAAGTTCTTGTTACATGGCATTTATCCAAAACTCATCCATGAAAACCTCTTTCACATTCTTAGGTTCAAAAGGTGTAGTAAAATAAATAAATCTTACCATGTCTTTATAATTTACCTTCACCTTTTCTTTTTCTCTCAATCGTTCAGAAACATTACCAATAATTTGGTTAGTAGGATGATTTTTTGGAATTATGTTTGATAGCTCCTTTCTGACAATTTCAAAGATATAAAAATATTTAGTTTCTTTCTCATAGTCTGAGGATGTTGCAACACATGTATAACATCAGAATGTGTTATTGCATGTGTTATAACATCAGGCCAACATCAGTATTGTTGTTTCCTTTTCTATCTAAGGATTTCATCCCATGATCTACTTTTATTTCTTCTCTTAGACTGATGATTTCCTCTTCCCATGAATTACTTGCAAAATCATAAAAATCATGAATTACTACGTGTCCTCAAGTTATAGACTTTATAAATTCTATTATTCATTGACTAACCAAGAAAGATCCCTTCATTGTTTTTGGGATCAAACTTCTCTAAGTGCTTTCAATCATTGAGTATGTAACATGTATAACCAAATATATAAAAATGACTGAGTTTGTGTTTATTACCTTTCTATATTTCATATGGAGTCATTTTAGTACTTGGTCTCAAGTGTACATGGTTAGTATTGTAACATAACATTTTCAATGCTTTTGTCCATAGTCGCCATGTGAGTTTCTGGATATTCAACACCACACTAGCCATTTCCTGAAGTTTCTTTTTTTCCTTTCTTCAACATCATTTTGTTGTGGTGTTTTTGGAGCAGAGAACTCATAAAAATATCATGTTTATCACAACATTCGAAAAAAGTAAAAGTTTCAAACTTATTTTCTTGGGCACTCCTTATTCTAACAATTTTACATGGTTTCCCATTTTTTAATCTTACACAAAGTATATTGAAAACCATGAATGTGTCATATTTTTCTTTAATGAAATCAACCTATATAAACCATGAAAAATCATTTACATGAATGAAAGTATACTTCTGGCCACTTATACTGTCTACCTACATTGGTTTCATAAGGTCCACGTGCAAGAGTTCTAGGAAGAGTATGGTATCAGGGTGTTGAAACACTATGTGTGAGTCTTTTCTTTGCTTACCAAGTTGATATGGTCCACATACACCTGGACTTCTCTTGCTCAGTTTTGGTACATCAGAGACAACACCTGTATTGTCAAATTTGTGTAAGCTTCGAAAGTTCAAATGTCCCAATTTCTGGTGTCAGAGTCCAGTTTCATCTATTTGGGTGTTGTAACACATCAGCTACCGTTGCAACATGTAATAATTGTCAGAAGATCTGCATCTATCAAGTCACATTTGTTAGATTCGTTAAACACTAGACATGATTTTTCCTTAAATTTGACAAGTTAATTTTAGTATAGCAATGGCAGAACATAACCTGCAGCTCTCAATTTGTTACAAACTGGTCAAGCCAATTTCTCTCTTAGTATTCTTGTTGTTTTGGCTTCTCAAAGTGGACTAATAAATCATTTTATTACATGTCATTGCATACATAATACTCCATCAGTACTAAATGTATTAGTCTATTATTTGTTCTTAAAATAAAAAAATTCAAATATTATTCTTTCAATTAAAATATGATAATATCATAATGACTTTTAAGGCTAACACTATAAACTTACACTATTTTTATAAAATAAACTAAATAAACAAATCATTGATAATTCAAGCGACCTTTTCTTAAATCCAAGTGATCTTTTTGTAGACGTTTGCCCCGATTCAATCGAGGGGATCGAATTGATTATAGAAATATGAGTTTAATTAGTCAATTTATTAATGAACAAAAAAAAAAATTATTTAGATGAGTGAATAGATTGACCTTGAAACAACAACGATTAATTGCTATTGCTATAAAACAAGCTCATATTTTATGTTTGTTATTTTTTTCTCAATAATGAGAAATAATTTGAAAGACTTTATAATAATTTACAATGAATGAGGTATATTTTTTGGGAACATATTGTCCACACTTCGTGTCCTCTCTTAATTTAATTAACAAGACTTGTATTTATTAAATGATTGGTTCTCATGTTAAATGAATGACTGTTATGCACCAATTGAGCAAGGTAACTCCAAGTACCAATCTGCTGCTTTAGCTCTCCTCCCCCAGCTGGATCACCTGCACAAGACGTCGGTGTGACCCTGCGTAAAAACTCTAATGCTCAAGTCAGTGGCTATTCTTTTAGAGAGGATGAAAAGCAGACAGATATATATGTATTTCAGGTATCAAAAGTGAAATTTATGATATGCCATGCATTCCCTTATTTATAGATGCTAAACAAAGGTAAAAGAAAGATTTCAAACCTCAATTTGTTGTAACAAACTACTGTACATGTATCCACATTTTCTTATTTACCCTAAAAAGATTCCTTGTCATTTTCTAACCATAATCGTTTCATCCTAATTTTTCGTGTGAACTTACCTGACCTGAAGGTCGGTAAACTCCCCAATGCTAGATATAAAATGCTTACCAGGTCACGCTACTCTTAGGACCCGTGTGTTGAGCTAACACATCTGTTCTTCCAGCTTCCACACCATATATAAGAGTTTTCTGTCAATCCATACCGTAAACCTTTCACCCTGACCTGACCTACTTCACATTAACTCATTCCAAATAGCCCGAGCTACTTTAACTCCGACCTGACCTATACCACATCAGCTTCTTATTTATGATTCGAGCTACGCAGGTCCATCATGACCTATACCTCATCAGCTACACAGGTTCATCCCAACATGTACCTTATTAGCTATGCAGGTCCATTCTAACCTATACCACATCAGCTAGTTCCCCTACTCTATCTGACCTGCAACATCTATTGGACGGGCAAAGTACAAAAACTATATTTGATTATTATGGTTGACGTAGGCATCTCTTTTCAAATTCCACCCCTTGGGATTTCGCGCCCATTACTAAGACTTTAATGACTTAGTCTTTTCAATTGACTATCTTCATCCAGCCATACACGTATCTTCATCTCGTCATCCACGGTTGTAGCTTTCTCTGTCTGTTCGAGTGTCGCTGCCTCCTTATAAAAGTGTTTTTCTCTTCCTATTTTTTTCCCTTTTTCTTTTCTGTATTTTTTCTCTTCGGCGGTCCTCCTCTTGTATTATTTCGGCAACTCTTTTCTTTTCTTTCTTCAACAAGCCAAGTAAGTACTCTAACTCTTGCTATTCATTTATTTTCCCCTTTTTTTTACATGCTTGGTTTATTTCTTGATATCTATCTCTCCTACACCTCCAGACCCCTTGTCATTTATTCCTCATCTTCTTTCTCCTAGAGTTTCTATTCATGAACTAGTACTTGAATTATCAACCCACCATCTTTCTAAAGTTAGGATGGCTAATCCGGCTAATCACCCTGCTTATATAACTCACGTCACCACCCTCTCTGAGATAAGCCTAGCAAACCTTAGGGAGAATGCAGGATTACTTGAGGAATTCAATGTAGTCCTGCCAGGCCCTCGCGACAGACCTCATGACCCACCTCCTGGTTATGTGACTTTCTTTACAGACCAACTAGAGGGCGGTCTTAGGTTTTCCATTCCTGACCTATTCTATCGTATCTCTGAGAGCTTCGATATTCTTCTTATGTAGCTTATTTTTAATTCTTTTCGACTTATGGTTGGTTTCTGAATGGTAGTTAGCAACTTCAAATATGAGCCAAACCATAAGCCATGGCGGGCTTTTTTTCATGCTAAAATTGATAGTCCACCTCCTACTACAGCTGCTACACCTATCTTCTCCTAGAGTCGAGGAAAGCATCCAGTATCTATAGGTGGTGGTAGCTCGAGTTCATCTCAATGTCCCCATCTCAATACCCATATTTTCCTAAATACCTCATTCTTTACCAGCAGCTCGATACTGGAGACTCATGATGGAAAACTCTACGCTGAGTAGCTCCAAGGCGTACCCAACTCCGTAGATCAGCGTATCTTAGGGTCTATGGATTATGACACGAGGGTTTATAATCTTGCAGATCATGCCTCCAATATAATATTCACTTCTTAATGTATCTCATTTATTCTAAGGGTTGGAAATTTTCCTAACCTCATTTTCCTCTAGGCCATGTTGTATCTGAGATCTTTGATGGCCGATCTGCGGTCTGGATTAGCTTCCTCAAAGGAAGATGTGCTCAGACGATAGAATGAAGACCTACAGCAGTAGTTACAGAGCTCTCAAGCTCGTACCGGCAAGTTGGAAGCAAATCTTGAGATAGCCAAGGGTAAACATGCTTTCCTTAAGGAAAAATTAACTGAAATGGAACGAGATAGGAACATCATAGAGAACCAAATATTGAAGTCCATTGAGGAGGCTTCTATCTCCTAAGCCGAAGGTTATGCTGCGGGAGTTCTTGCGGGTCAAGCCAAGTGGGCCCAAGAGAAGGCAAAATTCTTGCAATCTCCAGAGTTCCTTGATCACCTTACCTCTAGGGCTTTGGATTATCTGATCCATGGTTTCACACATTGCCTTACTCAGGTCAAGGAGCTAGGGTATACAAGTCCAGAACCAAGTTTGGACCATGTTGTCAAAAGTGTTCCTCCACTTGACAATAGGTTTGCCCATGCAGCTGACGTAGTTGGTCCTTTGCAACCATCAGTTGTACCTACATTTCTGGGAGATCATTCTGTTCACTCGTCTCCTTCTTCTCCGACTGCTGTTGTCCCTTAAGATCTTTCACCCAAGCCTACCATCAATGAGGAGGAATACAGTTTTTCCCATTCAAGGAATCCAGATAATGAAGATGTTGTTTTAGAGCCCCTCAATATTTTTGATTATGGGGTAGAATAGGCTATGTACATCTTTGTAACAATTTTTTCTATAATAATATTATTTCACCTCCATTGCTTCTGAGTTTTGTTTTATTTTTCCAGCACCTGCAACTTCCACAGTAATTTTTCAATAGCAATTTTAAAACATGCATATCTTGTTCAAGTTTCGTAGCCGAGCTATATGTGTCTTACCAAAGGTATTCTTGTTTTCTAAAGTACGAAAAGATAATCCAGCTCAGTTGGTCTTGTTTTTAGATTTTTTCTTAAATCATTCTCCAAGAAGGTCGGTCTCTGCAAACCCTTCAAGGAACCCAGTTAGGTCCAGTTCAACTGGTCTTAGGACTTTTTCTTGAATTATTTTCCAAGAAGGTCGATCTCTGCGAACCCTCCAAGAAACCCAGGTAGGTCCAGTTCAACTAGCCTTGTCTTAGGATTTTTTCTTAAATTATTTTCCAAAGAGGTTGATTTCTACGAGCCCTTCAAGGAACCCAGGTAGGTCCAGTTCAACTGACCTTGTCATAGGATTTTTTACAAATTAATTCATAATAGGCAAGATAAATATATTTCACTTCTTTTTGTAAGAAAAATTCAAGATTACATATAGAATTTCTTCAAATGGCAAACATTCCATGGTCTGGGTATTTTTTTTCCTTTCTCATCTTCTAGCTCATAGGCACCTCCAGTTATCACCCAAGTTACCTTGTAAGGCCCCTCCCAATTTGCCTCTAACTTTTCAGTTTGCTTTAAAGCATTTGCTCGTCATAGCACCAAATCTCAGACCTGAAAATTCCTTATTTTGACCTTTCAAGAGTACCCAACTCGAATCCTACTTTTGTACGCTTCCATCCGAAGGTATACCCTCTCCCTTTTTTCATCAATCCAGTCTAATGTTTTCCTCATGAGTTCATTGTTTTCTTTTTCATCATAGCTTTGGATCTGGTGAGTTTCTATTCTGATCTCGGTGGGTATAACAGTCTTGACTCCATATACCAAACTAAATGGAGTTTCTCCTGTTATAGTCCTTAGTGTTGTACGATATACCCATAAAATTGAGTCCAGCTCATCCACCCAACCACCTTCAGCTCTGTCTAGCCTTGTTTTAATCCCTTGCAAAATTACCCGATTGGTTACTTCAACTTGCCTATTGGCTTGGGGATGGGCCACCGAAGTGAAATGTTGCTTAATTTTCATCTCAGTGCACTAGTTCTGGACCTTTTTCCCTATAACTGGGTGCCATTATCTAATATCAGGTAACGTGGAATCCCATATCTACATACTATGTTTTCTTATAGAAATTTCATGACCTATGATTCTGTAATCTTAGTTATAGGCTCAACTTCTACCCATTTACTGAAATAATCTACTACCACTATCAAGAATTTCCTTTACCCTATTGTCGGGAGAAAAGGTCCGACAATATCAATTCCCCATTTGGAGAAGGGACAAGGTGAGCTCATGACTTTCAGTTTCTCTGTTGGTTTATATATCAACAGGGCGTGCTTCTAGCATTTTTCACAGGTTTTGACCAAATGCTTCTCATGCTCTTTTACCGAGGGCCAAAAGTACCCAACTCTTATTGTCTTACAAGCCAATGCATGAACTCCACCATGGCTTTTATATCATCTCTCATGAATTTCTCGCAATACATAGGCTTCTTACTCTTGTAATAAACATCTCAAGTATGGTGTAGAGAAAGCTCGTTTATATAATAACCATCAATTAGACAAAATCTAGTAGCTCGTACCTGGAATCGAACTACTTCTCTTTTATTTTGTGGTATTTTCCCCTCTCGTAGATATTTCAATATATCTGACCTCTAATCCCCTTTTTCTTCCACTAAGGCCACTTGTACCCCCCATACTATGATGATATGCCATTAACAATGTGATTTTTTCTGGTCTTGTAATTGGTGGTAGAACTTGCGATTTTGGAAAGATAATCAGCCTTAGAATTCTCAGCTCGTGGTATATGATTTAGCTCAATCTTTGTAAATTGTTGTTTCAACTGAGATACTTGTTCCACATAGTTTCTCATTCTTTCTTCTTTGGTCATAAATTCTCCTTCAACCTGCTTCATGAACAACCTTGAATCATAATAGACATTTAGGTGCCCGACTCTGAGCTCTAAAGTCATCTTTAATCCCTTCACCAATGCCTCATATTCAGTTTTATTATTTGATGTTTTGCACTCAAACCTTATGGCAAATTCCAACTCTTTCCCTTCTAGGCTGGTTAACACAATACCTGCCCCACAACCTGATATGGTAGCTGAGCCATCCACATGCAGCAACTATGTCTTAGGACTTTCATCAGTAGATGTCATTTCCTATAGAAAATCTGTTAAGGTCTGTGCCTTGATAGCCACTCTTGGCTGGTAATCTATGTCATATTCGCTCATTTCTACTGTCCATTTAACCATCCAACCTAAAGTTTATGGTTCACATAGTACCTGTCTCAATGGTAGGTTAGTTCGGACCACTATCTTATGTGATAAGAAGTATGATCGAAGTCGCCTAGCAGTCATTACTAGGGCTAATCCTTCTTTTTCTATTTCTGGGTATTTAGTCTCTGCCCCTCTCAACAATTTGCTTATATAGTAAATAGGTTTCTACTAAGCTCTTTCCTCTCTTAGCAGCACTGAGCTAACGGCTAATTCTCCTACTGACAAATATACATATAGTGTTTCACCTTGTACGAGTTTGGTCAATAGGGGTAACACAGCTAAGATATTTTTTAATTCATCAAAAGCCCTCTGACACTACTCCATCTATTCAAATTTGTTAGCCTTTCTTAGGATTTTGAAGAAAGGCAAATTTCCTTCCATCGATCTAGATATGAACCAGCTTAGAGCTGTTATCCTACCAGTGAGTTGTTGAATCTTGTTAATACTATTTGGAGGAGCCATATTCTGTACTGCCTTTATTTTCTCAGGGTTCATCTCTATACCCCTCTCAATTACCATATAGCCCAATAATTTACCAGACCTAACTCCAAAAGCACATTAGAAGAATTAAGTTTCATACCATACCTCCTAAGGACTCCGAAAGCTTCTGCCAATTCAGCAACATGAGTTTCAACCTTTGTACTTTCTATCAGCATATCATCCGCGCATACCTCTATGTTTCGCCTGAGCTGTTCTTTGAATATTCTATCTACCAGCCTCTGATATGTAGCCTATACATTTTTAGTCCAAAAGGCATAATCACATAATAATAAATCCCTATGGAAGTGATAAAGCTTACTTTCTTATGATCTTCAGGTGCCAACATGATCTGGTGGTACCCCTGTGAAACATCCATCATACTTAACAGCTCACACCCCGAGGTATAGTCAACCAACTGGTCTATTTGTGGTAATAGGTAATGATCTTTAGGACAGACTTTATTTAAATCTCAAAAATCAATACGCATTCTCCACTTTTCTTCTATTTTTGGGACCAAGACAACGTTTGACAACCATTTTGTGAATTGGATCTCTCTGATATGTCCAGCCTCCAGCAATTTCTCTACCTCCTTCTGGATAACCTTATCCTTCTCAGGTCCAAAATGTATCTTCTTCTATTTAACAGGTTTATATGTTGGGTCAACATTGAAGTGATGTACTGCCACACCTAGATCAATTCATTTCAGGTCACGCACAGTCTATGCGAAGATATTGGTGTTGTTTCTTAAGAACTGAGTCATCCTGTCTGCCAATTCTGGACTCAACTGTGTGCCTATCCTAGTAGTTTTGGTCACATCCCCTAGTACCAGTTCTATATTGACAATTCCTTGTTTGGCATATATGCTCTTATTCAACTAAAGGCCCTTCTGCCCTATTTATTTTCATAACTTTCAGTGGAGGCTCCTCTTCTGCATTTTGTTCTCTTTTAGCTATTTTTTGCTCAACTTTCCTAACAGCTTCCACATAGTATCTCCTACCCAAACACTAATGAGTTAAACTTTATCCACAGGGAACTTCAATTTTATGTGAAATGTGGACACCACCGCTTGGAATGTATTAAGCGAAGGTCTTCCCAAGATGATGTTATACACAGAAAAAGAGTCAACCACCAAAAATTTAACCATCTTAGTCTTATGCATGGGCTCGGTACCTAAGGATACTGGTAGGATGACCTGACCCATAGGATCTACCACTCTCCCACCAAAATCGAACAAAGCTGTCTCCACTGGTTGTAATGTTATATCCAGATTCATCTTCTTATATGCTTCATAGAACAAGACATCAACCGAGCTACATGTGTCAATCATTACTCTAGCCACATCAAAGTTAGCCACGGTCGCAAGGTTGACTAGCAAATCATTATGCGGTGCCTACAATTCTCTCATATCATGGGGCCCTATGCTTTCCTAGTTCGATTAGAGTCTCCATCTATAGGACCCCCTTCTATCATTTAGATGAAACTCGTTGGAGCCTGGGGATGGTTTTCTCCAAGGGTAGCTCCAGCTCTTCCTTCTTTAATATCCTTTCTATCCAGGTCAATCGGGCTTTTTTTCATTCAATCATTTCCTTCTCCTCCTCCTCCTTTACTCATCCAGCCATTCTTTTATTATCATCCTTTCTATCTCATCTTTCATATGCCGGCATTCCTCTATTATATGCCCATACTCATTGTGAAAATCACAAAATAGATTACACTGGGCTTGGTTGGAGCTGACGAGTGATTATACGGCCATCTCAACCCCTTATGTTTAGCAATAGTCATCAAAATGTGCGCCCTTAGGGCCACCAGGGGAGTGTATTATCTGGGTTCCCCAGGCGTGGGCAAAAAAGGTCGCTCATCCTATTTCAATTTTCTAACAAACCCTCCTACGTCTTTACCGAACTCCCTTCTGTCTCTTTTTTCTATCTTTTTTTTCCTCTATTTTCATCTGCTGAGCTTCTTCCATATTGATATATTTCTTAGCCCATGCTAGCGAATGATCAAAACTTTTAGCTGATTTCTTAGCCAACGACCTAAAAAATTTCCCATCTTGCAAACCTTAGGCTAGGGCATTAGAAAGTACCTCTTAGGTAGCTGAAGGTACTTGTAAAGCAACAGTTGTAAATCTTTTTATGTAGCTTCACAAGGACTCATTATCCTTTTGCTTTATACTAAAAAAGTTAGCGACTTTTTTGGTGTTTTTGAAAACATGCAAATAGATGTAAAAAGGCAGAACTAAACTCATCAAAAGAGTTGATTGAACTAGGGGGTAACTGGTTGAACCAGTGTTGAGCTGATTTTGACAGGGTAGTCAGGAATACCCTACACTTAACCCCATCAGAATATATGTGCAAGAGAGCTAAGTTTTTGAATCTGTACAAGTGTTCCCATGGGTCAGTAGTACCATCATACTCATAATTTAATGACCTGAAGTTGGTTAGTAGGTCGTCCATCATTACTTCCTCAGCAAACGGAATTCCTCTCTTGATCACCATATTCTTTCCCGTCATTTTCATCTTTATCTCTTTTAACTCATTATGCAAATCCTCCAGCTTCTCCGACACATCTAGCTCTTTCATTAGTATTTTACTCCAGTATTCCCCTGTATGACTTTATTCCTGCCTCTTAGAGCGGAGTGGCTTTTCCGGTACCTCTGGTGGCGGTGGTGGATTGACCTCTCTTCTTCTTAAGGATATATCCACCACATTTGAGATTAGATTTGCCAATTGCTCCATGATAAGTTGGCCAGCATTTTCTACCCTAAATTCTGGAACCAAATTTACACAGGGCCTGCATGGTTTGGAGCGGTGGAACTCCAGGTGTTATCGAGGGTGGGCTATCATTCCCCACTTTTGGACCTCCGGATCATGACTGCACCGGATGACTAGTGGTGGAGCTTCATCAGATGTTCCTCCACCCAAAATCCTTTTCCTGCCATTTCTCACGCCTTAACTCACAAATGTTCTCACAAACGATGCCAACATGTTATGCACCAATTGAGGAAGGTGCAGTCCAAGTACCAATTTACTGCTTTGGCTCTCCTCCCCCCATCTGGATCACCTACACAAGACGTTGACATGACTCTGCGTAAGAACTCCGACGCTCAAGTCATTGGTTATTCTTTTGGAAATGATGAAAATCAGACAGATATATATGTATTTCAAATATCAAAAGTGTGACCTGTGATATACCATGCATTTCCTTATTTATAAATGTTAAACAATGGCAAAAAAGAGATTTCAAACCTCAATTTGTTGAAACAGACTACTGTACACGTATCTAAATTTTTTGATTTACCTTAAAAAAATTCTCTGTCATTTTCTAACCATAACCGTTCCATTCTAATTTTTCACGTGAACCTACCCGACCTAGAGGTCGGTAATCTCTCCAATGCTAGATACAAAATGCTTACCAAGTCACGCCACTCTTAGGACCCATGTGCTGAGCTAACACATCTGTTCTCCCAACTTCCACACCATAGATGAGAATTTTCTGTCAATCCATACTTTAAACATTTCATCCCGACCTGACCTACTTCACATTAACTCATTCCCTACAGGCCGAACTACTTTAACTCCAACCTGACCTATACCATATCAGCTTCTTATTCATGATTCGAACTATGCAGATCTATCCCAACTTGTACCTCATCAGCTACGCAGGTCCATCTCGACCTATACCACATCAATGACCAATCACATTAAGAACGTAGGTGCTTTTTTTAATCTTTATTAGAGTGTGAGAAACTCCACATAAGCAATTCAGATCTTCTGTGATATTTCATCTCATATTTCATTAAATTAATACACATGGCGTGCATATTAATAATGCAATTAGTATAAATGTGGTATGTATTGATGTAATGAAATGGGAGATGGATTAACGTTTTACAATTAAAAATAAAGAATCCGGACTGCAACATAATACTGGTAATAAAATTAAGTCAATTGAAATGGACCCGCAGGAGCATAAATATATCGCCAAGACTTACAAAGTAAACAAAAAAACACAATGCAGATGAATGGTATAGGAGCTCTCACTACTTCAATGCAAGTCCCACTAGCTACATTATCTCTTTGATAAGAATCATAAGTGGATAGTTGATACTAAATTTTCACTCATTTTAATATACTGGTCAAGCTTCTTTTTTTTTTTTTTTTGAAAAATGAGTAAATGTTTTATTTATTATATTAAAATTTCAAATATTGATTAAATATAAATAACGACTTTAAATCAAAACTTACAATATAATAAAACAAATTACTATTAACATAAATAGTATCCGAAACTTGAACTCAAAACCTCTTGATTGTTAATCAAGTCTTTTGAAGGCTCAATCTTACGACTTACAAAAGGTCTAACTAATAAATAAAGGGCGGATTTTGAACTCTTCCTAACAAGTTTGGAATTTTTAATTGAGGATAAATTTTGAATGTTCGGATAATATTCCAATGTTGGAATATTCAATTCTTAGTTGGACTTTTATTAATTGAATTTTATTTTTTTTAAATGGGTTAGATTGATATGGTATATGAGGCCCAACTCATAAAGTCTATTTTTGTTAAGATCCACTATTGTTAATTTCATTTTGGATAAACTTGATTTTGATAGTTGATGTAGGCCCAATTCTAGAATGATGGTAATGGAAGGGCTTGGGGTAAAGCACGCAGGAATAAAATTATGTTATGATCTTCTAAATTCATAGTGTGGACACTCACGAATTTAAAGCCCTAGTGATTAATGTTTGAGTTATTGGGTTCAATAATTCATATTAAATTATTGTTCTATTTAGATTGGTTTTGTAATGATAGTTCCATATATGCTCCAATTATCATTGCTTAGATTGAATATAATTCTATTTGTATTTTTATCAAAATTCAATTTAATTTATTCTGACTACACGACTATTTGATTTGTTTGGTTTGGTCAGAATTGTGCGATTTCATTTTTCAGTTTGAAAAATAAATTTGCCTTGATTCATGTATTGCATTTCACTTATATATACATATATATAAATTTATTTTATCATGTATTATATTTCACTAAGATACGTTAAATATATATGATTTATAATTAAGTGTATTTTTAAAAAATTATTTTACACGCTTAATATTTATTTATGCATAAAATAAAAAATAAAACACATCTGGTGGACTGAGAGATCTAACAAACAATAAATTGAATAACGTGTTAGTTAGCAATTTACCAAAAGTAAAATATGGAGGAAAAGTAAGATTATGATTGCTTGTGGAAAAATTTACTGAGACTTTCATCTATGAAAGTTTTTTCTCCAAAACTGTTTGGTTGTAAATTTTCTTTTTCCGAAAAAATGAGATTATAGCCTTTCACTTTTAAAAAATATATCGATATTCAAACATATTTTCATAAATAAAACATGTCAAATTAACTATTATCATTATCTTTTTATATCTCATCTATATACTATTTTCAAAAAATATTCAACATTCCATTATATATTTTCTTAAAAAAAATATGTTACATAAACTGTAATTATAATATTTTTATTTTATATCCAAATAAAATCTCAAAATTCATTTATTTTTTTTAAAATTACTTTTTCTGATTATTTCTATAAATTACTTTTTCTCATTATTTTTTTTGAAATGACATATCTCCAAAAGAAAAAGACAAACAATAACGGTCTTACTAGACATCTAAAATTGAAAGGAAATGGTCAATAAAAATAGATGTACATGTCAGCAAAAGAATGAAAGTAAATGGAAAGAAATGAAAGGATTGTCAATGAAAAGTTATTATGCAAATAACTATTATAATGTTTAGCTATTTATTGGGGAGGAATTTATTAGAGAACACAATTAGTAACTCAAAATCAAGTATAGAAGTATGAATATGTGGCAATATGTAGTAAGAAGAACTTGTCCACCTCCTAATCCATATAGAAGAGAGATTGAATTGTGAAGTGGAAATCGTTTTAAGTAATAAAAGCCTAGTGCACTAAATTTGTTATTCTAATTTCAAATTTTATAGTCTATATCCACAAATAACGCAATTCATCATTCTTGGGGGAAAAAAAATACTTAACAACCCTTAAAAAAAATTCAATCTCTTAAGGAATATCAAATCAATCATTGCACAAATTAGTTATAGCTAGTGATTTATTTATTTTTTTCTTTATAAGTATTTATGGTATATATGCACTAATTTAGGACATATGTTAATTGGTGTATTATATATATTTTCCAATGTAAACAGAAATGGAATATACAAAAATTAGTTTCCTTTTCTTCATGGCAGAAAAAGATGAAAATCAAACCTTAGCCAAGCCTGAAACCAACAAGTTCGATAATCCAAATTATCCCTTTTACCTTCATTATTTCGATCAACCTAGGCTTGTACTCATCACACAGCCGTTGAATGGAGAAAATTATAGCACTTGGAGCCGCGCTATGCTCATGGCTCTCAACATCAAGAATAAAGAAAGCTTCGTTAATGGCACTGTCAAACAACCACCGAAGACTTCCATCACAGAACTCCAACAATGGAGGCGTTGCAACAACCTTCTAAAAGCATGGCTTTTCAATTCAATTTCACAAGATATTGGAGCAAGCATAATATGCAATGAAAGTGCTCATGAAATCTGGTTTGATTTAAAGGATCATTTTTCACATACCAACAATGTTCATCTATTTCATGTTGAAGAAGCCATACATGATTGTAAACAGGACAACATGACTATTGGGACTTACTACACCAAACTTAAAGGCCTATGGGATGAAAGTAATGCATTATGTAGCATTCTAAAATGTACATATGGTGCTATGAAGGATGTTTTACAGTTCTAACAAAACCAAAAGTCCATGAAATTTCTCATGGGACTTAATGAAGTATACTTTACTATTCAAGGATAGATTCTGCTCATGGATCCTCACCTTACCGTCAACAAGGCTCATTCCCTTATTCTGCAGGATGAAAAACAACGAGGAATATCGAACGAATGTGCACCACTGGCTGAAACCTTGGCTTTTGCTGTGAAATACAACTCACGAAGAGCTGAGAGGATTTTCACACCTAAAAATCTGCATTTAAAATGTGAAAGTTGTGATAAAATTGGGCACACTTCAAAGACATGTCGAGCACACCTTAAATGTGATTATTGTGATTGACAAGGTCAAACCATAGATGTCTGTAGAAAGCTGCAAAAGATGAATGTTACAGGCAACAAACCAGATCAGCGAGAGCATAAGAATTTTTCCTCCAAAGTCAATTGATAAGTGCATATTTTGACATATTTTTATATCAAATTCTTTATATTTTTCTTGCTTTATTCTTGTTAATATTATTGTTTTATTAATGTTTTATGTTAGGAAATAAATGGAAGCATGTTTCCAAACTTGTGCAGTTTTTATAATTTGAGTATAACTTCATGATCAAAAGCCCTATGGACCTAAATCTTATTTCATTTGAAAGTCAAGAGATAGAGCTACAGTCCAATTGGGTTATATCTCTTGAGCCCAAATTTATTTTGGGCTGTAATTCGGATATGTTATACCCAATAGGTAATAAACAAGTTTGCTGAAGACAAGATGGTGTGAAAATGTGTTAAAATCATAAAACCATAGGCTGCAAGTTTCTGCTGCTGTTACAGATGGCTCTTGGACAAAACTCGGTAATTTGACCATATTTTCTTCATCTGACCACCAAATTTGACAAAAGATATATGAAAATATATCAGCGCCAAAAGATCTATAATTTTGATTCTCTATATGTCTTCAAAATTTGGTCGTATCTGACCGAAAAATACAATTTAATTCAATGGGTGAGAAATTTGTGTAACATATTACCAACTCATGACAACTGGCATACCACTTGATTAACCCCTCCATTATTTGTTTGGCCTCTAGCTTACTCCAAGTATTATAAATAGGTCATGTATTAAGCTTGTAAGAGGAGGGGGTAGAGGGTTTCTTTAGACTAAGTTATCTAGTTTGTATGTTTTCTAATATTATAAGTTTTCTAGTAGTAATAGAAATACATTCTCTAGTTTCTCTTATATTTTTAGTATTTGTTACTTTTATTATGTCTTTCTAAATTTCATTTTGTTGAGGAAAAATGGTGAACCTCTTGATGGAGGAAGAGGAATGGTTATAAGGGTAGAAAATATTTAAATATGTTGTATTATTGTTTTTATTTTTGATCTAAACCCTACTTGTTTTGTAATGATTCTTGATTTATGTATCTCCAATGGCACAACAAATATTTGGGTTCTTTTAGCTTATTGTACGATTTTACCCCACCGGCTGCTAATGTGAAACCTTGATTTGTTGTTGACGAAGGTGTGCATAAATGTTTGATCCCATAAATAAGTATCGGCGTTAAGAGATAATTTGTAATAGTAACACAATATCATGATTACCTTATTGCATGTGTTACTTGATAATATCTTCTCATTGGAACCTTTATTATATATAGATTCCAATTGTGGCAATTAATAGAGGTAAAAATAATAAATAACTATTTTTCTATCCAAAACTTAAGAGTGGATCCCTAATCCTCAAAACTTTTATTACTTCGGTTTTTCTTTAGTTACATCATACAATAATTGTTCATATATTTTGATTCACATAAACTCCATCTTTTTAGAAATATAAACTTGAATTTTTCAAATAACTTCTGTGTGGATCGACCTCGGACTCACGAGAAATTTATTACTTACTACAACCTGCACTTGGGTTTGCAACCTTAAAGTTGTAGCAAGTTTTTGGTGTCGTTGTTGGGGAAAGCAAGGTAAGTATTCAGTTTTGTTAATATTTTTCCTTTGTAAATATAGTTTGTTTATTTTTTTTATGGATATATGGTTATATGGTATCCTAGTCATAATTCTCGACGTTTAGTAAGAAATAATTCCAAAACTTTGTTTGGAAATTTATTTGAATCATCTCCACACACTTCCACCATAGTTGAAAATGAAAGTGTCCAGTATGAAAATGAGAATTAACAAGTGCGTACCGTGCATTATTACTTGCAACCTCCTCGAAATTCTTCTCATTCTTGTTTCATATTTCCTCTAAATGCAAATAATTTTTGATTCAAGTCAGGTATGATCCTTTTACTTTCTAATTTCCATAGTTTAGACTTTAAAAGCCTTTACTTGCATTTAAAAGAATTTGATGAAGTATGTGTCACTTTTGATGATCAAACTTGCACAAATGAGATTGTTAAGCTCAAATTATTTCTTTTTTCTTTAAAAGATAAAGCAAAAAATTGGCTTAATTCTTTAAAACATAGGTCAATTGGTACTTGGCAAGAAATGCAAGCTGAATTTTTGAAAAAATTCTTTCCAACTCATAAAACTAATCCTTTGAAAAGACAAATTCAAATTTTTTCTCAAAATTCGAATGAAGCTTTCTTTCAATATTGGAAAAGATTTAAAAAAAAAATGAATTCATTCCCACATCATGGTTTTGAAAAATGGCGCTTAATTAATTTCTTTTATGAAAATTTAACTCCTGAAATAAAATAATTTGTTGAAACAATGTGTAATGGTGAGTTTGTTGATAAGGAACCTGATGAAGCCCTAGAATATCTAGATTATTTGGCAGAAAACTTTCAATCATGGCATAGTGTTAATTCTTCCAAAAGTTCTATTAAATCTAATCTTGCTAATAGTAATAAAAAAAAATATTACCTTAGCCAAGAAGATTTTAAATGCTAGGCTTGCTAGTTTAACAAGAAAAGTTGAAACCATGGAACTTAAAAAAGTAAAGGAAATCAAATTTGTGCAAGAGGAAGAAGTTTGTAGTAATTGTGAACTTTTGGAGCACTCCACCAATAAATGTCCAAACATTCCAATACAAGCAAATTTTATAAACACATTCAAAAAAACCTTTTCATTCTCCATATTTTGAAACTTACAATCCGCAATGAAGAAATCATCCCAATTTCAATTAACGAGATGATAACCGTGCCCAACCACTGTATTTACAAAAACCACCAAACTTTCATTCTTATCCAACTCCACATACAAAATCCATTGAGGAGACTCTGCAAGCATTTATGCATGAACAAACAAACATCAATAATCAGACTTCACAAGCTATCAATGAGATCAGAAGCACACTTTCAACACTGACAACTTCTTTGTGTACTCATGAAAAAAGTAAATTTCCTGCTCAACATCAACCTAATCCTTCCACTCAGTGTCATGTTTCTTCTTCAGGTGAAAATGCAGTCAAGGAAGCTAATTCAGATACAACTCTTCGAAATGAAAAAGTTATTGGCAAGACTATTCATCCCAAGGAGAAAGTTTCTAATCCACCTCCAAAAATGAAAAATAAAAATAGTCTTGACGACGAAGGTAAGTGTGAAAATGATGAAAACAAAAATATTTACCTCCAACACCCTTTCCTCAAAGATTACAAGCAACTCAGAAATTGAACTTAAATGCTGAAATTTTTGAAATTTTTAAACAAGTCAAGATTAATATTCCATTATTGGATGCAATCAAGCAAGTTCCACCTTATACCAAATTTTTGAAAGATTTGTGTACAATCAACAGAAAACATCATGTACAAAAAAAGTATTTTTAATTGAAAGTGTTAATTCAATCATTCAATAATTCACTCCACCCAAGTACAAAGATCCAGGTTGTCCAACCATTTCATGTATCATAAGAAACACTATAATAGAGCATGCTTTGCTTGATCTTGGTGCTAGTGTAAATCTTCTATTTTTCTTAATTTATGAACACTTAGGTTTGGAAAAACTTAAAACAACTTCTGTTGTACTCCAACTAGCTGATCGTTCAATTAAAGTTCCAAAGGAAATAGTAGAAGATGTGTTGGTACAAATTGATAAGTTTTACTTTCCAGTTGATTTCATTATTTTGGACACAGAGCCTGTTGCACAAATACATACACAAATTCCTATCATTTTAGGTCGTCCTTTTCTTGCAACTTCAAATGCTTTGATCAATTGTAGAAATGGTATTTTGAAGTTATCATTTGGAAATATGACTTTGGAACTAAATGTGTTTAATATTTGTATGCAACCTCCAAAAGATGTCGAAGTACATGAAGTGGATTCAATTGAGGAACTTGTTCATGAATACTTTACTACTACTAACTCTTCAGATTCTTTGGAGACTTATTTTAAAAGTGAAAGTATTTGTAAAAATACACATATTAATACTATCTCTAAATTTTTGCAGGTACAAGAAAAAAAAATTAGAAGCCAAGGTTCGAAGAACTTTCATCATCAACAGTAAAATCTATTCCATCAAGTATTAAAACTCCCATGGTTGATTTGAAACATTTGACAGTTAATTTGAAATACTCTTTTTTGGGTGAGAATGAGAATTTTCCAGTAATAATTTCTTTCAAACTCGATTCATCTCAAGAAGGTAAGTTGATCGAAACTCTGAAAATGCATAAGAATGCTTTAGGATGGACCATTGCTGATATTAAATGTATTAATCCTTTTATTTGCACACATAACATCTATCTAGAGAAAAATGTTAAACCTTTTAGAGAAATGCAACGAAGGCTAAACCCTAATATGAAAGAAGTAGTGAGAAATAAAGTCATTAAACTCTTAAATAATGGAATCATTTATTCTATTTCTGATAGCAAATGAGTAAGTCATATTCAAGTTGTACCTAAGAAATTTGGAGTTACTGTAGTCAAGAATGAGAATGATGAATTAATTCCAACTAGGACTGTTACTGATTGGCGAATGTGCATTGACTATAGAAAATTCAACTCAGTTACTAGAAAAGATCATTTTCCATTACCTTTCATGGATCAAATTTTAGAAAGAGTTGCGGGACACGAATATTATTGCTTTTTAGATGGATATTTTGGATATAATCAAATTGCAATTGCACTTGAAGATCAAGAGAAAACAACTTTTACATGTCCTTTTGGTACTTTTGCATATCGAAGGATGCTTTTTGGATTATGTAATGTACCAGCTACATTCCAACGATGCATGTTTAGTATTTTTAGTGACATGGTTGAACGTTTTCTTGAAGTCTTCATGGATGATTTTTCTGTTTTTGGTAATTCATTTGATAATTGCTTATCTAATTTAGAAAAGATTTTGATCAGGTGTGAAGAAAATAATCTTGTGCTCAATTGAGAGAAATGTCACTTCATGGTAACAACTGGTATTGTTCTTGGACACATTATTTCATCAGAATGTATTGAGGTTGACAAATCTAAAATTGAGTTAATTGTCAATTTGTCAACACCAAAGACTGTGAAGGAGGTTAGCTTATTTTTAGGACATGTTGGTTTTTATAGAAGATTTATCAAAGATTTTAATATAATATCTAAACCTTTATGTAATCTTCTAACAAAAGACACTATTTTTGAATAGACTGAAAACTGTGAAAATGCTTTTGTTAAGTTTAAAAGAATGCTTACGTCTGCTCCAATCATGCAGCCTCCAAATTGGACTTTACCTTTTAAAATAATATGTGATGCTAGTGATTATGTTGTTGGTGGATTCTCTTACTCCAGGAATTTAATATTACTATTCGAGATAAAAAGGGAGTAGAAAATGTAGTGGCTGATTATTTGTCGAGACTGTTTGTGATAACTCGTTTCAAACCACACCTATTAATGACACTTTCCCTGATGAACAACTATTTAATATTTCTATTTTACCTTGGTTTGCTGACATTGTTAATTTTCTTGTGACAAGAAAGATGCCATCACATTGGAACTCTCAAGACAAAAAGAAGATTTTAACTGAGGTTAAAAAAATTTATTAGGATGATCCATATCTATTCAAATATTGTCCGAATCAAATCTTTTGAAAATGTGTGCCTGATAATGAGATAGGTAATATTGTAAAATTTTGTCATTCAGAAGCATGTGGTGGTCATTTTTTTGAAAAGAAAACTATTGCAAAAATCTTGCAATGTGGATTTTATTGACCAACTCTTTTCAAAAACACTTACACTTTCTGCAAAAGTTATGAAAATTGACAAAGTTAGGGTCCCTTTCAAAGAGAAATATGATGCCCCTACATCCTATCCTAGTAATTGAAATCTTTGACTGTTGGGGTATTGATTTTATGGGGCCATTTCCATTATTATTTGGTTTTCTTTACATATTGGTTTCCATAGATTATGATTCAAAATGAATCGAGGCAATTCCTTGTCGAAATAATGATCATCAAATAGTAATAAAATTTTTGAAAGAAAATATTTTAAGTCGATTTGGAATTTCTAGATCTATTATCAGTGATGGGGGAAAATATTTTTGTAACAAAGTTTTCAGAACTTTAATGAGGAAATATGGAATCATATATAAAGTTCCAACCCCTTATCACCCTCAGACAAATGGACAAGTTGAACTCGCAAATAGGGAGATAAAATAAATTTTGGAAAAAATAGTTAACCCAAACCGTAAAGATTGGTCTCTTAGATTTACCGATATACTTTGGGCATATAAAACTGCTTTCAAAACATCATTAGACATGTCTCCTTATAGGATAGTTTATGGAAAACCTTGTCATTTACCTATTGAACTTGAACATAAAGCTTATTGGGCAATCAAAATGTTTAACTTCAACTTTGATGAAGTTTTAAAATTGCGCAAATTGCAAATCAATGAATTTCAAGAACTGAGAAATGATGCATATGAGAATTCTAAAATTTATAAAGCAAGAATCAAAGATTTTCATGATAATAAAATTTTAAGAAAAATATTTGAGATTTGTCAAAAGGTTTTGCTTTATAATTCTCGATTGCATTTGTTTTCTGAAAAATTGAGATCAAGGTGGAGTGGTCATTTTGTTGTAAAAAAGTATATCCTTATGGGGCGATTGACATTGATAATCCTAGAAATTGTAACATATTCAAAGTAAATGGACAAAGAGTTAAACTATTTCTAGAAAATCAATTTTCACAAGAGGAAATTCTTTTTCTTTCTAACCCTTGTTATGATTAGTGTTGTATATACTCATTTTCTCTTACATTATTTTTTTTCTTTCTTTTATTTTTTTTCTTTTTTCGGTTAAATGACGGATAATGGTACTTCGTGGCTATAAAAGTCGGACTTATCAGTTTCCCAAATAATTGAAATCTTTGTACAGATTTTCTTTGCTTTTCTCATTCTCTTTTCTTGTTCTTTTCAAAATGGGTGACATTTTTCTAACTTTCAAGAAGCGATTTTCTTTTCTTCCTAAAAATATAATTTTGAAAATTTATAAAATTTATAAAATCAGGATTGAAAAATTGAGGATGCTTATGCACAAGGGCATCCCGGAGGACATGCGATGGATAATTGAATCAAAGGTAAGGACAGGTGAGTTTTCACATGAGTTTTCAGGTTTGCTTACTAGATACATGTCTAGTTTTGGTAAAAGCACATATTCAAAAAAAATGAAGGGCGAAAAAAATAAAAGTTTATCATATTTGTGCTAGATGGACTTGCAACACAAAGTGTCGTTCTTTAGGAATGGTCTCTAAAAATTGAGAAGATAAACTTAAATTCATTATGGATGGACTGATTAAGGAGTCTTTAGAACACATTATATTGACTCTTGAGAGCATTCATGTGGATTGATACAACGTGCAATTCTTAATTTATGGGATCGTTTTCGAAATAAATATGAACTTTATAGTTTTAGGAATCTGACATTAAAAGACCATGTTTGCCAATTTATAAAAAAACTAGATGGGAAGCATATCATCTACCCATAGAGGACGTTTAAGCCGTTACTGGATGTAAAACCAGAGGAATATATAAGCCACAATCACAACTACATGTACATACACGTGTTAGTAGGTAATTTTTAAATTTCGTATATGTCCTTTTATTTTCAACCTTTTTGACAAAAGAAAAAGACATGCAATAAATGCATTCCCTGTTCACACCTTAATAAATATCACCGTACTCACTCTATTTTTGCACAACTTATTTTCAAAAAGAAAAAAAAATAAAAAAAAATAGAAGTTTCTTCAACTCGCAAATTTCATTCCATTTGTGTTTTTAGTGGATCCAATCTAGGAAAAATGGTGAGTTTATAAGGGCAGCCAATAACCTTGGTAGAACTTTAGCAGAAAGAAAAATTCATTTAGTGTATGGGGGAGGCAATTTGGGATTAATGGGAGTGTTATTATTTCTGTTTATGTATGAGCTGTCAAAGTTTTGAGAGTTATCCCAAAATCTTTAACAGTAGAGAATATCACAGGTATGACAACTGGAGATGAGCTAAAAGTGTTACATAATCAGGACAGAATGTCTAACATGTTAAATAATGCAAATGCATTCATCATTCTACCTGGTGATTTTGGTACACTTGATGAATTATTCCAAATTGTCTCTTGGGTACAACTCAACATTCACCAAAAACCTATAGATATTCTTAATGTTAATAGTTTTTATGATGGTTTGCTATCTTTTGTAGATCATGCTGTGAAAAAATATTTTATTTCAACTTCTGTGAGAAAAATCATCATTTCTGCTCCGACACCTGACCAGCTGATTGATCAACTTCTATCATATATGTTAGAACCTGATCCAGCATTGGCCAATGTAGATTGGTCCAACAGGAACAATGGTCGAAAATTCAAATTGAATTTGACTCTCAGTCTGTGATACTTATTGTTAATGATTTTATCTAATAGTATGTATTTCTTTTTTTTTTTTTCAGCTTCAGGTGATATCTTTCAAATTCTACTTTCCTATCTTTTTTTGACATTGGGGACAATGTCTCCATTAGGTTGGGGGAGGGATAATTGATATCATGACTTGTATGTTCAATGTGCATTTTTCTAGTATTTAAAAAATAAAAAAATAAAAAAAAATCTAGCGTGTTTTTTTATGGGTCCGGTAAAAGTATGAAAAAAGGTGACTGAGTAAAGGGTAATTATAACACTTTTGAGACGCATCCCTAATTTTTGCATAACATGGCAAGTTTGTGAAGTTTTTAACAAATGTTTGTGAATTACCAAATTTTTTTTGAGTTGTAGAGGTTCTTCCAACTTCAATGATTAAAATTAAGCATGAATAATATGGTTTGATTGATGATAGGTGTTGTTTTAGACTTTGATGTTGTTATTTGGTTAATATATTTTTGCGATAATTATACTCAAATTTTATTTTGCACAAATAGTTATGTTATTCAGTGTGAAGACAATCATGTCAAAATAGATAGTTCTTATGCCCTTGCTCTAATCATCACTTGAATCTTCAACATGTAAGGATTGAGTATTAGAACTTTTACTTTTGGTCTGTCGAGGCGAACGACTGATAATGCACCACTAGAAAAATGATTAAGGTATTAGGCTTTCTAGCACCATTGTCAAATCAGTTTGTTCCCCATATGATGTTTCAAGGAAATATCCCTCTAGTAAACCATTTTGAGCCTTATAATAAATAAATATTTTTTTGTAACCATATCTTTTTACCTATCCAAAATACACTATTATCCAACCCTTGTTCTAAAAATGATTGGAGTTTAAGAGGCATTCAATTGACAGCTTGAACTTACAAAAGAAATTCAGGTTAGAATAGAAAATAAGTGTGGAGGAGTTTTTTTTAAAAAGAAAATAAAAAAATAAAAAAAAAATAGAAGAAAAAAATTACAAAGTGCTACAAGTTGCAACTAAAAATGAGATGTTGCAAGATGAATAAAATGGGTCCAATTCAATAACAATAGAACCCAGTGAGAAATTTGTAGAGTTTGAGAATTCTTCATCGATAAATTCTATGTCTCTAATTCCATGAAGTTTTTAGAACCTTTGTTGTATCCTATCCTTTTATTTCTTAACTACATCACCACCATTTAACCCCATTATAACATTTGTTGAAAACCTTTTGATTTCATGTGGTGCCTTCAGTATAGTGGAAATTTGCACTAAAGGAAAAGTCTATGATGTTTAACTTTTCTGTTAGAGATTGGGTGATGATTTTTGTAAGGTTTTATGAGAATTCACTTATTTGGAGCATACATAGTTTCATCACTATTGACATTAACTGTCCACACACACACTTAAGTATGCTTATTGTGGAAATGTATTGATTTTTGAATGACTAAGAGTTAAATTCAACACTTATTTGATTTTATTTCCATATTACTTTGTTGCTTCATGAGAATAAAAGTTAGAATATAGTTATTATAGGTGTTTGTAGGTATCACTGTTAGAAACCTTCACGAGACTATAACTCATATTCTATGGGCCACCTAGGGATTTAAAGGCTTGTTGTATATGTTAAATGCAATCATGTTTTCCTACAAAAATGGATTAGTTTATGTTTGTTTTATACTTGCTCGAGGACAAGCAAGGGTTAAGTGTGGGGGAATTTGATAAGTGCATATTTTGACATATTTTTGTATCAAATTATTTATACTTTTCTTGCTTTATTCTTGTTAATATTCTTGTTTTATTAATGTTTTGTGTTAGGGAATAAATGGAAGCATGTTTCCAGACTTGTGCAGTTTTTATAATTTGAGCATAACTTCATGATCAAAAGCCCTATGGAACTAAATCTTATTTCATTTGAAAGCCAAAGAGATATAGGTACAACTTTGATGTTGGAATCTTAGCCCAATTCAGTCTTGATGGTAGCAGAAAATTCATCCAAGTAGTTGCACAAAATGAATCACCAAAATTCGGATCAGAGTTCAGCCAATATTGACTTATTTTACCAATTGGGTTATATCTTTTGAGCCCAAATTTATTTTGGGCTTAAATTCGAATATGTTATACTTAAGAGGTAAATAAACAAGTTTTTAGAAGACAAAATAGTATGAAAATATGTAAAAATGATAAAAACATAGGCTTGAAGGAAGCTCTTGGACATAACTCGGTAATTTAATCATATCTCCTTCATCCAACCGCCAAATTTGACAAAAGATATATAAAAATATATCAGCATCGAAATATCTATATTTTTTAGTATTTACGTATCTTCAAAATCTGGTTGTATCTAACCAAAAAATTCAATTCAATTCAATGAGTGAGAAATTTGTGTAACAACTTACCAACTCTTGGCAACTAGCATACCACTTGATTAACTCCTCCATTATTTGTTTGACCTCTAGCTTACTCCAAGTACTATAAATAGGTCATGTATTAAGCTTGTAATAGGATAGGGGTAGAGGATTTCTTTAGGCTAAGTTATCTAGTTTGTATGTTTTCTAGTATTGTAAGTTTTCTAGTAGTAATAGAAATGCATTCTCTAGTTTCTCTTATATTTTTAGCCTTTGCTACTTTTATTATATCTTTCTAAATTTCATTTTGTTGAGGAAAAAGGTGAACCTCTTGATGTAGGAAGAAGAATAGTTATAAGGGTAGAAAATATTTAAGTATGTTGTATTATTATTTTTATTTTTGATCTAAACCCTACTTATTTTGTGGTGATTCTTGATTTATATATCTCCAATGGCACAACCAATACTTGGGTTCATTTAGCTTATTGTACGGTTTTACCCCACCAACTGCTAATGTGAAACCTTGATTTGTTGTTGACGAAGGTGTGTATAAATGCTAGATCCCATAAATAAGTGTTGACATTAAGAGATAATTTGCAATAGTAAGACAATATCATGATTACCTTATTGCATGAGTTACTTGATAATATCGTCCCATTAGAACCTTCATTATGTATGGATTTTAATTGTGGCAATTAATAGAGGTAAAAAGAATAAATAATCATTTCTTTATCCAAAACTCAAAAGTGGATCCCTAATCCTTAGTACTTTTATTACTTCGATTTTTCTTTAGTTACATCATACATTAATTATTCATATATTTTAATTCACATAAACTCCATCTTTTTATAAATATAAACTTAAATTCTTCAAACAACTTTTCTGTGGATCGACCTCGAACTCACGATAAATTTATTACTTACTACAACATGCACTTGGGTTTGCAACCTTAAAGTTGTAGCATCAATCACGTAAATGCCAATACACCATTCACTCTCACAGCAGAACAATATCAAAATCTCATGACACTACTTAGCGGGAATAAGTCCAGTTATATGGCCAACCATATCGATAGTGCATCTGCCATGAGTGATCTCTCAGGTACATTCTTTTATGCTTTTATTATTGACAAAGAAATGTGTTGGATACTCGACACAGAAGCCACAGATCATATGGCTTACTCAACTGACTTGTTAACCACAAAATCTCGTGTTGCCAATCAAACTGTGCATCTGCTTAATGGAGTCATTGCCATTGTGACACATATAGAGAGCATTCATTTTTCCAATTTCACATTACATGATGTGTTCTGTGTCCTTTCTTTTAAATTAAACTTGATTTCCATTAGTAAACTTCTAATTAATTCCCACTACTTTGCCACATTTACTAATAATACTTGTATGCTACAAGACCAACGATCAGGGAAGAAGATTGGGACGGGAACTGAGTGAAGAGGACTTTACTATCTTGATACTCCAAAGCAAACCAGATGTCATGTGGTCACTTCGCCAATCTCTTATTCCCCAAAATTTTGGCACCAACGCCTTGGGCATCTATCAAATAAAGCTTTTAGTTTGCTCTCTCATTCTATTAGGGACATAAAATATATAATATTTCTGATTGTTTAATCTGCCCATTAGTTAAACAAACTCGTTCCCCATTTTTATCAAGTTCTATTCGTATTAAAGCACATTTCGAGTTAATCTATATTGATATTTGGGGAGGGAACAATGTTCCTTCAATTACAAAAGCACATTATTTTCTTACCATAGTTGATGATTACACTCGTTGCACATGGACATATTTGATGCGTCATAAATCAGATACTCATTTATATATCACCAAGTTCATCAATTTTGTTGAAACACAATATTGTTTGAAAGTCAAAGTTTTTCGAAGTGATAATAGACCTGAATTTATAATGAAGAATTTTTATTTAGATAAAGATATCATTCATCAAACTAGTTGTGTCCCCACTCCACAACAAAATGGAATAGCTGAAAAAAACACCGTCACATTTTCAATGTAGCCAGATCCTTATTATTCCAAGCCAATCTTCCCAAGAAATTTTGGGGAGATGTCATCCTTATTGTTGTCTACCTCATACAAACTCTCACACCCCTTATTCAAGGAAAAACACCTTTCGAAATGCTATTTCACAAACAGCCCATATATGACCATTTGCGAGTATTTGGCTGCTTATGTTTTGTCTCAACACATCACCAGCGTCCGACTAAATTTGATCCTAGAGCTACTCGTTGCCTTTTTTGGGTTATTCGTATGTTCAAAAGGGCTACCGAGTCTATGAACTCTCAATTGGTAAGATTATTATTTCACGTGATATGATTTTTCATGAGGATATTTTTCCTTTTCCATCTTCTGTTGCAGAATCACTGCAAAAGCCTCATGTTTTTTTCCAAATACTGAAGTGTTACCACCTGATCATATCTCTCAAGAAGAACTTCCTTCTTATTCTAATAGTGAAGCCTCTTCCCAAGATCTTTCTTTACATACTACTTCTCCACCCCTTGATGAACCTACTTCTACCTTGTCTTTGGATGCACAAATACCTTCATCACGGCCGACGTGCACTACGACAATACCTGGTTATTTGCGTATCATGTTGGTATTTCTCTTCCTTCAACAAAATTCCCAGCATCAAACTCAGCTTTGGTCGAAGCTACAGGTATTACTTACCCTTATCTCGTGCTCTTTCATATGATAGATTATCTCTCAAACACCATGCTTTCACCAATTCTCTTTCAGTTGAAAAAGAACCATCCTCTTTTTCCCAAACAGTTTGTGATCCTATATAGCGTCTCACTATGCAACAAGAACTTGATGCTCTCAAAGCTATTGGCATATGCTCTCTACAACCATTACCTCTTGTAAAGAAGCCGGTTGGGGGCAAATGGTATACAAGGTTAAACTCCACAAAGATGGTACAGTAGAACGGTATAAAGTTAGATTAGTAGCAAAGGGATATAACCAAGTCGAAGGTCTAGACTACCAAGAAACTTTTGCTCCTATTGCAAAGCTTGTGACAAGTTGTCTTTTTCTTGCCATGGCTTCAATTCAACGTTGGCATCTTCATCAACATGTCTTTTTGCATTGAGATCTTGATGAAGATGTTTACATGTCTTTACCTCCTAGTTTCGGATAAAAGGGGGAGACCCGAGTTTGCAAACTTCACAAATTATTGTACGGCCTCAAACAAGTTTCGCATCAGTGGTTTATTAAACTCTCTACTACTTTAAAAAAGGCCAACTTCAAACAATCAAAGGCTGATTAATCTTTATTCGTCCGATCCCAGAATGGTATATTCACTACTCTCCTCATTTATATAGATGATGTCATCATATTGAAGATACCAAATCATTCTTGAAAAATCAATTCAAATTGAAGGATCTAGGATAATTGAAGTATTTTCTCAGAATAGAGATTGCACGGTCTAAAAAAGGCATTACTTTTTCACAAAGAAAATATGCTCTCAAGATTCTTGAAGATGTTGGAAATCTTAGTGCAAAACCAGCTTCATTTCCCATGGAACAAAACTTATCTCTTAATAAGTTTGAAGGTGAATACATCAGTGATCCATCCTCAAATCGAAGACTCATTAGACACTTAATTTATTTGACTATCACACGACCTAACTTGGTATATGCAGTCCATATTTTGAGCCAGTTTATGGACAAGCCACGGATACCATATTTAGAAGCCGCTCATCGTGTCTTGCGATATGTGAAACAAACACCAGGGTAAGGAATATTTCTCCCAACAAAAAGTTCAATCCAAATGAATACTTTCTGTGATGCAGATTGGGCTAGGTGTCATGATACTCGACGATCAGTTACTGGATACTGTATATTTCTTAGGAGTTCATTAATTTCTTGAAAAACCAAAAAGCAAACGACAATATCACGGTCCAGTGCAGAAGCCGAGTACCGATCAATGGCTGCCACCTGTTATGAAATTATGTGATTAAGAACAATTCTACAAGATTTGAGTATTGAGCATTCACATCCTATTAATTTACATTGTGACAACCAGGCAGCGCTTTACATTGTTTAAAACCCAATCTACTATAAGCAAACAAAACATATAGAAATTGATTGTCATCTTATACGAGAAAAAGTTCGAGAAGGAATGATCAAGATGACTCATGTATCTACGTCAGACCAACCAGTGGATATTTTTACAAAATCATTGAGTTATTCACAATTTTCGACTCTACTTGACAAGTTAGAAATTATCAACATACATTCCAAACTTGAGGGCGAGTGTTAAGGAATGTCAAATCAATTATTACACAAATTCAGGCATATCATTCAAATCTGATAATCAACAATAGTTATAGCTAGTGATTTGTTTTCATTTTCTTTGTAAGTATTTATGGTATACATGCACTAATTTAGGACACATGTTAATTAGTGTATTATATATACTTTCCAATGTAAACAGAAATGGAATATACAAAAATTAGTTTCCTTTTTCTTCACAATTGAAGACCACCCCTCCCCCAAGGGATTGAAATATTTGATGCTAAGTAGGATTGAGTTAATAATGGACCAGAAATATACAATGCCTTGAAATCCATGGCTCATGATCAGTTCATCAGAACGCAAAACCACCCCTTGATACCCAATTAATCTGCAAAATTGAAATGAAAATCCTTGTACATTTTGGCTTTTATCAACTGTATTAAAGGTCCACAACTTTTCCAGGAAGAAAGCAGGTAATTTTGATAGAGAACAATAGGAGAAGGAGGTGCCATAAAACTAGGAAATAGGACTTGACCTTTACAATAACACTTATTTTTAACATATCGATTTTTATTTTTTATTTTTTTTTTTGTTCAATCGGGAGTTTGTTGAGTCAATGGAGGATTTTAAGTCCATTTCAACACCTTTGACAAAGACTACAAGTTTATTTTTTGTTTATTTATTTATTCTGTGAGTGAACTCCATTACACCAAAATATCAATAACTAATTCAATAAAATAATTACTAACTGAGCTAATTAATTACAATATTAATGAGATAACAACATTCACATATACATTGAGTGGGTCAAAAAACACGCACACCTCTGATAGAACTTGAATTGAATGAAAATAATACATGAGAATTAATGAAGATAAAACTTAAGTTTCTAAACAACTAAAAATGAGCTCATTTATTCTTCTCTTTATTGTTCTCTTGATCTAATTCATAGTTTTAATTAAAGAAGACACGAAGGCTAAGACGTGCAGAAAGATCCAAAAATAAAGCAACGGAAAAGCAAAAGTTGTGAGCCTAGAGGCCCTGATCTATGAGATAATCAGCCAGCCTTTCCACAACCATGTTGCACTGTCCTGGTGTCACAGGATCCTCATAGAGGCCAAAAACCAGTGCTTGGCCAGTCTTCTTAATTGTAATTCCACCAGACCCCTGCCAAAATCATTCAAATCCACCATTTCAAAACACATATATGGACCCTTCATTCAGCTATAATTAGATGGTCATTCAAGGATTAATTAAGCAAGATTCAAGATTGACATATACTATATATGTGATCATCACTATCTACATACAATAGTTTCAAGTTTTTTATGCACATTATATGGAAATATAAATACAAAATTCATCAACCCCTTCATTTGAAATTGTCTTTCTATATAAACCATAATATCCTTCTAAGCCTCCAAGAATAAGAATTCTGACTCCTTCCCTAATTAGTAATATTTAAATTCAAGATTTTGAAGACACATGCCAATAGATTTCAGAGTTGATAACAACTATAAGTAACAAGCATAAGAAATTGTACGCATTACAAAGAAAATGAGAGAAAAAAGTATAATAAGCATTACAAGCAAAAGAACCATGAATTATAAAATTCAAAAAATAACTCACAACTTTAATGTCAAGTGGTAAGGGCGAATTCAAGAATGAATTGAGACAGAAATTTAGAGCTACAAGTATCACGCCCCGCTCTCCGTGGCGGGGGTTTGAAAGCAAGATTCCACACAATAAATTATAAGTTATGTTAGCAATTATTTTGCACTTGTCATTATTTTATAAAAATGATTATTATAAGTTGTTAGAATAATTCATTACAATTCCTAATAAACTATTTCAATTTTTCTCCCACAACCATCGTCGGTGCCACATCTAGTTCATCAATTAAGGAGGAGCAATGATAGAAAATGTTGATTGAATTTGTATAATGAAAACCTTCTTTCCACGAATGACAGCATGGGGCTCTCCTTGGATCACCATGTACTTTGCTCCTCCAAGGTGTAAGCCTGTCGGGGCCAAATGTCCCGGCTCGTTGAAATCAGTCAGTATGCCAGTGATCTCCGCTGGCTTCAGCTGCAACCCCCACAAACCCACAATTTCAGAGGAAAGGAAATAAATAATGTGACAAAATTCATTGTGGATCAAAACTAAATAAAATTGCAACTCAATCCACACTATATATATATATAAACGAGAGATATAGCAAAACAAATCGACCCAGATCATAATTCAGTATTGAATCGTATGATTTCATGTGTTTTTTCGGTGTCCGTTTGGAGCACACGGACATTCAGTCTGTGTGGGAGAGAGAGACACAAAGTGGATGAGTTTGTATCTAGGGGATCAATATATACAAGTACAAAAACAAGACCAAATCTACAGGTGCAATAACAAGATAACATATCAAGAATGCAAAGATCACATAAGGTGATACACTTACGTCATAAGCAAGTGCATGCATCTCTCTCTCTCTCTACACACACACACATGTAAAAGGTCAAATTAACCTGAGGGAAGGTGGAGCTTTGAGCCCAGATGGCACCGTCGAGTCCCATGATGGCAGCGGCGGAGAGGCGGTGGCCCGGCTGCCCCTCGATGTCACACATCAAATGATCATCAACGTACGTTTGCCACGACATTTTAATTCCTTTAATTTCGTCACACACAGACAGACAGACAGACAGACAGACAGATAGAGAGACACAGAGAGAGATGTGAGTGTGTTTTGGTTGAATAATTGAGAGAGGGAGTAATTGAAATAGTAAAGAAAGGAGTGAGTGGTGAGAGGCATTGCATGATCCTCTCCGGACCGCCCATAAACGCGTCAATTACTGTCCATTCAACTCCGCCTATATTTCAGCCAAACCATTACTCATGCATCCCTGTTTTCCTAAGTCGAGTAGTTATTATGTAACACTATATAGGGATGTCAAATAATTGAGTTGGGTCTAAAAAAGATATTTTTAAAATTGAATTTTAATATTTTAAAATTATGTTTGAATTTAATTGTTAAAATAATGAGTTTTTATAACTAACTACGAGTCCAAACTCGAGTTATTTAATATTTTTATACGTATACTTATAAAATATATTTGTACATTGTACTGGTTGTACTTCTATCGTTTCATAATAATACTAATATTACTGAAGGTTAATTGTAATATACCCTTCTGCCAAAAATGAAATGTTTAAATAAAAACTCCCTATAAAAAATTAAAAAAAAATGGTGTCATTTAGAATTCTGTTGTTTTAGAAAAGTTGCATACGAATATCCTGCTCAAATTAATCCTGTATTTAATAGGAAAAGGACTAAAATACCCTCCCCTGCTCTATATATTTATTCTTTTTTTTTCTTTTCTTTTTTTTTTTTTTTTTTTTTTTTTTGGGTGGGGAGAGGGCGGGGGTGGCGGGCTAAGCGCACGTGCATTACACATCTCTCCTTAAGGGTGTCTTCTACATCTTCTTTAAAATCACAAGATGTCTAATAAATCTTTTTTAAGAGGAATTATTTGAATATTTTATATTTCACAGGAAGTATATTGCAATTTTAAACTACTGAAAACCGAGAAAGAAGTTTAACTGGAATGACTAGGCTCGGGCTCGGGTATTAGTCCTGCGTGCACATTGGACCCGTCATTGTAAAGAGGGTAAAGAACGGAGATTTTCCTACATTTTGGGTGAGCCCAATTGACACATTTACCGAAAACAACAATGCAGTATTTTGCATTATTATTTTCTGACATATTAAAAGCGTTTCCAAGCAACACATGTTTAATTTCTGTTTTACATGTAGTCTTATTAAAATTTATCAAACTTCTCTAATCCCATGGGTTCTTTTACTTATATAAATAAAAAATAATTAAAAACAAAAAACAAAACTAACTAATGGGCTTGAGCCCATCTGAAGTAGCATATGTTAGACATTGCCTATGGGCTTTGAAAAATTGGTTGGCCAATCTCTTTTTTGCTCTTTAATCCAATAATATGTGATTCAAAAACAAACCACTTTGGAAGGTTTTTATTGACTACTCAGCTACGGCAGTGAGGACCTGAATTTTCAATAAACTTCCCTTCCTCTACTTATTTCCTTTTCTTTTGTCATTCTATTTATTTTGGAAAAACAGAAATTGTTAAGGAGAGACTAAATTTAGATTATTATAGGGCTTCTTTATCCAAGATAGTATGACTTACTTCTATTTAACTTTATTGATTTCTTAATTTTACAAAAAAGAATTGCATGGCATTGTATAATTATATAATCATAAGACACAGTAGAGAGGATTAGAATGACAACCTGTAACCATAAAAGTATACATAATTGTATCGCTTAATTATATCGCTTACAACAATGAAAAGTGACTTATTTTAAATTTCATTCACCCTCCTAAACTTACTATTTTTTCGTTAGCTATTTCCCTAGTGTTCTTCACATGCTTTGTTAGATCCAAAAAGGATCCATAAAGCAGGTACAAACAGAATCAGGCATATGAATGGAGCTTCCTAAAGAGAATGAAATAACCTTGGAAGGCACCTCCAATATTGAGACAGCAAAGAAAGAACTGCACGCCCATGGGGCATAACTCAACTGGTGGATCAATCAACATGTTTCTTATTTCCAACGGTAGGGTGGGGGTTCGAATCCTGATGGGAACTGTTAGAGTAGGATGCCCAACGCCCCAATTAGATTGGGAGTATTATACTCTTTTGCTTTTGTAAAGACAGTCTTATTGGGAATCATATTAATAAAAAGTCATTTTCTTTATCTTATGTCTTGCATTTTTTATTTCTGCACATTAGATAAAGTTCTTACACCAAATTTAACTACGGGGCATGGTCGCGCATATGATGGCGATCATGGAACATGCCTCTAAGGCTTTGGTCTTAAATAAGTTTCGAGTCGAGAGCTTTTTGAGATGGGATATCAAATAGCTCGGTAAGACTCGTATATATAATGCATGTTCGTGTGACGAGAATGTCATATTCCATTGGCATTAGCGTAGAGACGTAAGTGCATGTATGTGGGTGCTTATTAGGGAATAAGTACATCGAATATGGCCCGCAAGAAATTTTTAGTTAGAGGCTTTGCTCGTCGAAATAAGAATTTTTGTATTGCGATAATACACGACTAGTCCTCAGACTTGAGGTACGATTGTAGCCTTGTGTGCATCCTGCAACACTTGGATATATCTTCTGATTGTTTGACAATCACAAAGGGGGTATGTTGGGTGTTGCACTGGTATGCATGGAGGTTTGTCAGTGGTCAACATAGAATTCGACACTTGTTTTTTTTAAACAAGAGAATCTCTTGTGTTTCATAGTTCGTGATTCAAAGACATTGGCCAAGGCAGTATGAATTGTGATTCATCAAGAATCATTGGAACTTGAAATGGGATCACAGTTATTGAATCATTTAGGGTTTCGACTTATAATCCATGTTTTAGATTCAATCAGGAGATTAACTGTCGAAAGGACCGTACGTGTATGATACTCGCAACTAAAATAGGTTTACTCGCTATTTCACCTAAGACTAGTTTTCCATGATTACTTGTTAGGTGTTTTTATGGATAGTGAGATTCTTGGAATTAAGGAGTTGATTCCAAGCGGATTAATTAATTGGATTAATTAATTAGAATAATTATTATTTATAAGTTGCAAATATTGCAAACCCACTACTAGCTTAGTAGTGAACCTAAGAGGGTCACACATCTTTATGGAAAGTAACATTTCTAATTTTAGATTTTATCCAATGGTTGAAAATTAATTAATTAATACTGATCAATTAATTAAGGGTTCTATTTAATTTAATAGTTAAATTAAATTATTCAATTAAGTAATTAAATTATTTAATTTGATCTAATTTGATTAGGAAGCCCAATTGGAGTAAATTAAATTAATCAATTGGATTGATTAAATTGGAATTGAATCAATTGAATTGATTTGGGGATTTTTGAGTCCAAGCCCAAAATAAATGTGGATCACTTAATAAGCCCACTAAAGTATGAAGAGAATAAATTAAATAAATATAATTTATTTAAATTAATATATTTATAGATAAATAAATATAGTGATCAATTTTATGGGATAAAATAGGTCACTAAGATTTAACATAATTATAGTATTATATATGATATATATCTATCTTGATATTATTTGAAGAGTTCAAATTAATATCAACAATGTATGTAAACAATTTTGATGATTAATGTAGTCTCAAATTAGTCCATATACCATAGGAGAGAGAAAAGAGAAGAGTTTTTGGAAGATTTGGAATCCTTCCAAAATAAGGTTCTGAAATAGTTCAAAATTGAAAAACTTTCCAAGAGTTGGAAAAGGATTAAAATTTTAAGTCTTATATATTTGAAAGATGAAAATTACATAATTAATTCAAAAATTTGAGCAAAAATATTTTGTTTAAAAGTCTTCTATTTTTACTCTCCAAGAAAAGAAAAAAAAAAAGAAAAAGAAAATCAATTTCTTATTATTATCTTCATATTATTGTTTCAAAAACTTAAATAATTAATATTTATTGTTTTTAAAAATATACTCCGGTTCTAAATTTGTAAACAATTAAAAGAATACTAGTGAATCCTTTTGATTGGTGTTATTTTTCGTATCGTGGATCTGATAGAGGGAAGACATTTGGATCCCTGCGAGTTCTGATAGTCCAGGATAAGCAATTGATTGCTTCATTCCCTACAACAACCGGAGTGCATGAAAGATATAATCCGATTTTATATTTATTTATATATTCACTTGAATAAGCGCGATCGTTAAAATCGCTTTCGAATCAAAAGGGTTAAATTTATGTTTGATAAAAATTTTAATTTTCCGCTGCGTATACCCCTGCGATTATAGCAAACCCAACAAGAACCTGCGGCTGAATTTCGGTATGGAGCAATCATTGTGCTATCAGTGGGACCTGTGATCCAGTTGAGGCATATCCCGCGATTTACCTCCTCCTAAGTACTTGGGCAGGTGGTTAGGAAGTTTAGGATTAACTGGTGTAAGTAAAAAATTTGAGTATATAAAAAAAAAAAAAAAAAACTGCACTGAAAACTCCAATCCTTGATGGGTCGCATTTACGTGTGCGCCGTCGGTAAATGAATGGTACTATGATGATTCTTTGAAGAACTGAAAACAACAGAGAAATTGAGAAAATTTAAGAATCTAATTCTGAGAACCATAAAGGATTCGGACCCAAATTTGAACCCGAGTTGGATTTAAATTCAACAAATATAGTATATTTCTAAATAATAATGATAACTCTTGAGTTACTAATAACATTTCTCTACATATAGATGATTATCATAAAGGATATTCTCAATATGATATCATAACCCCTTTTATAATTGTTTTGAATAATGAATAATGATCCGCGTTTGGGTTCTCACACTTCCAGAATCTCCGTGGATATATATTGTGAATCCTATTACATTTGGGTTAAGATCAAACAAAAATTGATCAACTGAATTTAGTGTCAAATCCAGACAAATTCCACCTAAACAAACGTTAATAACTCCACATGGTTCGGAAAATATCAAAATGCACTAAGACAGCCAAAAGAATTGCCAGGTGAAAGAAATGCATGTCGGGAGTCTTATATTCAATTCATTTTTCTATGTATGATGGTTTTCCTCGAAAAACAACTACAGCATAAAATCTCAAGATCTGCTACTCAGATCCCCAAGTCAGGTTTACATCTAGCTTGCCAGAGTGAAAAAACTCACTGCTCTTGTCGACAGCAGTTTCGAGAATATGTGCTTAAATACATTATGGGGCTTCCCATTGCACTGAAGAGTTGATAAATAAGTATCATCCACCAAGCCGATAAGATCTTCCCCTGAATGCCACGCCAGAAGTCCTGTCCGGCTGAGGGACATTGCTTGTCGGAGCACCAATTCTCCACCTTGCAACTAGTTTATGACTAAGAATACTAGTTAAGGAAAGAATCAGCAACCAATAAAAACATGCACTGAGCAACTGTTTCAGAGACTACTTAAAAATATTTGCTTGTAACTTCTGCTGTTTTGGCTATGAGATATTTGGGTTAACAGGGTTCAGATAAACAGAAACCAAAATTAGGTATGACCCTTTATTGTTGCAACCATTTTTTTGTCTCTCCCTGCATAAGGAAAAATGCCAGAAGACAAATAATCAAATGATTTCAAAGCTTCCATATTGTGAGAGGTGGTGCACCTGTCAATGTGCAAGCCTGCACAAGCAAAAGCATACATGTTTATGTTTAAGCTAGCAGATTATATATCACACTAAAAATCCAAACAAAAGGATACATGAAGGCGGGCGTCTTCAGTATGTTCCTCCCACCAGCAAGCGGATGCAACACTGTTAGGAAGTAATAAAGATGCCCAGCAATAATACCCAAAAGATCTGGCACAATTGGAGAACCAAAGATGACATCTAAGCAGAGCATTGCCCATGGCAAATAAAATGCCTGAGAGGAAGGGTAAAGTGTTATAAGCCCACAACAAAAGAAGAAACCATAAAAAATTGTTCTACAGGTCAGAATCCAAACAGGAAGTAAATTACCTTAAGAGCAACAAGACCATATATGTTGATATTGGCATTTGGGAATTCTCTACTCCAGACATACAGAAGCATGAAAACAAGCGATATCCCTAAAAAAGGGGACCAGAAGTAGGGTATGGCAGATAAAACCTAAACAAGCAGGAAAAAGGTAGAAGCCATAAACAAGATGAAATAATAAATAATACCGACATAGCCAGGCAAAAAGTTCTTTAAATGAGTGAGGACACTCAAGCTGAAGAGAATGATATGGTATAGGAATTGCTAATCAGAAAGGTGAGGAGATATATATAAACTAAGAAAACAAACACCAAAATAAGTCATATTTAACCAACTTTCACTGCAAAAGAAAATGTCAAATATATATGCTTTGGGCATATGAACTGTCATGGCATGGTGCTTTTAAATCTTCTCTATGAAGACACAGAAATTTAACTGGGGCATGCAAACGCAAACGCAAATACACGCACATGCACACCCAGACAGAGTCTTACATACCAATAAAGAGAAAGCTCCAAACAACATCATCCACAAGAAATCAGCTGTGCGTCTTTGGAAAGGTCCATTTTCCAGTTGAACTCCATATCTTGCTCTACAGAAACAAGAAGTAATATTTAAGGTATTATTCCACTAAATCTCAATCTAGAAGCATAGCAAAACTAAGTTGCATAAATTTTTTTGGCAGTGCTGGAGGCAAAGCATAGGAATAAAATTTAAATCTTTAATCATGTCAAGATCTAATCAGAATTTATTGTAACGTACATCATTAGGAGCCGAATCCCAAAATTGATAGAAAACGTGCCAAGGAAAAAGAAGTTGGTAATTAGTCGCCACACCTGAGGATAAGATTGAAACAGTATCAGAGAATCTACATTTTGCCGAAAATATGCCCAAAAGCACCAATTCCCAAATTAATTCCCATAAATAAGTTCTCAATCATTAGTTCTGTATTATTCTCAAATAGAGAGACTGAGAGAGGAGTGTGAGAAAAGAAACCGGGGATGGGAGAGGTAAGTCTCACACATCTTATATGAGAAAAAAATCACATGTGCATTTTATGAAATGAGAATTGCAAAACTTTCTTTTACATAAAATCAAATCTTTGCACATATGCTTTTAAATTCATCCCCTGTAACTGTAAGCAAGGAGTCCAAGGAGCGACCAAATAGCGTCTTTCACAAAAGCCACTACAACTTGCCAAAAACACAACTTAAGAAGATCAAGAAGTCAACCTGCTTGAGTAGCCAACGCTCACACTAATATGTTTTTATATTTTCATTTTTTTTTTTAGTTGTCATAGCTAACATCTGCATGCTTGAACCTTTTAGCACCACTATCAACCTAGGTGTGAAGCAGCTTGGGTCTCCTTCCCTCTGTTCACCATGGCTGTACATCAATGCAATCCACTCTTTCCCTGCTTCACAGCCCACACCAATACTTGCTAAACTCTACATCACTCTATCCCATGGACTGCAACCTCTCTTGGAAGTCTTAAGTGTGGACATTCAACAAGGAAAGACCCTCACCTCATGCTTTTTATTGGCTATGACAATTGAATTTCAATATAATTTTCTATTTATCCCATTTGGGAGGAAAGGCAAGGATGATGGCTTTCATAAGTGTTTGGTTAGCCCTTCCCTTTCATGAGTTTCTTATATTTTTTTAGTTTTATTCATGTTCTAATTTTTGTCAAATATAGAGAGGTAGTAGTGCCAGACTTGTGACAGAAGATAGCCACAACTCACCTTCTCAATATGAAGGCGGCTATGGAGGTTACCAACACTCTCTCGTTGCTATTGGAGTGTGAATCTCTCTCTCTCTCTCTCTCTCTCTCTCTCTCTCTCTCTCTCTCTCTCTCTCTCTTTTTCCCCCTTATTTTTGCATATAAATGAGCAATTGAAAAAGACTATGTAGGCCTATCAAAGGCTACATATGTCATATCTCCTAAAAAGTATCTGTTCACTTCTTGTGTAGGTTCTTGAGTACAATACCATGTTCTGGATTGAGTTCCATATTTCTTAGTTTTCTACAGAAAACATTTCTTTACCTCAATGTGTAGCTACTCATGCACTATACTCTGTCATTAAGTAACAGATAGTCATTGATCATACATTCAGATAATGTTCCCTTCAAAGATCTCTACTCTGAATTAGTAGCATGGTCAGTTGTCTCCACTCTGCCCACTGTAGCCCCTATCTCTGAAGATTGCATATCATCTAAAGAAACACAAGTTAAAGTTCCAGCCCTGTTGATTCAGGATGTCTCCCATGGTACCCCATGTCTAATAATCTAGCTTTTCCAGTTTTTATTCTCATTGTAATCAGAAGTGCCTCCAAATTATGATCTTACCAATGGGCAGTTTTGGCCCCTTTAATAGGACGAGAACTAATTAAAAAAAAAATAAGAAGAAGAAGAAGAGATTACCTAAGGTGCTATTGCATTCTTATGTGGCTTTTTAACTCTAAAACATTGATAATATTTGAGTTGTTGTACATAACCCCATGCCCATGCGCCCATATTAATAGAAAACTTTACAGTTTCACATATTAGTATCTCCACATCTTTGGTCTTAATTTTATTTGTATTATTTACTTTGATATTTTGCTCATAAGGGAGGGTTGATGGTGGAATTGCAGTGGGGGTGGAGTGGGAGTGGGAGTGGGGCGATCACATGTCAAACCAGTAGACGTCGAGTAACCAGTACTACTAAACAGCGGATTGATTGTGGGTCAAGAGGGGCCACATATCTCATCCCTCATATACCTGCACCCCTAACATGTACAATCTCCAACTTCCCCTAAAAGATTTTCTAGGTCAAGGTTCTCTTTCCTGTGGCATTCTGCAACCAGTGTGAAAGCAAGACTGCAGGGATAACAGGAATGTATCACGAAACTCTAACTAAACTTGTTAATACGAGTATTACATTTGTCCTAATGCCACAAAAAGGCCACATAGGTGCACAGAAATATAGGAGATTCTAAACAACAATCAGAAGAACAATTACTTTATTGCCATTACTTTTGTTAACATGAAGAGCTCACATTACAAAGTTAATATGAAATGATAAGAACAATTATCTACTTTTAAAACAACAAAGGAATAATGAACAGCTACTAGAATGAAACATTATCTTCGTATATGTAATGTATGTAAGAGCATTAAAAGGATTGTAGCAAGAAGTAAAACATTTACCTGGAAATGCAAGATTGATAGGTAAGGCACATGTGCGATTTGTCCAGGATGGAGTAGCCCAATCTGACATGCAATGGTTACCAATAAGCATGCAGTCCCATAAGCTTTAGTTATAGGTGGAAGAGACTTATAGAATCTGCACAAGAGAAGAATGAAGATTTGAAATCATCAAATGATAAGAAAATCACTTTTAATGAAGTTTCGTCACTCATCAGATCGCAATCAAGAAATTTGGTGACCATTACTAAATCATTTACCAATCAGAACGAACAGAAATTTGTATAAAAGTAAAATACTAGTTCCATAGTCATAAGAAACAGGAAAACAGGATTCCCAAAGGGATATAGACATGCAGTTTACATAAATTAGTCTTGAATATACCCTTCAATAAGTAAACTTTAGAAAATTCATACTTTAGGAAAGGGCATATCTGTATAACAGCATTAGTGTCAAGAGTAGAAAAAAGTCAGTTTCAGGATTTCACCCAAGTGAGGATGATCCTTGAACCAGTTCAGCTTCATACTAGGCTGTCGGTACTAGTCAAATTAGCATGTACAATAACTGAGATCGAGTTAAATTACAGCAACTCTCGATGTCCCTAGTGACTGTTTCATGTGATTCTTTGCCATGTTGCTGTTTTCCAATCTACTGCATTATTGGAATGTTATTCTTGAAGACTAACCACAAAGTTTCAATTACCGCAAATCTCTCCATTTGCCTAAAAAAGATGCCTATTTGCAGCATATGATAATCTGCCACACTTCCCTATCTTTATGGACAAAGATCCTAGATTGCAACCCCAGCATCACCAATTTCCAACAGTTAAATTCACACCAACCACTGTGGTGGGTGAATCATCCCCAATGTCATCCAAATCCCTTAATCTCCATTACTCGGCATTCATCTTTCATGTATGCCTATCAAGCGGCAATAGCATATAGTAGAAAATACAAAGAGATAGCATTAACGGTAAAGAATTTTCAACCAAAAAGCACCCAAGGAGAATAACTTATTCACAACTTGTTTGCCATCATTTATTCGACAACGCCATACAGCACCTTGCTCTTTCTCACACATTCGTGTAAACTATATCCTTCACTTCAACCTTTCTTGTAGTGTCCCAAACATTCTCAAAATTGCAGACTTAACCAATAATTGGTAACCTTAATGAGGCATATTTAACATCACATCTAGGTCAATCTCTAAAGTCCCCTCAATCACAAATTCAAAGCAACATTAACATCTCGTAAAAGAACAAATCTCATTTTCACAACATTTATCTACAAATAACCCTGGCAGTCAACTTACAATTCCACATCCAAACAACAAACGCAAAAATTAAAAAATAAACCAGTAAATCACGAGGTACCCGGTCCCACAACACAAATATCACTCTAAGGCATCAAACATGTTCAAATAGACATTGTAGTCAGAGGCTTAAGCACAGTACAACCGTAAACAAATCAACATACAACTAAAACACAACACAAACACACAGAGAGAACAGAGATGGGAAATTACTCAGCAGGGGAAGACATGGCGAATCTGGAAAATCTGTTGAACTGAACAAATAATCTAAAATAAACGATCTGCAACTGATGAATCTGTATATATATATATATATATATTATAAATAATATATAGGAAGAAGACTTGCTTAATGGTGAAGACAGAAGTGAAATAAGGCCTGTTTTTAGCTGTTGGGGTGGATAAAAGAAATTAAACGGAATCCCAGCAGTAGTACCCAGAACCTTCGCTATAAATCTCGTTGCCGCACGCACCGGTTCTAATTGGTTGGATTTGGTTTGGATCAGTTTCGGGCTCCATCTGAATGGCCCAGTCCTTAAAATGGGTCAGACCCACTCTTTCGGATGTTAAGTTTGGGAGGCAAAATGGTCAGAGCACGTGGGTACAACTTGAAAAAATAAATTGAGTTGGTATTCAAGAATTTGAAGTTGAAAATTCCAAGAATTTGCTTTTACAAGTAAACGAGTACAATGGATTCTTGCAATATGTATAAACACAATTGATTGCTTGTAATATAGGTCATTCTAATGATCTTAAATTAAATTATAAAGAAGAATAATTTTTATTATTCATAGATGAATTAAGTGTAATTCATTTATTGAACAATTTAACAGGTAAAACTATCCTCGATCCACCCACACTCCTCATCTCAACTTGCCCTATGTCTTAAAAAATAAATGCAAATGGAGGGTAAACAGGTACAGTATACCTGATATATTTTTGGCTTCCCATTTAAAAATAGAAAAAAAACTTATTGTTTACCTACTAGTTATCCCACCCACTTACCAACCTTAATATGAAGGCCAGATTGAATGAAAAAAGATACTACATAAAGAAAGTGAACTTGAATAACACTATAACGAATGGCCGTTCGATTATCGTTAATACATTTGCACATTTAAGTCTTGTAGGCTGATAAGTTTAAGCCTGCCAAAGTTGTGTAAAGGTCGACTTTCTCCATAACTAAGGCAGAACATAGAAGGACCACTGCCAACATATTCTTTTAAGGTGGCCATAAAACACGTTAAAAGCGCCAAAATCTGTCTAAAAAGCAATGGAAATAAATGTGTATGGAAAGGCCAAAATATTAAGTTCTTGATAGTCAACTTCCATAGTGTACAACCCTGAAGGAACATAGCCAACTCAATCTGGACCAAGAAGGAGAAAAACTCAGTGCAAATTTCTTTTTCCCCAACAATATGACAACTAGATGTGTTGAGCATTTTGAGATATCCTCAAATTTCTCGAATCCTTAACCATAAAGTAGTTGTTTACGAACTTAGTTTCATCATAATGAAGGCTTCAGCTTTTACACTGACTTTCTAGGTGTGTATATCTGCGATCATATACCATCCATTTCTCTTGAGTATCCAAATTCGTTGATGATGTCACATGTCAGAAACAGACCACAGGTATGCTTCTCTCTCTGTAGCTGTTTTTTCATTCATCCTTTTAAACAACTCCTTTTCATATCCTACAAGATGAAGAACCAACATGGATTATTTCTCATTGGCTGTATAAAAAATATCCATTTTTCATTCAGATGTTCATGTGTACTAGGTACTTCATCCAATCTTCTCGTGTTTATAATTCAAGACAAACAGTGCTGGACATAGAAATAGCAGAAGCAAGTACAGAGACCATAACCAGCGCAGAGAGGGCATTTATATGCATCAAATGCTCAGAACAGAACAAGCAGCATTGAATCAAATTCAGGTAATGGCTCACCATTACTGCGATCCACACCATCCCAGTGTCTCCCTGGTTTGATCCCATAGCGGTTCGGTGCAGCATCCAGTCCTCTTCTTATCCAGCTGTGACTTGGGATCTCCTGGGGAATTATGAAGCCGGATTCTTTCATCTTCTCACTATCACCTAGGTCTGGAAGAACTGACTCCAAATGCTTTTTCTGAAAATTTGACAATAAATTTAGATGAGCATGGGGGAGGGAGGAAAAAAACAATATTTTGTAATAAAACAAAAGCATAACAAATCAAATTCAGTTATACAAATAAAAGGAAGTCAAGTACATTTTCAGTTAAACAAATAGAATAAAAGTCAAACACTCTGAATAAAAATCAATAGAAATAAAGCAGATATGATTAGCAACTTGCCTTGACTAAATGTGCCATGGGATCACCCCATCGAACTCTTTCCTTCAGCATTGCATCAAGATCAGGGTCATCCCTACAGTAGAAATTGCAACACATGAAATGTGTTTTAAATATGAAGAGATCATAACAGAAATTCTCACTAAAGGAGAAAAAATAAATTTATGCACATTGATTATCAGATGGGACAGAAAGGCTGCATGAGTGAAATTAAAGAATCAGCACCTATCACAATATAAAATATTCCATACTTCACAAGAAGGAAAACAGCTATGAGAAGCCGTACCACCATATAATCAAATTAATAATATATGGGCTCAAATTCCAAAAAGCAGTTTAAAGTTTCATTAGTTTTAATTCTTTAAAGAATCAAAAATAAATTTTATTGACATAACACTAAAACATTAATCTACACCATTAGAAACAAGTATCTACATGGATTTAGCCAAAAACCTTGTCTTTTTCACCTTTTGACACCACATGTCACCTATAATCAAATTATACTTATTATACAGTTGCCACACCCATCAGAGATTGTCTTTTGATGCTTGAAAAATTTGTACAAGGTAATAGTAAATCAACCCTGTTGTAGGTAAATAATCACAACGCTTCTAATACCTCCTGTCCAAGACCAAGCATAGAGATGTAACTTGAATAAACATCAAATAGGCAGAACTTGAACACGTAGGCCCGCGACAAATAATTATGCCTTTATCTCTGAAAGAGTTAATATGCAACCCTCAGGAGGAGGGACCCAACATTGCTGGAGTCTAAACACAGAAAAACCGACAAACCAAGTTCAAACACATTACTGGCAATAAGCAAATTTCAATTACTTCTGCTATATAGCTCCACATAGTTCCTTCATCAATCCCCTTTGTGCATGTTTCTCAAAATGGGATGTTTGTATATTGCCAGAATGACACAAGTCAAAGACTTGGAAAAATGTGATGTTTATAGAAGAGCAAAAATCATGAATAAGTGCATAAAATCTGAATTAGTTCATTCCAAATTCAGCAAAATTGCTTTGCAACCCCCATAAGTATTCACTGCTAAATTTAGTGCGACTATGAATCACTTTTGTCTTTAATATTACCTGCTCCGAGCAAATGGTTTATCCTTCTCTGCTTCTATTTCTTGCAATCTAGCTTCAGCTTCCCGCTTCTGAGCCAACCCTTTTCCCCATTCCAGCTTTATTTCCTGAAGGAAAAACATTGGTTCTCACTTGAATACGAAGAATAGTTACCGATATAACATTACAAGGCAAGTAAAAGCACCATTGCTTAGGCTGTATAAATACATATGCATGAAGTTGAAAGAAATCACATCATGAGCACTTTGGAGAATTATATTAGGCAGGGAAAGTAATAATATCTGGAAATAAGAATCACCAGATGCTTGGAACAAGTAATTTCCTTTTCCTATAGCTATATGAACAAATATTGTTTAATTAAACATTCATGTAAAAAACTAAAAATCCAAGTGTAATAACTTGTTTCAATCTAGTTTCCCCTCCAAAAAGATATATACATCAACATATATTTTTGTCAGCAGGGGGAGGAAGAGGTGAAAAGGCAAGGGAGAAAATAACTGTGCCAGGAAAAAGCATGAGCAGCAAAAAGTCAACTACTAGGAAGTCAGGCAATTCAAGTTCTACTAGAAGATACATCATAAAAATCAACATGGATAGAGATTCGTTAACAAGCATAGCAATTGGTATAACTTGGCATGATTAATACCATCAAACTATTAATGATAATCTATTCAGCACAGGATATGCTTCGCTAGATGATCAAAATGTCAAGCATAGCTTTTCTTCTTTGTATCAACAATGAAAAAAATTTGGTTTTTCTAGGACTGTTGTTTATCGAATATAGGGAATTCTAAAACATTCATAAACTTCTTTCTATCATTTGATCCACAAGTTTGCTATCAATATTGCCGGCTCTAAATACCACATTTGATTACCATGCCTTGATGTTATGTGCACCAATATATACAAGAGAAAAAACTACAGACTTTATCAGCAATAGGATCAACAGGGATCATCCATTAACAACTAATGTCGAAGATTGTATATAGCCTTTAATATCCTGAACAATTTAGTCAGCAAACAGTTACAGGCCTTCTTTTGCAGATTTCCAGCCAACAAGCTGGAAAAGACAGCAAAGGATAGTGGAACTGGAGGATTCTACCAGATTTTGAGTTACTACTACTGGCAGATTTTAGTTAAAAGTTTGAAGTTAGGATTTTTCCTTCTTTTTTTTTTCCCTTGTAATCCCCCATTGGCCATGTCAAAGAAAAAAATGAAAGACAGACCCACAAAGCGCTGGCGGGGGTGGGGGAGAAGGGGGAGATGAGGACCATATAGGAAGAGAGAATAAGAAAGAGTGAGCCAATTCACTGAAAATTGGTCAAACATCTTAAGTGCATGAGAACAAAAATGGCACCTTGGGCTTCTCTTCTTTCTTCAGTTCTTTCTTCTGAGATTTGAGAAACTCCTCCTTTGACATGCGTTCCCCTGGAACAGAAAACAGAGGGCAAATAATGTACTTTTTCTTGGTTAACAAATACTAGATGACATAAGAAAAGACTTTTGGCAGACCGGTTATTTTGTGGCGGTATATAGGTTCAGCATCTCGGCCGCTTACTGAAGGATCCATCTCTTTAAACCTACAATAACATGTAGCATTGACTTAATTTGAGCACCTCAAACAAATGAAGAAATGAGAAAATAAACAAAATAGTTATGAATGCAAAATGTAACAAGCTTAGTTCAACAGAAATGCAACTAATTTCAAATTATAAAGAACCTTTGAACTTTAGACTATATGACGAAAAGCCATTATTACCCAGCACATCTAACCATGTAATAAAGCACTAGTTTGTGCAAACCAGAGTAGATATAAGTTAAGCAAAGGAGAGAAGTGTAAAAATAGGCAATAAAAATTCAAGACCCTTTGCAGCAAGGACTCATCTAGTAATTCTTGTTAGAATTGGAAGATATTCAGAGATTTCTCAAGTCTATCAACTCAATGTGATAAAATAATCTCGGCACCAGTTGTTTTGGGTCACAACTATTGATGTGATGGACGAATAACATTAAGCAGGCAAGGAAGGAGGCAGAGAGACAGAGGTAAAGGATCTCAATGTGGAGACCAGTGGAAAAAGAAAGGTGTTTATGAAGGGGAGCGGGAGCAGAAGGGGAGCGAAAAGTGCATGCTGAGGAAGACTAGATAGTTACCTCAACCAATCTTCCTTTTTCGTTTTATCAATTTCATCTTTGACATCTTTACCAGAAACTAAACCAGTCTTTGGATGATGTGAAAACATTGGTGATCCTTTCCGCCCCTTCCTTGGAGGAGAAAGGTCAGAAACTGAAGGTGCAGGATCAGCTGTATCATGGTCATCCAATTTGTGAATTGACTTCCTTACAGAGACAATGGAACCGGATCTATCATGCTTGAGCTTCCTAGGAGGCGAAAGATCTGCTGCCAAAGAGGCACGTGAATCATCTTGATATCTAGAGTCACGACGAGCTCGTCGAGGAGGAGAAATATCTGAATCCATGGCCTTCGGATGTGAAGATATTCTTCCAGGTTCAGGGAATGATGCATGCTTATCTCTTTGCTGCCGTCGAGGTGGGGACAAATCTGTGACTCTATCAGATTCTGAAGCTTCTAGATATGGTTCAGGTGAAGGAGTATCATAACGAGTACTCTGGCTACCTCGAAAATGGGGTATTTTTGTTTCAGATTCTGGAGGAGGACTTCTGTAATGCTTGCGCGGCTGCCGCAGCGGAGATAAATCAGAACCTGCTGGAATGTCGGCCTGTTGTTCAGGTTTGGGTGATGGAGTATCATTCCGAAGCCTCCTTTTGCGAGGTGGAGAAATATCAGAATTCTGGTCTTCAGACTTCATATTATTAGGAATATTAGGTACAGAAATCCAGCCACTTCCATCCTCAGAAATGGCACCAAAAGGGCGTTTAGACCTGAGTTGCTCCAGTCTCTTCATACGCTTGACTTCAATATCTTCATCAACTTGAGGCTTCTCTTCATCTGTAAGGGCATCACAACAGGTAGCCAAATTCAAGAATATGAAGTGTTGTATATCAGAAAAAACATAAATTCTAATTACCTGCTGAATCTTCTTCTTCTTCCTCAAGTTTGACAGGCTTTTGCCAGATGGGATCTTCATCCACTACGAGAACTCCACCAGCATCAGGTTTAGCCTTTCTCTTTTTCTTCTTTTTCTTCTCCTTATCATCATTACTTGTGTATTTCTTAAGATACTCTTTAAGTGAATTTGGCGCTGAGACGTACCCACCATTGCAATTCAAAACAAGTTCTTCTCCTGAATAGTTTAAAGGTGTTAAAAAGGACTTGAGGACTTACCATACTGGAGCCAAATAAAATGGCCCCTTCTTACTTATAGCAAAAGTAGAGATGCCAACAGTTCACCAACAGAACATTTCAGGGGCAAGAGGCACTTCCAAACAATGCCAGGAAAAGAATTAACAAAAAAAAAGAAAAAGAACAAATCCAGTACTTTACATTCAGGACCAATTAATGCTAGCACACAAGGCATACCAGCAATTCACAGCATCCTAGTGCTCAGTAATACAGCACAAAGTGCTCCAAAATACTTCAGAGAAGCAAAGTGCGTACATTGAACACATAAATCACACTTTCCTTACCTTTATATCATTGGCAAGGTACACCTGATCTTGTTGTGTCACAGGAAATTCAATCAATAATTTACAATATTAAGTATATGATCAATATGGTGGTGTATTGTATTTCGAGTTAATCAAAACCACTATAAACTTAGTCCCTAATTCCACCACACGTGATCCAGCAAAACGCAAAATCCCATCAAAGCATCTATCACTAAAACAAAAAGAATCCATCTGTTATTATTTCGGTTACATGTAAGATGGAAAACTTAACTTTTAAGCAATCAAGTGAACTTTATCGTTAAGCAGAGCGCAAAGCTTCGAAAAACATGTAAATATCCAACAAATTATAAAAAAAAAAATCAACAATGTTCGGCCAAGGCATAAAAATTGAAATGAAAAGACAAAAGATTCGACACAATTTAACCAATTTTACTTGCAGGAAACAAAACTAGAATCTATCAGAAATTAATTGAAATTAAAAACACGAGCGGACAGAAAGTAAATGACCGGAATGTTACCTAAGAGCTGGGGCTGAACTGACGGCAGAGAAATGATTGTTGGTCGCCCCAGGCAGGTGATATATGCGTTTTCGGACTCTGTATAAGAGCCTAAGCGGTTGAGGGCTTGGGGAGGTAGTGGGAGTGGGGTGGGGTTAGGGGAGGAGGGATGGCCTGTCTCGGTTAGGGTAATTGACGTGAACAGTGAATATGGATTTGGGCCTTGGGGATTTAGGCTTCAGGGTTGTGGCCACAAGGTAAAACAAGTTCTATTCATGCTTTTCCTTTTATAATTTATTTTGTGAAGGAAAATATTAAAAAAAAATTGTTCAATTTAAATATAATACTTTATTTATTATTTTTTGTACATTTTTAATTGTTTCTCCCCTCAAAATTTAAAGTCCAGGCATTAGTGCTACATATGTAGATATTTGATTTTGCTTCACAAAAATATATGTATTTGGATATTTTTTTTCACCAAATTTTAAGATTCTCACATAATTTTAAGTCCAACTGTCTTAATTCAAAACTTTTAAGTGTTTCATTTTAACGCTATACTTCTTTATGTAGATGTATTATTGTTTATGATCTTAAATTGATGTGACATGAGTAAGGATCCAAATATTCAAACGTAGCTTTCAAATTTTAGGTGGATGTTTGCCTGCAACATACACAAGTTGTTATAGAATTGAAATTATCCCGACGAAAACTCTTATAAATCGTTAGGGTGTTGAACTTGTCCTGGCGAAAACCTTCTTACATCCAAATCGAAATAAAAAAATGATGAATAATCTAAAAATAAAGAACTAAAAGTCATAGAAAACTAAATAAAATTGCATACATTTAAAATGGCGGGTTTAATTTGAAATTTGGGCCCCACAGACCATTTGCTTATTTTTTGGGCTCATTGGACTTGTAAATCTTATTGAGCTAATATTAAATATTTTTGAACTTAATTAATATATGATTCTCTTGTGAACGTGTTTGATAGCCCACGAATTTGGTCATATTAGTTGGACCTCTTATTACCATTTGAACTCAAATTATAATTGGGTACATCATATAACATTCACTCTCGGGTAATTTCCATGTTAGGGGAATAGTCGGGAGTAAAAATTATTAACTGGCTGCAGCTAGGAGAAGTATAAAATTTTTATTGAAATAAATTGTAAAAAAAATTACCCAAAATGACCAAAAAGTCAATATTATCCATTCTTTCACATACAATGCTAAACTAATGTGATACTGAGTTGACAATCATCCCTCCAAAAGGTATTATTCTCTTTGGACGGAACCTCACGGTTCTGTTTTGGAAAAAGTGTCTTTTGGGGAATAGGGAACAACCCCTTGCTTATAAGCCACAAATAGACAATCATCATGCTTATTCAATGTGAAATGAATCACTTCCCAACATAAGTCCCCAACAAGTGGTGAATTGTGTGCATGGGGAACAAGTATGGATTCCGATAGACAAAGCTAAAATGATGTGATATGAATCCAAATATGTAAACGTTAGTTTCTCGCGAGCTTTTAGCTCTTTAGTGAGTACCTGCATGTGACACGCACAAGTCGTTAGAATGTCGATATTATTTCGATAAAAATCCTCTGACTTTCAAATCATAACCATAGCAAGATGAATAATCTAAAAATAGAAAACTGAAAATTGTAGAAAATTAAATAAAACCACATGCCTTCAAAATGACATGAAGGATGATATTTATACATGTTTAACTTGGAACTTAGGACTTGAGCCCACACGCCATTTGCTATCTTTATTATAAATTTGATAGGATCCTCTTAAGACCGCTATTTGATACCATTAAGCTAGATCTCTTATTATTATTATTTGCACTCAAATTATAATTGCCTACATTATATATCATATGCCACATGAAATTAAGTTTGATGATTTTCTAATATATTTTTGAAAACGGTAGAATTCATTAAATGAAATGTGTTTGGACGGACTGATGGTCACTTGTTTTTTGCTGAGTTTTTTTCAGAAGCATTCACCTTTATTACCATTAATAAATATTCTTTTCAGTTTCAAAAGTAATTAGGTAAATCATTCATAAAATTGTAGATACTTAGTACTTTTTAATAAGAGAGCAATTGCACTTATTACTCCATTTTTGTTGCAACAGTTTGTAATGCTATTGTCATAACCCCATTTGGCCCCAGTTTCTTCTACTCGCCCGAGCCATCAATCCTCAACTCTTTCCTACTAGTAGTCATCAATAGTTGGCTGCCAGAGAGTTGATTTAGTTCATTTGTTATTACCAGTTGGCTTGTCCACTATATTAGAACTGGAAGTGAATAAGAAATCACCCATTCATATAAATAATTGGGTTGTGATCCACAAATTCTGGATCAAACTCATTTCAAAGTCCATTTCAATCCAACCACAAATATATATTGAAAACTCTATATTGGAATCAACAACAAACATATTTTTATCTAATAATTACTAGCACTACCTACTCAATTACACATCTTAAAATTATTAGAGTTCAATAATGTTTCAAAGAAAAACAAAGAGTAAATTAGGTAGAGAGAAAAAATATGAAGTCTTTCCCGAGACAATACGTTTCTTGAGACAATTAGTGATAATACATTCATTGATGTATGTATTTGATATATATTTAAGAAATTAACACCAAACTCAAATATAAATGCCAATTGTGTTAAAAATCAATTTCCAACAAGAACCAATTTCCTGCTTCCCCAATGGACGGAAGTAAAACAAAACAGACAACCTAATTGAAAGTAAAGATGAAAAGAACTTGTGATACACGAGCAAAACCTGCTGAAAAGTTAGCATGACGAAGAGGGATTGCGAAAAGATCTGTGAATATAATAAGGATCCCTTTTTGTACTTTCATTCTTGCTACTCAAAGTAGGAATCTGGATCCCCCATCTCTCTTATACCTGAAAGGTACACATGTAAGAGATGGAAATTTGTATCTCCTCCATTGATTCCATTGCAGCATCTACTTCTACTGCAAAAGATTTGAAACTGGAGACTTTCTATTTAACAGTGTCTTCCTACTCAGACTGCAGCATCTATACTAATAACCCCCCACATAAATACATCATGATATAACCAAAAGCTCACATTACACAAGTTTATGGGTTCACATTGCAACAAATAAATTTAATTTTTCAAGCACAGAATTTGGTTATGTGCATGCCCTCATCCTAGGAAAGAACCTAACTAAAGCCATCGTACATGATTTCTTCACAAGTCTTGATCAAAAATTGGGGGGCTTGATAGCTATACAATCAAAATATTTTCGGTTGAGCAATTTATATTTTGATAGCGCCCTCTTGCTTGTCAAGAGTACGCATTCACATCCACGAAGTCTATATCCAAATGCGAGCCTTTTTCCGGTTCCACATATGTTACAGGAATGCAAGTGAAGCCATCAGCAAGCAACCCAGAGCACCAATGGAGACTACTTGTACAGATGATGAAGATTTTGGAGGACTTGCTGTTGCATTACTTGCAGCAGTTCTATTGGTCCTGCAGAATTCATATTGCGAGTCCATACAAAGTTCATTAATACAAGGCAATGAGTGCTAATGCTTAAATCTTAAATAAACGAATAATTGAGTAACTGTATACCCGAATGTCATGTACACACAGTTGTCGTAGCCTGCATAAACAGAATATGGGAGGTAAGTTTTCTGGAGGAGTTCGTGGAAATACATCCTCAGAACACACCCTAAATTCGCAAACAAAAAAAGAACAAAGCGAAAAAAAGTAACTTCTCCTGTGTGTTGTACAAAAGATGAAGAATTGCAAGCAAGAGAAATTTCATCCATGGGCAAGCAGATGCATAAAATTAGAAATGATTGCGGAGAGCACTGCATGAGATTAAATTAGAAATGATTGCAGAGAGCACTGCATGAGATTGACTAAAGATGTAATCACTGAACTTGCATATAAAACGGGAGGATACGACCACCATCATATAAATCTAGCAGCCAATCTACTAACCAAGCTCATGCTAAGCAATGTTCATGGTTTGTGTATATATGCATTAAATTGCAAAGACGATGAGGAAGTATTTACAGATTTTGCATCACTGGGAGCTTTATTTACGTACTTGGATTTTTGTTTGTTCGGAACCCTGCTCCTCCAAAACTGCAAGCAATATCTGTAGCTCCATTCTGCTGGTAGTAACTGTTGAATGCATAAGATGCATGAGATGCCAAGTTATCAGGCTCAAAGCAAGGCTGGCTTGGCTGAATAGCAGAACAGTCTACATTTCCAGAACCACAGGCCCAATCTAGGCCATGGTGCAGGTCAGCTTCAGAAGCAGTGGTTGAAGCAATGCAAAATGTTCCATTCGAACTGGTGATGTTTGCATCTGTAGTCATGGCCACAGCACCCCTTCCAGTGAAATCAAGATTATACACACTTGTCTGGTCAGGAAAAAATAGACCCCAGTTCCTCTCAGATTCTAAACCAGGCTTCCTGTTCTCATTGAACAATGAAAAGATGTACACATCTATATCCTCCCCTGGCTTCGCTGGAGTACCAGTATCATTGATGACATGACGAATTAGATTCGTGTTGTAAGTTTGTGCATTATCTGGAGTAGCAGCAGTCTCCTTTGGGGACCCTTTAGAAGGCCATCCTGTCTCAGTGATCATAATTTTAATGGTTCTGAAATTCAAAGCCATGAGGGCAAAATTAATTGCATCAATTTGGGCATCTAACATATTTGTGTATAGCAAACCAGTATTTGGATCAATTACTTCAGATGAGGACTCAAACAGAGAATAGTCCAGGGAAACATTGCTTGATGAATCCCTATAGGCATAGTAAGGGTATACATCAACCATAAAAGGTGATTGATTCTCCGCAAGAAATTCTAACATTGGTCTCAGAAAAAAGGCGTGTTTACTGTTGAAAGCCCCTGCAGAAGGTGGAAATGACCGGGACAAAACACCCAAAGAATGGGTACTGGAGACTTTAATCTTCCTATGAAGACCAGCTTTTCTCAGAGCAGTGAAGACATTTTGCATTGCAGGAACTACCAGTGCAGAGACATTGTTCGGAGCTTCAGTGACTTCAGCGCCAACAGTTATGTAGGTGATTTTTGTGGCTGGATAGTATGGAAGAATGCTATTTTTTAACCACGTATCAGCATTTGACTGGAATTGAGAGAAAGGTAACAAGTCTGAGTTGGGGATCCCGATCATGAGCTCAATTCCTGTATTAGCAAATGCCTTGAGAACTTGGATGTTGGAGTCATATATCCTTACATATTTAATGTTGTGAAGTTGGATCAGCTGCACAGCTTTGTCTGGGGTGGGTAGATCATCAGCATTTCTTCCATAGCATATTCCGATATTGCCACCTTTGCAGATACCTATTGCACAAATGGACATGATTTAGCAGTAACTCTTAATACCAGGACCTCTCCAATCAAAGCTATTTTCCAGCCAGTTACATGTGCTTGAGAGTAAAAATTGTTGCATAGTCAAACCAAATAAGTGTGTAGGATTTCTAAACCTATGGCTAAACTCCAAATATAACTGAACACTGTGTAATTCCTCAAAAAGTACATTTCATACTAAAACACAACTATAGTCAACAGTCACTCATATCAGCATGTTATAGCTTGAGGCTTGTGCATATTCAGAGAAAAGCTAGCCTGGCTTCTTAAGCTCACATTGAAGAGTCATAATAATACAAAGCAGATTGTCAGATGACTATTACTTAGAATGAATCCATTCTTGCATTGCACCTCTCGTGAAACATGCACGTCCATGAGTTATGCTCTTAAGTTGACAGGAGGGCTTTTACATCATTTAAGCCCAGACATATTTTCCCATGCACTTGAACAACTCCATAAGAACAATGATTCATAAAACAGATGGTTTCAGAACAGAACTCGTTACAAAAGCCTACTTATTCACAAGAAAACAAAAGAATTACCACAGTCATGGAGATAAACATTCATGTATTTTCTTCAACTTCTGATCAACCAAGGTAAGAAATCATTTGCAACACAGTGCATGCATCTGGATCCCTCATCGAACAATCAAAACAGTACCAAACCTAATTTTGGGAAGGTGTGGTGTGTTTATGATTTTAAACTTCAATCAAAATAATATGATCCCTTGCCAAGCTGGAATCTGAAATCAACCAAAGCGCACGAGGATACAAAGTAGAAAACACAACAATCCAGACTCCATCTTTCCGAGCATCATATAATTGAGCAAGACCTCAAAACATGAATAGACCAAATGAAGCTTGTGCAGCCATCTTCCACTTAGAAAAGTCTTCACATTTATTTGGGTTGTGAGAGAAGTTCATTCTATTCTGTGATGGTCTTATGGTGGAATAAAGCTTGTGCAGCCATATACCACTTATAAAAGTTGTTACATTAATTTAGGTAGCGGGAAATAGATCCTTCCATTTTGTGAATGAACTCAGACCAAATTGGAGCATGAATTCCTATCATTAAACCGAAAGATCTTATATTTCTTTTGTTTTGAGTGAGTTTTTTAGACTATTGTGTGGAATGAAGCTTTATCTTTCATCTTTAAAAATGGTTGAACTCCTCACATACATTGGAACATGAACTTACAAGCTTCAACCATACAATGTTTCATGCAATTTCAAGTATTAAAGTTTGAAGACACTTTCATTATCTTTACATATATTTCAATATTAGACCATGCTAGAACGATTATTTTACATGGTAGATTATATATGTTTAGTTTGGTGGCTCAAATCCCTGTATTCTGGAGAAAATAGGAACCATATCAAACATTACAAATCGTTTTCAAGCATAGTCTTGGACTCGTTGTAACTTAGCTCCATTCAGAAAACTGAAATTACTAAAGAAACTGAAAATGGGGATATCCAAAATCTACGAACCCAAAACTCTTGTTAAACAAAATTTATGAAATTCTCACCTGGAACTTATGAGTATTTGTATTACAATTAAACTAGTTCTCACCCCATACCATGATGCAGAATACTGTCTTTCCACAAAAACGTGGCAATTAAATTATTGGAACCTTGATCATTAAGCATTTATTAAGCGTACATGGATGTTTATAGTCTTATATCATTAGAACAGCAAAGCAGCACTTATTAAGTGTTCACATATATCAATTCATGTAAACTACTCCATGGACTAAAAGATTGGAACCATGATCAGCAAATGGTAGTATTATACAAACACGTGAATTTTCTCTCTATTCCTAATCATGGACAGAGACAAGGGACAAGAAATCGAAATAATTAAGTAAAATGCAACCTTTTGGTTTATCCTAACAAAAAATTTTTGGAGAAAGAAATACAACTACTGATTCAACTAGGGAAATGGTTAATTTATAAAGCTTTAAACAAATGTAGCCACAAGAAGCCCGCCGCCCCCCCACCCCCCACCCCCCAAAAAAAAAGCTTCTATGGTAAGAATGAAACAATTGCCTAAGAAAAATCAAAGCAAGGATCGTTGAGTTTACTATTTAGAGTTTTCGAGTGTTGGATAGTATTATGCCCATTGAGTAAATTATTATGTAATATGATATTTTGAAATAAAATATTTGTTTTGATTTATTTATAAATCATTTTGAGCTTGCATTTGTCCATGGATTGTCTTGATATTATAAATTGAGTGTTTAAGTTGTTAAACATAAAAAGATTCAATTTATAATTCAATCCAAAATATTATTGTCCACGATCGGTAAATAAATGCGGGCAATTTATTTTGACAAGATCGTTTCAATTTTATAGAAGTCTATCTTTGACTTGGTAATAAAATTGAAAATACATTTCAATGTATTGGATTGGACCACGTGAAATGGAAATTGTAATTTGACCACACAGATTTAATTTCACTTGATTGTTGTACGTGACACCTTAATCCTGAGCGAGTAATGAACTTCGATTACTAACTTGAAGTTCCTTGAAGTACCAATGAGTGAGATCAGATTGATGGTCAATATCTCGGTATTTTGGGAATTAAAGTGAAATAACGGAGAACATATATTCGTAATATGGAATCCGTCACCTATTTTATAGGTATGATCATGATCTCACGAGTTCTTCTTATAGACAGTAAAATCTGAGCTCAGTAATTCAACATTGATTGTTGAATTAATTATGTGATGTGATCACATGGAACTATCAAGATAGAAGTTGAAAGTTGAGCATTTATGAATATTGGAAAATGGGCGTTTTGGTCAATTTACCCTATTCCAATTTTTCCAGTTGATCGACGGGGGTAACATGTAAGATCGATAAATCAGATGATATATATAATTGATTATTAGCTTCAGTAATTCCAATTGGATTAAAAGTGCAGTCTCGTTTCTTTAGTGGAATGAAACAAGATTAATAAATTATTTTGACCGATCATGAGTTGACTGGGTCAAAATTAATTTATTGGAGTTTAGTCCAATTGGGTCCGATCAGGTCCCTTTGGTGGCTCCGGTATAAGGACTGATTAAATTACAAGAGTTGTAATGTATTAAAACTGCATAAATTTGGGATAGGAAAAGATCTTATCAATATATTCCTGAATTCTTATCAATAAGAATTCTATTTTCTCCAGGATTCCCAAATTGATTTATATTCAAGTTTCATCGTTGTGCCCACACACACAGAAATAAAAGTGCAGTTTTAAAAGTTCTTGAGAGAACACTAGAGAAGGTTTGGAGGTTTGAAGGTGGCACCATTCAATATCAGATGAAAGATTATTTTAGAAATCATTACTGAGCTAATCTTTTTACTTTTTCTTAACCAATTAATCAGTTTCGGTTAAATACGCATTGTGATCAAAGATCCTTTGACGGGATGTTTGAATCATAAAAAATTAATTTTTATGATTGAACAATCCTGTCCTTGGCTAACATATGGTATCAGAGCCTGGGTTTTGATATTATTTTACGTATTTCAAATTGATTAATTTGTTTATGCATGTGTTAGTTGAGCGGTGTTAGAATTATATGACTTTAATTGTTTGATTGAATAAGTTTTAATTTTGAACAATTTATGGCCTTAGATTTTTTTGGAGATGTAATTGTATTTTCGAGTCTTGTAACAAAAGGGGTGTATTACGATTCCATAATTTCCCTTTTGATTCGATTTATTGCAATAGATAATTATAAATTTTTGTTGTAAAAACTGAAAATTCGGAGGACTTCCTTGCAATTAAAAGATGAAGACTCAACTGCATCTTCTCCAAAATTCGGAGGACTTGGATGCAATTAAAGAAAAGTTTGTTGAAGAAGAGGCTGTTGACCGCTGCAACGACGGTCGTTTTTGGCCGTGGTTCACATGGAGGAGGTGGTGAGCATCAAAGCAACGCCGCCCCGCAACATCTGTCGACAGCAGCGACCGACGGAACACCTGGAACGGGACGCGACGACAACGGCTTCGATTTGCGCTGTGGGAGTTGCTGGTCTTGATTCAGGCGGCAGCGAGCGACGGTGATGGGCGGAGATGATGCCACAGTCTCTGCTTGCCCTCGTCCTCGGCTCCGATGTGTCTGGGCGACGACTGCAGCCAATGGAGCATTTGGATCGGGCAGCGACGACGGCGGCTTCACCTTTGCGACAGCGAGTTGCTGGCCATTGATTCAGGCGGCGGTGAGGAGATGGTGCTATTGATGCTCGTCCTCGGTCTCGCCTCCGAAGTGTGGGCGATAGTGGCGGCTGGAGAAATCCGGCGACGGTGGTTGCAGAAAATCGGCGATAGCGGCTAGAGAAGAAGACGACCCGGTTCACAAAAAAAAAAAAAAGGGGAAATCAGAAACGGGTCGGTTTTCCTGTGCACAGGTCGGATTTTTATTTTGGATCAATTAATGGGCTGGACTTCTGATTTGGATAATGGGCTGGATCTTACAAATGGAAATTGAAGAGTTGGGCCGACTTGTGGTCCAACTAGATCTTTAATTTATTTGTAATTTGTGTTTAAGATGGGCCATAAATTTGTTCTTGTTTATTAATTATTGTTTTATTGCTTTAATTAATTTGTGAATTAAATGTCATTCATGTAACATGTCATGTAGATCAAATTTACACCGCTCTAGGTACTATACTGTCATGCATATTTTTTTAATATTTATTTCTTTTCTAATTTTAATTAGATTAGAAAATTAAATATTATGATTAATGATTGAACCATTTTAAGAGTTAAAATTGGTTAGGATATCATTAATGAATAAAAACCCAAATGGTTGAAAATATTAAGTGAGTGAGGGTGCACTATTTTAGTGAGCCCATGGCCTCCCCTATTAGCCCATTAGTAAGAATTGTGTATACCTTGTGCCAATTTATTTGGTCTCCCTGTAGGAGGGTTGCACTGTTTCGGTTATTAGATTGGGTCCAATGTGGTGATAAATTTTAAGTGTTAATTAATCACATTTACCCTATAGGTAACGTAATTAATTAGGTACTAAAAAAAAATTATCAATATAGGGTTATACACTTAAATCAGAGACATCATGGGGATTTCCTATAGAATATTCAAATGATGTCAATGATGGCCGAAATTATGCGATACTAAATTAATATTGCATGAGATGCTAGATATATTAAATTTAGTGGGAGGGTCCCAACCTAGCCATAAATCACATTTATTTCTCCTAAAGAGAGATATGTTTAAGATTTTGGGGTTTTAGGTAATCGCTATATAGCAGTAGTTTTGGGTCTACTCGTGCATTTTTTTTTGTATTATATATATAAAGTTTATTTGTTACATGCATAGCTCATTTTAATATTTTATTTCAAAAAAATGTCTGGAAATTCACTGTCCATGATTTTAGCTAAAAATCAACTGGTTGGAGAAAATTATATTGATTGAAAACATAATTTGATGATTGTTCTCACTGCGGAGAAGCATAAATTTGTGCTAACTGAACCCTGTCCCGCTAAACCTACTGTGGAGTCTACGGCTGAACAGAAGGCAGCCTATAACAAGTGGATCCATTCTGATGAGATGGCCCGTTGCTACATTTTGGGATCTATCTCAAATGTGTTGCAGCAGAAACATCAGAACATGGAAACTGCTAGTAATGTCATGGAGAGCCTTCGGGAAATATTCGAGCACCAAGGACGCCAGGCCCGCCAGGCAGCTATTAGGTCTATTATGAACATGCGTATGAAACCTGGGACGCCCGTGAGAGATCATATGCTTGCATTGATCGCTCAGTTTAACGTGGCTGAGGTTTTGGGGGTTGAGATCAAATCGGAGACACAGGTTGACATGGCTTTGGAGACTCTTCCAGAGATGTTCTCACAGTTCAAGGTTAGCTATAACATGAACAAGCTGAACATATCCCTGACCGAGTTGATGAAGGAGCTCCAAAATGCTGAAAATGTTCTTAAGACCAGAGGTGGTGATGCACTTGCTGTTACTTCTATTGGACCATCCTTTTCCAAGCCGAAAGGCAAAGGAGGTAATAAGAGGAAGAAGTCCAACAAGAAGGGTCCACAGCAACAAGCGAAAAAGGCAAAGTCATGGCAAGCCCAAGGGGAAGTGCTTTTATTGTGGATTGGAAGAGGAACTGCCCGGAATACCTAGCTTCGAAAAAGCAAGGTAATGGTGAGTTATCCTTTATTGAGTCATGTTTAGTGGTTGATTCTACTGATACTTGGATAGTAGATTCTGGAGCCACTAATCATATTTGCAATACATTGCAGGGGTTCCAAGTAACCAAGGAGCTCAATGAAGGGTAACATACTCTCAGAGTTGGCACAGGAGCAGTGGTGTCTGCAAGAGCTGTTGGAATTGTTTATTTTTATTTTAGAGATAAGAAACATTTGGTTTTAAGAAATTGTTATTATGTCCCAAATACTACTAGAAATTTGATTTCTGTTGCTTTATTGTTTAGACAATGATATTATGTCCATTTTTCATCAATGGCAGTTGATATTTTCTTGAATAAAGCCCTTATTTGTAAGGGATGTTTGAATAATGATTTGTATGTCTTAAAACCTACCGACAGCTTATTGTATCACACTACATCTAACAAACGCATCAAGTTGTCTCCCACTAATGAGACTTTTTTAAGGCACCTAAGACTTGGTCATATTAACCTAAATAGGATTCAGAGGCTAGTAAGGGATGGCCCTTTAAGTGATTTAAAGGTGGAATCCCTGCCTGTATGTGAGTCCTGTTTGGAAGGTAAAATGACTAAGAGGCCCTTTACTTCTAAGGGACTTAGGGCGAAAGAAGTCTTGGAATTAGTGCATTCTGATGTATGTGGACCAATTAGTGTCCAAGCTAGAGGTGGATATGAGTATTTCATCACCTTCACTGATGATTACTCTCGATACGGTTATGTTTACCTAATGGCTCGCAAATCTGAGGCCCTTGAAAAGTTCAAGGAATTCAGAAATGAAGCGGAGAAGCAATTAGGTAAGAACATTAAAACACTTCGATCAGATCGAGGTGGAGAGTATCTATCTAACGACTTTAGAACATACTTGTTAGAAAATGGGATTGTATCCCAGCTGAGCGCACCAGGTACTCCCCAACAGAATGGTGTCTCAGAGAGGAGAAATAGGACCTTGTTAGACATGGCCAGATGCATGCTTGGCTTCTCCACTCTCTCTACATCCTTTTGGGGATATGCTATACAGACTGCGGTATACTTATTGAATATGGTTCCTTCTAAGTCTGTCCCTAAGACACCCCTGGAGTTGTGGAATGGGCGTAAGCCCAATCTAAGACATATCCAGGTATGGGGATGTCCTGCACATGTGCTTAAGGGTAAGATGAAAAGATGGAATCAAGATCAAAGGTATGCATCTTTGTAGGATATCCTAAGGGAACAAGAGGATATTACTTCTATAGTCCTCAGGACAAGAAGGTATTTGTGAGTACAAATGCAACCTTCTTAGAAGACAGATATATAGAAGAACATAAATCCAAGAGTAAGGTTCTTTTGGAAGAGATATAAGGAAAATATTCCTAGATCATCCATTCCAAACATCCGCATTGAACCTGCTCAGTTTGAATTCATGTTTCTACCACCGTCAGTTTCTGGACCCAGTGGGAGACATATGGAGGTTCCACCTACTGCCCACTGGTTCACCAGTATCTGAGATAGGAGGAGATCATGTCCCTGTTGTTCGGTCACCTCCAGGTACTAAATCTGAGAATGAGGGACATGAGGCACAAGAGATAGTGGGAGAACAACAATCGATTCCAGTTATCCAGGAGCCTCCACCGCTTCGACGTAGTGGGAGAGTCGTTCGACCACCTTCTAGATACTTGCTCTATGGAGAGTCTTTCAGGCAGTTTCCACTGAACAAGAGGAGGATCCTACCTCGTATAGAGAAGCTATGGAGGATGTAGACGCTGACCATTGGAGGAGTGCTATGGATTCAGAAATGAAATCCATGTACACTAACTCTGTTTGGGATCTTGTAGATATGCCTAATGGGGTAAAACCCATAGGGTGTAAATGGATCTACAAGAGAAAGAGAGTAGTAGACGGAAAGGTAGAGACCTTTAAAGCTAGATTGGTTGCTAAGGGTTTTTCCAGCGAGAAGGAATCGACTATGAAGAGACCTTCTCGCCTGTGGCTATGCTAAAGTCTATTCGGATTCTCTTATCCATTGCAGCTCATTTTGATTATGAGGTGTGGCAAATGGATGTCAAGATAGCTTTCTTTAATGGAAATCTTGACGAGAACATCTATATGATGCAACCAGATAGTTTTATCCAAAAGGGTCAAGAGCATAAAATATGCAAACTGAATAGGTCCATTTATGGACTTAAACAGGCGTCTAGATCTTGGAATATCATGTTTGATCAAGCTATAAAGAGTTATGGTTTTGATCAGAACCCTGATGAGCCTTGTGTTTATAAGAAAATTATGAACGACAAGGTGACTTTTCTCGTGCTGTATGTGGATGGCATCCTACTTATTGGAAATAATGTAGGAGTGTTAACATCAGCAAAACACTGGTTGGCACAACATTTTGATATGAAGGACTTGGGAAAAGCAAACTATGTTCTAGGAATCCATATCCTTCGGGATAGGAAGAACAGACAGATTGCTCTATCGCAAGCTTCATATATTGACAAGATATGTGAGGTTTGCTATGCAAAATTCCAAGAAAGGCCAAATGCCTTTCAGACATGGAATTCACTTGTCACGGGAGCACTGTCCTAAGACTCCTAGTGAGGTGGAATACATGAAGCAAGTTCCTTATGCCTCGGCAGTAGGAAGCCTCATGTATGCTATGCTGTGTACCCGACCAAATATATGTTATGCTGTTGGGATTGTCAGTAGATATCAGTCAAACCCGGGCCTGGAGCACTGGACTGCTGTAAAACATATACTCAAGTATCTTCGGAGAACTAGAGGATATATGCTAGTTTATTCAGCTCCAGAATTGGTGGCTGTGGGCTATACTGATTCTGATTTTCAGGCTGATAGGGACTCTCGTAAGTCCACATCAGGGTCAGTGTTCACATTGGGTGGTGGTGCCGTTGTTTGGAGGAGTATCAAGCAATCTTGTATTGCTGATTCCACAATGGAGGCGGAATACGTAGCGGCTTGTGAAGCAGCTAAAGAAGCCGTGTGGCTGAGGAAGTTTCTACTGAGCCTTGAGGTGGTTCCTTCTGCATCACAGGCCATAACTTTACACTGTGACAACAGTGGAGCAGTGGCAAATGCAAAAGAGCCTAGAAACCATCAACGTGGAAAGCACATTGAACGAAAGTATCATCTTGTTAGGGATATAGTTCAACGAGGAGATGTGACAGTGTGCAAGATTGCATCTGCAGAAAATCTTGCTGATCCCTTTACTAAGAGCTTACCAGTTAGGAGTTTTGAGAGGCATATTGAATGTATGGAAATACTAGACATGTCTCATTTACTCTAGGGCAAGTGGGAGATTGTTGGATAGTATTATGCCCATTGAGTAAATTATTATGTAATATGATATTTTGAAATAAAATATTTGTTTTGATTTATTTATAAATCATTTTGAGCTTGCATTTGTCCATGGATTGTCTTGATATTATAAATTGAGTGTTTAAGTTGTTAAACATAAAAAGATTCAATTTATAATTCAATCCAAAGTATTATTGTCCACGATCGGTAAATAAATGCGGGCAATTTATTTTGACAAGATCGTTTCAATTTTATAGAAGTCTATCTTTGACTTGGTAATAAAATTGAAAATACATTTCAATGTATTGGATTGGACCACGTGAAATTGAAATTGTAATTTGACTACACAGATTTAATTTCACTTGATTGTTGTACGTGATACCTTAATCCTGAGCGAGTAATGAACTTCGATTACTAACTTGAAGTTTCTTGAAGTACCAATGAGTGAGATCAGATTGATGGTCAATATCTCGGTATTTTGGAAATTAAAGTGAAATAACGAAAAACATATATTCATAATATGGAATCCGTCACCTATTTTATAGGTATGATCATGATCTCACGAGTTCTTCTTATAGATAGTAAAATCTGAGCTCAGTAATTCAACATTGATTATTGAATTAATTATGTGATGTGATCACATGGGACTGTCAAGATAGAAGTTGAAAATTGAGCATTTATGAATATTGGAAAAGGGGCGTTTTGATCAATTTACTCTATTCCAATTTTTCCAGTTGATCAACGGGGGTAACATGTAAGATCGATAAATCAGATGATATATATAATTGATTATTAGCTTCAGTAATTCCAATTGGATTAAGAGTGCAGTCTCGTTTCTTTAGTGGAATGAAACAAGATTAATAAATTATTTTGACCGATCATGAGTTGACTGGGTCAAAATTAATTTATTGGAGTTTAGTCTAATTGGATCCGATCAGGTCCTTTTGGTGGCTCCGGTATAAGGACTGATTAAATTACAAGAGTTGTAATTTATTAAAACTGCATAAATTTGGGATAGGAAAAGATCTTATCAGATAAGATTCCTGAATTCTTATCAGATAAGATTCCTAAATTCTTATCAGATAAAAATTCTATTTTCTCCAGGATTCCCAAATTGATTTATATTCAAGTTTCATCGTTGTGCCCACACACACAGAAATAAGAGTGCAGTTTTAAAAGTTCTTGAGAGAACACTAGAGAAGGTTTGGAGGTTTGAAGGGTGGCACCATTCAATATCAGATAAAAGATTATTTTAGAAATCATTACTGAGCTAATCTTTTTAAACTTTTTCTTAACCAATTAATCAGTTTTGGTTAAATACGCATTGTGATCAAAGATCCTTTAACGGGATATTTAAATCATAAAAAAATTAATTTTTATGATTGAACAATCATGTCCTTGGCTAACATCGAGATCATGACACAAATCATGACACAAATGCCTGTAGAAGCTAGAACAAAAGACAAAAGCATGATATTTTTGGTCACTTACTACTTCGCCAAAAGAATCATTTTTTTAGGTCGGTGCCCAAAACCAAGAACGGTAAAGAACACATGGTAAAAAAGATTCAACTCTGAAAGATTAACTCAGTTATAGTCCATTGCTCAAAGCTTCAAGATAGAATAACACCATTTGCCAGGAACACTGTGCATACACAGAGATAGAGAGAAAATGGAATGTGGGTGCATACCAAGTAGCATTAGCAGCAGAAAACTTGTAAAGATGAGTATAAAGCCACTCCCCATTTGATCTCCAGTTACTATGCAGCTGAATGAAAAAGAAAACCACTCTCTTTGAAGTTTCTAAGACCTCCTCTCTGTCTCCCTGTACTTTTTCTTTGTTAAAGAAGATGCTGTACTAGTCTTTTCAACGTCTCTCTTTTCAACGTCTTTCTGTGCAGCAAGGAAAGAAGCCTCTCTCTTGGATGGAGGGAGGAAGAGAGAGTAGTGCGTGTACTGTGTGTGTGTGTGTCTCGGGCAGAGGGTGTCAGCAAGGTGATGTTTGGGGGAAGCGGACTTGAGAGAATTTTATGGAATTGGATTAAGGGGAAGCGTCTCGATTCCGAAGCTTTTTATAAGTTGTTTGGCGGATATTGGCATGTCTGTTTCCAACGTATAAAATATTGGAGCTTTTTATAAGTTGTTGGGCAGATATTGGCATGTCTATAATCCACCACACACACATTTTGATTTTTCAAAATCGATTTTTACTGTAAAGTATCAAAGTTATATAATTTTTACTAAAAATAAACATTTAAGTATCAATAGAACATTTTGGTACTATTTTGGTTCTATTATTAGAAAAATACCACATTGAGCGTATCATATGTTTAATATATCATGGGTAGTATAGCATTCATATCATTTAAAGGGTTAAAAAATATAATTTTTTTAAAATTATACCTATAGTCGCAAACACCTTCTTAAACTAATAAATATAACATTTAATTCCTAAGAAGTAAAATACATTATACCCTCTAAACTATATACACAGCAGCAAATACTCCCGAACTATTAAATATAACATTAAATTTATATATTTTTCAATATAGTTTGAATTTTTTCACCCTAAATTTATTTTTTAATTATAAAAAATATTTTTTTATTATGATATAGAAAAGTAGTTGATAACTTAAGTAATTAAAATTTTAAAAAGTAAAATAATAAATAATATAAATATATTTTCACTAATGTTAAACATAAGAAGATTATTTTGATTATTTGAATTCAAAATAATGTATGTATTTCCATAAACTTACTAATAAATATAAATTTTAAAGATGAAAAGTTATATTTCCATAAACTTAGATATGTACATATATATATATATGCAATTTTATTCAAAAGAGTCAAAATTCTTAAATATATTTTTGTTTTAGTATTTTACAAATAGAATATATCTAAATAGCAATTGTGATATAATTATCATTTTTTAACCAAAAGAGTAAAAGTTTTTTTAGGTTAGATAGTTAATAACTTTATTTTGGATCCAAATAATTAAAATAATTTTTTGTGGTACATTTTGTGTTTTTATTATACTATTTATTACTTTAATAATAGAAATTGTAGTTACTTACGTTATTAATTAATTTTTCGATATCATAATTAAATAAAAATTATAGTTACTTATGTTATTAATTACTATTTTTATATCATAATTATAAATATTTTTTCTAATCAAGAAAAAATTATAAAATTAAAATTATGATGTTAAATGCTAAAAATATAATAAGAAATATATAAATTCAATTGGAATAAGAGCGATATTGTCCAAACATTTAATTAAGTAGGGTAAATATTATATTTGTTAGTTGGGGAAGTAAATATTATATCTATTAATTTAAGAGGAGAAGTGTTATATTTATTAGTTGAAAAGGATATTATGATCATGGGTATACTTCAAGAGTGTTTATGTATTTTACCCATAATTAAATAGAGGATTCCTCGCCATTTAAACGAAAGTCATAAGCTTTTTAGGCCTTCACAATTATACATTTTCTTATTCGTTGCGTAGCTTTTTCTTTTGCAACTAGAATTTACCATTTTTTGAAATAGATAAAGGACACTGGTGTTCCCACAATTACTCACTGTCATTGTTGACATTAAGTTTTGTCGGTCACCGAGTGCATGAGGGGTTTACAAGCAAGATGTTGCATCTGGTTTCTCCTATCAACTATTAGTTCTTCTTCTTATTTTGGGAAAATGGTTAAGCCTGAGTTTCTAACGAAGTCCACGTCGCATTTTTTTTTATATTTACACTTTCGGTTAGATCTCCCGTATAAATCGGTCAGTTTTGATATTATTTGTCATATTTTAGACCAACGGTGTTAGAGCTACCAAGCGATATTTCAACACGATAGACTCGATTAACCAATACTTCACATTCGTTATCGCTTTATCAAAATAATTAACAAGTTATTAAAGAAGATCATTATATGCACTTATAAACTCCTCTTATTTTTTCCGCACAATCAATATCAGATATCACTAATTTTCTGAACTCTAAGATCTTGATAACAAGCTCTCGAGAACATCTCAAAAGCATACAAGCTAACCCTATAATTTTCATATATCTAATATTAAACATTGATATAGAGCATACACCTTCAAAATATTATAAATATTTATAAATTTATGCTCCATCAACTAAATGAAATCAATAATTTATTAATAATCTATTTGATAAAAAAATAATAAATATTAAAATATTAAAATAGCAAGTTCCAACTCCCTTTATAGATTTCCTTGTACTTCAAAAATTACTCCCAAGCTATTAAGTTTCTATATATGAAAAATATTAGGGAATTATGAGTTCGATGATTCATTAGATAATACAATATTCAACTAATTGGATCAAGTAAATAGAAAAATAATAGTACATTTTCTAGACATAAAATAATTAAAATAATTGTACAAGTTCCAAAATAACATCAATAATTTGATAAAAAAAATAAAATTAATTAAAAATATGTAATTTTGTGAAGCATATAATCACCGCATAAAATTCATCATATAAAACCAAATATATATTACAACCAAGGTCAGAAACATGATTAAGCCTTTGTCTTAGTTCTTGCTATAAGCTTAACAACCCAGTACTTAATTTTGGTATAGGCTTAAACCCCCATATAGTGGATCTTGGTAGAAACATAACCCCCCTCTATTGATTATTGACCAAATTCTCAAATACCAACTAGTTTTGGTTGTCCATCGTCTGTTATAGGATAGTCAATGATATATGGTTCTAACTAATATATTCATAATCAAATCAGTTATCAAACCAATCTTGCTACTCGTCACAAGTTCAACTAATCAAATCGGTTTAACTGCTGGTCCGACTTGTTAGATGAAAATTGAATGTAATTTTATTATATTATGTAAAATAACAATATAATAACAAAGTCTAAAATTTAAATAATCATATATATATATATATATAACCAAATACTAAGTTCAAACTTTCTAAAAAAATTAATTTTGACTGATTCTTTGCAGGTTTGATCGATTTTGATTGGTTTAATCATATTTTCATTTAATTAAAGCTAATTGGATCGAATTGGTCATCGATTATCAGTTGAACTGGCTAGCCCGATCTGATTTTGAAAAAATACTAGTTCAAACAATGGGTTTTAAAAATACCTTCCACACAATACACATTTATAAATTACATTCACTCAACATCAACGAAATTACATTTCAATACATTTTTAATTTTCATACTTAAAATTTACAAAAATTAAATTATTTTCACATTTTCACATTTTATTCCATATATAAATTTGCTCAACCCAAATTATAAAAATCACACCTGCGTGCCAAAAGTACTACATGTACAAGTTTATTTCACTAAAAAAGTGAAAGGTAACTTAACTAAATTAATCGAAACCAAAGATCTATCAAGGACATCTATATTAGCTTTGCACTTCCTCAGGCTAATCTAAAATAATAACTGGATTACGATGGAATAATAATGCTTTCACCACAAAAATAATTTTAAATTGATAGAAAACTAAAAATCTCCATTGCTCAATTACTTTTGGTTGCTTACATATTCTTCAATAATTATCAAGTTGCATGCGCTCTTGTTTGTTGTGCATGTATCAAATTATCCTTAAACTTTAAAATAGTAATTTATTTTATGAAGTTTGATCAAATAAATTTAAACTATATTATTTGTGTATATGCTACATATATAATAATAACTATAATAATAAATATAATGTTTATGGTTAATAATTAATATATCTAAGTAAATGAACACTTTGATAATAAATTAATTAAAATAAAGAATAAATTAAGTACACTTATATATATTTATATATAATTTTTTGTATTTAAATATATATATATATATATATATAAATTAACAAAAATATAATTTTTTATATATAAGTATAAATATATTTAATATAAATATCTATATAAATATATATTTATAAGAGTGCTCAATATAGACACATTAAATCAAGTTTCTACTTTGATATAGTTCGAACTGCTCATAGTTGCCAATAGAGAAGTTGTAGTCCAATCTATTAACTTTGTAATGCATCAAAATTCAAATCAAAAGCCCTTTTGAACACAAAGTTATGCCAAAATACAGAACTTGTCTAGGAAATTTCTTGATTCCAAATTCAATGCAAACTCAAAAATCACATAATTTAGTCCATGTGGTTTATTGCATATTTTGCTTGACATGTGATAGACTTTAGTAAAACTTGGCCTTTGCTTCCAATTGTGATGTTTTCTTGACCTAATGCATCTAGTCTTTTGGCTCAAAATGCTCGTTTTATCTCTGTTTTGACTCATTATCTCTCAAATTCCTATGAAACGCAAAATACTAATAAAACATGATATTAACAAGAACCAAAAAAAAAATAAAAGAATTGATAATCAAATATGTAGATTCATGCACTTATCAGGTAGTTTTCGGTGGTAGTCAGAGACAAGATCAAGACTGCTGGGCTGATGGCTAGTGGCTTTTGGTTATAATGTGTGTAGGGGAAGAATATTATGTTTTATTTACAAGAAGAAAGAGGGAAAAGTTAAATGAGGTGGGTATTTTGGTATTTCTAAGTGCATGGGGATTTAACCACAAAAAAAAAAAAAAATCTTATATAAGGAATGGAAACTACGAAATTAATGAGTCGGGGTAAACATAGGTTTAGAGATTTAATTTTTTTTCCCCACAAATTAATGCTTAAAAGTTCAGTACTTCTGATTGGCGCACAAAGACTTTTCCCCTTTTAAAATCAATTTTGAATGCATTACTTATAAATTACAATTCATTATATCTGCCTCGTCTTCGCTACTTCTTGAACAATACACTAGTTATCTACATGCTATTTTCTCCGCTGACATAGATTCACAATTCAATATTATTGTTAAGTCCGTGACTTGTGTTTGGTTAGCATTGATTGTGCAAAATGGTAAATTTGATTTATTAAGTTTTTTAATTAAGGTAAGATATATTTTTTATTATTATCAAAAGTTTTAATGCAAGTCTAATTCTTGTATATTGATTTCCTTGTAGGTATAAAATTTTATTGGAAATGATTTATTAAAGATAAGTTTGAGGAATTTATGAGAATAAATTCTCAAAATATTTCTAAATAAACCCATGTCCAATAGAAATAGAAAGAAGGTTTTGATCTCTTTAACTTGACATATTCTTATTTAAGTTTCAAAGAAAGTTTCTATATTACAATCCAAGATTTTCTCACCACATTATGTGATTGGATTCTAATGGTTTAGGGTAGGAAATTAAGTTGTAATTGGAATCTATTATTTTGTGATAAATATAGAAAGATTTGTTTGGAAAGTTTTTGAATTAGATTAGCTAACTTTCTATGTAATAGATTAGAAATCAACTAAAGTAACATAAACTTATCTTAGTTTGTGCTGCTGATTTACACGAAAAAATCCAGAGATTAAAAGACAGTTTATTTGTGATCAAAGTTCGAGTTTCAAGTCAACAGCTATAGTGAAATACCGTATTGAACATCTTTTGGAAGAAAGAGGTAAGTTATAGGAGAACACTGTGTTGTTTGACGACGGTCAACATTGAAGGGAATTCAACAAGACAAATTCAAGTTCAGAGGATATTGCAAACAAGTCCAGGAGCGAGGCAATACAAGAACGAAAATAAAAAGAAGAGGGAGTTTTTGGTTTTGTTTTTATAAGTCTAATTATTGTATTACGTTAAACCTTTACTGATAGGAATTATTTTCTCTCCGAACGTGGACTCGAGTAATATGATATTTGATATGCGAAACTTGTTAAAATTGTTGGTATCAATTTTAATTTTTCATTGTACATTCCATTTTATGTTTTAATATTTGTTTAAACATTAATTAGAATATAACGAATCTGACAAATTGATTAACCTGATTAATTAACACGACAACAGATTCTAATAATTATATTTCTGAGTCCAAGTTAATAATAAAATAATAATTAAAAATAAAATAATAATTGTAACATTAGATATTAAAAAAAAATACATTTTTTCTTCAACATTTTCTTATTAAGATCTAAGATCCAAATATAACCAATTATCCTCACTTTCACTACTCTAAAAGACACTTTTTTTCTGCATCTATTATTTACTCCACTAAAACATGCTCTGAAGATGTATGGCTTGGTGGCCGCAATCTAGTATATCAACAAATTATTTGGTAAGATATAAAAGAGAAATGTTATACTTCATTTATCCTATTATTTATTATTCACTTGATTAGACATAAATTCTAGATAAAAGTTGAAAAAAAAATTATACATGTTTATATTATTATCTTTAAAAATAATGATTAAAAGTTAGTAGTATTTATTTTTTTAAGAAAATATGATCTTATTTAAAACATCCTAAAAAAAATAAAATAATAAATTTTGAACACAATATGATCCTTTATTGGTTTCTCACATTTTCTTGATTTAGAAATTATTAACCTTTATACTTTTCCACGTAAGTTAACACAAGAATTGCTATTGTTTTGTGTGCATATACACAATAATTGCTATTGTTTTGTGCGCATATACACAATAATTGGTTCTATAATTAGGGAAGATGAAAAAAATGACATGACATCACTCTATCTAAGACGAACGAAAGTGTGCCTTTTTCACTCGTTGATTGAGTACAGTTTGGCGGTCACTTCAATTTAAATTTCTCTCTAACTTTTCAGCTCCTCAGTCTCACCAGCACGCCCACGGTGGAACCCTAAGATCTACTGCTCAGCCAGAAGGAGACGAAATCATGAAGATCAAGAAACCTCTCAAGGAGCTCAAGCTCTCTGTCCCAGCTCAAAACTCCCCCATCTCCACCTTCCTGTATTATAACCCTTCAACAATTTTCTTTTCGATTTTCTGTTTTGGTTCCTTGGACCTGATTTTATGTTGATTTTGTGATGCAGGACGGCGAGTGGGACCTTTCACGATGGGGATTTACTGTTGAATCAAAAAGGGCTCCGATTGATTTCTGACGAGAGTGAATCCCATGTAAGTTTTTTGTTGTGTTTGTTTTCTTTTTCTATTTGAAATGATGTCTAAAGTGCTAGTGTTCAATAGCAGTATTAGGCTAACTTTTCTGGCAGAAAATTAGAAAAAGTAAAAAATTCGATCAATGTTTAGCGTATTTCAAGTCCTGGGCCCAATTTCATGCAGCTGTAAGCAGCCTTGCTGAATTTTTGAAAGAAAAATGGCTTCAATTTAAAAGAAATGACATTAAGGATACTCAATCCAGTGTTATTAACAGATTCTATATCTTTTAACACTATGAAATATTCAAGATCCATATTTATAATGTCAGAGTTGGTAAATACCTTATGCAGTTGGGGACTGACTAATGACAAGTTAAATCAAGGCTTCGTTGGTTTTCAAGAATAGTAGCAATTCGACCTATGTAACAAGAGCACTTTCTCCTTAGCAGTTTCATTAAGGAAGAAAATTGAATGAATATGACTGATCAGACATCCCAATAAGATTTTTTTTTTCTCTGTCAGAGAACAATTTGGAAAGGGATTTAAACTAAGGAAAATTTTCAATGGAAAAGACCATTTAATTGAGAAGGCCCAAAACCAAACACAATTTGGGCTGTTCAAATAGTGAAACTTTGGAAATTGCTCATTGGGAAGAAAACCAAACGAAACTTAATGTTTCTGATAGTAAGAAACCCTCCATGATAACCATTCATGAAACTTATTCACCAGTCAATACTAAACTTGATGATACTAAGTAACATGTTTGTTCTAAGATTTGAATATGCATATTGCTGGTAGAAAGAAAAAGGAAAAAACTGCACTTGCAGAGAACAATCCAGGATATGATGAATGGGAGGCTGAGGATGCTTTAGTTTAGTTTTGGCTCATCAATTCTATAACTGGCAATCTTGTGTCACACTTTGTGCATTATGGATCGGCTTAGGAAGTTTGGGATGTTGTTAAGAGGAGTTATCTCTCTGATTCTTCCCAAGTTTATGAATTAATGAAGAAGTCCTTTCAATTACACAAGGTGGTCGGCCTCTTAAAGATTTCTATAATGAGTTAAACTCAATATTTATGGAACTTGATTATTGAAGGCCCAACGAAATGACATGTGACTCATATTGAGAAACTAAGGAAATGTACTAGTGAAGAACGCGTCTATATGTTTCTTGTGGGTTTTGATCGCAATTTGGATTAAGTTAGTAGTCGTGTTTTGACTACCTCTCCTTTACCTAGTTTGGAAGAAGCCTATGCACAAGTTCGTCATGAAGTGCAACGACAACAGACCATGAAAACTAAAAATCAACATGAGGCCGCCCTTGCTATAAAAATTACAGCTCTCGACCAATCCCTTCTGCTCTTATCGACTCCTCTTCTCATATTTGAACTCATTGCAATAACACCAATCATGCCGTTGATATTTGCTGGAAGAAGCATGGTTATTCAGAGTGGTTCAAGCTTAAACAAGCTGAGAGGAAAAATAAGAAATTTGCTTAGGTTGCTTTTGCCTCTATCTTCTGCTTCTCATATATCTCGAGCATCTTCTCAAGAAGGAAATTTTGATTTGGCTTGTACTTTCACTTCTACTGCTTCTAACACTTGGGGCCACTGATCATATGATTAATAGTTATTCTCTTCATGAATATTTAAAGCATTCACCTATTCAGGTTGCTAATGTTGATTTTAGGGGTTGGGAACATCTCACTCTCTACCAAACACTCTATATCTTTTGTGTTACTAGTATCTCCAATAATCTTCTTTCCTTTAGCAAGATTACTGAAAATCTTAATTGTTCTGTAACCTTTCATTCTACCCATTATGTGTTTAAGGACAATAAAAAGAAAATGATGATTGGCATTGGTAAGGAGAGGGGAGGTTTTTACTACGTGGAGTAGGTAAGTAAATTTAAATCTAGTCATGATTTTCAAGTAGCGAGAGAAACATCTGGTAGAGAAGATTCTATTATGGCATTGTCATTTAGGCCATTTAAACCTAGCCATAGTTTTCAAACAACGAGAGAAACATGTGATAGAGAAGATTCTATTATGGCATTGTCGTTTAGGCCACCGTCTTTTTCTTAGTTAGAGTGTTTATTTCCTTATTTGTTTTACAATGTTTCAATTTCTAGTTGAAGGTGTGAATAATGCATTCATGCTAAAAATCACCGTGTGCCTTTTAAAATAAGTTTCAATGAAAGTCCAATTCTTTTTACATGTATCTATACTGATCTTTGAGGTCATTTCTCTATCCCTCTCGCTTCGGGCCATAAATACTTTGTGTCTTTTATCAATGATTATACTAGAGTGACTTGGACATATTTGTTAAAGTCTAAGAGTGATGTTGTTCATGTTATTCCTCAATTTTTAAAAATTATTATCACACAGTTCCATACTCAAGTTAAGGTCTTTCATTCGGACAATGGTCGTGAGTTTGTGAATCAGTCTCTTACTGACTTTTTCAAAGAAAATGGCATCCTTCTCCTGATAATGTGTGCCTACACACAACAACAGAACGCCATAACAAATGTAAGAATTGCCATATCTTGAAAATAGTTCGGGCCTTATACTAAACTATGCGTGTTCCTGAATGTTTCTGGGTTGAGGCTGTCATGACTGCCATCTTTTTTATCAAATGAATGCCTACTTGTATCATTGACTATCAAACTTCCTTGAGGATCTTATCTCGGTTTCACTCTATTTCATCTGCCTTAAATCTTTGTCCTAAGGTTTTTGGTTGTGTTATGTTCACGTTTATCTTAGGGATAAGTTTGATCCTCGTGCTCATGAGTGTGTTTTTCTTAGTTACTCTAGTTCATAAAAAGGCAATAAATGTGTTCATCCTCTATAGGTAAACACTATGTATCTATGGATGTTCAATTTTGCCAATACGAGTCTTATTTTTCTGAAAATATATATGTGGTTCCTCTTCATGGGGAGATTAATAGGAAGGAAGAGGAACAATTATGGTTAGAGGAGAAGATTTTTGGTATGGGGAAGGATTCATACAATTTGGGTAAGGGGTAAAAGGGAGTTTTTGATGCTCCCAACCCGAACTTGAGAAATCTATAGGTGAAAGACAACTCAATTGTTCCAAAAAGTCTATAAAAGAAGAAATAATGTAACTATTGTGCTCTCTCTCTATACTTCGATGCTCCTTTTGATGATACTACCATGCCTTCGGATTACTTTTCTGACATTATCCTAAGATACCCACTTCGTGATCATAAAGAACCTGATAGGTGGAGTTTCTCAAAATCATCTTCTAATGTTGTTTATGCCATTTATGATTTTATTTCCTATTATCGTCTGTCTAAGACTCATCTAGCGTTTGCCTTGTAGTTGTCTTTTGTGTCTATTTCTTGTCTTTTCAGGAAGCCCTTGGAGACCCAAAATAGAATTGTCCTATGGAAGAGGAAATCAAGGCCTTCCAGAAGAACTTTACTTGGGAGATGGTTGATTTACCTTAAGAAAAGAAGACAGTGGGGTGTAAGTGGGTGTTTTCAGTCAAGTAAAAACTAGACGGGACGGCGGTATAAAGCTAGATGTGTTACAAAGGATTACACCTAGACTTTTGGCATTAACTATCAAGGGACCTTTGCTCTTGTGGCCAAGATGAATACTGTTAGTCATCCTATCTCTTATAGTTAATCTTGACTAGCCATTAAGGCAGTTTGATGTGAAGAATGCCTTCCCCCATGGTGATTTGATTGATGGGGTGTTCATGGATCCTCCTTCGGGATTTACACCAAAAGTAGGTAAAGTATGCAAGCTGAAGAAAGCTCTGTGTGGGTTGAAATAGATACCAGGAGCATGGTTTGGATATTGATCTACTCATTGAAGAAGTATGGTCTCAAGCACATATCACACTAGTTGATGATCATATAACTTGCTTATTGTTTACGTTGATGACATGATTGTTACAGGTAGTAACTCCAGTGAGATAGAGAAGCTTCGGAGCTATCTCATTGAGGAATTTGAAATGAAGGATTTGGGGGTTCTAAAATACTTATTGGGTATTGAAGTGTCTCAATCAAAGCAATGACTTTTTCTCTCTCAATGAAAGTATACATTAGATCTCTTGGCTGAAACTAGTAACTCTGCCTGATCCTATTAAGGTGAACAATGGCCTTAGTATCTATCGTAATCAAGTTCCAACAAACAAAGAAAAATATCAATGACTAGTGGAGAAGTTGATCTATTTGACTCACACTAGACCTGACCTTTCATATGCGGTCGGTTAGTGTTGTGGGTCAATTTATGCACAATCCGACTCACCAACATGTGAATGCAATAAATCATATCTTAAATCTGCTCCAGGCAAAGGTGTTGTGTTCTCCAAACATGGACATCTAGATATTGTGGGTTATACAGATTCTAAATTTGTTGGATCTAGACTGGATAAGAAGTCTATGTTAGGGTAGGTATCGTTTGTTGGAGATAATTTGGTGACTTGAAGGAGTAAGAAACAGAATGTGGTATTGTTATCTAGTGCAGAAACTAAATACTGTGCTCTTCATCATGCTACTACCCTCTTAAGTGAACTCGGGTTTGGTACAAAGAAGCCTATAGTGCTCTTTTGTGATAACAGTGCAACTATTGAGATAACAAAAAATCATGTCCAACACGACCGAACTAAGCATGTTGAACTTGACAGAAACTACATCAAGAGATAACCTGGATTCTTGTAGGATAAAGGTTCCTTAAGAGTGATATGATGACTTATGCCGTTACTAGTAGTCTATTCTATACAACATTATCCAGGTTAGGCATGTGTGATATCTATGCACCAACTTGAGGGGGAGGATTAGCGTGTACAACTGTATTTCCTTATTTAGCTAGGAATAAATGCATTAAAATTAGGGTATTAGTTGTCATATTGATTGATTGATTGTATTAGTTGTCTGATTGATTGTACATTTGACTTTTATTTTAAATAGGCTTGTATCTTGTATAAATATCCTCGAGATATATGAAAGAGTTCAGTTTGCCAATTTATCAATTCATGTCATGCCCCTACTTTAGATGGAGTGCAGTTTTTTATGCTCTATTTTAGTAGAAGACATTATACCATTGACATAAAGAGAGAGAAAAAACTGGTCAAATTGTTTCATTTTTACACTCTCTTTGAATTTGGAAATGTGAGAATCTAACATTTGGAGTCAACAGTGTACCGTACTAGTTATGGATAAATGATTTGTTAATTTAAAATTAGTATTATTAATGTGCAGTTGTCTATATAATTTTACCAATGGCTTTGCTCTGGAAGCAAAAGCCAAGGCTCTTGGCTTGGAATTTACGCCTGACTTCTACTAGAAGTATGGGGCCATGGGGTATCTTGTGCTTTGAAGATATTTTTCAGCATATTATGTAGGCCTTATTAGCTGAGTTTTTATTCAATAGTTGTTGATTGTTTATGAACTTCATGGTCCACAACAGTGCTATTGCAGTTCTTTATCTCATTTAAGAAGCAAAGTTGGTGTCATAACTCTATTTGAAGTGTTTGAATAATGAGTTCTCTTGCTATAAATTGAAATCTGACAATCGGCAATTGTAGCGCAGCCATTATTCCATAAAGAAGTAAAGCTAATTAAAATACATATTTACTACAATGATAAATTTTATTGTTAATTCTGTAAGGTCAGACTGCTTTCTTCAAAAAAAGAAAGAAGCAAAATGAATATTAAGGATTTTGTAGAATCAGACCTTGTATGAGACTAGGAATGACAGAAAAGAGATTGCAATCTCTTGCTGTATACACATATTTTGGTGGTACGCATGCTGAGATGATATATAAGTTGTTCAATGTCAAACTATATCTCCTGTGGGAGTGGAGCTAACTGGACCTTGCTTTTTGTTTCTTTATTTTTGGGGCTAACTATATAGCCATCAGAAACGAAGGAGATTGATCTTCAATTCTCGTTGGAAGATCTTGAGACCATCAAAGTCATCGGCAAGGGAAGTGGTGGTGTCGTTCAACTTGTTCGCCATAAATGGGTTGGAACGTTGTTTGCATTGAAGGTTAGTGCACAAGCATTCAGTACTTCAGCTTAGATTTATTCATTTAACCTGAAAACTCGATAAGCTTTACTGATCTCTGATAATAGATAAATCGCAGTACTATGTCGTGTATATGCAATTAATTATTTTATTTAGAATTTGATAAACAATTGAGAGAGCACACTTGCAGACAATCAGTTAGATGCCTTAGCAGTTGGTGCAATTACAATAGGAAATCACTTATTTCTTTTTCTTCAATTAAATTGGAATAGAACCCAAGTTACAAGAGTAATAGATGTAGAATTTCACACTAAAAGAGTCATCAATTAATATATCAGGTCATTGTTTAATACAAGAATCATATAAAAATTTAACGACTTTCCCTTTCTCTTTTCCGAAGTCTTAACATCAGGCCCATTTCCAGTTTGTTTTGACAGCTATCTTGACACCAATTGTGGTAGCTGCTCTTTTTTGGTCTTCTTTGGAAATTGTGTTACATTGAAGTGATTAAAGTGTTGCCACAGGTTATCCAGATGAACATACAGGAGGAGATTCGCAAACAAATTGTTCAGGAGCTTAAAATAAATCAAGCGTCACAATGTCCAAATGTTGTAGTTTGCTATCATTCATTCTATCACAATGGAGCTATATCTCTTGTTTTTGAATACATGGATCGTGGATCACTAGTTGATGTAATCAGACAAGTTAAGACAATCCTTGAACCTTATCTTGCTGTTGTTTGCAAACAGGTTTGTTAGTTTCTCACTGTATAATCTTGTATCAGTAAAAACCATACTCCTTTCAGTTCCTTCAATTTTCAATGCACTATATTTTATCTTCAGGTTTTACAAGGCCTAGTTTACTTGCATCATGAGAGACATGTAATACATAGAGACATAAAGCCTTCAAACCTGCTAGTGAACCACAAAGGGGAAGTAAAAATTACAGATTTCGGCGTTAGTGCTATGCTGGCTAGCTCTATGGGCCAACGGGACACATTTGTTGGGACTTACAATTACATGGCAGTGAGTATCCTTCAGCATTATATGATAATGATTGCTCGCCTTTCTTTTATTTACGGACCTTGTTTCTGGATCATTTGTAACAAAATCATGCAACAAAAGCAAGAAATAAAACTGATGCCTAACTAGATTTTTTCCCCTCTGAAATCTTTCTTTAGCCTGAAAGAATCAGTGGAAGCACCTATGACTACAAAAGCGATATTTGGAGTCTGGGCATGGTGATTCTTGAGTGTGCTATTGGACGTTTTCCTTACACCAAATCTGAAGATCAGCAAAGTGGCCCAAGCTTTTATGAGCTTTTGCAGGCAATTGTTGGAAGTCCACCGCCTTCTGCTCCACCAGATCAATTCTCTCCAGAATTCTGTTCATTTGTTTCAGCCTGGTAAGGATCTAGTAGTATTCTTTCCACGAAATATCTCCTCTCTGCAGTTATAGAAGTTCTAATTTTTTTTGGTGGGGGAGAGGGTTGTTCCCTTTTTTTTTATTTTTTTCCCAAAATCATTTCACTTATTGATATGCACCCAATAACCATAAAGATTATCAGGTCATATTTGATGAAAACAAGTGAAGAAAGAAAAAGCATTATTTCTTCATTAGTTTAGATGCATTTTTGCTGGATCCCTATTTAAATTTTGATCTAGTTTAGAACATGAGCTTGTTTTGAAATATGGAAATATAGAATATGAAAAAGAGAAACAACTACAGAACTTACTAGTGTTAAGAGTTCAGTTGGACAGATAAAGAATACTTTTCCCTTTTTTATCACTGTTCAGTTATTGTAATTATTCTTTTCGTTCATCAAAATAGCCATGGCATGAACCTTGATGATGGCCAAGTTCTGTTACTCCTGACTATTGTGGATGATTCTTTCTTTCATGTGGAGGATGTGAATTCCTACTTGTTGATAATCCTTTATTTTGTTTTTTCTATTAAGTACATTAACTTGAAAGCTTGGAGGAGTTGATAGGCTAATTAGAAATGTTACACAACTCTGTAGTTGGATTCTTGATTGTTCTCATTCATTTTCTGGTCAGCTATATTTTCCTCAAGTATCATCCTATTCATTACATTGGTTTGTGGATGTGCAGCATACAGAAGGATCCAAGAGACAGATCTTCGTCTTTGGAACTACTGGTGAGTTCATGTTCAACAAACCTCGTCTTGACACATGCCTCACTAATCTTCAACTAATAACTGTAGTGGTATTGGCAGAGCCACCCTTTCATCAAGAAGTTTGAAGACAAAGACATTGATCTCAGCATTTTGGTCGGTAGCTTGGAGTCACCAGTAAATTTTCCCAGATAATCATGTTCCTTTAGTGCGGATCCAAGTGTAAGTTCTTTTATACACTGTATCGGCTGTCCTATGTATTCTGTCTTTACATAAAACCAGTTCAAGCGTTCTACAGATTTCATTGAAAAATTGTGAAACATTTTAAGTGATGTTACTTGCTAATGGTATGCAGCCATTGTCATGTTACAGAATAAACCAGATTCTGAAGCCAAAATATTTATAAGCTATAGCTTTAAAGAAACCAAAATCTGAAAGCTCAGGTTATATATAATCAGCATTGGGTTACAGCTCTTTGAATGTGCTTACTCCTAACCTTATTTTAAGGATATAGTGTCCAGGTCAATAATATATATATATATATATATATATATATATATATATATATATATATAGACAAGTTTGCTTCGTCGTAAATTGATTTTATTGGAAAATGAATGTCACTCACTACACTTTGTGGGATAGAAACGTCTGCAATATCCCAGAAATACATTACACAACTGTTGAGTTTGCTAATATAAGATTGGAATTCTTCATGAAATTATTACATAGTCCAAGAATCTAAGTTCTTAATTAGTGATTTTACAATTTCAATTAAAAAAAAAACAGAATCTCGGAATTTTCAGGCAATTTTGTTTTGTGCCAGCAACTTTACATCGCAAGGGTATGGTGTTATAATTTCTGAAGAAAAAGAAGAAGAAAAAGAAGCATCTCCTCTTGGTTATAGGGAAATGGAGGAAAAGAAAAATAATAACAGATAATATGGCTTTTCAGGAAAATAAATCTGTATAAAATATTCCTCATTTTTCAAGTGTTTGGTAATATTTCAATATTTCTACAAAATAGCTACAGTTTTAGCCCAATGTACTAAAAACAACACTGATGTACTTTCTAGTTGGACAGAGAGATTCAAATAAGAAAATCTGCAAAAATCATTTGAAATTGAATTTTTGTGTAATCCTTTTTAAGGAAAATATCCTATTAGTTTTCACAAAGAAGATAGCGAGCAATTTACCAAAGTTTCAGACCTCCGTATATTTCTACATATGAAAATGCTATACAACACTAATGTTATCTTGGATTGTTGTGAGGAAAGGGACCAAAAAAAATAAGAAAAGAAAAGAAGAATAAAAAATAAATATAAAATACAAAGCACTATTATTTGAAGTGGATAAAATATTTTTTAAATATTTTTCTTATTAAAATATAAAAAATCAAACATAGTGTAATAATAATTGGGATGTGGAGTATGTGCATTACGGTACAAAGATAGTGAGCAAGTTATGAAAGATCCCCAAACCTCCAAATACTACTATTAGGAAAATCCTATATAACACTTTATTTTTTAAAAGAAAAACAATTAAATACGTCATTCATTATATAAAAATATAAAAATAATAAATTAATTACAATCAATTATTAATTAAAGCATACACGTAAGAGAATAACTATTGTTAATATAGATAAATACCCATACATAAATTACATTGAAATCAAAACCTTTTAATTAAAGAGTTTCGTTACAACATTCTTACTATTTAAACAAGACAAAATTTTATATAAAACTAAGTGTAATAATTAGAATATGTATTTCTAACATAGAAAGATAGAAAAGATAATGTGTACCCAATATTACAGAATATCCCCCTGTACTGTATTGTGTGGGCAAATTAGGTGGCCCCATTAATAATATGGGGATCTATGGGCCATCCCTATTATTATTTAATGGCAGCAGCCAGCAGTGTGCGCGTGCAGTGGGGCGTGGACCACACTATAATAATATTATATTGAATTTTAGCCACACTCCACTAAAGTATTCCTGCTTGGCATTGGGGATAAAAATAATTGGGCAATCCTTTTTTTTATATTAACACCTCGTCATTTATCAGTTGTATCTGAGTCATACTCCTTATCCCCAATTGCTTCTTCTTCTTCTTCTTTTTTTTTTTTTTCTCTTTTAGTTGAAACTTTATTTTGTATATTTAGATTCTTCAACTGAGTGTACTTTATATTTGTAGTTATTTTCAAATGATGAGCAGCATTTTTCTAATGCATAAATATTTGATTTTTGACAAGAATTTGCCCTATCCATCATTGAACATTTTTCTGGCTTATATTTCTACTAATGTAATTTGTTGCTTATGGATAAAATTTGTGATTGTAGATAATACCCGAATGAATAAACAATTAATATATCTTATACAAGAAAATCACGAAAGTTTCGAAAGTGGTGGATGGTAGTATTTCTACTTACAAGATGGGGCATGCCTCTAAATTAATTGTATTTCCTTTCAACATTTGCTATGGTTATATTTATTCATGATTATAAGTTTATTTATTTATTTATTTATTTAACTATGTATATATTTCCCATCAAGATATCCTTTGACTTCTCATGCTGTGTAGGACATGGTTGTCCCAAGCAATATTTATTTCTTTGGTTCAAAACAAATGTATTATGTTTTATTTGAAGGATGTTTGAAGTTCTTCAAGCATTTTTACAATTTAGACCAAGACAATTTGTTGTTTACCCTCCCCCAAAAAGAAAAAAATTGCTATTATAATGTTCCCATCTAGTCAATGTAGACCACGCTAGAGAGATAATGAGAGCAGCAAGATGTACGTTATGACGCTCATAAACAGACTTTTTAATTTTCGTGCATAATTATCAATAAATTAAATATTTTGGAGTGTTAGAATGATAAATAAGTATTTAAATTCTTATAAAAAAATATAAAGTATTTGTCCATTATCCAAACACTTTATGAACAATATATCAAATATAGTATGAATATTACTCAATTTATTATAGAAAAGCCCATAGAAGATGCCATAGAAGATGCCCATTGAAGGGTCCAAACTCAAATAATAATAAATACAAACAACAACAATATGCTTAGCAAAATAGATATATGATGATCTTTTTCTCTCTAAAAAAAAAAAAAAAAAGGAAAAAGAAAAAAACAGAAGGCATGTGATATACATATTATTAAAAAGTAGGGATGGAAAACCTTGAGATAGCACATCGGCATAATCTTTAAACTGTGCGTTGCCTCAATCAAAGGTAGTCGTGCCACAACTCTGGGGACAAAGATGCCAAGATTGTGACCTTAGTTCCCCCAAATTGCAAAGAGGTGGTGACTCAGATTTAGATGTCTTCAAACCATAGATCTTATCCTCTTTCCTTGTACAACAGGAAACAAAAGGAATACAAACCTTTTTGAAAGTGACCAAACTTCCTAATAGCCACATATTATTTCTTTAGTGTAATCAAACAAACAAATATGTATATATATGCACCCCCTTTAAGGCCTGTTGGGACTTAAACCATTTTATATGACTCATTTTACAAACTCACATCCTCTCTCTCTCTCTCTTTCTCTCTCTCTTACATGTTCACTTCATTCTTGATCTTCTTTGCTGAGATTTGAATTATCAAATTTTATGGGTGAAGAGAAGCAAAATTTTCAAGAAATGGGCTTCAAGGAGTCAAGGCAGGTACACTGGGCAGCCATCAAGAAAGATGATGAATATTGTGAATCCATGGAATCATCCTCCATTAATGATTCAGTGGTATCATCATCATCATCTTCTTCTTCTTCTTCTTCATCATCATCAGACTTGGCTGATGATGCATCCTCTTCTTCTACTTCATCTAATTCTCCCCCTTCATGTGGGCCTCTCTATGAATTAGCTGAGCTCATGGCCCAACTCCCCATCAAGTAAGTATTTGTTCTGATTAAAATGAAGTATGAGTGTATGTATATGTACACACATATATCTATATATAAGTGTGTGTTGTGTGTGTTTTTAATGTGAGGTTTTATGATTGGTGCAGGAGGGGTTTGTCCAAATTCTATCATGGAAAATCACAAACTTTTGCATCTTTGGCAAATGTGAAGAGTGTTGAAGATCTTGCAAAGAAAGAGAGTTATAGTAGAAGAATGAAATCATGCAAGAGCTACGGGGGGAATTTGAATCAGCACAAATTTGGTCCAAAGGCTACCATAACAAAGAGGTATCCCAAAAGATTATTTTCACCTTCTTTTGGTACTACTAAAAGTACCACCATGGTTATGGATAGCTAGAAATTACGTTCCTCTTTTTTTTTTTTTTTTTTTTTTTTTTTATGGTGGGTGTGGGGGCTAACAATTCGAGGGGCTTCGCTTGTGCGACTAAAGCCCTTCTATAATTCGTTTTCTATTTTTGGGATAACAAAGGATATATTGAAGCTAGAAGAAAAAGATTTTCGATCTTGACTGAAATAAACAAATGAAAAAAAAACACAGGATGCCATAATTTCGATGGACGAACATTTGCAACCACATCGAAGTATATTTTGGTTTTTCAATTATATTTTCCTTTATCAAGCAGACAAAAGACTAGAATAAAAGGAAAATGAAGGAAGAGGATGACATGATACATGAGAAAAAGAAGCATATCTTACGATTCCATTAATTAATTTCAATAATCAATATGAAACTCCTTTAAATGTGAGGAGATCAATCTTTCTCAAAGGCATAATCATACTTGTTGCCTTGTAATCAACCTATTTATTTTATATATTTCAAAGTTTTAATAGCATATATTACTTGATATCTGGAAATAAATAGACCCATTAATAGAAGCACTATACTTTTCAGTGGATAAATGTTAACACAAAAGCTTTCCGCGGCCAGTGCTACTAGGTACCAACCAGCCAGCAGGCACATTTAACAATTTCTATCAGGTCCCTATGTCAACATTCTGGCTAAAGGCTTTCTAATTATCACTAAAAGATTGGGAGGATTCAATCCGCAGTTTAGCCCCAGGTCCACCCTGTTGCTAATTTTTTCGAAAATGTAAGTTGGTAATGATAGTGCTGATAGCTCAAATTTTGTACACAGGGTTGATCCCTAGCAAATAGAAACACTTTCTCATGACAATAGCTGTTGCCTCGCAGAGTAAAAGTCTACTCGTCTCCTCACCTGAACCGACAACCTGCAAATATTTCAAGAACAAGCTTGAGTAAAGTGTACTCAACTAGAACCATAATATGGATCAGTTAATCAGTTTCAGCAAGAGGCAATGAAATTGTGTCTCAACATTGAGAATCTGCCATTAGTATGATAGACGAAAATAAGAACTCTTTAACACACACGGGGAGCTTATTTCCCAGCTCTTTATCATCAAAACTTAGGCTAGGGAATAACAGGTGAAATGGAAACTTATAGATGGATGAAAACAATATGTGGTAAAATAATTGCCCGACAAAAGAAAAGCAATTTTCCATCTCTTTCACATCAAAGCTCGATCTAAGCGATAATAGTTGCCTTGACAAACAAGCAGTGCATCATACCCTTTCCAGGTTGTCGCATTTAGTCCTAAACCAACAAGTGTATGAATGCTTGTTATATTAGGAAAGTTAATGAACCAAATGCAAAATTGGCCATGGGATAGAGAAAATTTAAAAAACCACAGTACCGACACAAAACCATGTAATAGAATGAGATATAATGTTAAAAAATTGCCAAATTGCCGAGAAAAATTAACACTCTAGTAGACCAATTTATAGTAAAACAACATCAAGTAAACTACAAGGCAGTATGGCCACGGAAAACTAAATAGTAATAAAGAAAAATGAATAAAGTAGTTGACAGAGGCCAAGAAGAGAGCATTTTGAGGCTTTCACATTATTTGTTACATATCATTGTTTCAAAGATGCATCAGCATTGAAATTTGTTTTGTTATGGAAAAAAACTTCTACTTATAGACCGTAGATGACTCTATTTGCTTTTTTCACTTTTGAAAATAAAAAGAGGCAGATATTTCTATTACTTCATAGGAAATTCTAAGTAATGTTTGGTACAGATGCCCATAAATGAGTGACTTTTCTACCTTGATTCCAAAGTTCTCCAGGAAAAAAGAATAACATGTATAACAACTCCTTGACATTCATTTCTTTCAACACAATGGTTTGGGTATCAGAAAGATGCTGGAGCCTCATTAACCAAACCCTAATTGGTGTCCTATACCATGGCTGACGCATGATGGAATCTTAGAATTCTTAAGAGTACTACCTGAGCAGATCTGGTACCCTCAAAAAAGTTCAGAGAGGCTTCCCTGAAAACTTACTCAAATAGGCTTCAGCACTTTCCTGTTGATTGATAAAACAAATGCAAAGGTGCTTGTATTTGTACCTTTTGCTTAGGTTCTCGTTTGAAAAGGTGAAAACAAAAGAATTTCAAAGAAAACATGTTTTCTTTGTTTATAAGTTTCAAAAGGAAAAGGAGAAAACATAAAGGAACTTCATCATCTGGAGCTATCTATGTTGTTTCTATATATCTGGTACTGATTGAGGATCCCTGCTTAAACTATTTCATTTCTTTATGCAGGTAAACAGCCTAGAGTACATCAATGGATGCACGTGGTCACTAGGCATCTTGGCAAGAAGGCAATCGACTCTTACATCCTTCTGATGCAACCCCATATACAATGATTCCAGAAAAGCAAAAGGATTTCAGTATTTTTCCTTGATTGATTTGTTTTCTTCCTTATGTGCATACTAACATACTCATACCTGACAATTGGTATAAAATCTTGTGAAGTCTTCAGACAAATTGTACAGATATTCACACAGCACATTTGGTAAAAGATTGGTGCATGCCTCTTCAACAATCTGAAAAGTAAATAACAAGAACGTAACGTACAATATAAATAATCAAGGCATTTTCCAGGAGCAACGTGGATAGTCACACAAGTCAAATAGATTTATACCTCTGGAAATTGGAGCAAATGAAGTCCTAAGACCCGTTCATCCGGATGAGCCAACTCCACAGTTCCAATCTGTCACATATAAACATGAACTCATGTACACTACAAACTAAATAAAATTATAATTTGATTATCTTTACATATATTGCCTAAATTGTCACTAACTTATAGCCAAGACTTCAGAGCTACCCACTCCAATTCTATGACAGTTGCAAGCAACATTAAACCTCATAGAGATGGAAACAAAATACCCCTATGACCTAAGGCTTAGTCTTAAACCTATATATCAGAAACAGCAAACAGATTCATGCAGCATGCAAGTTACATATAGTCAAGATTCAAACTCTTTCAACTGAAACATCACTTGTTGAAAAATTTTCAGACCGTATACCAGATTGACCAGCTCCAGGAGTGCTTTCTTATTCACCACACTAATGATACGTTATTTTCCATATAAATTGTACGTAAAGACCAAGATATAAATATGAACAAATATTTGCAAATGGATATTGCACCAACTTTAGATCACATAAACGTGAATATGGTAATTGTCAAGAATATAGTAAGTAAAATAGACAAAAAATGGAAGAACCCTCCAATATATATTGTTCTTCTCATTCATGGTATAGTTGCTTGTGATCATTAAGAAGTCCTTTGACAAAGATTAACTAAAGAATGTAAGGAGTAAAAAAAAATCATAAGGCATTCCATTTACAACAGATGAGTAATTCAGAGAGAATGAAAGCCTACCTTCTTCAACTCTTCTACATCTTTACCCGATCTCCTGATGATTGAGCAGATACGAGCATGGGCATATAGCAAATACACAGCAGTATTTCCCTGCTCAAAAGCCAAGAACACAACAAAGAGTGAAGAAACTATCGTAAATAGAAATCCTACAGCCAATCTATGCATAAAACTACAGCCACCCAAGGGAAGACACATAAAACAGGATTTTTGGGTTGGAATTGAAACAGATTAGAAGAAATAGATCAGGGAAAAACAGTCAAAGATATAGGGTATAATAATAAATCCGTCAAGAATGCGTTCAAACTTGATTAAGTCAAGAACCAGCTGACCTTGATGGGTAGCAACCATGACCAGAGACAAAGTACTCAATCTTTTGCAAATTAAGCAAGAAGGTAAATAAAAGGTAGAAAGAAGTTAAAGAAAATGAGAACTTGGTGAAAAAAATAAAAGTACTATCGTCTTCACATTAGATAAATGATAAAAGCCCATAATCACCTTGTCGTTAAGCATCTGATCAAAATTGAATGTATAATTGGTTGTTCTATTATTCTTCAAGTCAGCATATCTGTTTTATATCAAGAGAAAAAGAAATAATGTGTTACCCAGTCAGGAAAAAAAAAAAAAAAAAAAAGAAAAAAGAAACATTCTAGTTGTAAAATAAAGCACGACATTGAACATATGCCTTCATCAACTCTGTTAGCACAACCAAGGTACTCCGTACAGTTAGCTCAAAAAACGGGTCATCATAAGACCCGTTACGAACTGGCTGAAAGCGGAAGAAATGGGGGACCCAGAGGAGCCGAACCTTGGCTCTTGACTCAGCCATTTTTCTTTCTTTTGTTTTCAATAAGAACAAAGAGGTGTTGAGGGACAAATGTGGGTGTGTGTGATTCTATATACACAGAGAGAGTGTTATAGAGGGTAAGAGTTGAGTGTGCATTGCAGAAAACAGATAGACGGGCAGACTACAAAGGAAAAAAAAACTCCCCACCACATGTCTCTCTTTGCATAGAGATGAAGTCTTCTCTTCCATCATCGGGAAAAGGAAAACCCCACTGTGTTGGTGAAGTCTTTTGGTACCCTCGCCATCAACTCAAAGAATAAATGAATATTACACAACAAAAAGTCAAAAACCCAAATAATTGGTGTGGACAAAAAATCATGTGCCATGATGCCCCTCTCCCAAGACGTTCTCTCTTTTAAGTCGGCCAATTGAACCAACAGTTGATCTGTGTAAATATGAGATTTTAAGGTGAATTATAGCCCTACTTTAGTGGCCTTGATGAATATTGAGAGGCCTATTCTGAACTTCAGAAACCCAACCAAATTGTTTGGAAAATTTATTTGTGTATGAGTTTCACACAAATAAATAATGGTATTTTTCCAAATACTAGTGTTATATATATATATATATATATATATATATATATATATTATAAAGTCTGTGCCAACCGGTCTTTTAAAACGAACCAAGCGATCAGACTAGTGACCAAGTTAGCGGTCCGGTTTGATCACTGGTCCGGGTATGAAAACATTGTGCACAACAACACAAGGCTACGACAATTGTTGGGGATGGCCTGTATGCTTATTACCCTGCAAGCAGAATGACTGTTCAACAGTGCTGCTCAAAAGAAAAATTTGGATGCAGTGCTAAATGGTGTTTTCATACAACTGAACCAGATAGGCGCAAGGACATGACTAGCAAATTAACCTTTTGAATTTTTAGTTTCCTTAAAAGCGTTCAGCATATTTTTTTTCTTTACTCTGAAGACATGCAAAACAAAGGAACTTACTTCACAGCCCCATACCCTACTGCCTCAGCAGTTTTATCAAGCTCCTCTGCAGTCCACTCTTCAGCCTTACCTAGCCAAACAATTAATTTTTTTGACATTCAGAACGTTGAAATTAGCTATTAACAGCCATGCTATATGGATCAGAAATATGGTAATAAAGTTAAGATTCTGCCACATAGATATGTTTCGTGCAAACTAGAGATGCTTTGTATCAACTAGGAACTTGCAGATTATTAAGTAATCATGATGTTACCTCTTTGAATTAGAGCCTCTCTGCATCGACTTTTGGCTTCATCAAGTAAATCAACCAATTTGACAGTCTCCGTACTGCGAGTTCGAAATCGCTTTCCATCTTCTCCTAAAACAAGCCCAAATCCAACATGGCTAGCTTTGGGGTATTTATTATTGTCAGCTGGCAGCCAACCAGCTAGTTTGGCAGCCTGGAATTGGATAATAAAGTACAGCCTCAGAACTTAGCAGAGCAGCACATAACAAAAAATGGAAACACAATGTTTAAGCCACCTTGTATGTAGATAGAACACAAGAACTTACAGTGAAGACCATTTCAAAATGCTCTCGTTGCCCGACATCAGTAACATATATAATCCATTCTGCCTTTTCCTCATTAAGTCGATACCTACACACAACACAATTTGAACAAGAAATCATTGAATTACCCACTATATAACGAAGCTGAACACAAAATGCAGCAAGTTCCCATATCAGTTATAGAATAACATATCAGGTATCAATGGAGCTAATAAGCTTCTAAATGGTGAGAAAACACCAACAATCAAATCTCTCTACCCTATTGACTAAAAGAATTAGCATAACTGATGATTTACAGATTAAATAAAAATTTCAAAACAATGATAACCGACTTAGAGCAAGGTACATTGGTTTACTGATCATCCAACATAAGAATGGTTACAGAATATATTACAGAGGATTCATATGATCCATAAGTGAACAATAAAAATAGAAAATACCATAGAGCAGCAAGATCGGTTGAAGCATAGTTGTAACCACCATCCTTCTTTACAACAATAAGCGGTATATTTTTCCCTTCAATAAAGATTACACGAGCACCTTCACTTTCTTCGATTAATCCTTTTTCACTCAGCAACTCCAAAGCCCCTGGAATATATGGATTGTAAAAGCTTTCTCCCTAGAAAGAACAAAAACTTTACTAAATGCAGCATAATTGTGAAAAAAAGGTATCAATTATAATATCAATTTCTAAAACCATGACTCAAACAAGGAGACAAGAGTACAAATAGGTAACTGGGACTGTTTCAAATAATATGGGAGTAAATTATGAAAAGGGAAAATTGTTCTAAAGGTCATATCCATACCAAGAATCAACTTAAACTTGATATTACCTTAGTCTCTATTGCTAAGAGTTCTGTACCTAATTGAACTATCCAGGCAAAGTCAACGCTTAGTTTAGAGAAAATATTTCTTGTGATATTGATGCAATGAGTCTTGATTTTTTATGTGTTCATGCGCATGTAAATTGGGACCATTGAAAGTATCTACTTTGTTTTATGAGGTAACTGGGATTACTACAAATGACAATGAAAATAAATTATGAACTTTTGGAATTATTTTAATAGTCCAACACATATATACTAACTTAAACTTGACCTATCTTAGTCTCTACTGCTATGAGCTCTGTGGCTTATTATACTATCCAGGTAGAGAAATTGAAATCCAACCAGTTGCTCGGGGAAAATGCTTTGTACTGTACTCTCATGATGCTGGTGTCAATGGGTCTTGAGCTTAGATGATTAATAGGCATACAAAATTGAGTTCAATAACATGGTATTTGACCATAGTAATTGTTGTTCAATTCAACCCAAAAGTGGAAAAGGATGCTTCACATAATTCACATTAAACTTATCAGGTAGGACAAAGGTTGATTTATTCACTTATATATTACATGTGTTTTAATTTTTAATAATACAAAGTAAAAGTCCATACAAGTCACGCATTTCACTCAAATAAATTTATGCAAGCAGGGACAGCATGCCACGACTTCTAGTTTGTTTCTAAGAAAAGGTCTTATACTTTAGAAAAGCAATGAGCATTTTGGACTGGAAATGGATGAAACATAGCAACTGTATTTCTTTGACTACATGCCGCAATCTATGGACCTGAAGAAATAGTTGGTCTTGTAATGTCAAGTCCAAAAATCCCATTTGTTATCTAGAGCCTCATCAGGGGATCATGTTAGCGATAAGAAACAGTTTCACACATTTACCTTGGCCATAATTTTGGAACAATATTGAATATTTGTCTTAATCATGGTTACTTTTACACTCACCTTCCATGCGACGGTTCATTACATTAGTCATGGTGTTCTCCAGGCCAAATAAATTGTTTGATTCTGGTAATATATTTTCTTCCCTTAATTCCTTGAAAATGTTATATACCTAAAATCAATGTGAATAACAAGTATTATCACTACAGTTTTTGGAACTTATGGTCAATATTATATGGGGTAAATTAGGGATTTCTTACTTAGTGTGGTATCTGATTCAAGATAGCAGATTCTTGGAGTGGAAGAAGCTTTTATCTGATGATTACGGCTAAGAATAAAGATTTAAAACAGAGATGTAGGTCCTTTCATTTATTTCATAGAATAGTATCTGAGACTCTCAAGATATGTAAATATTTAGGGCCTCTTCATTGGCGGCTTGATACCTTTAATACATGTTTGGAATTATAGATGCTCTGTACCTTAAGAATTTAATGAATTGGATTTATTTGGAGATTTTAGATTTTTAATTTTGGTTATTTGAAATTTTAATTTGTTTATACACTAGTTTAACGTTGTTGATTTTTGTCATCATAGTGCAGTCCGTCTGACGGCGGGGGCAGGATTTGAACCTGCAATCTTCAGGTAGCCTTGATTCAAAGTGTCTAGGTACCATGGAAAGAGGACTAACTGAAAGGTGTTTATGATGATATAAACATGTAATGCCCCATTTGGAGATGTGACAAGATGCTGATAAACTAATTACAAATTTCTAAATGTAATCTATAAAAGCAACTGCATAAAGAAGTCAAACTTACCTTTTCCTCTAAGTGAACTCCAAGCCACTGATACACTCTTTCGTATCCTCTTCTGCTAATTTCACAGATTTGTGCCCATGCCTTCCTATACTTCTCTTCCCCACCCTATTAGAGGCAAAAGGCTTAACATAATGGATAAAATAGAGGGAATTACCCAATTGCGCTAAACTTAAATATCTTTTTGATAAGTTAGATATGTAGAACTGATTGTTTCATTTATCAAAATAAAAAATAGGCACCTTTATAGAAGCTTTAACGTAGGAAAAAATATAAAGTATAACCTCTCATTTTATTCACCTGAAGACTGACTACTGCCCTCTGGGCCCTCTCCTTGAATACAGGATCACTGTCAAATCTTTGCTTTGAGGCCTTGTAGAATGCCTGAAAAAGGAAAGGCCAAGTCAAAGGAAGGTCTCTCTGCATGACTTCAGATTGCACTTCGACAAAGTGCAGAATCATTCAAAAGAACACATACATAGAACAAATAGGAACGATAGTCATAATTGCTAAAACTAAAAAATCTGATCAAAGAAATTCTTAAGCGCAAGTAAACCCAATCAAAAACATTATGATGTTGAGTTGAAAAAGTTGAAATACAAACAAGGTGCTAATGCCCTACTGAATGGCAATAAAATAGATATCCCAGCTAGGTAACATATGTTTTACGATCTAGATGTATGTTACAGAAAATGACAAGTAGAATATGTATTCCTAACTAAATATTATAACAACGTGCAATGCTCAGATTAGAGAATTCTTAATGAAACCTAATTTAAGCTTGCAGCAATAATTGCTGCAATGGACAAGAATGGCTTTGTGATGTCTTTTACGGTACCAAGTCGGCCAAATAAAGAACCCAAGTTATTCATTCATAAATATCAATGCAATATTGAGTGCACGCGGTCCAGCTCTTACTAAAAAGATAAATGAGGAAAGCAAGTGCAGAACAACAACAAAAACCCAGGGGTACATAAAGTTCTTTCCTCACCTCGAGATCTCCAATGGCCTGATCACTTGAAACCTCCCCAGAAGGAAACTTCTCAAAAAGGTACTCTATTAACATACCAAACTGCAGAACATAAAATATATCATCAGGAGGTTGCATTATATAATTGAGAAAAAAGCAAATTCATCTTAAAAAGAAGAAGTTCTAGACTTCATATTAAAGAAAAATGTAGATGGCAAGATTCTATATCAGTAGCCATATAGATTATATCCAACAAGGATATGAAAGATATATTAAATAATGTCAGATGAACTGAAAAGGAGCAACTAAGGGGGAGGAGAACCACTAGTCCTCTTTCTAATCAGATGAAGATACACATACAAACTGAACCCTCAAACAATCCTCAGAATTGCATTGAATATCTCGTATGGATATTGAAAAGGAAGAAAAAGAAATTCATTTTATTGGTGCTAGAACAGAACCAAAAGAACAAGAAAAATAATGAGGAACAGTAGGATAGAAACAAAACACAAGCTTGGCTTCACAACTTATTGAATTCACATTCTATTAGTGTAGCTTACAAAAATAATGAATGATATGGTAGGACTGTGAAGGATCTGATATTTACAGTAAAGCCTGATACTTTAAATGTATGCCACTAGAAGGATGCTTCATGGAGAGGTGTTGTCAGATAAAAAATATATGTTCTTGATGTCTACTAAAAGGTTCTCTCATGGAAGAGACTAGTGTTGCCCTCTCCATTGAGGGGTGTATCTGTGTTTTGGGCACACAGGGGAGTGGGTGACTGGCAGATGTCACGACGAATTTTATTGATTCCAGCTCTTCATCCTCTACACCAAGATCCACTGGGTGGCAGAGAGAGCTTCAGATGGGAAATGTGTAGCTAGATTTAGATAACTTTAAAGAGGCTATCAATGATCAGGATATCTATATGTTCAAGAACTTTTCAGAAAGCTCCATTGGGCTAGAATTGTTTGGAAGACAACGGAAAGACAAGGCAAAAGAACAGTTCCCTTGAAGTCTTTTTACACATTATTACTTAAGACTCCAAGGACTTTGTTCCATGAAATTAACCTGAGGCAGTAGGCAGCCAACAAGGTAGCATTTTCGTGTGGTTTGCAGGGAAGAGATGTTGTCATGATCCCAAAGGATGCTTGCAGCAAAAGACCAGGTAGATGCATGTTTACTGATGCACTACACAGTGGATTGTAAAATCAGGCGTCTCATGTTGATGTATTCCAAGCCAGAAAGGTGATGTCTGCTTCTGTTGAATCATTTTTTGGTGGAAAACTGAGTAGTCCAAGGCTATAAAAACAGAGGTCGGGAACCTTTCTGTGCCTATCTCACAGAATCTGGAATGCCTTGTTTGAAAGAAAAAAATATTGCATTCTTTTATTATTATTTATTTACTTTTATGTTCCACAGTCAGAAACTGATGTCCACTTTATAGAATCTGATATGTAGTTTCACAATTTTATAAATAGGTCTTGCCTGGTTTTACCTCTTTGTACCATTGTATACTTTACCATAATAGTCAAAACATATTTATTTATCAAAAAAATACAAATACAGGAACGATGACAAGGAGATCAAGCATTCTGCCTCACCAGCAACACCCTCTTTATGCATAAAAAAATATTAAATAATAATCAAACAAGCAAATGCATGCATGCATTCAAATAGCAGCCACAACATGGAATTCTCAAAGAATCATGTCTACCTGAGTGCCCCAGTCACCCACATGGTTTCTACGAAGAACCTCCACTCTTGAATACTCCAGCATTCGGGCCAGAGTGTCTCCAATAATGGTGGATCTCAAATGACCAACATGCATTTCTTTTGCTATGTTTGGTGAGGAGAAGTCCACCACTGCTCTTTTAACAGGAAGCTCAGGTGCCCAAGTTTCAATACCATGGACAAGCATTTTATGGATACCCTAAAACAGCAAAAGCAATCCTCAGATACACATCGAACACAAAGCACCACAAAAAATAAACACAAATGCATAAAATTAATAGGATCAAATACCCTTGCCATCCAATGATTCGATAATATGACGTTTACAAAGCCGGGTCCAGCTATAGTGCAGGACTGTATCATTTCTGATGAAGGAAGATTTTTCATAATGGCCTAAAAATGAGAATGCATTTCAATCTCTCTATCAATTGTCAACAGAAGTCCTAATCCAAATCAAAGAGGAAAAAGAGAAGTGAGTAATTAAGGTAGCTAGGGCAAAGGTAAATACCTGCCCTATAGGTTGGGGACCTTTAAATTGGGTACCCTTGCCTTTAAGTTTTGACCATAGGCCCATGGCATTATTGCTGCGCAATGAAACAGTTCTGTTAATCAGCAATCAGATTCATGAGTCGTCTTATATATTTTCTAGTGTAAGAAACTTGTAGCTTTTAAAAATAACAATCCCAATAAACTTAGAGGCACAATAAAGATAATTCCAGACTTTCATACCATTGATAGTCACCAAATTTAGGATTCTGGCAGGGAGCAACTGCAGGCCCTACATCTAGCTCATCAGGAACAGTTGTCCTCAACGACTCCTCAAACAGCTTTGCTATTTGTTGCTTAAGACTCCCTGCATTCTGTAGATCCTGATTGATCGAAAATTAGCAAATTCAGTTCCACTAAGCTAAAGTATTAGTTTCTTTCAATCTAACGTGCATTTCCCTTAACAAGCCACCATGTGCCACCATGTGCGAGCATTTTAGCTATTTTCATACAAGTAACAGCACCGATATCATGATATGCAAACATACAAGCATATATGACCTATAAGCGAGCGTGTGAACTTACAGGTGCCATGGTTGATACCGATTGTGACTTTGCTGCGGAAACAGTCCTTCTAGTCTTTGCCCTCAAAATACCTGTCTAGTTTCACGACAGCAGCAAATTACCAAAAGCGATAGCAGATTTCTTTCTGTTTCTTTTCAAGAATAAAAAACTAGACAAACAATAATTGTCTAACGTACAATTCTAGCATAAAATTGAATACACTGAAGTCATAAAATTATCAGCAATATCAAGTTACATAATTCACCGCAGGGCTAAACTGAGAATTCCATGAAATTAACCCCATTACCCCAAAAAAATCTTGCAAGAAATTTAATAAAACAAATCCAAAGATATCATAGAGAAGAAGAGAGAGATTACGGGTAGAGGAGAAAGGTGGAGAGCAATGGCAATGGAAGAGAGCGCGGAGGTGGAGAGGCGACGTAAAATTGGTTCTGGCATTCATTGCATTACACTTGCTTTTTATACTTTGAGTGAGTTTATTAGATTTGAGTGTTGGCGTTCCTGCGCCAATGAGGGTTAGGGGATTATGGTTTGTTGGCAGTGTAGTTTGAGCGTTGTCTCCTGTGTGCGCGCTGCTTATTCATTCAGTCATGGTGGCCTCAAGGACTAATTGTGGATATCCTCCAATCATGCGGTATGAGATTTCTTAGTGTTTTGTGTTTTTTTTAGTAGTAATATTATTTGCATTCTTTATAGTGGAGAAAAAAATTAAAATCAAATTTTCCAAATTGGACCTCAACATTAGGATGATCACTGCAGATTTGGCCAAAAATGTGACATTTTTAGAATTCGGATAGATATGCTAGATTCATTTTATTATTATTAAATATTAAAAAATATAATTTTTAAAATATTACACAAACTTTCTAAAGAAAATATATTTTTAAAAAATATCACATAAATATATATAATAAATTTTAAAAAATAAAAAATTAAACAAGATAATGCTAGTTTGAAAATAAAATTCCAAACCCGCTCTAACCCCTCTGTAATAATAAGAACCTAACGGGGAGAATTCACGTTTGAACACGCCCTCTCCCTGCTCAACATTAGGCTACCAGCGTAGGTGAGCTTGGACAGGCTCATAGTCAACTTGAATTTGATGGAAAACAAAGGCTAAGACAGTGCCCCACATGTGGATAGGTGAGGGTACTGGCGCCCCAAGCGGAACGATATGGGAAAGGGTCACACTTCCCCATTTTAAGTGTACACGTATATCAATTAAAATATTTTAAATAAGAATAACAATATGTCGAGTTTGGTTAAATTTAAAATTCATCCTATTCATATTTTCAGGATCCGAACACGCTCCGAAATCGATGGGTTAGACCCATTTTATTATTTTTAAAATATTAAAAAAAAATATTTTTAAAAATAATACACTATTTTTTTTAAAAAAATATTATTTTTCAAGATTTCACATAAATATTAAATGTAATATTTAAAAAATAAAAAATAAAGGAGACGGGCTTGAGACGTGATGAATTTGAAAATAAAAATTCAAATTCATTTCTAATTCGTTTGTAATAATAAAAACCAATCTAAAGTAGGTCCAATTCTAATTTGATCCCACCCTATTATCATACCTAACTTTAAGGGTGTAGTATGGGAACTGGTGAACCATAAATAATTTAGGAATTCTTTTTTCTAGTCTTGAATTTATAATTTGTCCAAATTTTTTTTTTCTATTTGATTTGGAAATAATAAGTTTTAATCGACCATATATAATTTTTTTTCTTGATCAATATTCTTTGTATAATAGCCCCATACTATAACTCAAGTATGATCTTTAGATACTCAAATTTCATAAGTAATTGTAAACATAATTTTATATATAACCTAATATACTTATTTGATTTAATATGAGCTCCAACTCAAGTTTAGTCGAATTTATTTTCTTTCACTCTCATTTTGAATTTAAATTTATATCCTAATCTTCATCTAAAAAACTTGGGCTTTTTTGGTAAAATATTATAATTAAATAAAATATTTTTCAAAATACCATAGAATGTAAAGTTATTTAGTTTTTATAACAAAGTATAATTCACAATAACACTCTCACCAATTTTTTATTTTTTTTTAATATATAGTGAAAGCGTTAGGCTGCCTAACGCTTTCAGTCGTAATATATATAAAAAATTTCAAAAATTGAGGGCATTAATATGCGTAACCCCTTCAATTTTCTATTTTTTTTTATTTTAAATTTTGAATTTAGCCGATAACTGTCATAAGCTGTCGAAAGCTTTTCAGAACGAAAAAATCTTTTCAACTTTTCAATATTGAAAAAGATGAAAGGAAAGCGTTTGGCTAAATAATACTTTTTATTATTTCCAATTCAACATGTTAATTAATTACTTTTTTGACCATTTAAGAAACCTGAATTTTAAAAAAATGCGGTGGCTAATGCTTTGAATGCTTTAATTTTATTTTTTTTAAAAAAATATTATTTTTCAAGATTTCACATAAATATTAAATGTAATATTTAAAAAATAAAAAATAAAGGAGACGGGCTTGAGACGTGATGAATTTGAAAATAAAAATTCAAATTCATTTCTAATTCGTTTGTAATAATAAAAACCAATCTAAAGTAGGTCCAATTCTAATTTGATCCCACCCTATTATCATACCTAACTTTAAGGTGTAGTATGGGAACTGGTGAACCATAAATAATTTAGGAATTCTTTTTTCTAGTCTTGAATTTATAATTTGTCCAAATTTTTTTTCTATTTGATTTGGAAATAATAAGTTTTAATCGACCATATATAATTTTTTTTCTTGATCAATATTCTTTGTATAATAGCCCCATACTATAACTCAAGTATGATCTTTAGATACTCAAATTTCATAAGTAATTGTAAACATAATTTTATATATAACCTAATATACTTATTTGATTTAATATGAGCTCCAACTCAAGTTTAGTCGAATTTATTTTCTTTCACTCTCATTTTGAATTTAAATTTATATCCTAATCTTCATCTAAAAAACTTGGGCTTTTTTGGTAAAATATTATAATTAAATAAAATATTTTTCAAAATACCATAGAATGTAAAGTTATTTAGTTTTTATAACAAAGTATAATTCACAATAACACTCTCACCAATTTTTTATTTTTTTTTAATATATAGTGAAAGCGTTAGGCTGCCTAACGCTTTCAGTCGTAATATATATAAAAAATTTCAAAAATTGAGGGCATTAATATGCGTAACCCCTTCAATTTTCTATTTTTTTTTATTTTAAATTTTGAATTTAGCCGATAACTGTCATAAGCTGTCGAAAGCTTTTCAGAACGAAAAAATCTTTTCAACTTTTCAATATTGAAAAAGATGAAAGGAAAGCGTTTGGCTAAATAATACTTTTTATTATTTCCAATTCAACATGTTAATTAATTACTTTTTTGACCATTTAAGAAACCTGAATTTTAAAAAAATGCGGTGGCTAATGCTTTGAATGCTTTAATTTTATTTTTTTTAAAATTGTATACAACTGTAAGCGTCAATCAATTTAGAAGAATATTTTCAGAGTTTCAGTTCTGAAAAAGATGAAAGATGAAAGGAAAGCGTTTGGCCAGATAATGATTTCCAATTCATTAGGCGAATAATATATTTTTTGACCATTTTGAAAAATTGCTTGAACCAAAGGCGTTATGGAGGCTAACACGTTGGTTTCAAAGCGTTACTCCCATAAGGACTTTCTTGAAAATTTTATTTTTAAAATTGTATACAACTGTGAAGCATTCATCAATTCAGGCTTCAATCAAATCAATTCAGCTGCATTTTTCACTCGTGTATTTGAATGGGTCTTTAATTATTCAGCCTACATTCATTTCCTCACTTTACCTGAACCATTTCTTTTTTCTTCTTCCTTTTGCATTCATCCTTCTCATGTTTCTACATTTCTTCTTCAACATTCCTTCTATCTTTCTCCATTATCACTAACAAATAAAGAAAAAAAATATTATTCTCCTCCCCTACCACAACTCCACCAACCAGTAACAGTATTTTACGGCGGTGGCGACAACAGAGAGGCGACAGTGATGGTGTGACGGCGACAATGAGGAGGTGGCGATGACGGTGATTAAGTTTGGAAGGTAATTATTATTGTGTTAATATTATTATTTTTATTTTATATTTTTTTATAGTACTTATTCAAAATTTTAATTGTTAGGTAGTTTAACTTACAATCTGAAAGTGGTGACAAAAAAGCCCCCATAGTAGCAATATCATAATGTAATTTTTTCTTTTAAATATTAATATTTATTAATTTTTCATTATTTCTGTTAGAATATGGTTATTTATTGCTTATGCTTATATTTATGTTATTTGACAATGTGTATTATGTTACGAAAATAAAATTAAATAATTAATTCATTTTAAATTATCTATTTGAGTATGCATTGTATTTTGAAATTGAGATACTATAAATTATTTCGCTGTATATTCAAATATTGTAGAGATAATAAGAACTTTCTTGTTCTCATTAATTCATATTTTCTTTGACTTGATAAGATGTCACATCAATCATTTATTCATATTGTGACTAATCAAAACATCAATAATAAATAAAAAATTAATTTGTATTGTACATAAAAATAACATATACATACATCAAGGCTTTTTCTAATAAAAAAATATATATTGAAAATTTAAATTCATTATGAAATAATATTTTATTTAATTATTAATAATTATGAATAGTGATTGCAATAAGAAATTGGGATTTAAATTTTATTCAAAAATGAAATAAATTAAATAATTTATTATTAATATAAAAATAGATAAATATAATATTTATATATGAAAATATAGTTAATAAATATGTTTATTAAATTAATTTTAAAAAGTTAATTATTTTAAAATCACCATTACAATTATAATAATTATAAATAGTGACTAAAATAAAAAAATTCGGATTTGAAATTTAATTAAAAATGAAATAATTTAAAAAATAAATAACTATAATTTATCAATAATATAAAAATAGATAAATATAATTTTTATATATGAAAATATTTTTTATAAATATGTTTATTAAATTAATTTTAAAAATTTAATTATTTTAAAATCACCATTACAAATATAATAATTATAAATAGTTACTAAAATAAGAAATTGGGATTTATAAGTTAATTAAAAATGAAATAATATAAAAAATTAGATAAATATAATTTATTATTAATTTAAAAATAGATAAATATAATATTTATATATGAAAATATAGTTAATAAATATGTTTATTAAATTAATTTTAAAAAGTTAATTATTTTAAAATCACCATTACAAATTTAATAATTATAAATGGTGACTAAAATAAGAAATTGGGACTTGAAATTTAATTAAAAAATAAATAAAATTTATTAGTAATTTAAAATTAAATAAATATAATTTTTTATTAATGTTAATATTAAAATAACATAATTTTAATGTTTTGATATTAACACAACGTCTTTCAATTATTGTTAACTAATGAATAATTACATTTATTTTTTGATGATATGATAGCTCAAAGAAAAGTTATAGTTATTGTGTATGCAGAAGGTCAAATGTCACAAAATTCTTGTTTTGTGACATATGACCGCCTTCCAATTGCATATATAAGAATTTCTCGTACAATAACTTTTTAGAATTATAGTCAAAATTGTGTGAGCGCACCCACATTGATAGCAATCAATTCTCGTTAAAAGTTTTTGCTAAAATTTCACAAGTCTATATACAACGGATAAAATAATCAATTGTGTAGATAACCGACAATTATACTTTAGGGTTTTTCTTGGATCTAGAGACTGAAATTGATCATATGGATATTTATGTTGAGAAAGGACAAATCTACCATAAGGTTGCTCCTCTAGAGATGATGATGAGTAAGAAATGGGGCTCGCAGTATATGTCCCTTTTAGACTAAGACACTATAGTGGATCTTTCTATGGTGACACAAGAAATGTCAACTGTTGGGATTGATGACTTGTGTGTTGGTGTTTCTACCCCTACTCATGTAAATTTTGGTATTGGGCAGTACAATATTGAATTAAGTAACATAAAAGAAACTGATAATGCATACACGGAGTCAGAAGGGTTGGCAAATATTGAGATTCATGGCATGTTTGCAAATGGGTTAACCTCTGGTCATGAGCAACATAATAATGAATCTTTTAGTTATGCTGAACCTGATGATACTAATGTGGACATAGATGATGATGTCATTGATCCAATAGTAGACAATTTTGGAGCTAATATACCTAGTGATTTTGAACCAAACGAGGTTGAGCACCCAATTCCTAGTGAAAATGAGGATAATGTTGATATTGACATCCTGTTGAATATATTGTCATCACATGGTCAGGGGACATCGTCACATCATAAACTCCCAGTCAATTCACCAATACTCTCTATCTCAAATGAACATATACTTCATCTATAAATTTCATTCATCTCCACTACATATCCAGAGGTATATACTAACTCTATTGATATTTCAACTAGGGCATGAGATAAGTTTTATGATTCTAATAGAGGGGTTTTTAATGTGAGTATAGTTTTCAAGGATAGGAAGCACTTGATTTATGTAGTTTTTCATCTGTTTTGCGAGGTGAGAGTATCGTGTGGTTGAGAGTACACCGAAACTATAAAAAGTGGCCTGCAAACATAGCAGAATAGATATATGGTGTAGATGGGAGTTTCGAGCATCACTAAAAGCAAACATTGGTATATTCAAAATAATAAGGTATGGGGGGACCACAAATGTATGACCAATAAAATATCAGTTGGCCACCTCAATTTAGAAAAAAAAAATTATTGCTACATTGTTGGTGGGAGTTGTTCTGGATGACTCGATATGTCAGATAAAAAATATCATGCAATTTGTGAAGGAAAAATTGAGATTTGAAAATTCATATTCAAAAGCATGGTATAGCTTGAAACGCGCCTGAGAAAATGTGTATGGGACTTGGGAGATCTTAATGCAGAAACTTCCTAAGTTTTTGAAAGCTCTACAAAAGTCGAATGAGGGGACGGTTGTTGAGTGAGAGCATCACAACACCAGAAATCTAAGACAAAAGATAATCAAATATATCTTTTGGGTCTTCAAGCTATGTATAGAGGGATTCATCACTGTCACAAATTCATAAGTGTCGATGGAACCCATTTATACACAAAGTACAAACATAAAATGTTAATTGCAGTAGCCATGGATGGAAACCAACAGGTTTTGCCTCTTACTTTTGCAATTATGGATGAAGAAACTACTATGTCTTGAAAGTGGTTTCTAGAGATGTTGAACAAACACATTATACTAGGGGTTGAAGGTATGTGTTTTATTTCTTTGAACAATTGAGACCATACCGGACTTCACACTCCTTCATAGTGTGCATCGAATTTTCTTGAGACACGTATGTTCAAACTTCAATAATTATTTCAAGTATTTACAATTGAAGGACTTATGTTATAGAGCTGCTACTGCACATCAAATAAATAAGTTTGAGAAGCCTCTTGAGGAAATTAAAAGCATTAAACCATAAACGTTTGCATTCTTGGTAGAGATTGATAAGGAAAAAAGGGCATTTGCTCATGATGGAGGGTGGCGAGGTGGACTTCTGACCACTAATATGTCCGAATGCATTAATAGAGTATTAAAAGGTGCTCGTCGCTTTCCAATCACAACTATAGTGGATATAATATTTTACTGTTGTGCTCCATATTTCCATAAATAGTGATGAAGGCAAATAGGATGATACAAAACATTCAAATGTGGACCAATTATGCAGATAAGAAATACGACTAGTGGGAAGCGCGCTTCTTGCATTATATTACAACCTGTTTGACCATAATCAACAGTTTGCTTTGGTTATCACACAAATGCACCATGGAAGTGGACATAGGGGTCATAGACTCATTATAATTTAATGTTAAGGGATTGTACATACGACAAAATAAAGCTATTTGGGATTCCGTGCTCTCATGCTCAGAAGATGTGTGTTGCTTACAAGCTTAACTTTGCAGTGCTCGCGAAACCGTATTACAACATACATAGTTATAGATATACATATACTGGTGTATTTGAGCCAACATAGATGGAGATTATTAGGACACACCTAATTTTGAGCTATTTCATGATAGCATTTTATGGGTTATTCCCAATCGAGGCAGAAATCGAACTTCTCGCATCCCAAATGAGATGGATTGGACACAAACTCATATGAGACAAGAAGCTCTTAGGGAACAAGCTCGACAACAACAACGTCCAACACAGTCTCAGCAATAAACTTTATTCAATTTTAGGGTTGAACCATTGTATAAGTTAAATTTTCTATTGGCATGTTATTGTATTAATATTTTTAATGCTAATGAGGCCTTGTAATTCAAGAACTACATATTCGTCATGATTATAATTGTAGTTGGAAAGATTATAATACTCATTTCCAAAGTATTTATCATGCACTTAATTGATATAATTATTTATAATGCACTTATTTTTATTAATTATGGTTGGAATGATCATAATACTCATTTTCAAAGTATTTATCATGCACGTAATTGATATAATTATTTGTAATGCACTTATTTTTATTAATTTTAGTTGGAATGATCATAATACTCATTTTCAAAGTATTTATCATGCACTTATTTGATATAACTATTTGTAATGCACTTATTTTTATTGATTGTGGTTGAAAGTCATTGATAAATACTTATTCTCATTATAGATGTTTTATTTGATTACAAATATTTGAAACATGTCATAAGTTTAGTATTACTTTTGCGGTTTCACTAATTTAAACTATTCTAATTTACAGAATAGATTTGATCCAAGTTTGTTATCTATCACAACATAGATCCAAGAATATAATGACAGGGATGATTGATGAGATCTTATATGGAAGATGGGAGACAGGCTGACGGTCCTTTTTGGCAACTATTTGATAAGGTGCACCTACATGCACGCATGCTTATTATACTACATCATATAGGATTTTATAATGTGTATAGATGTGGACGTTTCGTCGTTAATTTTCACTTGATCACAGCTTTGGTGGAGAGATGGCGTTGAGAGACACATACTTTTTATTTTTGAGTAGGAGAGGCCACCATTATATTATAGAATATTGCAGTTATTTAGGGTCTTTCTTTTGATAGTTGACCATTCACAAGTGCAGATCATGAGATGTCTATACCACAGTGGGTACAACACTATGAGATTACTTTAGGCTTTCGACCCGTGCCCGATCATTTTAAGGGGGGCGCGTCTATATACCACTGCCCTCGCATAGCATATGTGACAACATCTTGTGACTGATGACAGTGATGAGAAACATGTACTATAGTATGCCTGTGCATGTGAGTTCATGCTACTTGGTGGTGTTATGTGTCATGATTCCTCAAAAAATTCAATCCCATTGCTTTATATGCCAAAATTTACAAATGTTGATGAAGTTAGTGGGTGCAGTTAGGGTAGTGCTATATTGGCTTTTTTGTTTCATGAGTTGTGTACGACATGCTCCAAAACAAAATTCAATATTGGTGGTGCATTACAATTATTATAGATAAAATTCATACATGTTTATCTTATACTTTAATACATGTTTATCATATTTTCTATTGATGTAAATTTCAATTCTTGCAGATTTGGGCGTGGTCAAGGATAACGCCATTAGGCCCGTGGTTCTAGAATCACATGTAGATTTGGAACCCTGGTATATTAATTTAGGGCATGTACTTTCTATTCCTCCTTATGGTGTATAGTAAAACAATTGAAGTTTTACTTTTTTAAAAGTATATGTATTTTTTTCTTATGTTAATGTAAATAAATAGTTTTAGGTGGAATATGATGATGACTTATGGTCATATTACTTGATATTTTGTACACATCTTTCGACAGATGCTTGATGGTATGATGCTTGTTCGTGAAATATTTTACAAACCGCAAGTGTACGGTATCAAATTTTAATACAACGATGAGTTGAGTTGAGTATCCACAAGGATCATAATAAAAAATTGCATCAAGTACCATAGTTCAAATAGTCCCAATTTTATCTAGAAAATCAAGTGATGATTGACAAACAAAGTAGAATAAGATAAAAAATAATGCAAAGATAAGAGTGGAGTTCTCAAAAGCAATACAACAAATACCTTATGAGCAAGAAATTCTAGAGGAACGACTCACCAAATTATCACTTATGTTCTTTCTTCCAAAACATACCAATTCAAATCAACAACACATGTAAATTAAGAATTCCTAAGCTCATCAATTTTCTCTCTTGAGTGTCGAATTGACTATAAGTTCTAACATGAATTTTAATATCTCTATAAAAATCCAAGAATAAAACTCTTCAAAACTTCAAAGGTTTCATAAGCTTCTCAACTTTATGATTTCTAGTTTGTGTTATCCTTATGATCCTGTATAATCTTTCATCTCTCGAGTATCGAATTTCATACATCAAACAATATCAATTAATGACCAAATAATCAAGATGCATGACTAAATAAGATAACACAATCAAGATGAATAACTTGAACTAATATTGTTTGAAATTCAAAACATAGGATCAAATAAGATTACATCATCCTCTAGAAAGAAAAAATTAGTTCATCATGGATGAATACAATTTCAAAAAATACATAAGAAAAAATATAGAATTGTTCACCAATTTGTGAAATGGGAGGAATGATTGAAGCTTTCCTAGTCTCCAAGAAGGGGTCTTCAAAAATGGTTTCCTTCTCTCCAATCCTCCAATCCCCTTGTCTCCAATCCCTTTGTCTCCAAAAATCTCCCCTTCTAGAATGCCTTGGTTGATGGTCGGTTATCGTAGGCCTACTAAATTTAAACCTTACTCTTCAATAATTTTTTAATGAGTATAGTGCGAGTAAGAGTCGATCGCACGAGATTCAAGGCTAATTAATTTACTATCGACTCAACTAACTAAGAATTTTAACTTCAAAATTACTAACCTAAAACTAAGACTTCAATAAGCAAACTCTAGAAATAAACAACAAACGTTTGGGTGGGGGATGGGGTTGATTAACTAAGTCACATAAATTAAAACTAATTAAAATATAAATCAATCAAATCAAAACAACAATCAATAATTAATTAAAGTAGGTTGAGGTTTTATTTGTCACCACTAGACAATGAGTTCTAATTTTATATCAATATTATGAACAATTTGCCAATGAAATTATCAACTGTAGGTAATAACAAGCTCTACTACCCCAATCTTTTCTTAGTTTCTCGTTAGATAGAACAAGCTCTCTATCTAATTCTCTACCCACCAAACAAGATAGAACAAGCTCTCTAGATTTAATCCAATGGATGCATTAAAATAAGAAAGATAGATTGATCTAAGCAACAACCACACAAGCTCGGGTCATTTAACTTAGGTTATGTTTTCCATTGCAATTAACAAAAACTATCCCATAATCATTAATCATAATTTACTACACATGATTAGAAATTCAAGACAATTACAGATCTAAAATCTCTAATCTAGTTGTAAGGAATTCTCAAACCCGATTTGGTTGCGCACCCAAACAAAGCAAGAAAATACCCATAAGACATTAAGTATAGAAAAACATAAACAACCTCAGTTGGGAAATTGATCAATAATATCAAATATTTAATTGCAAAAACTCATATCTAGGGCTTTGAAATCAACCTCAACCAATAAAAAAGTTTAGCCTACCATGATAAGAAATGACAAGAGAATAAAAATTAGCAATATTGGGAATCAAAGAAACTTATTAGTTGAAGAAGATAGTTGAGGTTGATGGTAGATTATGGATGTCTCTTCCTCCAAACCTCTTTCACTTTTTTTTCCTTGAAGCTCCAAAAATCCAAGAGTGCTTTCAAAATATGAATGAATGCAGAGAGTGAGTGAATCTAAAAATTGATGTTTGTGTTTGAGAGGATAGTGTGTATTTATAAAGTGTGAGATGGTGTTGTGATTTGTTGTAAAGTGTTTAAGGTGTGTTGTGTGCTTGGTGTAAAGTGTATGAGGTGTATTGTGTGATGTATTAAATGTATCTAGTGTATACATATCACAAACATGTGCCAAAAGGTGTAAAGAGTTGTTATTATAAGAAAATGAATAAATTTTCATACATGGATGGCGCCTAGGCGCCATATTTCTCGAAGTGGACAGTAAGCACGGACAGGGCGTCTAGGCGCCGATGCTACTGTTTTCTTCTTCTCCAAAACGACTGTCTGACACTATGTATCCCTTTTAAACTGATGTTTGACCTCTTTATAAGCTGAATTGGCCTTGGTGTCTTCATACAAATTGTAGCCCTATCTGTTTGCTTTCTGTAGCCACTTGAATTAGATCAATATCATATTTTTGGAGAGAGTTATGCCAGATATACAAAGACTGCCATATCTAAAAATTTCAGTTCATGTTTGACTCTTTAACTGAATTTACTCCTTGAAATCAATTGAATTGGAAAGAGTTGCCAACATGAAAGTTGTAGATACATCTCTTATATTATATTTTCAATAAGACAAGAATCAGGTCAATTGAGATTTGGATCAGACTTTTATGCCCAAAATACAAATATTGCTGTAGTGGAACCGTGTCAATTTGGCTCAAGAATGCTTCTTTCAACTTCGTTTTGGCTCATTTTCGATCTTTTCATTCTCAACCCCTATCACACACAAAATATTAACAAAAACCTATTATTAACAAGAACAAAGCAAAAAAGATATAGAAGAATTGATACAAATAAATATAAAAATATGCACTTATCAAATTCTCCCACACTTAATCTTGGACGTCCTCGAGCAAACCTAAAACAAGACATAAACACAAACTAAGCTAATCCACTTTCGTAGGAAATCTCGATTGCATTTAGCACATGCAATAAGCCTTTAAACCCCTAAGTGGACCATAGAGGATGAGTTGTAGTCTTGTGAGGGCTTCCAGTGGTGATACCCACAAACACCTATGACCTCTAACTTCCAACGATTAATTCTCAGGGAGCAACGAAGTAATATGATAATTAAATCAAACAAGTGTTGAATTTAACCCTTAGTTATTCAAAAGTTAATAAATTTCCACAACAATCATACTCAAGTGTGTGTGTGAATAGCCATTGTTAATAGTGATGAAACCATATATGATTTAAATAAGTGAATTCCTATATAACCTCACAAAAGCTATCACCTTTCTAATGAAAGAGTCGAACATCATAGGCTCTTCCTTTAGCACATATCTCCACTACACCGAAGGCACCACATGAAATCAAAAGGTCTAAAACAATGGTTGTAATGGGGCAAGGGGTAGTGTGTGGCATAATAAAGAAATGGATAGGATGCAACAAAAATTTTAAAAACTTCATGGAATGAGAGACATAAATTCATCAAGGAATGATTCTCATAATCCACAAGTCTCAACATTGGGGCCTAATATTATTATGTTAGACCCTTTTTTCATCATTCTCATCAACTTTGCAATATCCCATTTGTAGTTGCAACTCACAAAAAGTTTTTTTTTTTTGGAACTTTCTTCTTTCTTTTCTTTCTTTCTTTTTTTAGCTCCCCCACACTTATCTTCTATTTCAACCCAAATTTCTTTTGCAAGTTCACCTTGTCATTGAAGTGTCTCTCAAGTTCCAATTTATTTTTAGAACAAGGATAGGATAATAGTGTATTTAGGCTAGGTAAGAAGATATGGTTACCAATGAAATAGCTTATTCAATAAAAGGCTCAAAATATCTCACTATGGGAGATGTTCTTCTTGGAACATCATAAGGGGAACAAGTTAATTTAGTCATGATGCTAGAAAGCCTAGTGCCTTAATTATTTTTCAAGTGATGCTTAATCAGTCATTCTCCTCGATAGACCTCCGAAAGAGTTCTAATATTCAACTTCCACTTGTCGAAACCTAAGTGATAATTAAAGTAAGGGTATAAGAACTACCTATTTTGACATGCTTGTTTCCATACCAAAGAACATAGCTATTTGTGCAAAAAGAGTTGAGTATGATCATCACGAAAAATAAATCAACCCAAGAATAACATCAAGGTCTAAAACAACACTTATCGTCAAACACAACCATGTCATTTATGCTCAATTCTCATCATAGAAGTCGGAAGAACACCTAGGACTCAAAAATTTAAAACCAATACATAAATAAAACAAAACAAGAAAAAAACAATAAAAAAAACATATAAGTCCTAAATCCTTCCCCCCACACTTAATTCTTACATTGTCCTCAATGTAAGCCTAAGCTACTAAAATAAAGAATTAAATGCAATAGGGTTGGATTGGTATATACAAACAAAGAAAAATAAAAGAACTATATAAAATAAAATAGATAGAAAGAAAAGAGAGTGAGAGTTAGAACGATCAAATATGTGATTGTAAGCTCTCAATATCTTCTTTTCCATCCGTTGGGTTGCCTCCCAATAAGCGCTTGGTTTAACGTCCTCAGCCCGACAACATTTTTTTTTTACTCATCAACATATGTTGGCTCATAAATGAGGGTCTCATCTACATTCTCCGATTGAAAATCCTCGTAGTAAGGTTTCAACCTATGACCATTAACTTTGAATATCTTGTCTGTTTTCAAACTCCATATTTCAACTGCACCATGAGGAAAGACATTAGAAACAATAAAAGGACTAACCCAATGAGAGCGCAATTTACTCGGAAAACTTAAGACGTGAATGAAATAGAAGAACTTTTTGACCAATGATAAAGTCTTTTCTAGAAATCATCCTATCATGAAATGCTTTAGTCTTCTCTTTATAGATCCGGGAATTTTCATAGGCATCATTACGAATCTCCTCAAGCTCTTGGAGTTGTAATTTCCTTTGTTCCCCTGCTACATCCATCTCCATGTTGCATTGTTTCACTGCCCACCATGCTTTATGTCAACAACACATGTAAGTGTTGAATTCCTAAACTCATCAATTTTATCTCTCGAGTGTGAAATTGACTATGAGTTCTAACATGAATTTCAATATCTCTATATATTACTCTACTTTATTTACCAATCATCACTCGATTTTTTAGTTAAAATTGGGACTATTTGAACTATGGTACTTGATGTAATTTTTTATTACAATTCTTATAGATACGGTACTCAACTCACCATTGTATTAAAACTTGATACTGTGCACTTGCAGTTTGCAAAATATTTCATGAACAAGTTTTTGATTTCGTTGTCAGGTATTATTTTATCATAATTGCATTAATATTGTTATAACTTAGTCTTGATTTTAGTTTAGATTATTTTTTCTTTCTTTCTATATTTTGATGTTGTCTTACCTTATATTGGGTTATATGATTTGTATGCGTAAAGCTAGGAGTCTTGAGGAGATAGCTACAAATAGATATCAATGGCCTTCTGAGAGGTCTTCTATTAAAAATGTTATCGGTGTTGTTGAGGTAGATTCATTTACACAATTAGCTACACAAATTTCTACTCTGTCTAACCAATTTACAGTTTGGACTTCTAATAGAGCTTCTCATGGAATGGATTCCATGGCATCCACTAACACTTCATTTATGGAAACCAAAGGTAATGAGCAGGTAAACTTTGTTAATAACCATAATTTCAATTTCAAGGGAAATCAATTACCTACTCACTACCATCCGGAGCATAGAAATCATGAGAATTTTTCCTATACCAACAATCAAAATGTGCTTCAACCCCTACCGGGTAACAACAATCCACCAAATCTCAACCCTCAAGTAGGTGAGAAAAAGGTATTACTGGAGAATTTTCTAAGCACTTTTATTGGCGAGACAAAAACTCAATTGAATAAGAATGAAGCAAAGATAGGCAACATTGAGACTCAATTGGGGCAGCTAGCTTCAAGTTTAGGAGCTCAAATGAAATTAAGGGAAACTCAAATTGTACAGCTTGCTACTGAAATTAATGCTCAAAATATAAAGGAAACTTTTCAAGTGATACAAAAATCAATCCAATGGAGCATTGCAAAGCCATCCAACTTCTCAAGAAGAACAAAGTTGTGTCAAACTCTATGGTGGATAAGGAGGACATCCACTCACAACAACAACAAATGGAAGAGTATGAAACTATTGAAAAGTGCAACGCCATCTTTCAAGAGAAGCCAACTCAAGTGTTTACCAATTCAAGGAGTTTTATTATCCCTTATTCAATTAGAGACTCTACTTGTGAAATAGCATTATATGATCTAGATGCAAGCACTAATTCAATTTTATTATTTAATTTCATGAAGCATGCACTAGATGAAGTAAAGCCCACTGGGGTAACTCAAGATATGTTTGGGAATGGTGATCAATTCTTGTGCTCTACAGATTTTTTCATTTTTAATATGGAAAAAAGATAGGTACATCTTTACCATGTTTGGAAGACCATTCGAGATAATAGGGATACACTTGTTGATGTTCAAAAGACCCTTGATGCTACTCCAGATCATCCTCGTCTTGTCTATCCGGAAAGATCACCTATACTTTTAGACCACACAAAGACGTAGCATGATAAACACTTATTTTTAGATATGAGATGAGTAAAGAAGATAGTCAAGCTGATGACAATAAACTAAACTCTTCTTGGGTGGCAACCCAAGCCCTCTGTTTTATTTGCTTTTGAATAATTTCTTAGTTAGTTTTTAAAGCATGTTCTATTTCTAGATTTAAGCATATCGAGCTTTCTTTTGTTTAGCTATTGCATTGCTTCAACTGCATTTTCACTTTTGTGAATAGCCCATGTGCATTCATGTCTTTTTTTTTGTGTAGATGGATATATCCTTGGCAATATGTGTGGATCTCCCATAGAATCCAAGGACATCATCTATTTGAAAGGGAAGTTTCCTATTTTCCTCTTCTTATGTGTTTTATTTCTTTAAACATTTAGAACAATGCTTATATTAAGTTTGGAGGAGTTTAGGAGTTTAGGATAATTGTTTGTTGGCTTGTTGAGTTTAGTTCATTGACTTATTTAGTTTATTGATTGTCAAGTTTAGATAAACTATGTGGATGTTTGATAAAAAACAAAAAAGTGAATATTAGAATATGCACATTTGTTTATGTGTCTAAACATCAAGAATTTATTTTATTTACTTTATGAGATCTGGTGAATCTTGATGCACTGAGTTATATTTAATTATTTAGAGATAGTTTATAAGGTCTAATTATTTTCTAAATGATCCTACCAACCTCTAGAACTTGTTTGATCATTAGTTGAGGCGAAATCCTAGATGGCACAGCATTAGGGAGATGATTTAGGCCATTTGGACCGTTTGGGCCTTTGAAGCCAAAATTATTCCCTAGTGTCCTCTCTTGAGTCTATTGAAATAATTCTTTGAATACCCCATACATATTATCGAGGTTTATGAAAACTTCCAATTTTTGACAATTTTTCTTCTTATTTACACAATCATTCTTGAATGAATTATTGTATTAAAAAAAAGACAAAAAAAACAAAAATAAAGAGAAACAAAGATTGAAAAAAGATGAAATTGAGGTGTATGATTTGAACTCCCTAAAATAAATATACCCCCGTTGCATACAACAACAAAAATAAGTTTAGGGGTATTAAAAAAAAAAGAAAAAAAATAGAATGTTCAATAAAGAAAAATGAAGGGATTGATGAAGAGGTTGGTGTTCATTCATAAATGTTCTACTATGATTGTGTAAAATGGGTAATTTTTAGCTACAATTTTTCATATTTTCCCACCATTACCCAAGCCTCTCAATACAAGTTTTGGAGGTCCTTTTGATCTTTGATGTTATGATCTATCGACATTACTAGAGATTAGTGTGAAAAATAAGCCTATGAAGTTTTGTAAGCACTTCAAAAATGGATCAAATATGAGTAGTTGACTTTATAAACCTATCCAAATGATAAATAAAAGTTGAAAAACTACTACTTTCACAATCACACACACAAGACCATGAAGTTAAGTAAAATTAATATGCATGTTAACATATAAACTTGGTATATTTTTATAATCTTTTTTAGATAAGATGTTAGGAAAATCTTTTTTGACTTTGGTTACCTAGTTCATAGAGAGGTTGTTATTGAAAATTCAAGTTTGATGCTTGAGGACAAACAAATCTTCAAGTTTGGGGGTATTTGATAAGTTGATTTTATACCAATAATTCATATGCCATTTGATTGACATTTGGTTTGTTTTCAAATGTTAATATGCATTTAGTTTGAAATCTTGTAGGTAATGGCAAAATGAGAAGAAATAGAAAGAAACAAAAACTTGGTTGAGATTTTAAAGAACCCGCATTGTGGTGTTACTAATTGCAGTATTTATATTTCAATTATAACTCTTTGATCCAATATTATATTTACTTGATTCTTGATCCATTGGAAAGATAAGAGATATATCTAAAACTTTTATGTTTAACATAAAATCCAATTCTTTCGATCTCAATAAGAAAATTCAAATTCAAAAATTTTCATTGGCCTGAAACTTTCTAGTATAATATACCTTGGTATTTTAGGCATAAATCTCTCTACAGATGTCATATTGAGTTGATTCAAGTGTATATGTAAATACAATACATAGATCTATAATTAATTAAAAGACATCAAAAACTAATTCAGACTAAAAAGAGCTCAAAAATAGCTTGCAAGAAGGATGGTCCTACGTGAGTGTAGGCGCGAAGTGTTGAAATAGAATATATGGTGCCTAGGCACTGTTCTTCCAACCTATGTGCCATCTGAAGCAGACAAAAAATAGAATACAGGGTGCTTGGGCACCATTCTTCCACACTGGCACAATCTTAGATGTTGAAAATAGAATACATGGCGCCTACGTGCCGTTATTCTGTGCCTAAGCACTGTCGTATTAACAAAAAAGATGTTGATGCATTTTTTTGCGATAAGTGGCAATGTATCACAAATTTTAGCATTTTTATAAGATATACACATTAGATATACTTATACATCATTACCCATGTGATGTTCTAGTGGGATACACTAAATTGGTAGAGAGAAAAAATAGGGAAAAGCCAATAAAATGGAAAGGATTTAAGGATATTTTTGGAGACTTTTAAGGGATGAATTATTAAGATGAGATAAAAGGAGAAGATTGGTATCAACTAATAAGTGCATATTTTTATATTTATTTGTATCAACTCTTCTATGTCTTCTTTGCTTTTTTCTTGTTAATAATAGATTTTTATTAATATTTTGTGTGTGATAGGAGTTTGAGAATGAAAAGATCGAAAATGAGCCAAAACGAAGTTGAAAGAAGCATTCTTGGGCCAAATTGACACGGTTCCACTGTGACAGTATTTGTATTTTGGGAATAAAAGTCTGATTCAAAACTAAATTGACCTAATTCTTGTCTTATTGGAAATATAAGATATGTATCTACAACTTTCATGTTGACAACGTTTTCAAATTCAATTTATTTTAAAGAGTAAAATTCGGTTAAAGAGTCAAATATGTACTGAAACTTCTAGATATGACAGTCTTTGTATATCTGGCATAACTCTTTTTAAATATGTGATATTTATTTGATTCAAGTGGCTACAGATAGCTAACAGATAGGGCTACAATTTATATGAAAACACCAAATGTCAATTCATATATTTATTTGATTCAAGTGGCTATAGATAGCTAACAGATAGGGTTACAATTTATATGAAGACACCAAATGTCAATTCATCCTATAAAGAGGTCAAAAATCAGTTGAAAGGGGATATATAATGTCAGATAGCCATTTTGGAGAAGAATAAAATAGTAGCATGGGCGCCTAGGTGCCCTGTTTTCGGCGCCTAGGCACAGTGCTTATTGTTCTCTTCGAGAAATATGGTGCCTACGTACCATATTTTAGCGCCTAGGCACTATCAATGTAGGAAAATTGATTCCTTTACTTGGAATGACAACTCTTTACACCTTTTGCACATGTTTGTCATATGTATACACTAGATACATTTAATACATCACACAACACACCTCATACACTTTACACCAATCATACAACATACCTTAAATACTTTACATCAAATACACAACACACCTTAAATACTTTACACCAAGCACACAACACATATTAGACACTTTACAACAAATCACAACACCATCTCACACTTTATAAATACATACTATTCTCTCAAACACAAACATTAATTTTCAGATTCACTCACTCTCTACATTTATTCACATTTTGAAAGCACTCTTGGGGTTTTTGGAGCTTCAAGGAAGAAAAAGTGGAAGAGGCTTGGAGGAAGAGACATCCATAATCTACCATCAACCTCAACTATCTTCTTCAACCAATAAGTTTCTTTGATTCCTAATGTTGCTAATTTTTATTCTCTTGTCATTTCTTATCATGTTAGGCTAAACTTCTTTATTGGTTAAGGTTCATTTCAAAGCCCTAGACATAAGTTTTTGTAATTGAATGTTTGATATTATTGATCAATTTTTCAATTGAGGTTGTTTATGTTTTTCTATACTTAATGTCTTATGGGTATTTTCTTGCTTTATTTGGGTATGCAACCAAATCGGGTTTGAGAATTTCTTATAACTAGATTAGAGATTTTAGATCCGTAATTGTCTTGAATTTCTAATCATGTGTAGTAAATTGTGATTAATGATTATGGGATATTTTTGTTAATTACAATGAAAAATATAACCTAAGTTAAATGACCCGAACTTGTGTGGTTGTTGTTTAGATCAATCTATCTTTCTTATTTTAATGCATCCATTGGATTAAATCTAGAGAGCTTGTTCTAGGTTATTTGGTGGGTAGATAATTAGATAGAGAGTTTGTTCTATCTAACAAGAAACTAAGGAAAGATTGTGGTAGTAGAGCTTGTTATTACCTACGATTGATAATTTCATTGGCAATTGTTCATAATATTGATATAAAATTAGAACTCATTGTCTTGTGGTGGCGAATGAAACCTCAACCTACTTTAATCAATAGTTGATTGTTGTTTTGATTTTGATTGATTTATATTTTAATTAGTTTTAATTTCTGTGACTTAGTTAATCAACTCAATCCCCCCCCAAACGTTTGTTGTTTATTTCTAGAGTTTGCTTGTTGAAGTCTTAGTTTTAGGTTAGTAATTTTGAAGTTAAAATTTTTAGTTAGTTGAGTCGATAGTAAATTAATTAGCCTTAATCCTTGTGGGATCGACTTTTACTCGCACTATACTCATTAAAAATATTATTGAAGAGTAAGGTTTAAATTTAGTAAGACTACGACAACCGACCAAGTTTTTGGCGCTGTTGCCGGGGACCAAGCGTCTAATTGATTCATTATCTATTTTAGTTTTTCGTTTTACTTTACTTACTTCTTTTTGTTAGTTTATCTTAGTTTCTTTTCTTGTTATTTTCAGATTTCATGTCATCGGAGGACTTGAGGTTGAGACTTGAGCAAATTCGGATTAACTTGAATATACTGCTGCCACTATTACCACCACTTCCACCTATACCTCAAATCAATTCACCACCCAAGCTCGAGTTTGAAACTCCTCCTCCAAATTTTGAAACTCCTCATCAACCCAAAACTATTGAAATGGCACATAATCATAGAACATTGAAGGAGTTAGCTGCTCTCAATTTGGAGAATCAACCATTGTGTATCACATATCCCAACTTGGAAGCCGACTTTGAATTCAAATTTGGGATGATTCATCTTTTGCCCACATTCCATGGTTTTGCGGGTGAGGATCCAAATAAACACTTGAAGGAATTTCATGTCGTGTGCTCTAGTATGAAGCCAACTGGCATTTCGAAAGAAAACATCAAGCTCATTGCCTTTTCTTTTTCATTGGCGGATTTGGCAAAGGAGTGACTTTATTATCTAACGTCTGGCACGATTACCACATGGAATGAAATGCGAAGGGTGTTTCTTGAGAGGTATTTTCTAGCTTCCAAGGCAGGGAGCATCCGAAAAGAAATATGTGGGATTCGATAATACAACGAGGAATATCTCTATGAGTGTTGAGAAAGATTTAAGAAGTTGTGTGCCAGTTGTCCTCATCATCAAATCAGTGATCAACTTCTCATTCAATATTTCTATGAGGGGCTTATGCCAATGGAAAGAAGCATGATTGATCCTGCAAGTGGAGGGCTTTAGTTGACAAGACACCCGAGGCAACAAGAAATCTAATTGCAAATATAGCTGCAAATTCTCAACAATTCATCACCCGTAATGATCCACCACCATCACCTAAGAGTGTCAATGAGGTAAACACATCACTTCTTGAACAAAAGCTCTCACACCTCACATCTTTAGTGCAATAAATGGCAGTAGGGCAACAAGTCAAAGCATGTGGAGTATGTTGCATGGTAGGGCATCCCACGGATATGTGTCCATCTCTCCAAGAGAGTTCTATGGAACAAGCAAATATGATTGGTGTTTTTTCAAGTCAACCAAGGTAAAGATATAATCTATTCTCCAACATTTATAATGATGGATGGAAGGATCATCCTAATTTGAGATACGGGAACCAACAACAACAACCTACTCCATTTCAAATGCCAAACTGACCACCCAATTTTCACCAATCAAATGTGCAACTACCTTTTCAATCTCCAAAACAATCTGGCGAATCCTTGGACGATCTCGTGAAAGCACTTGCTAGTAATACTATGCAATTTCAACAAACCATATAAACCCATCTCCAACATATTAAGAATCAAGTAGAGCAAATAGCTACTAGCTTAAGCTGATTGGAAACACAAGGATCGAGCAAGTTACCTTCCCAACCCGTGGTGAATCCTAAGGAAAATGAAAGTGCCATAACTCTTAGAACCGGGAAACAATTGGAGTCTTCTAGCTTGCCAACAAAAAAAGTATCCAAAGAGGTTGAGAAGGGCGAGTCAAGCAATACCATCCCTTCCTTAGATGATTCTCACTCTCCTACTCATCTACCACCCGTAGTCAAGGAGAATCCAAAGTCGGTAATCACTCCTAAACCTCTATCTCATAATTATATAACACCTCCCCCTTTTCCTAGTAGGTTAGCAAAATCTAAGAAAGAGGAGCAAGAAAAGGAGATCCTTGAAACTTTTCGGAAAGTGGAGGTAAACATCCCTCTTCTTAATACCATCAAGAAAGTACCTCGCTATGCCAAATTTCTCAAGGAGCTATGCACCAATAAAAGAAAGCTGAGAGGGGATGAAAAAGTAAATGTGGGGGAAAATGTTTCAGTGGTTCTTCAAAGGAAACTCCCTCCAAAGTGCAAGGATCCGAGCACTTTCACCATCCCTTGTACCATTGGTAATACCAGGTTTGAAAAGTGCATGTTAGATTTAGGTACATCAATCAATGTCATGCTATATGCCATTTATGTTTCCTTAATTCTAGGCCCTTTAGAAAAAAATGGTGTTGTTATTCATTTGACGGATAGATCAAATGCATACCCTAAAGGAGTTGTGGATGATGTTTTGGTACAAGTGAATGAATTGATTTTTCCTGCGGATTTTTATATTTTTGAGTTGGAAGATGATAGATCCTTACATCCTACACCCATTCTTTTAGGGAGACCATTCCTAAAAACAGCTCAGACTAAAATTGATGTTCATGATGGCACATTGTCTATGAAATTTGATTGTGAGATAATTAGATTTAATATTTTTAAAGCTATGAGGTATCCTAGTGATGTGCATTCTATTTTTGCAGTTGATATTATTGATTTATAACCCAACAAATGTTTGAATTGACTAGCAATGATGGATTGGATGTTGCATTGAGGAACAATCTTTACATGGAGGACTTGAAAGAGATAAAGATAGATGTGCAACTATTGAAAAATGCGGAGGAAGCAGTGGAAGGATTGGACTCATTTTCACAAAATACAAAGTATGATATCTCTTACATTGCTTTGCCATTGACTAATGAGAGACTTTTACTTTCTGTGGTGCAAGCACCTACATTGGAGCTCAAACCACTCCCGGAGCATCTCAAATATATATATTTGGGCGAGAAAGAAACACTTCCAGTTATTATTGCTAAAGATCTCACCAATACACAAGAGGCTAAGCTTGTTAGGGTGCTCCGTGAGTACAGGACGGCTATTGGATGGACCATTGCCGATATTAAAGGAATTAGCCCGTCTATGTGCATGCACCGAATTTTACTTGAAGAAGGATCCAAACCCACGAGGAAGGCCCAAAGGCGATTGAACCTGCCCATGATGGAAGTTGTGAAGAAAGAGATATTAAAGCTTCTTGATGTTGGGGTCATCTACCCCATTTCGGATAGCAAGTGGGTAAACCGGTCCAAGTGGTTCCTAAGAAGTCCGACATCAATGTAGTATAAAATGATTGTCAAGAGTTACTACCTCAAAGAGTTCAAACTGGATGGCGAGTTTGCATTGATTATAGGAAGCTTAACTCTTCTACTGGCAAAGATCATTTTCCTTTACCTTTTATTGATCAAATGCTTGAACGATTATCCGGTCATACTCTTCGTTGTTTAAATTTTGTTTAAAACTCTAACTTTTATATTTTACTTGTGTAACATTATAATTACACAAAATGTTAATACAGATAAATATAGTATATAAATAAATATTAAATATATATATATATTATTGAATATATTTATACTTATAAATAATTAAATATTGAAATATATATATAAATATAAATAATATACACAATAATTTATATATATATTAACAAAAAATAAGAAAAAAGAAGGCTATCAGCAATTGACGCATTTTAATTATATATATATATATATATGTGAAAGTGTTACATGACGCTTTAAGTATTAAATAAAAAAAGTTAAAAGAAAGCGTTATTTGTAATAATGCTTTCAACTTGAAGCATTATTTTCCATAATACTTTTGGCTTAAATCATTTAAAAAAAATATTTGAAGAAAGCATTAAGTACGCAAATGCTTTCAATTGAAAGCATTATCTCCCATAACACTCAATATTAAATTATGCCAAAACAAAAATACTAGAAGAAAGTGTTAAGGAGGCATACACTTTCAACTAAAAGCGACACTTCATGTGAAGCTTTTGCTAAATATTAAAAAAAAATTAAAAAATTAGTGAAAGTGTTATTGTGAATAATGTTTTATCATAAAAATCAAATACCTTTGAATTCTACGGTACTTTAAAAAGTATTTTATTTAATCATAATATTTTACCAAAAAAGCCCCAAAAAAGCCCAAAAACTTGGCTTGGTTTGAAATCATCCTAAATTGTGCTAGAAAATTATCCAATCAAACATGTTATGATCTAGCCAAATCAAGCTTTGCTGTGACATAATGTATTGCATATTTTTAAATGTAAGCTTTATTAGTAGTATCTAATATCTGAACTTGATACATGGAGCCAATGAAGTTTGAGCATTCTTATAGAACAAAAAGAAAAAAATGTGTCTAGCAATATTTTAGAGAGTAAAAACTTTTAAATTATAAAGACTATAATAACTTTTACATAATTGAGAGAATGGACTTCTAAACTTTACTATTTATTAAAATGATAACTTGTACTGAAAAAGCACAGAAATTTCAACAAATTTAAATATAGGTTACTTTAAAATTTTATTATTTATTAAATACAACTTATATAGGAAAACAAGTAGTTTCTGCATACTTATAGATAAGGATCTTCTAAAGCTTATATTTTACTGAAGTGACAATTTTGGTGGAAATTTTGAAAAAAGTGTGTTTAACAGAATATGAAAACATACATCAAATCACATATTTAAAGGATTAGAAATATAAAAGAATTTATTAAAACGGAAATCTACATAGAATTAGATCTATATAACCGAGTCTTGTACCATTAAATAATTATCACACATTCTATCAAATTTATTTCATTAAATTTTATTGAAAAAGGTGCAAAACAAAATACTCAACTTACCAAGTAATTGATTGATTACTTATACCAAAATCTTAACTAAATTTTTTATTTATAAAAGTAAAAATCATGTTCATCATAAAAAATTAATAAAATTGAAATATAGCACACATAAAAAGAATAATAAAAACCTCTATCAAATTTATTTGATTAAATTTTATTGAAAAAGGTGCAAAACAAAATACTCAACTTACCAAGTAATTGATTAATTACTTATACCAAAATCTTAACTAATTTTTTTATTTATAAAAGTAAAAAACATGTTCATCATCAAAAAATTAATAAAATTGAAATATAGCACACAGAAAAAGAATAATAAAAACTAAATAATACTAAGTCTTAGTATTATTTAGTATTCAAATAACTACTAATTTTCCCGACCATAATATATAAAATGTAAAGTATAATACATATCGAATGTAAAGTACTGTTAATTATACACAAGAAACTGTCACCAAATCAACATTATCCCTAAATTCTGCAATTTTACATAAAAGAGATTTACATGGGAAGTTTTTTATTTTAAGAAAAACATGTTTTGGTTTAAATTTTCCTATCATTCATTTTTTGTTTTCTTTTCTTGCAAACATAAAGAAGTCTTGGAATTTTGTAAGAAAAAGAATCTTAAATTTAATTTAAAGTAGTACACAAGTAGCATCTGCAAAAATGCAATTTTTGTAGACAACACTGCCATTTTATTAAATAATAGACTTCAGTAGTCCCATCTCTCTAAAAATGTAAAAGTTATTGTTCCGTTATAATTTTAAAATATCATACTTCCTTAACGAGGCACCGAATTTTTCATGTTTTTCCATAATTAACATTTCAACCATTCAACAGCGGAGAAGACATCCTAAACTTATAAAAAATAAAGTGAAAATACAACCACGTTCCTAGAATCCGAAGCAAATTTTTTTACTTATAGTCTGAAAAAAATTGTGGTTAGCTTATATCCCCATGAAAAAGAGTTCAGTGGATGTTCATATATTCTCTAGATATATCATTTCAAATCATTATGTTATTCAGAATTAATTATTATGAAGAATAACATAGAATATTTTTAAATTTTATTGTATGAAACATTTAGAACTCACAATCTTGTTTTTTTATATTAGCCTTCAAATGAACATATGCATCTTTATAAATATCCAAAATAATTTGGTATTATTGTGAGGAATGGAACAAAATATCTTAATCTCTTGCAAAAATTTGGAGCTCTTCTACAAGAAGGAATTTTACAGTTGGTTTCACATATTTTCAAATCATTTTTCTTCTAGGTTAGAGATTTGATACATTATAGTTAATTAAATGAAATATTAACATTCAGTTAACATTAGTCTACAAATACAGACACCATTATTTAGGTTTTCTTATTTGGAAAAAAGAAAAAAAATTAAGGTTATGTTTGGTATCATTTTTTCTTTTAATTTTTATTCTTAATTTATTTTTCTATAATAAAATCCAATATTATTATATTTATAATATATTTTATTTCTAATACATACATTCTCCACTATATTCTCCCAAAACATAAAAAAAAAAAAACCAAACAAAGACTAAATTTTTTAAGATACATTATGTATCGGTATGGATAGGCTAAATGTTAGGGAAATATCGTGATGATTACGTGTAAAGACTTCAATAGAATTTTTTTTTTCTTGGTTGGGAGGGTGTGTTGAGATGATATGAGATAGGCAAATGCAAACTTTTCTGATTTTTTTTTCGTTATTATTATTATTTTCTTGTGGTGGTGGGGTAAATGTTATTATTTTCTATTTTGTGGCGATCACATGATGAATTTCAGGGGCTTAGCCGAAAAACCTCGTCAGAAGCAATATTGCTAGGTTATAAGGTGAAACTATTCGATAATTAATTTAAAATTAATCGATAAAGCTTGTTTGAACTATGTGCGTTAAACATAATAAAATAAATTTAAATACAATTTTTCATTCAATAAAATCTAAAATTCACTTTGAGTTTGAGTTCGATTAGTAAAAAAATAATAAAATATGTATAAAAATATTAAATTATTCAAACTCGTTTCGTATTTGATTTGATTAAAATTTATTCAAACTCGATATAATTAACAATAAAATAAATTTCAAATATAATTTTTTAAAATTTGAATAATTAACGTGTTAGCCTCAACTTGATTCATTTACTTTATTCTTAAGGAAACTTGTAAAAAATTTATTTTTTTGGAAGATGAAGTGCTATTTACCTTTATTATAATGCAAATGGCATGCTATCCTTGTTTATAAAAGACTTTGATACTTAGTTTTTCGAGGATAAAATTTCATGTACGCACATCCCACACAACCTTTGAGCAATTTGACCAATCAACGAGATAATTTATCTTAATCATATTTTATTTTTAATCATTTTGTTAAAAAAAAAAGATTTACTGAGCTATCCAAAAAATATTACCACATAAAACCAACTGAGAAAAAGATTAGCTATAGAGAGACTTTATTTTAATATCTATATAAGTTACAAAATGAAGCTTGGCAAGTCCAAAAATATAAAAGATAATATGATCCTTGAAAAATAAGCGATTTCACATGTGAGCAAATTTATGAAATGAAAACATATGTTATGATTTGGGTATAAATTAGTGTATCTGAGTTTGGGTCAACGTGATCTGAATTCGAGTACTTGAGTTCATGGTGACCTGAAACGATAACACACATTAGGCTTGTTGGGGTGGTCTTGAGCTAAAATTCTCTGATGTTTAAGTCAATTTGGGTCCTGAGGTCATAAGAAATTAGAATGCGAAGTGAGTAAAGGATGTAAAAGTTATCTTATGAAAACTGTGTATTGGGTATTTAAATTAATCAGTTCTCGTAGGTCGTACAAGTTAGGGTTCAAATATCATAATATGGTCAATTAGCACGTCCCATTGGTTAGTTCCATCAATGATCGAGAGCTCGATCTAACCCAAACTCATGATCAGGTCGGATCGGGTACTAGGTAAAAGTGCGTAGATCTTTGGGTTTTTTGGGCATTTTGTCAACATCACAGGGGTATGAATGTAGCATTTAGTATATCATTACTCCTCCAGCTTTTTGTGCATTAATGCAGGGAAAGCTGATCTAGACCGTCCATTTTGAACCGGTGCCTAACCTTGACCGTCCGTTCAATTTACCCCTCTCTATATATAATTCTCTCATTACTTACCATTCATTTTCACCATCTTTCTCATGGTAAAGTGAACTCTTGGATCGGAGTGACTGCAAGTCCTATTTTCGATATATTTTTCAGAGATCGAATTTTTGAGGTAGCTTTCATGACAAGTTTTGAGCTTTTGGCCTTAAATTTTTGCTTTGCTTGTTATTCTAGCATTCTCTTTTTCCCTATTGTAATAATGTCTACCCAACTTTCTAAGCGAACTCTCTCTTTGATTCTAACATGAGCTCTGGCAGCTCGAGCTCGAACTTAAGTTCGAGCTCTAGGGTAGTTATTGGTCCCCAAGAGACTCATGTCGGTTCTCCGTATCTCGGTGCAACCACTAAGCCTTCTCAACAAAATCCCAAGGCTATCCCCAAAGGAGATGCTGCTGAGGGGGAGGGGTTAGATCAATATATATATGAAGAGGACCTAAACTTATAATCTATTGCCCCTTGGGCTCTAATTAAGTCCACTATTCAGGAAACTGAGGTCACACGAATTAGGCATAGGTTTTTTTATTCCTAATAACTTCAAAATAATAATCTCTGGTCGTAGAGATAGGATCAATGAACTACCTCCAAGGTGCCTAGCATTTCAAGTTGCTAGTGTAGAAACTTCGATATATGCACAACTCAGCACATTCTGAACTCTTTTCATCATATAATGGGCTTTATTATTTAAATGCATTACTTCTGCCAAGAGCCCTCACTTACACATTTATGTTATTTGAACTCCATCAATTCTTCCCCTAAAACTAGAGAGAAATGATTTTTTTTACCTAACTCCAAAATCCAATCTCAAGATGTTTCATCATTTGCCTTCTTCCTTAGTTCCTTGGAAGAATAAGTTCATTTATCTTAAAGCCCCTAGGAATAGACCGTGGAGGGTTCCTCATCAGTGGAGAGTCTCTAGACCCCGATCTCGAAATTTAGGCCCCATTTCTTGGGACAATGTCTTCTTACACAATCAACTTATTAGAACTTGGTATGAAACTCCTAACCTTCTAACTGAAGAGGTCTATGCCTTGGCTAATCTTAGCCCTGCTCATATCCATGTAACTCGAACTCTCAGTAATTCTCTTTTCATTTTTCTTCTCCCAAAATCGAACTCATAGTTTTTTGACCTACCTTTGTTTATAATGTTTTAGAAATGGTGGTTCGTGCGTCCATGGTTGCCAAGGCTATGAGGGAGCAAATGGAAGCTCTTTTGGCTTAGGCTCGCCTTGTTCCTCCATCACCAGCACTAGGTCCTGAGGTCCATGTGGCTGCACACATTCATTTGAGCTCTTCATAAACTGTTCCTGACACTTCGACTCATACTCCAGTTCATGAGTTACTTGTCGAGGTGGTGGCTAAGCAGCCTGCTGACAAGCCCTTTGGCTCTTCCAAACACTCCAAGAAGGATAAGGGCAAGGATAAGTGGTCAGGAAGTGGTACTCATCCCTCCAAGGATAAAGGTAAAAAGCCCATAGATGAGAGTATGGGCCACAAGCATTCCTAGAGCAAGGGCAAGAGTTCGAGAGATTGAGACTCTCACAGTAGTAGATCTAGTAAACGAGCTCACAGCAAGAATAGGTTTAGTTCATTTGAAGTTGTTCAGATGTTATTGTGGCTAGAGAAGGGGGAACAACTACTTGTTTAAATGAACGGGGAAGAGCAATCTTCACCTCCTAGACAATCTCCGAACCCAACCACGTCTCAAGTCATTCTACATTGGAATATCACTATTGATAACCTTGTGTTGAAGTCACATGCTAGAGGGGATTCTTTTGAACTCTACAAACATATTCTCCTCTTTGCTGATCAGTTCAGGCTCGTAAGTCTCCCTCTAACTCGATTGGAGGCAACAACTGCTCATCACTCCATAGTGGTAAGTATTTTCTTTATCCATAAGTATTTGTTTGAATTTATGTGATTGATCTGGCACATTATGTTCTTCATTATTTTTTTTGTAGAATAAGTTATTATCCATCAACTGACTTTACGAGCTGCTCATTGGACACATGAGTAGCTCTTTTACGAGGATAGAACTAAATAGGCAATGGAGAAGCTCTGAATTGCTGATGTGGAGAAGTTTAAGGCAGAGGAGAAGGTTTGAATTGAGCTTTGTGAGGAGATTGCCAAATTAAAGCAAGATTTGGAGAGTGCTCAGCTTAAGAACCAAGAGCTATATAGGGTCATCGACGAGGCCAATACCCGAGCTAAAGAGGTAGAATCAGCCCATATTTGCAAGTGCCAAGAGTCATTTGGCTTGGGTCTTATGGTAGGTCATCAAGAGTACATATTCTTTGATGAATATTAATCTACTATGCAAAAGGCGTGAATGGAGGGTGTCGAGCTTTCATGAACTCGAACTCCTTTGCGATCATCATAGCTTAGAAGACTGTTATCTACCAGTTCACTCGGTTCATGAAGTGTCAATCCCAGGCCTTCAAGTTAGGGGCCTTCGTTGAGGGATTTAACCTAGCTTGCCTCAACCCCTTTAAGAATAAGAACCTCGAAGAACCTATCTTCGAGTATGAAGAAAAGAAAACTAAAATTGATGAGTTCGCCCATCTTGTTAGTGCGCCAGGAGGTATTAGTGAGGTGGGAGGGACTTCAGGTTATGGCGAAGATACTTCTATAGAGCTCAACTCTAACGATGAGGATGATGGAGCAGCTGCTGGGGCGAGCTAAGATAAAAGCAAGTGAACTTTGGTTTTTGATTTTTGACTGCAAGGTCTATACTAGATACAACATTCTTTTATACATGGTGGGTTTTGTAAGGGTATATGTTAGAATTTATTGTCGGGTTCAATTAATTTGATTAAACAGTTTACCAGATTTGTTATGTTCTAATTAATATTAGAACATAAAACAACATGCACAGTAAAATTTAAAATTAACACCATAATTTTAATGAGGTTGGATCTCAATATCCTACTCCTCAAGGCCATTCCTAGAGATAAAACAATCCACTATCAGTAAAGTTTAATACAATACAATAATTGAACTTATAACACAAAACCAAAGACTCCCTCTTTATTTGACGTCATTCTTGTATTGCTTCATGATTGACTTATTCGCAAGATCCTTTCAACTTGAATTTGCCTTGTTGAACTCCCTTCAATGTTGACCTCCTATCAAAATAGCAAAGCGTTCTCTCTCGAAAACTCGCGTCCTTCTCCTGAAGGATGTTCAATGTGTTGTTCCGATATAGTCTGAAACAGACTTAAATCTCCAGTGCTGACTTGAAACTAAAAATTTCAATCACAATCTTTTATGCGCACTGGAGGGGGAATCGACTACCTATATTCTCTAAATTTCTTCTCTAAAATCAGCAGCTCAAACTAATGTGTATTTGCATTTAAATACACAAAACACTCTAGTTGATTTCTAAACAAATACAATGAAAGATTCTTAGTCTATTACAAAGACTTTCCTTCCATAATTCTACAGTTACTTACCGTGTATAAATCTAAATCTTGGAGTTCAAGATTACAATAATTTCCTACTTTAAATAATGTACATGTTTTCTTAGAATGGTAGGAAATTTGCCAAGTCTCTACTTCACAAGGTAAGTCCATAATAACTCTACTTCCTTTCCAATTGGATATAGAATTATTAGAAGACATATTGTAGATTTATTTCCATAAATACTATAAGTTTGTATTTAATAAATCAATCTAATATGGTAAGTAAGAGAGTTTGATTCCTATAAGGAAACAAATAAGCAAGAGTTAGTTTAGCATTAAAACTCTTATTAAACATGTAAAACTTAACCTACCTTAATTAGAAGACTTAATAAATTGCACTTACCATTTTGATCAAATAATACCAATTAAACTACATAAGTCACACGAACTTAACAATCTTCCCCTTTGGCATTTTTTGTCAAAATCAACAATCTTACCTTAGTGTTTGAAAACAGGTTCAAGTATGCATGTTCTATTAAGAAATATCATATAAGCAATTTAGTCCAAAAACTATGTTCGAACATAAAACTGAACATGACAGTGAATAACATACTAAGGCAGATAAAACAATGTCCAAAGGCAATCAAACAGTCTACCTACTTTTAAAATACTTCCCCTGACACATCAAACAAAACATTAAAACTTCAAAAATAGCAAATCAATTTTAATCACATAATCACATCAATCAAAATCAAAATCAAAGCTTTATTCAACCTTCCTTATTATCTTCAGCTTGTCATTCACCATCTTGTTGAGTATCAACATCCAATGCTTCTCTTCTAAGCTCTGCAGTAGCTGCAACTCTAGGTTCAGCATGAACTCCCCGTACACCAGAAGTCCCTATGTTTGCAGCCCTTGCAACAACAACTGACTCCCTATTTTTGGCCAAAAATGCCAAAGGACCAGATGCCTGAGTAGCAGAGCCAGAACTATCCAAGAAAAGTGGTTCAGTAGCAGTAGTAGCTTGGGAAGTAGAACCTTTGAGTCGGGCAATAAGATGTAGAACTTCTTTCTCCTTAACCTGCCATTCTCTAATTTATTGCCTTGCTGCAAGTAGTTATCTCTCCAGATAGCCTAAAATATCCTTAGAAGAGGATGCAGTAGCAGAAACAAACTAATCAACTCTAGGATATTCCATCTATTCGGTCCTAAACTTCTTAAGGCCTTGAGAAACCAACACAAAGGGAATGGTAAATGACCAGTAGTAGTCTTCACTTCAGCATGCTAGCAATAGTTCTCATGATGTGTCTGCCTAGGTTATCAGGATGCTCTGTCCCAATATAATAAAGTAGTATAGCTTGGTCCTTAATAAGTACTGTGTGATTGGCTGTGAGAGTCCAATTAGTCAATGCTGCTTTGTGAAAAATGAAATATTTAAGAGTCAATTTGGCAATAGAAAAAGTAGAAGAATTTCTAGGCCAAGCATTCAAACTACTTCCAGTCAACTACCTAATGATCATATCAAAATCAGTTGGTAACTCAGTAACTTCATCTTAAGGGGTACTCAAATAGTCATTGATCATCTGAGCCGGAAAGAAATAAACCTTACCCCTAATATAAACATAACCAAATTTACCAGAATCGGCCTTGATAATATCATAATAGAGATTGCAATAAAATTCCTTAACAACCTAAGGAACATAAGGTTTAATATCTGTGATAGAGTCAATCAATTACCTATCAATCAAAATTGAGTCTAACATACGATCCTCAAAATCATTCAACCTAATTGATCTCTCAGACCATAGTTTCCTTTGAGAAACACATTCACACATTTCCTTTGCATAATCAGAATAAAATTTATGGGACATAGCTTTACTTACCTCAATTTTGTCACCTTCAACATCCATCTCATCCTCTTGAGCATATTCCTCAGAAGAATTATCAGAAATAAAAACATGAATGTTACCTTGAGGATTGAATTCTTCTGGAATTTTTGTTGTTCGCCTTCTTGTTCGAACAGGAATACCACCAATGCTATTTTGCTGTACTATGAATTCCACAGAATCAGAGGATGTGGATAAACATGCAGTGGGTTGAGGAACAAAGTCAGGAATATGATGAGCTTCCTTCCAATAGGATCGGTCCTTTGCCCTTGCTGAAAGTCTCTCAATGTTTCAGCAACTTCAGAAGTATTGGCAAGAGATGTTGCTGGAGTATGAAATGAAAAGCTCTCTTGAACATGTTCAGTGACTTGTTCTTCTTCAACAATCGGTGATTCTTTGTGAGGTTTAGAGATAATTTCAAGTGGTGGATATTCAATAGCTAAGGGTATAACATCAACCTCTGGCTCCATATGAATTTTCGGTGTTGAACATATACCGGCGGCAGCACCATATGGTTTTTCTCTTATGGCTCGAGCTCCAGACGACTTACCTCTCTATTTTTTTTGCTTTGAACATAGTTTCTATTATAATTGGGCTATTGTTTCATCTTGAGATCCTACCATGTTAAAACATATAGACGAACAAGAGAGAAAGCAGAATAGAGAAGAGAAAATGGTTGAGGAATTTTTATAGCTGTAATTCCTAGGGTTTTCTGGTGATGGAACAATAGTAGGGTTAAAGCCCTATTTATACATACAGTAAATATTTTCCCGCCAAAATGAAAGAGCCTTTTAGTGTAAAAATTTCTTTCAAATTCGGTCCTCAACTTTTGGAGTAATATTCCTCCACCAAACATAAGTTTTTCACTTACATTAGGAGTCTAAGAAATAGGGATATAGATAAATCAGATTTGTACCAACTTAATAATCAAATAACTTTCATATTTATCCAATTATTAATACACGAGAAAATAAAAATAAAATCCTAAAAAGATATTCCTATTATGCATTCCATCCCATGCAAGTCACAAATCAAAACATGCTAAAGATAAATATGGTACTATTCAGATTTCAAATCTCATAATTCTAAAACATTAATTAAGAAATTCAACCTTTGATCCTGTTTGACAATAAACTCAGAATTCTTTCAAATTTTCATTCCATAATTTTTTTTATATATATAATCACAGAAAATTGATCAATCAAGAATTGAATTTATGAAACATCATTATTTTTTTTATGTTCAACATATTGTTCTAACATGCACTGAAAACAAGGATTTAGTCAGTCAGTAGTTTTCACTCTAAGACTTAGGGTAGCCTTTTCTCATGGTAGATCGTCCTCTAGATATTGGTGATACCTAGTCCCAAATTACTCATGAGTGGCTTTCACTTCTAAGAATAGGTAATTTTTTCTGTCAAAGGCCTCCAAGTTCTTAGTTTTTGTAAATTCTAGCACAATTAATGATGTAATTTTTTTGAAATCTACTCAAGTTCAAGGTCAAAATAGTTAAAGCTGTCATTCAAAATTGAGTTTTCAGAATTTTGAAATATTAAAATCTTATCATACTAGACATTCAATGCAGTATACCTAATGCAAGTCCTAGCATAAGATGCATGAATTACCAAATAAAGATAAAGTCCTATTACCTATGTCCTAACAGAGTATTGGAACACAATCTATATGTGACAGTGTGCAATATGGTGTTCCAACAACATACTGAACATGACACTACATAATGCAAATACCTAAAGACTTTCTTAATGTAGTTAATCTCTGTGCATCAATAGCCTTGGTAAAAATATCAGTCAATTGATTTTCAGTTGTTACATGATCTATTATCACAATTTCACTTCTACTAACTCTCTAATAAAGTGATAATATATGTCAATGTGTTTAGTCCTCAAGTGTTGAACTGAATTTTTAGAAATATTTATAGCACTTAGGTTATCACAAAACATATTCACTAAGGTTTGCATAATTTCATAGTTAGCAAGCATTTGTTTAATCCACAAGAGTTGTGAACAACAATTCCCACATGTAATGTACTCAAATTCAGTAGTAGATAGGGAAACACAGTTTTGTTTCCTACTAAACCAAGATATTAGATTATTACAGAGAAAAAAATAACCACCTGATGTGCTTTTCCTATCATCCATGTCACCAGTCCAATCAGCATCACAGTAGCTTGAAAAATTTGAAGTAATGTCCTTGGAATACCATATGCCATAGTCAGATGTACCATTCACATATCTAATAATTCGTTTAACTATTCTCAGATGTGATTCCTTGGGATTAAATTGGTACCTGGCACAAATACCTACACTAAAGCAAATATCAGGTCTAGAAGCAGTAAGATATAAAAGACTTCCAGCCATGCTTCTGTACAGTGATGTTCCAACATCATCTTTGGACAATTTGTCATTGGTGCCCATAGGAGTTCTAATGTGTTTGGTGTTCTCCAGTCCAAATTTCTTCACTAGGTTTCGGGCATATTTACTTTGAGAAATAAAAATTTCATCATTATGTTGCTTGATTTGTAAACCTAGAAAATAATTTAACTCTCCAACCATACTCATCTCGAACTCTTCAGATATTTGTTTAACAAACTCATCAATATTATGCTTAGAGGTTGACCCAAAAACTATATCATCCACATAAATCTGTGTGATGATCAAACTGGTGTTCGAACATCTAATGAATAAGGTTTTATCAGCTCCTTTTCTCTTGTAGTCCTTATTGACCAGAAAGTTTGTCAAACACTCATATCAAGCTCTAGGAGCTTGTTTATATCCATACAAAACCTTTTTCAATTTATAGACATGATTATGATAATGTGGATCCTCAAAACCTTTAGGTTGTTCTACATAGGCCTCTTCATTCAAAAATCCATTCAGAAAGGCACTTTTGACATCCATTTGATAGAGTTTGAAATTCATCAAGCATGCAATAGCCAAAAGTAACCTAACAAACTCTAACCTAGCTATGGGGGCAAAGGTTTCATCAAAATCAATTCCCTCAATTTGTGTGTAACCTTGAGCAACCAACCTAGCTTTATTTCTTGTAATATTCCTAAACTCATCAGTTTTGTTCTTAAAGATCTATTTGGTACCTATTAAATTAGAGTTTTTAGGTCTAGGAACTAAAGTCCATACATCATCCCTAACAAATTGACCTAATTCCTCTTGCATAGCATTGACCCAAAATTCTTCTTTTAAAACCTCATTGATATTTTTTGGTTTAATAAATGAAGTGTAGCAAACATACCTCACCATGTCTCTATAATTGAGTTTAGGCTTTTTCCTTGTCCTCATCTTATTAATAAGAGTTCTAATTACCTTATCTGAAGGATGATCTTTTTGAATTCTAGCAGGTGGATCCCTTTTGGGTGAATCTGTCTCATCAGAACTGTATGTTCCATCTGATGTTATAACATGATCGGAACAACAGATGGAACATCAGAGTGAGCATTCTGTTTCTCTGATTTTGAAGATTTCAGTGGATTATCTGCATTCTCAGTCAGACTGTCAATTTTCTTTTCCAAGGAAAATTCTGCAAAATCAAAAAAGTCATTAATAACCATTTTTGACGATTCTATAACAGCTTGAGTCCTCATGTTAAACACACGATAGGCTCTATTGTTAGTGGAATATGGATAAAAACTCCCTCATCACTCTTTGCATCAAACTTTTTCAAATATTCACAGTCATTAAGTATAAAATACTTAGCACCAAACACATGAACATATTTGATATTAGGTTTCTTACCTTTCTAGATTTCATAAGGAGTCTTACCAGAACCATGTCTTAAGTGAACTCTGTTGGATATGTAACAAGCAGTGCTAATGGTTTCAACCCACAACTTTCGAGTTAATTTCTTAGAGTTGAGCATTACTCGAGCTATTTCTTGCAAAGTCCTATTCTTTCTCTCAACCACACCATCCCGTTGAGGAGTTTTAGGGGCTGAAAACTCATAAGTTATACTATATTTATCACAATAATCAGCAAAAATAGTATTTTCAAATTCCTTTCCAAGCAATTTGACTAATTTCACTATTTTTCTTAATTTTTAATCTTGCATAGAGTTTCTTAAAGACATGAAAAGTGTCAGATTTCTCTCTCAAAAAGTCAACCCAAGTATATCTAGAGAAATCATCTACACAAACAAACATGTGTTTCTTACCACCGAGGCCTTCAACTTGCATAAGACCTATTAGATTCATATGTAGAAGTTCTAAAATTCGTGATGTACCTATATGTTGGAACATAGGATGGGACACGCGTTTCTATTTTCCCAGTTGACATGGACCACAAACACCATTCTTTTTCTTACTCAGTTTTGACACTCCCAGAACTACATTTGTCTTCACAAGTTTAGATAAGCTTTTAAAATTTAAGTGTCCAAGTTTTTGGTGCCAAATATCAGTCTCATCATGCGTGACATTCAAACAGGTCATATGATGTTATAGCAAGTAGCAATTGTCTACTGACCTTTTACTTGTCATAACATAACAATTAGTATCATAAAAATCTTGACATAAATCTTTTGTAAAATGAACAAACAGATTTTGATCACATAATTGGCTAATACTAATCAAGTTTGTTTTGAGGCTTTCAATCAATAGCACATTCTTTAGTTTAGGTAAACCTTTAACATCAAGTGTACCTTTACCAAGAATCTGTCCAGAAACTCCATCCCCAAAAGTCACACAACCTTTCTCAATACTTTGAAAGTTTAATAAGTTGTTTTTGTTACTAGTCATGTGCCTAAAACAACCACAATCAAAGTACCAAGATTCACAAGTAGATGCTTTCAAGGATATATTTGCAACATTACACCTAAGATCAGATTTCCTAATTCAAATTCTGCGTGGAAAATTATCTTTTAGTTGGATCTTAATCTTTGGTGTGTGTTTAGAAACAGATTTTGACCCATGTTCAAACTGTCCAGAGAACGATGTTCTAACATGCTTTCCATTCTGCAAGTCATTTTTCAATTTGAAACACTTAGGATGTATATGACTAGGAATATGATAGTAATGATAGATTGGTACATACCTTCTTGATCGAGGTTTTTGAAAAACCTTTTTCTTACCAGAATCAAAGATGGATAGTTTAGCTACAGTACTTTTCACAAATTCAATCTTCAATTTAGGATCCATCTTTATGTTTGAACACTCACCAATATAGCTTATACCTTGATGATTTCCTCCAACTTGTCCAGTAGAGAGAATTTTATCAAATTTGGCTTTACTAGTATTTATTCTAGACAAAGAGGCTTTGGCCATTTCTAGCTCAGCAGTAGTGCTCTTGAGTAATATATCTTTTTCAACAATCTAAAGCTTGAATTGGTTCAATTCGTGTTGTAACTCAGTTGTCTCACATGTGTAGGGGTGTACATTCATTTCGACTGAACTGAAATTTTGGTTCGTCAAAATTAAAAACTAAAAACCGAACCAAATTAATTAATTTGGTTTGGTTTTAACCGAATTTTTTTTCAGTTTTCGGTTAACCAATTTTTTAAAAAATAAATAATAAATAAAAACTAAATAATATTATTATAAATATATTTTTATTTATTATGAGTGAGAAAAACATAAAAAAAGTATAAAAATAATTAATAAATGTAAAAATATAAATTTTAAAATAAAAAATAGTATAAAAATAATATATAAAAATATTAATTTGGTTTTTGGTTCGGTTCGGTTAACCGAATTTAAAAAAAACTGAAAACTAAAAAATTAAAAAAGAAAAATTGAAAATCGAACCAAAATTTTTAGTTCGGTTTCGGTGCGAACTGAAATTTTGATTTTGGTTCAGTTCGACCGGTTAATCGAATTGTGTACACCCCTACACATGTGAGTTCAACAATCTGTCCATCTAATAACTTGTTTATCTTACAGACTTCAAGTCATTTTTTGTACATCAGTTTACACATTATTCGAATGTCCTCATCACTTGGTTCTTCTTCATCACTACTGTAATTAGAAATCTCATCAGTAGAAAATTTTTGAACAACTTTTTCTTTACCTTTTGAAACAGAGTCAGTACTGGCTTCTGGAATATGCGTTGTTCCAACTAGTGTTTGAATATGAATTGTGACATAACATTTTTCAAACTAGACAATTACAACTTGTTTGGCAGATAAAGCAACATGGTTGCTCACAACATCATCATGTTCTTCCTGATTGTCATCTGAATCAACATCACTCCAAGTTATGTTTAGTGACATTCCCTTCTTCTTCTTGAGAGTGTTTGCACATTCTGATTGAATGTGTTCATACTCTTTACACTCTCTGTATTGGATCCGTTTGTCTTTCATGTCATTAGAAAATAAAGAAGAATTAGAAGCACTTTTATATCTATGAGTATCCGAATTCTTACCTTCTTTAAATTTTTGGATTTTCAAATTTTTTTAGAAGTTTTGTGTAAGAAGAACTACTGGATCAGTCATGTCCTGATCATAAGTTTGAGCATCATCTTCGATTTTATGAGCTTCAGCTTGCAGCACAATTCCCTTGTCTTTCTATCTTTTGTTTTGTTTCAAATTCATCTCGAATGTCTGTAGTAAACCCTTAAGTTCATCAAGATGCATAATGGTCACATCTTCGGCCTCCTCGATAGCAGTAACTTACTGAGCAAATCTATCAGGTAGGGATCTTAGTATCTTCTTTACTAGCTTTGTGTCATCATACTTTTCACCTAAGGTATGACACTCATTTGGCATTGAAGTCAGCAATGGTTTAGTTATCTTCTATCATGAGGTCTTCAAATCTGGAAGCTAACATTTGTAGCTTAGAAAGTATGACGGATGATGTTCTTTCATAAGCTACTTGAAGTATGTCACATGCTTCCTTGGCAGTTTCACAAGTTGCAATCAACAGGAATTGGTTTGAGTCAACAACGCTGAAAATAACATTCAAAGCCTTGGAATTGCAGGTTGTAAGTTCATTGTCCAATGTTATCCACAAATGTTCGGGCTTGATAATAACTTTCTTTTTCTCATTCTCCATAACTAGATGTTGTCAACTAGAGACAATAGATTTTCATGCCTTCTCATCAACTGATTTTATGAAGGCTCTTATTCAAGCTTTCCAGTACGAGTAGTTGGAACCTTCCGGTAATGGTGGACGTGAAACCGAACCTCCTCTCGAAGGATATTTATATTTACAAAGATTCGATAATAAATTAATCCAAGATCTCACTAAGTATATCTAATGTCTACTCTGATACCACTTATTAGAATTTTTTGTTGGATTCAATTAATTCGATTAAACAATTTACCAGATTCGTTATATTTCAATTAATGTTTGAACAAAGATTAGAACATAAAACGACATGCACAACAAAATTTAAAATTGACACCAACAATTTTAACAAGGTTCGTATCTCAATGTCCTACTCCTCGAGACCACGCCCAGAGATAAAATAATCCACTATCAGTAAAGTTCAATACAATATAATAATTGGACTTATAACACAAAATCAAAGACTTCCTCTTTGTTTGAAGCCATTCTTGTATTACTTCATGATGGACTTGTTTGCGAGATCCCCTTCAACATTGACCTCCCATCAAAACGACAAATTATTCTCTCTCAAGAACTCACCTCCTTCTCTCGAAAGATGTTCAATGTGTTGTTCCGATATAGTCTGGAACAAACTTAAATCTCTAGTGTTGGCTTAAAACTCGAATTTCAATCACAATCTTTTGTGCACACTAGAGGGGGAATCGACTACCTATATTCTTTGAATTTCTTCTTTAAAATCAGTAGCTCAAACTAATGTGTGTTTGTGTTTAAATACACAAAATACTCTAGTTGATTTCTAAACAAATACAATGAAAGATTCCTAGTCTATTACAAAGACTTTCCTTTCATAATTCTACAGTTACTTACCGTGTATAAATCTGAATCTTGGAGTTCAAGATTACAATAATTTTCTACTCTAAATAATGTACACGTTTTCTTGGAATGGTAAGAAATCTGCCAAGTCTCCACTTCATAAGGCAAGCCCATAATAACTCTACTTCCTTTCCAATTGGACATAAAATTATTAGAAGACATCTTGTAGATTTATTTTCATAAATATTGCAAGCTTGTATTTAATAAATCAATATAATATGGTAAGTAAGAGAGTTTGATTCCTACAAGGAAACAAATAAGCAAGAGTTAGTTTAGCATTAAAACTCTTATTAAACATGCAAAACTTAACCTACCTTAATTAGAAAACTTAATAAATTGCACTTACCATTTTGATCAAATAATGCCAATTAAACTACATAAGTCACACGAACTTAACAGTATATATTGTAGAACCTTGTGGTCAGTTTCTTAGAAGCAATGCACTTTAACATTTCTTACAACATCTTTTGTAAAGAACTGAACTACCATTGCTTCTTTCTTTTTTTATTTTTTTGAAGTCTAGGATTTGTGTTTTGATTTGCTGCACTTATATTTTCTACTTATGAAATGAATGACAATTTTTTTGGTTTCATACATAACTTTTTTGCTCTTATTGACTTTGAGATCATGTATATTTGGTAATATGTAGCTTCTTTATGATTCTAAAGCTAATCAACTAACAATAATGGTGAACTTTGAACTTAAATAATTCATAAAATAAATCGACTAACCCCAGATCATTTTTGGTCAAGTTGCCATGATCTTATCGAGGTTGTTTATATGCTCAATCTTTCTTTGATCACTTTTTTGAAGGTTCTGATGGTTTCTTAGATCCAAATCCAGATCGTTTTAAACTTTATTATATCCTTCAGGTCATTTCAAACTCAGTGATCCCTTTTGGGCTGCCTCCAGTTCTTTTGCCAGAATCTTTCAGATTATTTTTTGGCTTGCTTTCTTACGATCTTCTTGAGATCGTATTTTACTTCATGGTCATAATCTTTTTCAGATCGTTTTGGCTTTCTCATTTGCAATCTTTGTGAGATCATATTTTTTTCATCTTTTTCAGTTATAATTTTCATGAGATCATATTTTTCTTTATGGTCATAATCTTTTTCAAATCGTTTTGGCTTCCTCGCGTACAATCTTCATGATATCATATTTTTCTACATGGCTATGATATGTTTTAGATCATTTTGGCTTTCTCATTTATAATTTTCGTGAGATCGTATTTTTCTTTATGACCACGACATTTTTCAGATCGTTTTGGCTTTTTCACTTACAAACTTTGTGAGATCATTTTTTTTATGGCCACGATCTTTTTCATATCATTTTGTCTTCTTTGCTTATAATCTTCATGAGATCGTATTGAGGTGAAAGATTTTTTTTAGGCTACCTTGTCTCTTCATGATGTTACTTACATCATTCACATAGTTCTGCAAACTAAGACAATAGTGTATATAAATAGACAATTCTTTCATTCAATATAGGATTAGTATGTATACAAATATGATCAATATGAAAGAGAGCCATGTACAACATTATCAAGCTTACGCATAAAACTTTCTTAGGTTATGAATGTTCCAAGGTCGTGGGAGCTCCTTCCATTACATATTCTGCAGCTTGTAGGTTTCTCGCTTCAAATTTTTTATTACTTTGAAAGGACTTTCCCATTTCAGATCTAGTTTCCTTACATGCTTCGAAACTTCTACTTTCTTCAATACCAGGTCATTGAGATGAAATCTTCTGTCCTGGACTTTTTTATTTTATGCATTCTACATCCAACTTTTAGCCGCTTGGATTTGAACAAAAGCTCGATCTCTCTTGTCATCTATAAGTTCCAAATCAAGTTCTCGTGCTAAGCAATTCGCATTGGAATCATACTACGAAACCTTATGTGAGGTCTCCCCAACCTCCACTGGGATCACTGCTTCTAAGTCATATACCAGGCCGAAAGGAGTCTCTCCCTTTGTAGTTTCTGGGGTGTGCAATATGCCTACAAAACCCCCAAAAGTTCTTCCACCCAATAAGACTACACCCCTTTTAGGTGTTTTTTTAGATGATGTAATATAATCCTATTCGCGAACTCTGTCTGTCCATTAGCTTGCGGGTTTTCCACTACGGTGAAGTTATGTTGAATTTTCAATTCTTCATACCATGTCCGGATTTTCTTGCCTTGAAATTGAGTCCCATTATCAGATATTAGAACTCATGGGCCCTAAACCGGCACATGATATTTTTCCATAAAAAAATCATGACATCATCTTCATTTATTTTAGTTATTGCTTTTGCCTCTATCCACTTTGAGAAATATTTCACAACCACAATAATGAATTTTTTTCTGAGCTCTAACTAGATAGAAAGGCCCCAAAATGTCTATACCCACTGGTCAAAAGGCAGGAGATTGATATAGTTTTCATTGTAGTTGCAGGTTGATGAGTTAAATTCGCGTGGAACTGGCACACTCCCATACCTTTTAGCAAACTTTAGAGCATCCTTAGCTAGAGTTGACCAAAAATAACCTTAGCGTAGAATTTTCTGAGCTAAAGACCGACCTCGTGAATGATTTTTACAGTTTTCTTTCTGGATTTCTCTCATCACATTGAGTGCTCTATCAGGACTAAGGCATTTTGGTAGTGGCCCTCCAAATGATGTCTTATACGTCTCGTCATATATCCTTTGGAATCAGGATGCCCTCGCCAACATACTGTTAGAGTAGGATGCCCAACACCCCAATTAGATTGGGTGTATTATACTCTTTTGCTTTTGTAAAGACAATCTTATTGTGAATCATATTAATAAAAAGGCATTTTCTTTATCTTATGTCTTGTATTTTTTTTATTTCTGCACATTAGATAAAATCCTTAGACCAAATTTAGCTACGGGGCATGGTCGCGCATATGATGGCGATCATGGAACATGCCTCTAAGGCTTTGGTTTTAAATAAGTTCCGAGTCGAGAGTTTTTTGAGATGGGACATCAAATAGCTCAGTAAGACTCGTACATATAATGCATGCTCGTGAGACGAGGATGTCACATTCCATTGGCATTAGCGTAGAGACGTAATGCATATATGTGGGTGCTTGTTAGGGAACAAGTACACCGAATATGGCCCGCAAGAAATTCTTAGTTGGAGGCTTTGCCCGTCGAAATAAGAATTTATGTGTTGCGATAGTACACGACTAGTCCTTAGACTTGAGGCACGATGGTAGCCTTGTGTGCATCCTGCAGCACTTTGATATATCTTCTGATTGCTTGACAATCACAAAGGGGTATGTTGGATTCGCTATAATCACAGAGGTATACGCAGTGGAAAATTAAATTTTTTATCAAACATAAATTTAACCCCTTTGATTCGAAAGTGATTTTAACGATCGCGCTTATTCAAGTGAATATATAAATAAATATAAAATCGGATTATACCTTTGGTGCACTCCGGTTGTTGTAGGGAATAAAGCAATCAATTGCTTATCTTGGACTATCAGAACTCGCAGGGATCCAAGTGTCTCCCCTCTATCAGGTCCACGATACGGAAAGCAACACCAATCAAAAGGATTCGCTAGTATCCTTTTAATTGTTTACTAATCTAGAACCAGAGTATATTTTCAAGAACAATAAAGATTGATTCTTTAAGTTCTTGAAACAATAATATGAAGAAAATAACAAGATACTGATTTTCTTTTTCTTTCTTTTCTTTTCTTGAAGAGTAAAAATAGAAGATTTTAAATAAAATATTTTTGCTCAAATTTTTGAATTGAATTATGTAATTTTCATCCCTCATATATATAGGGCTGAAAATTTTAATCCTTTTCCAACTCTTGGAAAGTTTTTCTATTTTGAACTACTTCAAAACCTTATCTTGGAAGGATTCCAAATCTTTCAAGAACTCTTCTTTTTTCACTTTTCTATTGTATGTGGACTAATTTGAGACTACATTAATCATCAAAATTGTCTACATACATTGTTGATATTAATTTGAACTCTTCAAATAATATCAAGATAGATATATATCATATATATATATATATACTATAATTATATTTATACATAAATTAAATCTTAGTGGCCTATTTTATCCTATAAAATTGGTCACTATATTTATTTATCTATAAATATGTTAATTAAATAAATCATATTTATTTAATTTATTCTCTCCATACTTTAGTGGGCTTCTTAAGTGATCCACATTTATTTTGGACTTGGACTCAAAAATCCCCAAATCAATTCAATTGATTCAATCCCAATTTAATCAATCCAATTGATTAATTTAATTTACTCCAATTGGGCTTCCTAATCAAATTAAATAATCCAATTACTTAATTGAATAATTTAATTTAACTATTAAATTAAATAGAACCCTTAATTAATTAATTGATTAGTATTAATTAATTAATTTCCAACCATTGGATAAAATCTAAAATTAAAAAATGTTACTTTTCATAAAGATGTGTGACCCTCTTAGGTTCACTACTAAGCTAGTAGTGGGTTTGCAACATTTGCAACTTATGAATAATAATTATTCCAATTAATTAATCCGCTTGGAATCAACTCCTTAATTCCAAGAACCTCACTATCCATGAAAACACCTACCAAGTAATCATGGCAAACTAGTCTTAGGTAAAATAGCGAGTAAACCTATTTCAGTTGCGAGTACCATACACGTACGGTCCTTTCGACAGCTAATCTCCTGATTGAATCTAAGGCATGGATTATAAGTCGAAACCCTAAATGATTCAATTGTTGTGATCCCATTTCAAGTTCCAATGATTCTTGATGAATCATAATTCATTCTGCCTTGACCAAGGTTTTTGAATCACGAACTATGAAAACACATGAGATTCCATTGTTTAAAAAAACAAGTGTCGAATTCTATGTTGGCCACTGACTTACCTTCTATTCTACTCTCTTTACAGAAAATAAAATAACTTACATAAATGAAATAAGAGGCTCGCAGGCCCTATTTTAAAACCCAAAAATATTAAATAAAACCAATCATATTGGCCCAATGGCTCATGATCATCCCATACATGCTCATAATTAACATCATATGTAATTATCAAAATATGTAAATTTACCAAATTGTTAAACGCAATTTTTCTTTTAACTTGGTATAATTTTTAATTGCTTGAAAAACAATTTTTCTTTGAAAAACAATTTTTCAGAAAAAATTAAAATTAACATTTAATTTTAATATTCCAAAAAATAAAAAATAAAAAATAAAAAAAAGGGGAAGGCCCATGATTGTATGGGATACAATTATGTAATAGAATAGGTTCTATTCCATTTTATTACCCTTAGACTGACCTTAGGTCCATTTTTGGCTCAAATGGACCGCATAGGACTGGTTCATGATCATCCATTTATTTAAGTATGTATTAGATGCATGCTTAGGATTTTATTTAATGCTTTTATTCTTGTGGAATGATATTATGATGTCATGCATTAAATAACCAACATAATTTAAATTATGATGAGGTCTTGGATAAAATTAAACCCCACTTAATTTATTAAAATTAAGTAAAAGAATTTTTTGAAAATTCGATTTCAAACAAAAATGGACAAGTTAGGTAGGACCTATCGTTCCATGCCTACCATCAAAGATAGAGACATGACGACCGCTACCGCACTTGATCACTGACCATGAGTCGTGGGGTGGTCTTGTGTTGGAAAGCTGTGATCTCTACCAAGCATAGAGATGCTCGTGGGATGGAATCGTCATTATGTTGACCATGAGTCGTGGGACATCTTGATGCTCTATCTACACGAAAGTTTGATGGGTATTGTTTGACACTTAGTGCCATATGGGCTCATAAAATTGGGGTATATGAGAAGAGGTGAGGCAAAACAAACTTGAGGGTTGTATAGTGATACAATCGTCAAAGAGTTGACTACCGATAAAAATATTTCATGGGCTCATAAAATTGGGGTGTGAAATATTTCCATTGGACCTCAAGCTCACTAGGAAATTTGATTTCCCGAAATTCCATTAGGGGTGATGGAATTCGAAGAAAATAGTGGGAGACATTTAGTATTAAAGACCTTATATTAAATGAATATGTTTTTCCCATAGTTTACTCATTTTCTGCTTCTTGCATATTTTGTAGATTATTCTACTAAAATGGCAAAGAATCCACTTGCAACAATCATTGAACAAAACAAATTAACTGGACCTAATTTTGTCGATTGGCTAAGAAACCTGAAGATAGTTCTTCAGTCAGAGAAGAGTGCATATGTCCTCGACACTGCGCCTCCTTTGGTACCACTGGAGGATATTACTTCAGAGGATTATGCAGGTTATTTACGTTATGTTGATGACAATCTGCAAGCTCGATGCTACATGCTGGCATCGATGTCAAATGAGCTGCAGAGGCAGAATGAGGATCAAGATACTGCCTATGGGATCCTCATTCACCTACAAGAGTTGTATGGTGAAAGAACTCGACAGACGAGATATCAGATCTCAAAAGAGCTTTTCAGATGTCGTATGACTGAGGGCTCTTCAGTCCATGATCATGGATTGAAGATGATAGCCCTTATTGAAAGGCTGGCGTCCCTTGGAGTCGTTATGGAGAACGAACTCTATACGGACCTTCTGCTGCAGTCTCTGCCTCCATCATTTGACACCTTTGTTGTCAACTTTAACATGCACAACATGGAGACTAGTCTCGCTGAGCTTGTGAACATGTTAAAGACGGCTGAGTCCACCATGAAAAAGGACAAGCCGGTTCTGCTTGTTGGATCTTCTTCCGGATCAAAGGCTAAAAAGCCCAAGAAAGGAAAGAAGAAGGGAAAGGGTTCCTCTAAACCCAACAAGCTGAAAGCTAAGGGCGGTGTCAAAAAGGTTTCTTCTCAAGCCAATGACAAGTGCCATTACTGCGGCAAACCAGGGCACTGGAAGAGGAATTGCAAGGAGTATCTTGCAAGCCTGAAGAGTTCAGGTATATATTTTGTTGAAGTTAACTTGTCGGTTAACAATACTTCTTGGGTATTAGATACCAGTTGTGGCTCACATATTTGCAATGATTTGCAGATGATGGCAAGAAGTAGGAAGTTGGATGGAGGAGAAACGGTTCTTAGGATGGAAATGGAGCAAGAGTTGCTGCATTAGCTATAGGGACCGTTAATCTGGCTTTAGAGAATGGTTATGTAATAGTTTTAAATAATTATCTTTTTGTTCCAGATATTATTAAGAACATTATCTCTATTCCAGTTTTGGATAGAGAAGGTTTTAGATTTACCATTGAGAATGGAAATTGTTCCATTTTCAAACGTTCTGATTTTATATATTCTGGTTCTTTGACGAATTGTTTATATACTATTACTCCCCATAACCCCATTTTCACAATTCAACAACATAAAAGAAAATTAGATAATCATAGTTCAATGAGCCTGTGGCACGCAAGATTAGGACATATTTCTGAGAAAAGAATTAACAAATTATTGCTTGATCTAACGAGAGAGCAAGAACTACCAACTTGTGAATCCTGCCTCAAGGAAAGATGACCAAATCTCCATTTGTTGGACAAGTGGAGCGAGCCAAGCATCTATTGGATTTGATCCATACAGATGTATGTGGGCCACTAAATGTTAGTGCCCGTGGGAACTATAACTACTTCTTAACCTTTACCGATGACTTCTCTAGGTATGGTTATGTGTACCTTTTAAGGTACAAGTCTGAAGTATTTGAAAAGTTCAAAGAATTCAGAACTGAAGTAGAGAAACAAACTGGATTAAGTATAAAAACTCTTCGATCTGATCGAGGAGGTGAATACTTAAGCACAGAATTTTTAGATTATCTAAAAGAGAATGGGATTCTCTCACAGTGGACTCCTCCTGCTACTCCCCAACTCAACGGAGTTGCGGAACGCAGGAATCGAACCTTGTTGGACATGGTTAGATCTATGATGAGCTTCACTTCATTACCTCTTTCATTCTGGGGCTATGCCTTAGAAACGGCGGCATACCTATTAAACAGGGTGCCATCTAAAGCCGTCCCTAAAATACCATATGAGATGTGGTATGGAAAGACACCTTCCTATAAATACCTTAGGGTATGGGGGTGTGCTGCTTATGTGAAGCAGCTAGTGGGAGATAAGTTGGATATGAGATCCAGCTTATGCAAGTTTGTGGGGTATCCAAAGGAGTCTATTGGATACTATTTCTATGATGCCACGGAACAAAGGGGTTTGTTTCGAGGAATGCTACCTTCCTTGAAGAAGAATTTCTTTCAGATGGAAGTGACAATGTCGTAGAACTTGAAGAGGTTCAAGAACCACAGAACACCCCAACTGACGCAGTAAATGGTACACCAGCTGATGCTGGACCCTCTAAGGCACAATCTCTTCGAAGATCCGAAAGGGTCTCAAGGGTACCTAAGAGGTACAACTTGTTGTTAGAGAACAAAGAAGAGGGACTCCCCCTGGATAATGATCCAAGAAGCTATGGAGAGGCGATGTCTGACATCGACTCGAAGAAGTGGCAAGAAGCTATGCAGTCCGAAATGGACTCTATGTACTCCAACAAGGTATGGACTTTGGTGGACCCACCACAGGGAATTGTTCCATTGGCTGCAAATGGGTCTACAAGCGGAAGCTTGGAGTAGATGGAGAGGTAGCAACCTATAAGGCACGATTGGTAGCAAAAGGTTATACTCAGAAGCAAGGAATTGATTATGAGGAAACTTTTTCACCAGTAGCGATGCTTAAATCCATACGGATACTGTTAGCCATATCTGCATATTATGACTATGAGATATGGCAAATGGATGTGAAGACCGCTTTCCTTAATGGAAACATTAAGGAAGAGATCTACATGAAGCAGCCAGAAGGCTTCATATCCAGCGGGAGCGAGCAAAAGGTTTGCAAGCTCCAGAGATCCATTTATGGACTCAAACAAGCTTCGAGGAGTTGGAACATCCGGTTTGATGAAACGATCAAAATGTTTGACTTTCATAAGAACCCGGATGAACCATGTGTCTACAAGAAGGTTAGTGGGAGTGCAGTTACATTTGTTGTGCTCTACGTTGATGACATCCTACTCATTGGGAATGATGTAGGGATGTTGCAGTCAACGAGGACTTGGTTATCTAATCAGTTTTCCATGAAGGACTTGGGAGATGCATCTTTTATCCTAGGGATAAAGATCTATAGAGATAGATCCAGAAGGATGATCGGACTATCCCAGTCCATGTACATAGACAAAGTGCTAAAAAGGTTTAGCATGGAGGAATCCAAGAGAGGATTTCTGCCTATGAGTCATGGGGTTTCACTCTCTAAAGTTATGTCTCCTAAGACACCTGAAGAGAGAGAAAAGATGGCTCGCATACCTTATGCTTCTGCAATAGGGAGCATAATGTATGCAATGTTATGTACAAGGCCTGATATAGCACATGCTCTGAGTGTCACGAGCAGATATCAGTCCAATCCAGGAGAAGAACACTGGAAAGCCGTTAAGATGATCCTCAAGTACTTGAGAAGGACTAAGGATATCTTTCTGATATACGGCAATGGAGAACTAAAACTGGAGGGATATACAGACTCTAGTTTTCAGTCCGATATAGATGACTCAAAGTCCATGTCCGATACATATTCACCTTGAATGGTGGTGCGGTCAGTTGGAAGAGTTCCAAGCAAGAGACGACTGCAGACTCTACCACCGAAGCTGAATATATTGCTGCATCAGATGCAGCAAAAGAAGCTGTTTGGATTAGAAATTTCATCCAAGGGTTGGATGTAATTCCATCCATTGTTGATCCAGTTATGATTTACTGTGATAATAATGGAGCTATTGCGCAAGCAAAAGAGCCAAGATCTCATCAAAGATCCAAGCACATAATGAGACGATATCACTTGATCAGAGAGATCATTGGTAGAGGCGACGTCATTGTGGATCGAGTTGCCTCAGCAGAAAATGTAGCAGACCCACTTACTAAGCCTTAGCACAGAAGATATTCGACGGACATCTTGAGAAGATGGGCCTTAGATACATGGGCAATTGGAGCTAGGGCAAGTGGGAGATTGTTAGAGTAGGATGCCCAACGCCCCATTAGATTGGGTGTATTATACTCTTTTGCTTTTGTAAAGACAATCTTATTGGGAATCATATTAATAAAAAGGCATTTTCTTTATCTTATGTTTTGCATTTTTTTATTTCTGCACATTAGATAAAGTCCTTAGACCAAATTTAGCTACGGGGCATGGTCGCGCATATGATGGCGATCATGGAACATGCCTCTAAGGCTTTGGTTTTAAATAAGTTCCGAGTCGAGAGTTTTTTGAAATGGGACATCAAATAGCTCAGTAAGACTCGTACATATAATGCATGCTCGTGAGACGAGGATGTCACATTCCATTGGCATTAGCGTAGAGACGTAAGTGCATATATGTGGGTGCTTGTTAGGGAACAAGTACACCGAATATGGCCCGCAAAAAATTCTTAGTTGGAGGCTTTGCCCGTCGAAATAAGAATTTATGTGTTGCGATAGTACACGACTAGTCCTTAGACTTGAGGCACGATGGTAGCCTTGTGTGCATCCTGCAGCACTTTGATATATCTTCTGATTGCTTGACAATCACAAAGGGGGTATGTTGGGTGTTGCACTGGTGTGCATGGAGGTTTGTCAGTGGCCAACATAGAATTCGACACTTGTTTTTTTTAAACAAGGGAATCTCCTGTGTTTTCATAGTTCGTGATTCAAAAACCTTGGTCAAGGCAGAATGAATTATGATTCATCAAGAATCATTGGAACTTGAAATGGGATCACAGCAATTGAATCATTTAGGGTTTCGACTTATAATCCATGCCTTAGATTCAATCAGGAGATTAGCTGTCGAAAGGACCGTACGTGTATGGTACTCGCAACTGAAATAGGTTTACTCGCTATTTCACCTAAGACTAGTTTGCCATGATTACTTGCTAGGTGTTTTCATGGATAGTGAGGTTCTTGGAATTAAGGAGTTGATTTCAAGTGGATTAATTAATTGGAATAATTATTATTCATAAGTTGCAAATGTTGCAAACCCACTACTAGCTTAGTAGTGAACCTAAGAGGGTCACACATCTTTATGAAAAGTAACATTTTTAATTTTAGATTTTATCCAATGGTTGGAAATTAATTAATTAATACTGATCAATTAATTAATTAAGGGTTCTATTTAATTTAATAGTTAAATTAAATTATTCAATTAAGTAATTGGATTATTTAATTTGATTAGGAAGCCCAATTGGAGTAAATTAAATTAATCAATTGGATTGATTAAATTGGATTGAATCAATTGAATTGATTTGGGGATTTTTGAGTCCAAGCCCAAAATAAATGTGGATCACTTAAGAAGCCCACTAAAGTATGAAGAGAATAAATTAAATAAATATGATTTATTTAATTAACATATTTATAGATAAATAAATATAGTGACCAATTTTATAGGATAAAATAGGCCACTAAGATTTAATTTATGTATAAATATAATTATAGTATATATATATGATATATATCTATCTTGATATTATTTGAAGAGTTCAAATTAATATCAACAATGTATGTAGACAATTTTGATGATTAATGTAGTCTCAAATTAGTCCACATACAATAGAAGAGTGAAAAAAGAAGAGTTCTTGAAAGATTTGGAATCCTTCCAAGATAAGGTTTTGAAGTAGTTCAAAATAGAAAAACTTTCCAAGAGTTGGAAAAGGATTAAAATTTTCAGCCCTATATATATGAGGGATGAAAATTACATAATTCAATTCAAAAATTTGAGCAAAAATATTTTGTTTAAAGTCTTCTATTTTTACTCTTCAAGAAAAGAAAAGAAAGAAAAAGAAAATCAGTTTCTTGTTATTTTCTTCATATTATTTTCAAGAACTTAAAGAATCAATCTTTATTGTTCTTGAAAATATACTCTGGTTCTAGATTAGTAAACAATTAAAAGGATACTAGCGAATCCTTTTGATTGGTGTTGCTTTCCGTATCGTGGACCTGATAGAGGGGAGACACTTGGATCTCTGCGAGTTCTGATAGTCCAAGATAAGCAATTGATTGCTTCATTCCCTACAACAACCGGAGTGCACGAAAGTATAATCCAATTTTATATTTATTTATATATTCACTTGAATAAGCGCGATCGTTAAAATCGCTTTCGAATCAAAGGGGTTAAATTTATGTTTGATAAAAAATTTAATTTTCCGCTGCGTATACCCCTGTGATTATAGCGAACCCAAACATACGCCTTACTTTGACAGGATTTTCTAGTAGAGCTCTTGACCTTAGGTACTTTTTTCAATCCATCCATCTAATTTGTTGGGGTCGTTATTTGAAAGATTATGCCCTTATTGGGATAAAGTTCTACTGGACTCTTTTCAGCTCTGATCCCAGATTGTTTGGCCACTAAAACGATCACTTTTCTAGAATTGATGTCTGATATTACGCTTACAAATCTTGCGAGATCATCTGTTCTCTCATTCTCTGTACGCGGGATATATTGCAGTTGGAAATATTCGAAGTGCCCTATTAAGTGTTTTACCTTTCCCAAGTACCCCATCATAGATTTATCCTTTACTTCATAGGATCCTTCTACTTGCATAGCAACTAATAGAGTCAGTATAAGCAATGAGATGTCTTACATTGCATTTCTGTGCTATTTTTTAGTCATGAAATTAGGGCATCGTATTCTGCTTCATTGTTGGTGATCTCGAACTCTAGCTTCAAAGTGACATCGACCTCAAAGAAGTCGGGGCCTTGCAATAAAATTTCTGCACCACCTCCTTCCAATGTGGTCGATCCGTCTACAAAAAAACAACCATATTTTTTCTTCTTGAGGAGTTGGTTCTAGCACTACGGCCTCGTTAATGAAGTTTGTCAAGACCTAAGCCTTCACTGAGGTTCTACTATAATATTTGATGTCAAACTCCCCAAGCTCAACTAACTATTTCACTAATCTACCTAAGACCTTTGGTCGTCCCAAGATCTATTTCAAAGGCTGATTGGTAAACACTATGATTTCATGTGACTGGAAATATGGCCTCAACTTTCTTGTTGCAACTACCAGAGCCAAAGCTATCTTTTCTGCCTCCAAGTACCTCTCCTCAACTCCTTGTAATAGTTTAATGACATAATAAACTGGTCTATGAACTCCCTTCTCCTCCTTTACTAATACCAAACTGATAGCACGAGCAGATATTACCAAATATAAGAATAGAGGTTCTTATTTTCCCGATTTTTAAAACAAAGGTGGAGACATCAAGTACTATTTTAGGTCTTGAAAGGCTTGCTCGCATTTATCTTTCCATTGGAAGTTTTTCATGTAACTCAGGATCGTGAAAAATAGAAGGTTTCTATCTGCCGACCTGGATATGAATCTGTTCAAAGATGCCACATTCCCCGTGAGATGCTGGACCTCTTTAACTAACTTAGGAGAGTTCATTTTGAGGATGTCCCTAATCTTTTATGGACTCACTTTAATACCTCTTTCATTAACCATGAACCCTAAGAACTTGCCCTCTTGAACTCTAAACGTGCACTTGACCAGGTTTAATTTCATACCATAAGTTCTCATAATTGAAAAGGCCCATTCGAGATATTTAAGATGATCTTCCTCCCTTATACTTTTTACTAGCATATCATCAACATATACTTCCATGGTCTTATCGATATGATCCTTGACATAAGGTTCACCAATCTTTGGTAAGTTGCTCCGATGTTCTTTCACCAAAACGACATCATACTATAATTGTAGTCTCTCTTCTTAGTTACATAAGCTATTTTGGCTCGATCTTTTTCTACCATGAAATTTGATGATAGCCTTGGTAGACGTCCATCATGCTTAGCAATGCACATCCTACTGTAAAGTCCACTAAGAGTTTCCCCGTGAGATGCTGGACCTCTTTAACTAACTTAGGAGAGTTCATTTTGAGGATGTCCCTAATCTTTTATGGACTCACTTTAATACCTCTTTCATTAACCATGAACCCTAAGAACTTGCCCTCTTGAACTCTAAACGTGCACTTGACCAGGTTTAATTTCATACCATAAGCTCTCATAATTGAAAAGGCCCATTCGAGATATTTAAGATGATCTTCCTCCTTATACTTTTTACTAGCATATCATCAACATATACTTCCATGGTCTTATCGATATGATCCCTGACATAAGGTTCACCAATCTTTGGTAAGTTGCTCCGATGTTCTTTCACCAAAACGACATCATACTATAATTGTAGTCTCTCTTCTCAGTTACATAAGCTATTTTGGCTCGATCTTTTTCTGCCATGAAATTTGATGATAGCCTTGGTAGACGTCCATCATGCTTAGCAATGCACATCCTACTATAAAGTCCACTAAGAGGTCGATCCGAGATAGTGGAAATGGGTCCTTGGGACATGCTTTATTCAAGTCAGTGAAATCAATACACATCCTCCACTTCCCAACTATTTTTGGCATGACCACCATATTTGAGAGCCAATCTGTGAACTGGATTTTCACTACATATCCCACGTCTAAGAGCTTTTTCACTTCTTCCTCAATGATTTGGTTCCTTTCTACTTTAAAGCTTTGCTTTTTTTGTTTTATTGGCTTGATAAAGGGATCTATGTTCCGTCGGTGCACTATAACTTTTGGGTTTATCCCTTGGAAATCTGAGGGTTTTCATGCAAACATGTCCATGTTTTCCTTCAAGAACTGAATGACCATGAGCTCAAAACTCGAGTTCATATGGGACCCAATCCGTGTGAACTTATATGGGTTGCTTGGCTCCAATTCTACCACTTTGTACTATTTGGAAGATTCAATTCTGAACTCTTCTGCTCCCGACTTCTTATTTGAGGCCTCTCTTAAGGTTATTCCGATCTCGGTCTACATAGCTTGCTTTTCCACCATCTTGGGTTCTCTCTTTTTGAAAGAAAGATTATAGCACTCCCGAGCACTTTTCTGATCACACCTGACTTTGCCTACACCAGCTCTTATTGGGAATTTTATCTTGAGGTGGTAGGTCGACACTATTACCTAGAATTGGTTCAATCCCAACCTTCCCAAGATCATATTGCAAGCAAATGGTGCATCGACCCCAGGTACTTCACCATTACTATATTTCTACAAGGCTCATCTCCTAGTGAGGTTGGCAAATCCATTGTGCCCAGTGGGATGACTTCACTTTCCCCAAAGCCTTTGAGTGGGGTTTTGACAGGGCAGATTATTGTAACATCTAACTCCATTTTTCTCAATATAGGCAAATTCCATTATCTACTAGTACTTTTTGCACTGTAAAATTGGTGATATCCATTGTGATCACCATAGGATCATTTTGACCTGTTTATACCCCCGCCAGGTCACAATCATCAAAGATGATGGAGGTTGAACTCTGTATGTTCATCATTTCATGGCTTCTCATTTTCATACTGGTTGTTAAGGACCTAAAATTCTTCTTTTGAGCATTGTGCAAATCTCATCCACTAGGTCCACTTGCTATCATGTGGATGACTCATCTCCTAATCAAATTATCCCCAAGAGGATCTTGTTTGGCATGAAAGCATTCCCGCGGGCGCCTCCTTCTGTCTTCCTCTACCCTGCGACCTCTTAACCTGCTTTGGGATCGTCGGATGGAGGGGACCTGTGGCCTCTTTCTTCTCTATCTCACTGCTCATCTTGCATGACAAAATTTTGCAAGTGTCCCTGTTGAATTAACCTTTCGATCTCATTCCTCAACTGGATGCAATCTTCCATATCATAGCCATGGTCCTTATAGAAGTGATAATAGCATTTATGACACGATTCTAGATATGAAAATTTTATTGTCTCGCATGTTACATTTCCACATCTAGACAACGATTATCATGATCGTGGAGAGTCGAACTCCACAACTTCATCAGGTCGGCCGAGCTTCAATTTAAACTACAGTACATATGTTGATGATTCAACCCTAGATCAATCACATAATACTGCTGCTGCTCAGGGTGGACGTCGAGGTAGACGACAATGCTATCGACGTACGTGTGGCACTGGTGGTCATTTTTAGTATTTTTTTTATTCTTGTATTTTTTAAAACTTTTAAAATATATATATTCAATACTGTAATTATTATTCAAAAAAAGTAATTATGTGATTATGAAGCAAAAATAGTATTATTATTATCTTTATTAAAATATTTAAATACATATTATAGCTTCAGTAAAAAACAATATAACTTTATATTATTTATTATTATAGTATAAAAAATATTTATCTGAATATGTGTATATATATATAATTATATTTATATATATTTTTATATATATATACAATCATATATAGTACGACCAAAAGGTTGTGCTTTTTAAAACAAAAAAAAATTAAAAGCTCGTTTGAAGGTTGCACTTTCAACAAAAGCGCAACCTTCAAATGCGCTTTCACGTATTTTCTTAACACTTCTCCATTACACGATAAAAGATTAATTAATTTTTAAATTTATTATTTTTTATTAAATTAGTCGTTGGACATTAGGCTATACTATTATAGTTTTGGTTCTCACTTTCTTTTTTTATTTTTTTTGCAAATAAAAAAAAAATTAGTTATTTAGGATCAATAGATTTTCTAATCCTTAATAATTCATTTGGTTAAAGACGGTTTAATTAGATTTTTGATTATTTATAGTCAAAATAACTTGATTGACCATCAATTTTCAATTGAATCGATTGATCCGAATTTAAAATCAACGCCTGTAGTACACAAGGACCTAATGTAGTTCAATAGGGAAATAGGCCTAATTCAGCGTGTCTAAGAGTGGAGTAGACTTTGTCAACACATATCCTATCCATCCCTTTTGTTTCCTTGTACAAGTTTGATTTGACTGCTAGGACACTCTAGCATCTTTTAATGGTTTCTTTGTATCTAAAAATGATAATGTGTCGGGTTTGAATCGGATTTATCTGACCTCAAAATTTGACTCGCTAAAATTTTTAAGAATCTAAATCGAAACCGCCCTAAACCTACTTTAAAATTTTAAAAAATATTAAAAATTATTTATTTTTAAAATAATACTATTAAGATTTTCTTAAAAAATCATATATATATATATTTAAAAAATTTAGACATATCAAGTTAGGTTTGAAAATAAAAAACTTTGGATCCAACCTAAACCAGTTTATACTTTTAAAATTCGCCCTAAATGGGACAAGTTTGAGACAAATATGAGTTTAAATCCACTCCATTATCATTTGTATTTGTATTGCGGCCAATAACCATCATCCAATTCCATACATAGGAGAAGAAATTGATCGTGAATTCCTAATCAATCAAAAATTCACATCAGAAGGTAAATTTAGAAATTTTCGTTCATGTTTGTGAAATTTCTAGTACTCACACACTTTATTATCAATAGTTATTTATTTATATTGGAAAAAAATCAGACTTGTGCTTCATCTAATGACCACGAAACTAAAATGCATAGGATGTCATGTTTTCGTTTTTGGCATGGATATAACAATAATTTCTTTCAGGTTATACTTAAATGGTAGAATTAAGGTCCTAAAATTTTAAAAATCTTAGATTAAATCTCACCAAATATGTTGGTAGTAGGCTATTATTATAGTAGTTTCTTTACATTATGCGGTACTGATTTATTAGAAAAGTATAGTTGTACTTAATTAGACTTTGGTATGATATGTTTATATGATGTATGAGGAAATTTATTGCTCTCCTAAAAAAAAAAAAAATCTCAATTTCTCTTTGGGACAACCTTTTTTAAAATGTATTTGACTAAATTTATTTTAAAAAATCTTATAAACTCTTACATTTTATAAAATATTTTTGGAGTTTATAAGATATTAAATCTTATTTTAAAAATAAATTATCAAAATATTTAGATAAAATAAGATCATGGAACTTTTAAAATATTAGTAATGATAATTTTATAATTAAAATTATGAAATTAAAAGAATTTATTAAAATAAAATTTTATTTTAAAAATAAATTGGGATGAATGTATTTTTTAAAAAAATTTATAAACTATCAAACAACTTTTTTTTTATTTTATAAGCTCTTTCAAAAAAATATTATCAAACACTTTTTGAAAACTTATAAACTTTTAAATAATTTATAATATATTTTAAAAATATTATAAGTTCAGCCAAATTCCCTCTTAATCGTATAAAGAAAGAATCATTTCCTAAAAAAATTATGTAAACTAACATATTTAACTTAAAAATATAAGTAGTTCTTTTCTTTTTTTGAGTAAAGCGATTGTATACATCATACAAAATGTAAACTATTAACAATTAGCTAGCAAATCTGCGACCAACCATCAACAACTGTCAACAGATAACAATTAACTAATCAATTATTATAAAAATAAAGAAAAACTCTTACTTTGAATAGAATTTAAACCTAAAATCTCATAGTTTTGATACCTTAAATTCACTAATCTTCTTATAAAAATAAATAAAAACTCTTACTTTGATATAATTTAAACCTAAAATCTCATAGTTTTGATACCTCAAATTCAGTAATCTTTTTTATTATTCGAAATTGTTTAAGGCCCTCTCTCTTTTCATTTTTTTTTTTTGGGGGGGGGTGGGGGGTTGGTTAACAAAGTTTAAGAAATGCTTTGACTGGTCTGGCCTTTAATTTTCTCTTCAAATACTTGTCGCCTACGACTCATAAAAAAGAATCAATAAATTATACTTGCTGTCCACTCCAAGATATCCAAACTATATAGTTAAATATATTTCTTAAAATATCTCACATTATTATTTTACAATAAATCATTCAAATATTTTTATTTTCAATACATTCTTTATTCCTACTATCAAAATATATTCTACCAAAATACTAAAAACAACCTAAACAAAGTGCAAAACTCAGAGGTTTAAGATCCAAAAATGTCAGTTAGTTGAACATTTAACTACCTAACACACTTAAGAGTTCAACAGGTTTAGAATAAAATTGAAAAATCCACTTCAAAAGAATACCAAAATTGTTAAATTGAATTATCAACTACATCTTACACAACACTGTATATTACTTGCAATGATGGAAAATTTTGGTATATAACATAACGTGAATTGAAAAATATAAAATATCTAACAATAACACTTAATACACATGGAAATTGTGGCTAAGCTTCCTTAAAAGCAAAGTAAAATAACTTCAAACAAAAAATGAAAACTGATTAGCTGAAGATGAATTCATCCAACAAAATAAGGATATATATATAGTAGCTCTCAAGATGGATTCACAACTAAATCAAATAAGGAAAGGCTATTGAAAGCAATAATAATTAGCTTTATCTAGGGAGTATTTAAGGACTGGAAAATCAAATTTAGACTATTTGGAATTTGAATTGCCTTATAATAAAATGGTCGCCAAACTTTTATACAAATTTTTTTATGCTATAAAGAGTAGTAGTGAATCGATCAAATATATAAGTATATTTATATAATATATCAATCAAGAACGATTTATCAACCATCAATTAATAATTTATAAATATTAATTATCAAAAATAATTATTGTAAACAAATGTCTGGCAGAATTAGTACCCGGGACTTGCACTTTCTTACTTGATTTAGGCCAATTATTGAAAAATACAAAATAATAATAATAATAATGTCACTGAGCAATTTAAGGATTCAAGATCAAATTTGTGCCCATAAATTGAAAATTTCATCGTACACCCTATGTAAATTAGTTGTATATACACACACACATGCACATACATACATACATACATACATATAATATACATACATACATATAATATATATATTATATATATATATATATATATAGAGAGAGAGAGAGAGAGAGAGAGAGAGAGAGAGAGAGAGGGGGGGGGGGGGGGGGAAGTTATAAGGAGTTACAATATGAATATATTGAATTTATTGACATCAACATATGATCACATAATATATAAAGATAAAAGAAACAAAAATTCTAAAACAAATGAGAGATTAATTGGATTTTTGTATTACAAATATTAAGTATGAAATAATAATGATTTATATAGTTTGAATTTATTAATACATATATACCCAAAGTACAATACGTGGGAAAATGGAGATGAGATAAGTTGTCCATATATATAAAAAAAAAATGGAACTATGATGTTGGATTATTTTAAACATTATAATATGATACAATGAGCAATAATTGTTTTCTAGATCAAGAAATAAAAAAATAATAATCATGATGAGCTTGTTCTTATCCACTTGTCTGAGTCCTTGTACTATAGCCCACAGTATCACACTATTTCAACCCCCTGTCGCACCATATAAAATCTCCACATTCCTTCTATCCAGCACATAAACGGGAAAACAGAACCAGAGATTCAGGAGAAGATGAAGAACGAGAGCAAATGTTCCAAAATGAGCGGCAAGCCCAACGGGCCGGAGGTGAGGAAGGACCGCAAATCGGGTTCGGGCATGATCGGATCGCCCAAGAAAGGCGGTCATGGCGGAAAGTTCACGTGGGCCGGCGACGGCTACTCGCGGGCCGAGCTGGGATGGGCCGAGAAGGAAGCCATTGATTCCAAAGATCCAAACTTCGAAGAGCCCGAAACCGTGACTCAATGATCTACAACGCCCGAATCTCTGATGGGTTTCGATTTTCTTGACCGATTTTCCTTTAATTTTTCGGGCTTTTGAGATGGTGTAAATATATGTCTTTCCTCGACTCTGATGACTGGTGATCTGTGGTATTGCCGTTTGTGTAGATTTAATAAATCTGAAATTTGATGCTTGTCATTTCCTTTTCTCCAAATTTTCCCTTTTGTACTTTCTTTTATGCAAATGAGTGTATAATATCTTTTATGTTAAAATAATTTTCTTTTGGAGGGAATGTGCCGACAAAATGTATATTACACATATCTATATGCTATTCCTTTTTTATGTATACTCTTTATCTTTGTACATAGTACTCTTTATTTTTATATATTACATAATTTTTTTTGTATCCAATTATAAACAACCTATAAATTTTGCATATTTTATAGTATACTATATATTAACAATATAGATTACACATGTACACAACATTTGTACAATATTAAGAATGTTACTCCTTATGCATGTGGTATATATATATATGATTATGTATCTTGAATTCATGTATAATAATCTCATATATCTATATAAATATGTCTATATTTATCAGTTAATATATTTAAAGTAAAATATCAAATTTCTTTGTATTTTTATATTGAATACATATGTACTATATAAATAGTGTAATATACATTGTATATGTTATATAATAATACATATTGTACATATATCAAATTTGTCATAAAAAATAGAAGTGGATTTTTAAATTACTAGCAAAAAATGAAAAATTACTGAAAAATGAGTACAAATTGTTGAAAATTGAGTTTGATAGAGCTCCATAATGCATTTCCCCTCTTACAAGAAATTGGATGAATTTTCCCGCCAAAACAGGTGAGTCAACGGCCACGTGCTTGAAGCATACTTTTTTTTGTCAAAAAGTTAATGGTGGTATTAAAGTTGCAATATGAAGCTGATATATAGGTCTATAATTGATTTTTTTGGGAAACTTGCAAAGCCCTCTATGTTGTTTGATTAAGAAAGGAATTTGCATTATTTTGAATTCTAAGGCCCTCTTTAACAATATAAAGAGTATAGATTAGATTCCATGGGAAAAAAAAAGGCATAATTTTTTGAATTTATGATGGTACACAAATGCATAATTTCAACACAAAGTGAGGGATATTAGCTTAAACTTGAGGCTATCTTTTGTCGTATAAATAAATTTTAACATTAAATAGGAACATTTTCCAAATGCATTGTTGTTCCATACATGAACAATAATCTTGGTCTCTCATATTTTTCAGTATTTTACATTTTTTATATAGAAGTTATGCCAAATAATTTTTTTTTTTAAGTTATGAGTTTCTTTAGATGCATGAATTAGGGATGGTTTAAAATTTTAATAATTTCATTAAATTCTTACCAAACAATATCAGACAAAATGTTTTTGTTAGAGTTCTTGAATAGCAAATTTATGTGTGCTAATTTGATTAAGTGAAGAACAATTTTTTGCCTATTGTTATCAGAGTGTGCAAATAGGCTGAACAGATCACTCGTGTTTGTGGGTGAAACTGGATACAATGATATCATCTATGCATTTTACGAAGGAAGATCTGTTCAAGAGATCCAGACCTACGTGCCGTTAATAAATCAAGTCATTATCAATACAACAAGAGTAATTCACAACTATTTTTTTTCCATTTAATTCATTTGAAAATGAGATTTATTAGCATCAATTAGTGAAACATGGGTATATAATGATTGTTATTGATTATCATTTTTTAAGGACGTGATCCGGGCTGGTGCTTCACAAATTGTAGTTCCTGGAAATTTTCCCCTTGGATGCTTCCCTATTGCTCTAAGTGTTTCTCGTAGCAACGATCCCACAGCCTATGATGATATAGGGTGTTTGAAAAGTTTGAATAATTTAACAACTTTTCAGAACAATTATCTTCAAGGAGCTTTGGGCTCTCTCAGAAAGGAATTCCCTAATGTTATCATACTTTATGCGGACTACTATAACACTTTTCAATCACTTCTTCGTAATGCATCTACCCTTGGTAAGTATTAAGTATTTTTAGAATACAAATGGAAAAGAATCTCTAATGTTAACTGATTTTTTCCCTTGTGCTTTACAGGGTTTAATACCACAAATTTATTGAAACCTTGTTGTGGGGTTGATGGACAATATAATCCTTTCGGCCCAATATTTTGTGGAAATTTGGGTGTGCCGGTGTGTTCTAATCCAAACGTCTATATACATTGGGATGGTATACATCTAACACAAGAGGCTTATCGTCGTATGTTCGAAATTCTCATTAAGGATTTGAAGATCAACTGCACTCAGTAAATCATACTAAACTAAGACCTTTAATGTGTCTTAAAATAAATTAATCCTCATTCCTCATATGGTGAGGGAGTAGTGTATTAAAAAGAATAAGATCACCCTTCTCAATTGGATATGAGAATGATACCATATCCTAAAAAGGCTTCATAGTGGCATTTACATTGTTCCCCTTAATGTAAATTCATGAAGCAACCAATATTATATACTTTGTTGATGTACGAACACAAATACTATTTTAAATCTCATATTCCATTATCCCTATTCTGTTGGTTTTTTGCTTATTTCCATCCCACATTGGTTGTATACCAAAGAAATTTGATTACTTAGCCTATAAATAGGCATTGAACCTTATTTTGAAAACACACCAAAATATTCTCTTCTCTCCATATTTGTGGAATTCCTTTGATTAGAAAATCCTAAGTTGTGGGTAATTTACCCAAGTTGTAATTTGTTCGGAAGATTAGTGAAGCAGTTGCGGTGCCTGGAGACGTAGGCAAAAGTTGGCCGAACTCCGTTATCAAATCTGGTGTGCTTTTTCCATTTTGTCTTTTAATTTCGCATTTAGTATTCTGGTATTCTTTTGTTAATTGTTAGTATTCAATATTTACTTGCTTTGGGGTATTTGTCTGCTGTGCATAGTACTTTTAATAGTAGGTTCTGTCTAAGGAGACTGGGTTTTAAGTGGGACCGTTGTGACCCCTCCAGCCTTTCCTGGGAGCTTGCTATAATTAGTACTATTGTTGTGTATTTTATACTATCGATACCCCAACAAGTGGTATCAGAGCCGAAGGTTCGGCCTAGGCTCGTTTGTTTTGATTGTAATATTGAATACTATTATTTGAGTTCGAAATGACTACTGAATCTTCCACAACCGGAGCATCAACCTCCTCGTCCATACTAGGAAGGATGGTAATGCCAAATGTTAGATTTTCAGTGGAGATATTTGATGGTACGGGTCATTCCGGCATGTGGCAAGGCGATGTGCTGGATTGTCTATTTCAGCAAGGTTTAGACATCGCCATTGAAGAAAAGAAACCAGATGATGTTGAAGAAAAAGAGTGGAAAACCATTAACCGCTTCGCATGTGGAACAATTCGATCGTGCTTGTCCAGAGAGCAGAAATATGCATTTAAAAATAAAAATTCTGCTTACACATTATTGAAGGCTTTGGAGGATAAATTTCTGAAAAAGAGTGGTCAGAATAAACTTCTCATGAAGAAGCGATTGTTCCGGTTTGAGTACCGCCAAGAGATGTTACCTTTGATAAACTTTCCATGCTGAAGAAAGTAATACGTGAAAAGACCGACAGTACTCCGCAACAGGTGGAGCATACACCAAAGCAGGTGGAGATAGAATGAATGACAAAATTTCCAGCTAAGTGTGACAATCCAATAATAGAGGATTTGTCAGATAAAGAAGAAGAAGTTCAGACCCAAGAATCGTTGGAGCAACCTGAACCAATTGCAATGAGAAGGCCTAGACGTGAAATTCACAAACCTACTCGATTTGCAGATATGGTGGCTTATGCACTTCCAGTTGTAGATGATGATGTTCCATCCACTTTTCGAGATGCAGTTTGAAGTTCAGAAAGTGAAAAGTGGAAAGGTGCTATGGAGGAAGAGATGCAGTCTCTTCAGAAAAACAAGACTTGGAAAGTGACGCAACTACCAAAAGGCAAGAAGGAAATTGGATGCAAATGGGTATTTGCAAAGAAAGAAGGATTTCCTGACAAGAATGATATGCGCTACAAGACAAGATTGGTAGCCAAAGGCTACCTCAGAAGGAAGGAATTGATTATAATGAGGTATTTTCTCCAGTTGTTAAACATTCTTCCATTAGAATTTTGTTGGCCTTGGCAGCGCAGTTGAATTTGGAGCTAGCTCAACTTGATGTGAAGACGGCGTTCTTGCATGGTGATTTGGAAGAGGAAATCTACATGACTCAGCCAGAAGGATTCAAAGTTGCTGGGAAAGAAAATTGGGTTTGCAAGTTGAACAAATCGTTGTACGGATTGAAACAATCTCCGAGGCAATGGTACAAGCGATTTGATAAGTTTATGATGAGGCAGAAGTACACTCGAAGCAAATATGATCATTGTGTGTATTTACACAAGTTACAAGATGGATCTTTCATTTACTTACTTTTATATGTTGATGATATGTTGATTGCATCACAGAGCCAAATGGAGATTGACAAATTGAAAGCTCAATTGAATCAAAAGTTTGAAATGAAAGATCTAGGGAAAGCCAAGAAGATTCTCGGAATAGAGATAAGCAGGGACAGAATGAGAGGCAAGCTTTGTTTGACTCAAAAACAATATTTGAAAAAGGTACTACAGCGTTTTGGTATGACAGAAAACTCAAAACCTGTAAGTACACCACTTGCTCCTCATTTGAAGATTAGTGCCCAGTTATCGCCAAAGAATGATGAAGAACGAGAGTACATGGCCAAAGTCCCGTATGCTAATGCAGTTGGTAGCTTGATGTATGCAATGGTGTGTACGAGGCCTGACATTTCACAAGCAGTTGGAGTTGTGAGCAGGTATATGCATGATCCGGGTAAAGGTCATTGGCAAGCTGTGAAATGGATTCTACGGTATATTCTTAATACTGTAGATGTTGGTTTAGTTTTTGAGCAGGATGGTAAAATTGGTCAAAGTGTAGTTGGATATTATGATTCTGACTATGCAAGTGATTTGGATAAGCGAAGGTCAACGACTGGATATTTGTTCACTTTTGTCAAAGCACCAGTCAGTTGGAAGTCTACTTTACAATCTACGGTTGCTTTGTCTACAACAGAGGCAGAGTATATGGCAGTCACTGAAGCTGTAAAGGAAGCAATTTGGCTTCAAAGTTTGCTTGAAAACTTAGGAGTTGGTCAGAAGCACATTACAATGCATTGTGACAGTCAGAGCGCTATTCACTTAGCGAAAAATCAAGTCTTTCATGCAAGAACGAAACACATTGATGTTCGCTATCACTTTGTACGGGAGATTCTTAAAGAAGGTAATATACATCTTCAGAAGATTCATACTACAGAGAATCCTGCAGATATGATGACTAAAGTTGTCACAACAGTTAAGTTTAAACATTGTTTAGACTTGACCAATATTCTGCACATTTGAGATGGCGCCAAAAGGCGCGTTTGGAGGCACTGCAGAAAACTACTTCATTTGCTCAGAAGACAAGAAATTTGAATTTCGAGTGGGATTGAGAATACGCAAATGTGGAGATTTGTTGGTTTTTTGCTTATTTCCATCCCACATTGGTTGTATACCAAAGAAATTTGATTACTTAGCCTATAAATAGGCATTGAACCTTATTTTGAAAACACACCAAAATATTCTCTTCTCTCCATATTTGTGGAATTCCTTTGATTAGGAAATCCTAAGTTGTGGGTAATTTACCCAAGTTGTAATTTGTTCGGAAGATTAGTGAAGCAGTTGCGGTGCCTGGAGACGTAGGCAAAAGTTGGCTGAACTCCGTTATCAAATCTGGTGTGCTTTTTCCATTTTGTCTTTTAATTTCGCATTTAGTATTCTGGTATTCTTTTGTTAATTGTTAGTATTCAATATTTACTTGCTTTGGGGTATTTGTCTGCTGTGCATAATACTTTTAATAGTAGGTTTTGTCTAAGGAGATTGGGTTTTAAGTGGGACCGTTATGACCCCTTCAGCCTTTTCTGGGAGCTTGCTATAATTAGTACTATTGTTGTGTATTTTATACTATCGATACTCCAACATATTCCACATATCTGATAAGTGATACGTGTCTGAGATTAAAGTCTTTCTAATTAATAGGAGAACTAATTTTTTCTTCAAACTCCGTTAAATGCCTCTTACCCATGAGAGAGAAAACGTGTGTTACTAAAAGCCAAACCTCAAAGACTCTATTACCCCGCACCCATCTAGCTACTGAAATTAAAAGAAACAGAAAGATTAATTACTACTTTTATTTTATTTGCTTTTTCCATTAGCTTATCTGGAAAGAGGATGATGGAATTCAGTCCACAATTTTTAATTCATCTCTTCCAAATTCTATTTCAGTAGAGCTTTAATCTTTGGAATTTTGGATTTTCAGTGTTTAGAAGTTCTATTTTGCAGCTTAGTTTAAATAGGTTCATGGATTTCTGTGAGGAAGAGATTACAACAACTGAGTTTCTTTATATGAACTTTGTTATTCAATACTTCAATGGTGGTACGGTTTACCGTACTCATGCATAAAATTTTTTTATTTACTTCTTTTGACAAGATTATCTTAGGTATGAGCTTATTTAATTAAAGTCATGGAATTGGAATTGTAGTACATGAAACGTATTAAAAGATGAATGAAAGAATTTCTAATTTTAATTCTAATAGTTTCATCTCCTTCCAACTACTAAATGATACTTTTTAGTTTACAATGTTATTCTAAATCGTTTGTTCTTGTTCTTTTGTTGTTCCGTGACGTGTACAGGAAAAAAAAATTCAAATGCCCTTTTCATAAATCTTTAGTAATTCTATCATTTAATTGAATTTTACTTGGTATTGAAATCTGGAGTTGAAATGGTGTTTGAGTACTGCTTAGAAATCCCAAATAGTGTTTCTTTTGCTAGCAACGAAAATATTGAACTTAAAAGTCTGTGAAAGATCAGTGCAAATATATTTAATTATCCTCTTATAGTTAGAGTTGAATGCAGTAATGTTCTTTTCATTTTTTGTTTTGTTTAAGTTATTTTCATTTTTTCTTTCTATCATCTCTTTTTTGTTGTTGGCCTTCATGTATGAAACTCTTCATCGATATCCTTCCAGGATTTTGTGGCTGCAGCTGTAGCATTAGAGCCTGTGATTCGATAAATTAAGTTAAAAATGTGCTTTATGCTTCAAAATGATGCGGAAATAAATGTCTCCTGTAGCAATTCTGTCAAACTAGTGTTGACAAGTTGATCTTTTAGTGAAAAATTAGGTGCGACATCGAGTTGTTGATGAACACTTGGATTTACTAACTATTGTGACAAAATTCACGTTCTAGATCACAAGTTTAAAAGAAAAATTAAACACTTAATCACCTATTTATAGAAACTGGCGAACATACTTGTGTTGATTGGGGTGCAGATATTGGATATGAAGATCTTCCAGCGGGATGACACATGCTTAAACCAAACGTATCAACTTGATAATCCTATGTTATTCACGTTATTAAATTTTACAAAATAATAAAGAAGAAAAAATATTTTATTTTCAACCATTTATGTAGATAATTACTTGGTTTATACTTTCGTTTGACATATTTGATGAAGGTGCTTTAATATACTTTGACTTCTTTTTTGTGGCTCTCGCCAACACATTTTTTGGCTTTTTTCCAAATCTCATCCTTGAATTTTGCTTGTTTTTTTCACCCATTTATCATAATTTCATCAAGAGTATTTTCTGCATTTTCTGAGCTATTTTCTATATCATGCACTGTTTCAACAATTCCTCTCTCTACTGCTCCAAATGCAAGAGTTCATTTTACACCAGCTCTCGATCCACCAATTGGTTTTTGAATTGCTATATTTTTCAAAATTGCATTAACTTTTTCAATCATCTTAAGTAGAGCATGTTTTTCACTTTTATATGTTTCTTTGATTAGTGCAGCTTTTGTGACAAGTTGGTTATGCAATCTACACAGTTCCTTGTAATGCATTCCGATTATCATCTTTTCATTTTGTTCCTTCTTCAATTCACAGGGTTCATACTTTGATTCTGAAAAATGTGAAACTTCGGCTATCCCTTTTTTTTTTTTTTGCTTTTTTTGTTTATCTCTTTTTAAAGTATATATCAGGAATTCTAATGACATTTCTTAAAGTAAGTATTTTTAGATCATGAGAACGTAGAATTCCACAAATTCAAATTTTCTGCAACTGCCTGATAGAGTACATTCCAAAGAATCATATGTAACAGTATGTTGATACCGTTCCTTAAAAGGTGTAATCTTATATTAAGATATTGCTCTAAACTCTACAAAAAGTTCAATAGTCGATCATGACCCTTACACAATTCTTTTTAAAATAACTGGAAGACTTTATGTGTGTAAACAACTGTTGCATGCTTAAGAATTTGAACAGGAAACAAGGGTGTTGGAGTACTTTGACTTGTACTTAAATCTACTTTCAACTCTTCATAACTACAATCATCAATCAATCAACTAAAATGCTGAAAAATTTGTAATAAATTGTGCTTATATTTTACATACCCCCTCAAAAACACTGTTCATGCTCTCACTACGCTGAGTAGTAGTCAAATATGCACAAAATGTTTGTCGTCCATATACTAGTGCCCATTTTTCTTTTATGTTAAACTTCCTTTCTAACCACTCATTATTTTGAAGACTATATTTATCTAACATTTCATGCCACACCATCACAAAATCTTCTTCATCTTCCCAATCATATATACAAGAACTGAAATCAACATTACTAAGGTGGATTTCTGCATTTTGATATATGTGCCAAATGCACAAACGATGACATATTTCGAGCTATTTTTTGGCTAAAGCTTTTGTCATCACAACATCTTGGTCTGTAAGAATAGTTATAAGCTTTTTTCCTCACATAGCTCTTGCAAAAGTATCAAAGAGCCACATAAAAGTTTGAGCATTTTCATCATATAATAATACTGCACCAAAAACAATAGTTTGCTTACAGTGATTGACAACAACAAAAAGTGTAAATGTCTTCCTTTTTTGTTTTTCCTGTAAGTGCTATCGAAGTATACCATATCTCCAAAATGTACATAGTCGACCATCATTTGTCCATCTGCCCAAAAATTATTCGTTATCAAATCATCTGTCAACTTGAATTGCATAAAAGAAATTTGGACCTTCAAACTGTTTTTGTTATAGATATTCAAATACTCATCCCGTATCCCCCATTTTCATTTAGACGGTTCTCTTTGAATGCAAATAGTTTCTGTAATTCTCAATTATGAATCCAACATTCTCACATCCTCCAACTTGATTAGCCGTATAGTCCAAACCAACTTTAAGTGGTATCCCTAACTTATCTATATTATCAATTTGTACTATTTGCATCGCAGTTATAGTCCTGTGGGACCTAAGAAGATGACTTTTATTTGGACTCACCAAACCATGTCCACTATGAGCAGCAACAAACTTGACAACCTCGTATTTACTTGCATGAAGAGCACTTATTTTCATTAATGCACCACAACCTTTTCTTGTTTTCAGATGATGGGATTTGATATACAACTCATTTGTCTTGTCCTCTTTAACCCTCACATGCATAACAAAACACCCGATCAAGAATCTTTCCATCTTTGTCTTTGTGAATCATGTGCCTTCTATCACTTGCAACTAATTGCACTCACATATTCATTATAAAATTGATGAACAACTTCTTCACTATCAAACTCTATACCAACTCTTAGAATTTTAACTTCTAAAATGATGAAGTATAGCTTACTTGTGGGTTTTTCTCCATCTTCAAAGTCAAGTTATTCATCTCTTTTTTCTTCATTTTCCTTTTGAAAACAATTTGATAAGTAATTTTCTGATTCAAAATCAAATATGCTAGATGGAGTAAATTTATCTTCATCCATCATCTTCAAAGTAAAAAAAAAAAAAAAAACTCAAATTAAATGATATTATTATCATAAGCAAAAAATCAGAAACTTAAATATTTGAATGTCGTTTTCTCCATGGGGATTAAATTTATGGAACACAAATTGAGAAATACAAGTTAACATGCTACCTTTATTACTGTAATGCATTTACTCTGTCTCAACAAACTTCGTAACGATAATTATAAGATAAAATTTATACCTTGCTTCTAATTTTTTTCTTTTGTTCACACTAAACATACTTTGTTCAAGCTCAATAACCTAATAACTATTACAAAAAAGTACCTTTTGTCTTGTAGTTTTATTAAAGGCCTCTAAATTCCTAATAATAAAATAAAATTTTGAACTCATTCCATACACTTTCTTGTACTTCAAGAGTTATTCTTTCAAACTACTAAATCTCAATATCTAAAAAAAATTAATAGAATCATGAGCACGATGGCCCAATAAATAACCCCACACCCAATTAGTTGGATCAAACAAGTTAAAAAGTAATAATATATTTTTAGTCAGTGAAAAAATATTTGATTTATCACTTAAGTTCCAAAAGAGAGAGGCCCACAATTTACTATTATAAAACAATAAATTAAAATAATTATGCAGTTAAGAAAATCAACCAATATCCACATAAAATCTACCATGCGAAACCAAACAAACATATAAGACAATCATGGTTAGGGATATGTTTAATCATTTTGTCTTATGTCCTGGTGCAGGCTTAACTCCCTGTACTGGGTCACTGGTATAGGCTTAACCTTCTGTACTGGGACACTAGTATAGGCTTAACCTTCTTCACTGGGACACTAGTATAAGTTTAACCCCCTACACTAAGTCACTGACCAAGCCCTGAAATCCAAGTATCAGTTTTTAATTGTCTATTCCAAAATAGTCAATAATATAAGATTTCAATAATGGGTATTAAAAATACCTCCACAATACCTATATTTACAAACTACTATATTCATAAAATCACATTTCAATATATGTTCATCTTCTTAATTTAAAATTCACAACACTTAAATCACTTTCACAGGTCCGTAGTTCGGTACGTATATAATCTTGCTTGATCCAAGTTGTAAGAATTTTTTTAACACACGCACATCAAAAGTATTACATATATGAGTTTATGTAAATCAGAAGAGTGAAAGGTCACTTGCCTCAACTCCTATAATTTGATATCCAAAATTCCCAAATTACTCATATAAGATCGAATTTAATCTAAGATAATAAAAAAAAAATCAATTAATTATATAATAATTGTTGGTTTGTGTTCAAGTTAAAATGACTCCCATGAACCTAAATCTTCTCCAACGTACCAGTTAATATATTGAATTAAGCTTATAGTTACTATCTCGAAATGTATAGCGAATGGATAACTCAATAAATATTTGATCAAAGGTAACATACGGTCCTCTATTATCATTAAAGTAGAATTATCCAAAGTTCTCTAGCTAATTCATTATTCATTACGAACCTACTAATTTTCTCTATGTTCCAACCCAAACAATTAATTATGAACCTAAAGCTAACAATCTCGTGTAACTAGCAGATTACAAATCAGAGTTTCAATTGTAAACCTACCATTCACCTATGCATACATGTTTATACTACTTCAAATACAATAGATGTAAAGATGATTCAATTCAACATGACCCTATAGAGCATTAAAATATTCCATCACGTTCAATATATCAGATATATGCATCCTCCTTTAATACGACAGGCCTAAAATCAATTGTTTCCTTACTGAATTGCCACACCCACGAATAGTCGCTTTCTTTACATGCATTCCACAATTAAATTTGCTATTCAGATCATATTACAAACCTATACAGACACTCCTGTATCTAATATAATAATTGTAAAAGTGACCTGAAGTAACCATGGCCCTATATCCATAAGAAATATTAATTCACATTCAACTATATAAATATTTAACCAATTCATGATTAGCTTCACTATCCAATTCAATGGACAAAGAAATGATTATTTCAAGGCTTAAAGTTAAGAAAATCATACTGGTACCAAACCAATTGATGAAGGAAATTCACCTGCTCCCAATTCTCCTCTTTGCAAATTCCGTTTACTTTTGTTTTCTAAAAATCTTTGATATCAATCCAATGATTCACACACAACAATTAATCGCATCAGAATTAGGGAAATCATTCCTCAATGTACAAGCACAAGGACCCTTCCCCTTGATAGTCTGCCCTTCTCCTTCCTTTTCTTCCATTCTATTTTCTTTGGTTTTATGTTGTCTTGTGGCATTCTTTACATCTCTCCCGCTCTATCTACATTTTTCCTTAAGCCCTTATTTTCTTTTCCCTTTTGGCTGAGCGACATTTGCCTTTAAGTAAGCATATTTTCTTTTGATTATGTAATTTTCCCTGAGCAAATTTTCCTTTTGGTCCTTATGGTTTTCTTTTAAGTGAGTAAATCTCCTTTACACACACATATATATAAACTAGGTATATACACACACACACACACACACACACACACAAATATAAAACCAACTCTCAAATATTATATTAGTTATTGTGAATTTTATAAACACAAGTGCATGTTATCATAGATAAGTAATAAAGTGGATGAGTAGGCTATCGTTCCCACGAAGACTATGAATTATTAAATACCGAAATTGCTGAAATTGGGTTAACTCTTAATTTTATTTAAACAAACAAAAGTGGATGGTGATTAATGCAAATAAACTTAAACTACTATTAGAATAATATGCAAAAATCAAATCAAGTTGAACTTTAATGAATTAAAGATCTAGGGTTATGATTTAACTGTAATTAATCTGATTTGAATACTCAATCGTATCAATCTTAATTTATTTTTCTAGTTGACAGTCGAGAATCCCTTCATGATTCAATAGCCTCTCCCAATGTCCAATGTAAATTTTATCAATTGTTAACTTACTATATTCCGATATGAATTAAACAATCAATAAATCATTAGATTTTATGGGTATCAATTAAGACTACATAAATCATGCAAGTATATTCATATCTTATATGCAATTTATGATTTTTTACACATACAATTAGACATATATATCACATTTTGGATGAATATGATTAGCAAATCATTCAATTAGTGACCAAATAATTGAAAGTATTAAGAACCATGTAAAGAACTCAACTAGATCAAATAACATTAAATTGAATTGAAAGATAAATTCAAATCATTCTAATTAGATTACATCAAAATCCTGTAAAAGAGAATTAGCCCATAATCATGTTTATCAAATTTATGGACAAATTCGAATTTATGATAAAAAAAAAAATCACAAGAACAAGGGAAAGAAGAAAATATGAAAATTTTGAAAGATGAAGCTTCCAACTTGATCCTCAAGCCTTCTTCCTCTTTGGCCTTTTGCTTCTCTCTCTCTCTCTTTTTTTTTTTCCCCAGTCTTCTCCTCTTCCTCTTTTCTCTCTTGGAAGCTATTGGAATCCCTCAAATTAGACGGAGAATGCCCTAAAGAGGGCAAAAATCCCATTTTACCACAGTACCTAGACACTGCCCTCACTAGAGTGTGAGAATTTTTTGTTATGCAGCACCTAGGCGCTGCATTTATTGGATTTGGATTTATTTTTTTAGAAAAATATAAAACGATGCAAATTTTTGTATATCCAAGTCAATTTTTTTTTTCATATTCAAATCTGCAAAACAACATTAAAAATGATAATAACATTCACAAAAAATCTCAAAAACTATCAAAAAGATCAAGTAAATGGTAATTAATTAATGGGTATAAAACACATTCATCATTAGTCACTTTAATTAATTCATTCGAATAGTATAGATCATATCTATATCATTTAAATTCTATACCAATTAATAGGTCGGGTGTTACATTAGGGAACATCATAAGTCAACAAAAATAAATGATTTAGAATAACATGGAAACTAAAAAATATCATTTTGTATTAAGGAAATGAAACCCTTAGAATTAAAACTAGAAATACTTCATCTTTAACTGATTTCTGATGTACTATAATACCATTCCATAAGCTTAATTCAATAAACCCATATATCATATAACCTTGTTGAAAGAAGTAATTAAAAATGATATATGTATGAGCAGGATAATCGTACCACCGTGGAGTATTGATAGCAAAGTATATATAAAAAAAATCCAATTGATGTAATCTTTTTCTCCTCTACTAAATAGTATTTGGAAGAGATGAATTAAAAATTGTGAATTGAATTCCATCATCCTCTTTCTAGATAAGCTAATAAAAAAGGCGAATAAAACAAAATGAGTGATTAATCTTTTTGTTTCTATTAATTTCAGTAGCCGGATGAGTGGGCTGTAATAGAAGTCGTTGAGTTTTGGCTTTTAGTTGCACAAGTTTTCTCTCTGAAGTGTAACATGCGATAATGAAATTTGAAGATAAAATTAGTTCTCTTATATATTAGAAAAACTTTAATCTCATTGACATGTATCACTCGTCATGTGTATGGAATAGAAAGTGAAATAGGAATAGTGGAATAGGAGATTTGAAGCCATAAATACACACATATATTCTATATTCATTCATAATATATGTATTTCAGGAATTAGTAACATGGCATGATATCAATATATGTAGTTGATGCAGGTTTTCATTTAATTCAATTAAAAGTACAATAATAATAGATAAGATACACATTATACTCGAAACAAAATAAACAAGAGGATGGAGAAGCCACAAAGCAAATGAACGTGTTGACTCACAATCTTAAATTCATAATAAAAAATTAGATAATGTACAACACATGGTATTGGGTTTGATCATGTGTTTTTATGGATTCACCCATTTTCCACTTAACCTTAAACCAATCCCAAATCCAAAGTGAATAAATTAAATCCATTATACCCATTATTTATTTATTTTTTAAAAGAAGTATCATCATAATCATTCAAAATATGAGAAAATAATGTTATGAACAAATAGTCTATTATTTGGACACTTGTGTATGCATGTTTTTTGTTTTTGAATAAATTACAATTTAGAATATATTTTTTTACTTTTGTTTACCTTGAAAGAATAAATATGTCATTAATGTGTCGTTCTTATTTTAAATTGTATTATTAACTATGAGTGTATATGTAGCATACATATACTTTGTAACTAATTATATCATACATATACAAACATATTGTATATATATGCATACGCACAATTTAAGTGGGTGGGTTTGGATTCGGTTGGCCGAGACACGTAGCTCGCCCTGGATGTGCGTGGGTCCAAATACAAAAATCCAAGTTTAACCCGAAACTGTTTATATTCCTACAATTAATTTAGTAAAATTATCTGGCAAAATAAAAATTACATTACACAAAATCAAGAAGATGATTATACCTGAACTATTGAAAATAACATATTATAACAATGTTTTTAGTAGATTTTCATATAATTAGAAGTGATTTCCTCCACCAGTTATGCTACATATGTTGTAATCTCTCACCTATATATATAAGTGATTATTATACCTTAAACTTGCGAAACAAATGAGTATGTTTTAGCTCTTTGAGTATTTATCTTGAGTCGAATAGTTGAAACACATAATTACTATCTTCTCCTATCTCTCAACATTTCTTACTATAGTTAAAATGTAAAATGGTATTCGAGCAGATTTTTTGGGCCTGCTTCATTTATTTTTGCCACCATGATACTCTAAAAGACAGTACAGTCTAAGAAAACAGCGTAGCTGGGCTGCAGTGGAGTCCACCACCTCGTCACCATTGCTGACCCTCTACCTCTCCTCGAACACCTCTACACAGTATATTTCAACGATGAGCCCACACACACACACACACACACATATATATATATATATATTTTCCGAAAATGGATTTGAAATATGGTTAAAGATCTGATCAATGAAGCCCTCAAGCAAAAACTCAAGTGTTTTAAATAGACGCACATAAATTACATTTTAAGTCACCAAGTCAAGGAAAATATTATTAAGTGGACTCCGTTAAAGTAGTAAGAAAAACACCAAAAAAATTACATTTCAGTTAACCCATTAATTAAAATAAATTTGAGATGAAAAATAGCTTCTAATCAGTACAATATTTTATACCCTTAAATTACCGAAACTATTTAAGCTGATACCCCATCAGCAATAAATAATTCCTTAAGCAGGGTTCAATACTATTGCTGACTTAGGTATAACCTATAAAGTTTCAGGGCTTAACTTAGGTATAACCCATAAAGTTTCAGGACTTAACTCAATCACTTGGTTTATTATAAATGTATAGAGGACTCACATTAATATAATATTCAAAAGAACATCCAGACCACTTAAAATTTACATTGAACAGTGTAATTATAAAATATTCCTCTTTTGAAACTTAAGACCATAGAATTAGGAACAATTTAATCCTATTCTAGAAATCTCTTTAAATGAAAATATGCTAGAAAATTGTAGGAAGTCTTGAAAAATGAGAGTTAAAATCCAAAATCAACTTTAGTTTTCACATTCCCCCCTCGAAGTGATTTCTGGAAATTTCTAAGTTTAGTATGGAAGAACTCAATGATGCTTTAGAAAATAGCTTTGTGAAGATATCACCAAAACTTTCTTGAACAAAGTGAGGTCAACCTTAATATGCTTAGTTCCTACATGACACATTGGATTATTTGCAAGCTTGATAACACTCTCGTTGTCTCCAAAGATTGCATTTAGCTTAAGTATAGGAATATGCAATTCCTCTGCAAGTCTTTGTAGCCATACACAATCTTAAGCAGCAAGGGCAGCAGCTTTGCACTTTGTCTTACTGGTTGATAAAGAAACTTGATTTGTTTCTTGCTACTCCAAGAAACACTTGTATCACCACAAGCAAAACGTAATCTGATGTTGATCTTTGATCATCAAATCACCACTAAGAATTAGCATCCATGAAACCAATTAAGGAAACATTAACCTTCTTCTTGAAAAATAAGCTAAATCTAGAGTTGAGTTGATGTATTTTAAAATCTTACTTCCAAGTGAGGCTTTCGCGGTGATTCCGTAAATTTGCTCACATATCTAACTAAGAAAGCAAACAAGTATAAAAGACCTTCAATATAAGGTTGAGGATTTGGATGAAGTGATTCCTCTTCACATCTTAGCTTTGTATTTGCATCAAGAAGAATAGCTTATTTTTTGCTCGGATATAATCCAAACGCTCAACTAATTTCTTGATATAGCCTTCTTGGGTAACAAAAATTCCTTTCTTCATATTTATCACTTCTTAACCAAGAAAGTATTGGAAGTAGCTTGTAATATGGAAAGACATCTCTTGTCTTATTTTGACAAAATGAAAGAGTTTAGTATTCTTTATAAAAAGATGTGATTCTACAAGTTTAAATAGAATTTGGAGATAAAAGTGGAGGGAATGGAATTTATATATATTTATATTTAATATAAGTACACTTAGCACTTGGACACCGTATTCAAAAAAATAAATAATAATAATTTATTACTTATTTATTTTTCTTTTGCGAGATTAATTTCTTTTGGAAATCCACTGAAATAATTCAAATTTCCTGATAACTGAAAGATTGCGATTTTTTTAAAGAGTTGTGAATGGTTATCAGTTTATTTTAGAACAATATATTATTTGGAAATAACTTTTGACTCAAAAATTGCACGGATTCAGGAAATGGTGTAAAATCATTATAAATACACAAGAGCAAAGCCAGAATCCATCCAGAATTTTTCCATCTCCAAATGTTTACATAACTTCAAACCTTTTTTTTCCAGTTCTTGAAGAAAGTCTTCAAAGTTGCTATTTGCAGACTTTAAGTAACTTGTATCAGAAGTGAATTATTTTTCAATACGTTAGCAAATTATAATGGAGGCAATTATCCTTTTAAGAAAAATGTGTTCACGTTTCAAGTTATATCAAATTCATTTTAGATATTAGATCCTTTCAGTATTTTCCTAACAATCTTAAAGTGATAATTGTTGGAGAGTGGTTCAATGGAATGATAAGATGATGTTTTTGCTCGCTTTCCCAAAGGTTGCTTATGTGTTGGACCCGAATCAGGCTACAACAAATCCAATTGAGGATGATATTTTGAATACACTGTCTGACTGACTGTTTGATCTGTATACTTCAATGAAATACCTGCTGGAAATATGGAATGCATTGGAGAACAAACAGAATAGTAAGAAATAAGGAACAAATAAGTTATTTTTCTAAAGTACTTTGAATATGTCATTCGTGATAATATGTCTATTACAGATCAAGTAAATGAACTGCAAGTATGTGTTTCTAAACTCGAAGATTTGAAAATTGAAATTCTAGAGGCAGTGCAAGTAGGGGCAACAATTGTTAAACTTCCTGCAAGTTGTAATAACTACATAAAGAAATTACTGCATTATGCAAAAGATTTGTCTGTGGATCTGTTGCTGAAACAGAATATAGGAGAAAACTCGGACCGTGATAAGGCACATAATACGCAACCTAGTTCTAAAGTGAACTATGTTTCAAAAAATAAGAAATATCCTAATAATGGAGGAAATAAAAAAAAGTCTTCTGAAACTAGTTCCAATAAGCACAAGAATGTCATTTGTTATAACTATGGCAAGAAAAGGCACATAAAAAAAAATTACCGTTAAAGAAAGAAACAAAAGAAAGAAGAAACACCTAAAGTCCAAGTCGTTGAAACAAATGTTGATGAGATTGTTACTATGGTTTCTATTTGGCATATCTGTTTAGTCACTAAGCTGACCATGGTTGTTGCACTTAAGTCAAATAATTGGTGGTATGATTCTAGTGCCACTGTTCATGTTTGCAATGATATGAACTATGTCAAAAACTACGAAAATGCTCCAGCTTTCCATGTGCATAACATAAACTACGAAAACTATGAATATGTTTGAATTCAAGTGTCAAAAAATTTGTGGGGTGAAGCTTTGTTAACAGTTTTTAATGTGTATAACATAATACCCTCAAAGAAATTAAAAGTGTCTCCATATGAACTATGGAAAAGTAGGAAACCAAATCTATGATATCTTAGAGTTTAGGAATGTTTGGTCTTCATAGAGTAAATGAACCAAAAAGAACAAAATTAGGACTTAGAGCTTTAAGAAGTGTGTGTGTAGGTTATGCAGAAAGTTCAAAAGCTTATGGGCTATTGAACTTAGATTCAAATATTATTGTGGAGTAAAGAGATGTTGAATTCTTTGGAGAAAAATCTGCACAATCTCCTGAACCACTGGAAATTAGTTCGGTTCTAATTCTACTGTTGGGAATAAAAAAAATCAAGTCATGCTCCTAATGAATTAAGGAGAAGCCAAAGAGGAAGAATTGAAAGAAAATAGATCTTGATGTACATTATACTGTTGAAGCAAATAGAGAAGTCGTGCTCAATAAAATACATGTCCTATTTAATATACAAGATAATCCTAAAGGGTTTTAGTGAAGCAATGTCTTCAAGAGATGCTGCATTCTGGAAGGTGGCAATTAATGATGAAATGGACCCATTGCTAGCCAATAACATATGGGTTCTAATAGATTTACCTACTGGCTCCAAACCTAAAGGATGTATATGGGTGTCTAAAAGAAAGTATAATACAGATGGGTCTTTACAAGCTTTTAAGGCCATATTAGTTGCCAAAGGATTTAGGCTAGAAAAGGGTATATATTATTATTATACTTATGCACCTGTAGCTCGTATAATGTCTATTAGGGTGTTGCTTGCATTAGCATCCATATTTAAGTTATATGTTTATCAAATGGACATCAAAATCGCTTTTCTAAATGGTGATTTAGATGAAGAGGTGTATATAGAACAACCACAAGGTTTTGTTTTACCTAGTCATGAGAGAAAAGTATGCAAATTGCTTAAGTTTTTGTATGATTTAAAACAATCTTCAAAATAATAGTATGAAAAATTTGGTCATGTGAGTTTATCTTTTGGATTTTAGCATAATAGTACAGATAAATGCATTTATTCAAAGTTTAGTGATGAATATGGTGTTATTAGTTGCTTATATGTTGATGACATGCTTATCATTAGCACTAATATTCATGGAATATGTAAAACACAAAAAGTTCTTATCCTCTCAATTTAAAATGAAAGATTTAGGTGAAGTAGATACCATTTTTGGTATCAAAGTCAAAAAATATAGTAGGGGTTATGCTTTGAGTCAATCTGATTACATTTAGAAAATATATACAAGTTCAAACATTAAAAAAATAAAGAATCTAGGACCCCATATGATGCTTCATTTGAATTGACAAACAATAAAGGAAGAGCAGTCGCTCAACTTGAGCATGCTAGTGCAATTGAAAGTTTAAGGTATTCTATGTATTACACTAGGTCAGAAATTGTATATGCAGTGTGTGCGCTTTCCAAGTTTACTCACAATTCTAATTCTAAGCATAAAAAATGAATTACAAGGGTATTTGGATATCTTAAAAGCACACAAAATCTTGAACTATTTTATAGTAAATTTCCAGTAGTGTTAGAAGGTTATTTTGGTGCTAGGTGGATAACTAGTGTGAATAATAATAAATCTACCCCTTGATGGATTTTTACTCTTGGTCAGGGAGTAGTATCGTGGGCTTCTAAGAAACAAACATGCATTATTCATTCCACCATGGAAATTGAGTTTGTTGCATTAGCAGTTTTTGACAAAAAGGCTGAATGACTGAGAAATTTGTTATTAGATATAAAATTGTGGCCACAACCAATGCGAGTCATTTCTTTGCACTGTGATAGTGAGGCAAGGATGTCTAGAGCTCTTAGTAAAGTTTACAATGAAAAGTCTAGACATATTGGTTTAAGACATGCATATGTACGAGGACTAATCATAGAAGACATTATTACTATACTTTTTGTTAGATAACAAAAACAAACCAGCTAATCCATTAACAAAAAGGCTCAATAGAGATATGGTCATTAGTACAACAATAAGAATGCGATTAAAATATTTCTTATAAAAGAATCACCAGTAGTGGGAACCCTACCATTTTTTCTAGCACTACCACTTCTTAAAAGGTTTAAAAGGCAACAACAACCTATTGATAAGTGATTAGAGTAACACATGAAGTATATATATTTAACTGTTGAATAAAAAAAGGATGAGTTGTAAACTCTTAATAAAGTAAACTTGATATCTGGATAGATATGGAAAGACTTAAACCTAAGTGAACACAAGAAGTGGTGCCACTTCTAATAAAAGTTTGGAATTGCGTTTTTAAGAATTCATGATTCTAGGATGGAGCACAAGGCTATAAATGTACTTAAGTTTTCCTTGAACTAATTAGAAAACTAAATGTTCATGTGTGTAATATATCTAGTTGAAAAACATTAAATCTTGATTTAAGCTACAACCACCTTTGATTTCGTTTGAACTTTGATTTATTTGCAATAAAAGCAAGTTTAATTTAAAGGACACTTTCTATTATGCATGAACATTGTAAAATAATGTGAAAATGTCATATTACACACTTAGTGGGGGATTGTTGGAAATAGCTTGCAAAATGGAAAGACATCTCTTATCTCACATTGACAGAATAAACGTATTTAAAACTTCTTATAAAGAGATGTGGTTCTACAAATTTAAACTAGAACTTTGAGGGAAAAGTGGAGAGAATGGAATTTATATATATTTATATTGAATATAAACTAGTAGGAAGCATTCATATAACTTTATATGGTTCAACAATTTTATTGAGTAATAGTAAACCATTAGAAGGTATTTTATAAATAAAGAAATATTAATTAAGTACTTAATTAATTAAAACTAAAATATTTCAAGGTACTTTGTAATATTTTATTTTCAGTATATAGATCAATATGAATAACTAAATAAATTTTTTAAAGAATTAAATTTAATAAAATTTAAACTTAAATGATAGTATGACTAAATAAGTTCTTTCATGAACTTATGATCACATTAGTTATTCACTTTTTTATTTTGATGGCTTGAGAAGTCTTTTTTTTTTTAATTTAATTTTACAATTGTTTTTGCATTAAATGCATTATACACAATCAAATCAAGGAATTTCACATGCTGAAAATTGATAAACCAAAAATTGTCACATTAACAAAAACTTTTAAGTAAACAAATTATTTTTACCAAAACCAAGCACAACATCATGATATTATTTGTAATCATTGTTTAAATTCAAAAAATATGTAAAAGCTAATCTTATCCATTTGCATTGTTCTCTTATTCATTTCTCTGTCTTATTCCTTCCAATAAAGAAATATGACTATAAACAAAAATTGCAATACAGAATATCTATAAAAAAATACTTTTTCATATTTTTTTTATTCAATAACACTTGAACTTAAGGTTATTTGAATCCATCTCTTTTGAGGTTTGTAATTTTAGTAAAATATATCTTTAGTCCTATTATGTCATACATCAAAGATTCCAAAAAAAGAAATTGTATGTAAAAATATAAACCTTAACCTAATATATATGAAAATAATCCATCATTTTAATCAAGAATCAGGTTTTAAATAAAAATATAAAAATGTGATACGTCAAAATTTAAATTTTGAAACTCTCTTTAATTTTACACAAAATATCTTCATTAACAATAAAACCATAGATAGTTTTGAAAAAGGAAAATAGGAGACCAAAATTTTAATTTTAGGCAATCTTCAATAATTATATAGTATTGGTTAAATTTTATGTTTGGGAATTACTTTGAAAAAACATAGGTTTTGTAAACGAATATTTTAAAACAAAAATTCACTTAATTTTCCAAATGCATAAAGTTTTAGAATTAAGTAAAAAATTCAAGTATATTTACTAAAGGAAAGATCATAAACTAATTTTTATATGTTTGAAATATATAAAATCATAAAAACTTTAAGTGAGGGTGATATTTTAAAATGCATAATTATGAAAAAAATGTTAGACCAAATTTAAAGATTAGGTTAATAATACATATAAGATATATTACTATTTAAGCATGATGAAAAATGTAAATGAAACTAATTCCTTTTGACTTTTGCTGAAAGTGTATGATGTATTACATTATTAAAGACAATATTTACAATTGAATTTGAGTCTTTCATTTTATTATAAAAATTATGTAATTATAAATTTATCAACTATGTATTATATATGAAATTAATTTATACTACTTATGTCGTTCAAGAGACTCTAAAATTTAAAGTTGATCATATTCATCTCTTTTCTTTAGAAAATTATGTATTGTAAAATTTAACTACCAATTCAATCTTAAAATGTTATGCCTTTCTTGAAAAGCAAAAGTAGTATGATAGTTGCTACAACTTTAAAATTGCAAATCTAAGTGTAGGTTGTATTAAATAATAAATTTCTCGTGAGTGCGAGGTCAATCCACAGGAAAGTTGTTTGAATAATTTAAGTTTATATTTCTAAAAAGATGGAGTTTATGTGAATCAAAATATATGAATAATTAATGTATGCTGTAACTAAAGAAAAACCGAAATAATAAAAGTACTGAGGATTAGGGATCCACTCTTGAATTTTGGATAGAAAAATGGTTATTTATTCTTTTTACCTCTATTAATTGCCATAATTGGAATCCATATATAATAAATGTTCAAATGGAAAGATATTATCGAGTAACTCATATAATAAGGTAATCATGATATTGTCTTACAATTATAAATTATCTCTTAATGCCAACATGTATTTATGGGATCAAGCATTTATGCACACCTTCGTCAACAATAAATTAAGATTTTACATTAGTAGTCGGTGGGGTAAAACCGTACAATAAGTTAAATGAACCCAAGTATTTGTTGCACCATTGGAGATATATAAATCAAGAATCACCACAAAACAAGTAGAGTTTAGATCAAAAATAAAAATAATAATACAACATACTTAAATAATTTCTACTCTTATAACCATTTCTCTTCCTCCATCAAGAGATTCACCCTTTTTTCTCATCAAAATGAAATTTATAAACACATAATAAAAGTAGCAAAGATTAAAAATATAAGAGAAACTAGAGAATACATTTCTATTACTACTAGAAAACTTACAATATTAGAAAACATACAAATTAGATAACTTAGCCTAAAGAAACCCTCTACCCCCCTCTTCTTACAAGTTTAATACATACCCTATTTATAGTACTTAGAGTAAGTTAAAGGCCAAATAAATAATGGAGGGGTTAATCAAGTGGTATGCTAGTTGCCAAGAGTTAGTAAGTTATTACATAAAATTTTCACCTACTGAATTAAATTACATTTTTCGGTCAGATATAGCCATATTTTGAAAATATATAAAGAATACAAATTGTAGATCGTTTGGCTCTAATATATTTTCATATATATTTTTTCAAATTTGGTGGTCGGATGAAAGAGATATGGTCAAATTAGTAAATCATATCCAAGAGCCGCCCTTTAACAGCAGCAACAACTTGCAGCCTATGTTTTTACCATTTTCACACATTTTCACACAATTTTGTCTTCAAAAAACTTATTTATTTACCTTTTGGGTATAACATATCCGAATTTCAGCCCAAAATAAATTTAGGCTCAAAATATGTAACCCAGTTGATAAAATAAGTCAATACTGGGTTGAACTCTGATCCGAATTTTGGTGATCCATTTTGTGCAATTACTTGAACAAATTTTCTGCTATCATCAAGATTAAATTGGGCTGAGCTTCCAATAGAAAATTTGTACCTCTATCTCTTGACTTTCAAATAAAATAAACTTCAGGTCCATAGGGCTTTTGATCATGAATTTATGCTCAAATTACTAAAAATACACAAGTTTAGAAACATGCTTTCATTTATTCCCTAACACAAAATATTAATAAAACAATAATATTAACAAGAATAAAACAATAAAAGTATAAATGATTTGATACAAAAATATGTCAAAATATGTCATTATCAAATTCCCCCACACTTAACCTTTGCTTGTCCCAAAGCAAGTTTAAAACAAACATAAACTAATCCACTTTCGTAGGAAATCACGATTGCATTTAGCATATGCAACAAGTTTTTAAACCACTAGGTGGCCCATAGAGGATAAATTATAATTTCATAAAGGTTTCCAACAGTGATGCCTACAAACATTTATAATAACTATCTTCCAATTTTTATTCTCATGAAGCAACAGAGTAATATGGAAATAAAATCAAACAAGTGTTGAGTTTAACTTTTAGTCATCCAAAATCAATATATTTCCACAATAAGCATACTCAAGTATGTGTGTGGACAATTAATGTCAGTAGAGATGAAACTATTCATACTTCAAATAAGTGAATTCTCATAAAACCTTACAAAAACTATCACTCAATCTCTAACAGAAAAATTAAACATCATAGGCTCTTCCTTTGGTGTAAATCTCCACTACACTAAAGGCATTACACGAAATCAAAAGGTATTCAACAAAGGTTGTAATAGGACCAAAGGGTAGTGATATAGCTAAAAAATAAAATGATAGAATACAACAAAAGTTCTAAAAACTTTATGGAATTAAAGATATAGAATTTATCGATGAAGAATTCTCAAACTCCACAAATTTCACATTGGGGTCTATTGTTATTGAATTAGACCCCTCTTATTCATATTGCAACATCTCATTTTTAGTTGCAACTTGTAGCACTTTGTAATTTTTTTTCTTCTATTTTTTATATTATTGTTTTTCTTTTTTTTTTTCTTTTTTTTCTTTTAAAAGAAATTCCCTACACTTATCTTCTATTCAAACCTGAATTTCTTTTGTAAGTTCAAGCTGTCAATTGAATGTCTCTTAAACTCCAATCATTTTTAGAACAAGGGTTGGATAATAGTGTATTTAGGTTAGGTAAAAAGATATGGTTATAAAAAAATATTTATTTATTATAAGGTTCAAAGTGGTTTACTAGGGGATGTTTTTTTGAAACATCATATAGGGAACAAGTTGATTTGACAAGGAATAAGCTGATTTGGCAATGGTGCTAGAAAGCCTAATGCTTTAATCATTTTTCTAGTGGTGCACTATCAGTCGTTCGCCTCGACAGATCAAAATTAGAAATTCTAATACTCAACCCCTACATGTTGAAAATTCAAGTGATGATTAGAGCAAGGGTATAAGAACTATCTATTTTGACATAATTGTCTTCACACTAAATAACATAACTATTTGTGCAAAATAAAATTTGAGTATAATTATCACAAAAATATATTAACCAAATAACAATATCAAAGTCCAAAACAATACCCACTATCAATCAAACCATATTATTCATGCTTAATTTTAATCATTGAAGTTGGAAGAATCTCTACGACTCAAAAAAATAATTGGTAATTTATAAACATTTGTTAAAAACTTCACAAACCTGCCATGTTATGCAAAAAATAGGGATGCGTTTTAAGAGTGTTACAATTACTCTTTAGTCAACTACCTTTTTTTCATGCTTTCAACGGACCAATAAAAAAAACACGCTTAATTTTTTTTTATTTTTTTTTAAATACTAGAAAAACACACATTGAACATACAAGTTATGATATCAATTATCCCTCCCCCAACCTAATCGAGACATTGTTCCCAATGTCAAAAATAGATAAGAAAGTAGAATTTGAAAGATATCACCTAAAGCTGAAACAAAAACAAACACATACTATTAGATAAAATCATTAACAATAAGTATCACACACTTAGAGTCAAATTCAATTTACATTTACAACCATTGTTCCTGTTGGACTAATCCACATTGGCCAAGGCTGGATCAGGTTCTGACACATCTGCTAGAAGTTGATCAATCAGTTGGTCAGGTGTCGAAGCAGAAATGATGATTCTTCTCGCAAAAGTTGAAATAAAACCTTTTTTCACAATATAATCTACAAAAGATAGTAAATTATTATAAAAACCATTAATATTAAAAATACCTATAGATTTTTGGTGAATGTTGAGTTATGCCTAAGAGACAATTTGGAATAATTCCTCCAGTGTACCATAACCGCCAGGTAGAATGATGAATGCATCCGCATTGTTTAACATGTTAGGCATTATGTTCTAAATATTTGACATTAGCTTATCTCCAATTGTCATACCTGTGATATTCTGTTTTGTTAAAAATTTTGGAATAACTCCCAAAACTTTGACACATCCTACATAAGCAGAAATAACAACACTTCCCATTAACCCCAAACTGCCTCATCCATACGCTAAATGAATTTTTTTTTCTGCTAAAGTTCTACCAAGGTTATTGGCTACTCCTATAAACTCACAATTTTTTCCTAAATTGGATGCACAAAAAACACAAATGGAATTAAATTTGCGAGTTGAAGAAAATTTTATTTTTTTTAAAAAAATTTTAAAATAAGTTGTACAAAAATAGAATAAGTACGTCGATATTTATTGAGGTCTGAATAGGAAATGCATTTATTACATATCTTTTTTTTTTTTTTTATCAAAAAAGTTGAAAATAAGGACAATTACGAGAAACAAAAGTATTTTTTAATTTTTTGAAAAATCATATACTACACTAATATAATAATAGATTAGATACGAGCCAATTCAAATATTAATAAACAAGATTTAATCTGCAATTATACCATCTTCCCACTAGGATTTATCACATTGTCACTTAACCTGACATTATAAAATTTGTTCATATCAGATGTTAGCTTCTGGGCTGTATTTTGTTTTAGCTTCTTCTATCCCCAAGATTTTTCTTATACTGCATGAGAAAATTAGCATTGATCTTTCGCAAGACCACTTATCACTCCGCCGTGACCCATAACCTCATTTCTTCCACCCATAAGCTTCACTTCTCAGCCAGCTCCAATGGACAAAGCATCAAACATCATAGCCACATGCACCTACTTCACGACCCCGCAAAAATCGATTCACTCAACGAAGCAAAATCCCTCCACGCACTCGTCATCACTATGGACTCATTTCCGACACAAGATCCCGTTTTCCTCCACAACAATATCATCTCGAAGTAGGCGTCCTTGGGCGACATGTTCATGGCTCGCAAGTTGTTCGACGAAATGCCTCACAGGAATGTTGTATCGTATAATACCATGATAAGTTGTTACAGTCGAGATGGGTTTTTGGAGGAGGCTTTGGGACTGTTCTCCGAAATGAGAAAGTGTGACTTTAAGCCAACACAATTCACATTTGGCTCCTTACTATCTTGTCATTGGTTGGATGCCTTCGAAGGAATGCAGTTGCAGGCATTGATTGAAAAGACTGGGTTGCTTTACGTAGACGCTTTTGCTGGAACTGCATTGTTGGGAATGTACGGGAGGCATGGATGTTTAGATGAAACTCTTGGAATATTTGAATTCATGCCTAAGAAGAACTTAGTGACCTGGAATAGCATGATATCTGTATTTGGTCAAATGGGTTATATTGAAGATTGCATTTTTATGTTATCTAAGCTGATGATGAGTCCAGTTGGAATATCTGAATACAATTTCGTTAGTGTTTTATCTGGTTTTGAAGAAGTTGATATGCAACTGGGGAAGCAAATACATGGGTTAGTGATAAAGTATGGATTTGATAACGTAGCTTCAGTGTACAATTGTCTGTTCATATGTATGCGAAGTCTGCTGCCACATGCTTGGCAGAGAAAATGTTTGAGAATGCTCCTGTTAAGGATATTGTGTCATGGAACACCCTAATTAGCACAATGGCAAATAGTGAGAGACCAACCAAAGCACTTAATATTTTCCAGTAAATGTGTATGATTGGATTAGCACCTAATGAAACAACCCTTTCAAATGTGCTTAACTGTTGTTCAAGACTGGAAATTTTATCATATGGGGAATGCATCCATGCCAAGATGATTAAGAAAAGGTTTGAGTTTGATGTGTACACTGGGAGTGCTTTGGTTAATTTTTATGCAAAACGTGATAAAGTGCAAGAAGCATATATTTGTTTTGATGCCATAACTCAGAAAAATTTGGTCTCATGGAATTCGTTGATGCTGGGGTATTCAAACAGGTGTTCTTCTTTTTCCATCAGGCTGCTTCAAGAGATGATTCACTCAGCCTATTACCCAAATGGGATGTCATTTTCTATTGTTATTAAATCTTCATTAAAAACAGAGTTGCTACAACTTCATTCGCTGACAATCAAAATGGGTTACCATGAAAACACCTATGTGTCAAGTTCTCTTATAAGCTCTTATGCCAGAAATGTTCTGGTATCCGATGCCTTCGGGTCTGGTAATACCATGTTTCCTGTTGTTTTGTCCAATATTATTGCATGGATTTATAACCGAACTGGACAATATGAATAAACTCAAGAATTATATGCTGCAATGGAGAATCCAGACACTATATCTTGGAATATTTTGATTGCAGCTTGTTCCTGGAATGGTGATTATAAAGAGACTTTTAAACTTTTTGATCACATGTGTAGATCTCAAGTCTGTCCAGACAATTATACTTTTGTTAGCCTCTTCAGTGTTTGTACCAAACTGTGTAACCTTGCTCTGGGCAGTTCTCTTCATGGTCTTATTGTGAAGACTGATTTTAAGTTGTGTGACACATTTGTCTGCAACACCATGATTGACATGTATGGAAAATGTGGAGGCATTGAGAGTTCGATTAAGATCTTTAATGAGATGACAAAGAAGAACATTATTTCTTGGACAGCTCTTGTCTCGGCCCTCGGACTTCATGGCTATACAAATGAAGCATTAAAAAGATTCGGAGAGATGGAAAGAATGGGTATCAAGCCGGATAAGGTTGCTTTTCTGGCTGTTCTTTCTGCTTGTAGACATGTTGGATTGGTGAAACAGGGGATGAATCTGTTTAGCCAAATGAAACTGAAGTATGGCGTTGAACCAGAGATAGATCATTATCTCCTTGTTGTCGATCTATTGACAAGATATGGGCATATAAAAGAAGCTGAGCAACTCATTTTGGGAATGCCTATTGCACCAAATGCACTGATATGGCGTAGTTTCCTTGAAGGCTGTAAGAAACAAAGAACCATAGGAAGTCATGCTCTTGCAGCATAAATCCTAAATTTAGGCTACAGAAGTATTTGTATACAGCAGATGGCTTGCTTGAATTTTTCCGAAATTCTGACTTTGTTGAAATTCAAGTCAAATGAAGGTTTTATATGAGTATTTATGTGCATGATATTCAGTGGTTTTGTCACGTGCATTGAACTTTTCAACAAGATACAAAGATGTCTTGGAGGAGAGAGGAGCAGTGGAGATATGAAACTATTAACATTTCTATGAAACCACCCGGGTAGGTATTCATTTTGGTGGAACACTGGTATGCGATGCTAGGTGGGGGACATTAGAATTGTAATTCCCAGAAATGAGTCATATCTGTATTAGCTGAAAGCAAAATGATGATAATTCTTAGAGTGCTAAAGTAACTGATTCCTTGGCCATCAGGGATCAGCATGGTTTTCTAAAGCACTGAGTATGAGAGCATCATCAGGTATCACAGATCCATTCTGCGCATCGGTATCAAATGAGTTGATATGAAGCTCTGACCCTCTGAAAATCCTTGTTCCACAATCACAAAGACCAGCATGCAATGGCTTGTTCCATATCCAATCAACAAGTAAACTGATTGCTGGAAGCCCTCAAATAAGCCCAAACTTGGGAAGAGGAAGTGATGCTAGTAGATCTTAAGTATTGATTTTCTTTCTCAATACAGGTTCTGGTGAGTTATTCCTCATGTTAAAATAAGAAGAAAATTTTGAATTCTACTTTAGTTCCCCATGTAATGCTCTGTCCTTCTCCATAGTCAAATTGGTGACAGCATTTTCGTGCTACAGCTATAAGTTTAATGAAATTATACTCTTAATATGCTCTTTTTCTGCTGATCCGACCTATGCTTCTAAGAATATACCTTTATTGATAGGTGCAATTGTGTGTGTATTTATTGCTTTTTTGCCTACACTGTCGGGTAATAGATTTCTCAAAACTTTCCAGAATAAGAAATAGAAGCTCAAGTTCACCCTAGACTGCTGATTAAATTTACATATATAGTCCATACTTGGGTAAGAAATCTCTGACACTTGCAATTCCAGAATAAGAAAACACTAGAAATTTCTGACAATTACATTTCCAAAAAATAAGAAATAAAATTTCAAGTTCGGCCTAGATTGCTGATGATAAATATACATATACTTTCACAAATACAAGGGTTTTGAATTTTGCTCATTTTCTATTTTTCTGAGTTTCCTTTGTCTTTAAGGCTTTACTACATCTTCTACTGTGTACATTAAGTTTTTTAAATAGCTTAATATTATTTCGAATAATTATATACATGTCATTACTGATCAATAAATTAGCAAGTATGCCACCAAAATGGATCGAGGATCAGCCCGTTATTGATCCAGCTACTGCAGACATGCATACGGAGAAGGGTACATCTGATGGTTTATTTCAGTTTGTATATCTTTTAATAATTTTTGTTATATTATAATTATGTTTATACTTTTGTCACTTTTTTGTAGCTCCTACGCAGAAGCGGCGTAGAGATACTAGAGCCACACATGGAGACAAGCTCAGATGCCAGTTAGAAGTCGGGGGCAAGATACTAGTCACGTTTCACAAGTGATGGTCGTCCGGTAAGGACAAATGCAGCATCTTTTATGACCAAGCTCGGTGTCGCCGTTAAGAAGTTTGCACCGCTGCAAGTGACTAATTGGAAAAAGATTATGGAGGAGCAAAAGCGGCCTATTTTTGATCGGTTATCGGTTAGTATAAGTATTCATATTGTATTTATCCATTTAAGTTCTATTTAATATGTTATATGTTGAAAAAAATCTTATTTTTCTTTGTAAGATATATTTACTATAGACTTTGGCATATAACCAAAGTTGGTTAGGAAGAAAGCCAATAAACTGATGAGTGTCCGATACAACAACCGCCAGAAGATACACAAATATTACAAGAGTCTCATGCACTTATTTTGGGATGATCGATTAAAACAAATGCCCAATGAAGTAGATTGCAGGAATGCCAAAGAACAACATCAATCTAACCTAATTGTTCTCCATTTTTTTGGGTGATTTTATGAATTTTGTATACCTTTCCGATAAAAGTCTTTTACCAATCAGTAATTTCGCACATTTGTCTTCCAATATACGGGATTTTCAAAAGCATTATGTCATCTTATAATATCTCCATATTCAGTTCTAATAGAAGAAACATTTTAACCAGGAAAGTTAGAACAAGACAGATTTCTTGAAAACGTACATGTTAAAATTGTTGGCCAGCCACGGACAGCCCTGGTAATCTGCAGCCACACAGCATGATCTAACTGTAATATGGTGTGATACTATGGTTGCAGAATAATTTGTTTTAGGAAGATTAACTTTGGAAATTCACCAATTCAACCAGCTTCAATAGCCTTTTATAATAGAGATCAATCATTCATATTAAAAGGCAAAACAGATGGTGCAACAACGCCTAGCGAATGACTGGAAAAAAAAAATCAATTTATTAAACTCAATCAAAATATATAAAGGCCAGACATTTAATGAGATCATGCAATAACTAAGCTAATAATTAAAGACATCTTATAAACTTTAAACGCTTTTTGTCATCTTTATATACATAGATTACACAAACTTTCATATAGTTAGTATTTTAATTACAAGGATCAGGAGATTAGGAGACAACTAAACAATATTCAATCACTAACATATTTTTCAATGGAGCTAATTTAGTGAAAATACTTAACACAATGAAGTAAAATAAAGTTGATAGTTCATACCATCAAATTAGTCACTATCATCACCAGATAGAAATATTTACTTTTCTCCATCATTATCTAATTCAATGTCCTTATCCTCATTATTAATGAAATTATGCATCTTCTCAGAGAACCCTGCTTGTGTATCCAACAATTTTACATGTTGAGGTTGTATGTTTGTTCTGCGAAGATGTGAAATTTCTAAATGTTAACAAACCGTTAAGCTTATCTCATATAATGAAATTTCCTGATTAGGCTTGTTGGAACTGCTTTCAGGTTCAAGTCGTTATTATCATCTTTCTTTTCGGTAACTTCATATATTTCTCGATGCTGCACTTTTTGCACAATTTTTCAAAATCCTCCACATTTTATATCATCCAAATAATAAACCTGTCTTGCTTGAGTTGCCAAAATGAAGGAGTCATCCTCATACCATATTTTAGACGTATTAATACATGTAAGACCGAACTCTTGCACGACTGATTTCTTTTTAGGGTTAAACTGAAACCAATCACATCAGAATAAGTGTACCATACATCCTAACGCGTAAAAAAATTGAACAACATCCTTCAAAACTCCAAAAAAATCTAAATTATCACCGTCGTCAAATGATGGTACACTAACCCCACTATTTTAAGTGGTCCGATGAGTATCACGAGAAATTGAATGGTACCGAACACCATTAACAATACAAGCATATAGTCTAACTTCAGTATCAGGTCCTAATGCTATAGAGTATAGCTCATCTGTGGCCTTTAGATCTTTCAAAGTTCTTAGTCTAATCATTTTATTCTTAAACCACTGTGGAAATTCCACCTCATGCCATTATAGAATGCAATTTGAAGAAAATTTAGCTGAAAAAAATTGTAAATGTTCACTGCACAATAATATATATAATTAGTACGACCTACAATCAAAATTATGAGAAAGAAAAAAAAATAAATGAATTTAAAAACTTACTTTCTAAATCGATCGACTTTTTTGTAGTTGTTGAGAACATACCAGTGTGCTTTCTTACGTAAAGTAGAATGCAGTTTATGATTTTGCTGACAGTCCATCGTTCTTACTTATTAATCGAAAACACTTAAGGTGAATAAAATAGATTGACTAACATCTTTGTTCTGTCCCAGTCTAGTAAATCTTGTTTCAATTTAATTCATATAAAAAGATGAGAAAGCTAATGCTTCATTCACAACATATCCCTCCGCAATAGATCTCTTTGATCTTGCCTTATTGTGAACATACTTCTTAAGCATTCCCAAATACCATTCAAAAAGGTAAATTCATTGTGATGAAACTGGTCCAGCTAATATGGCCTCGCGAGCTAAATGAACTGCCAAGTGAACCATGATGTTAAAAAATGTCGGAGGAAATATTCGTTCCATTTTGCATAAAATGAATATTATATCCTCCTCCATTTTACTCAAGTTTACAACATGTAAAGTTCTTGAAGTGAGTTTTTTCAAAAAGTCACATAACTCAACAACTGTGCCACACATGTCTTTTGGTAGAAAACTTTCGTATGGCAACTGGAAGTAATCTTTGCAAAAGAACATGATAATCATGTATCTTAAACCCATATAACTTTTCATTATTCACATTCACATTCCTTGAAATATTTGCTGCATAATAATCGGGGAACTTCACAGATTTTAAAAATCGACAAAATTCACGTCTTTCTTCCAAAGTCAGGGTGTAACTTGCATGTAGTTTATTGACTCTGTCCCCACTCTGCTTCAGGTGTAATTCACTCATTATATCCATATCTTGCATATCTAATCGACCTTTGACTGTATCCTTCAACTTTCCATCTAAACTCAACAAGGTACCAACCAGAGCTTCACAAATATTTTTGAGTCGATTGTTCGACGCCCGGGAAAGCTCGAGCAGTTTGCCGACAACCAATGGGTTCGGGATTGGGACCCCCATGCCCAGCCCTCAGAGCCAATCCTTTTCTTGAGATTACAGATCCATTTTGTCGACTTTCCCAAAATTTAAAAATTACCTACTAATACGTGTATGTATATGTAGTTGTGATTGTGGCTCACATCTTCCTCTGGTTTTACATCCAGTAATAGCTTAAACGCTCTCTATGGGTCGAGGATATGCTTCTCATCCAGTTTTTTTATAAATTGGCAAACAGGGTCTTTTAATGTCAGATTCCCAAGACAAGAAAGCTCATATTCATTTCGAAAACGATCCCATAAATCAAGAATTGCACGTTGTACCAATCCATACGAATGCATCTCAAGAGTCAATATAATGTGATTTAAAGATTCCTTACTCAATCCATTCATAATGAATTTAAGTTTATCTTCTCGATTTTTAGAGACCATTCCTAAAGAACGACACTTTATGTTACAAGTTCATCTAGCACAAATATGACAAACTTTCATTTTTTTCGCCCTTCATTTTTTTCGCTCTTCATTTTTTTGAATATGTGATTTTACCAAAACCAAACATGTATCTAGTAAGCAAATCTGAAAACTCGTGTGAAAACTCACTTGCACTTACCTTTGCTTCAATTATCCATCATATGTCCTCCGGGATGCCCCTGTGCATAAGCATCCTCAATCTTTCAATCCTGATTTTATAAATTTTCAAAATTGTATTTTTAAGAAGAAAAGAAAATCGCTTCTTGAGAGTTAGAAAAATATCACCCATTTTGAAAAGAACAAGAAAAGAGAATGAGAAAAGTAAAGAAAATTTGTACAAAAATTTCAATTGTTTGGGAAACTGAAAAGTCTGACTTTTATAGCCACGGAGTACCGTTATCCGTCATTTAACTAGGAAAAGAAAAAAAAAATGTCAGAGAAATGAGTATATACAACATTAATCATAACAAGGGTTAGAAAGAAAAAAAAATTCCTCTTGTGAAAATTGATTTTCTAGAAATGGTTTAATTTTTTATCCATTTACTTTGAATATGTTACCATTTCTAGGATTAACAATGGTAATTGCCCCATAAGGAAATACTTTTTTTACAACAAAAGGACCACTCCATCTTGATCTCAATTTTTCAGGAAACAAATGCAATCGAGAATTATAAAGCAAAACCTTTTGACCAACCTCAAATATTTTTCTTGAAATTTTATTATCATGAAAATCTTTGATTCTTACTTTATAAATTTTAGAATTCTCATATGCATCATTTTTCAGTTCTTAAAGTTCATTGATTTGAAATTTGCGCAATTTTGAAACTTCATCAAGGTTGAAGTTAAACATTTTGATTGTCCAATAAGCTTTATGTTCAAGTTCAACAAGTAAATGACAAGGTTTTCCATAAACTATCCTATAAGGAGACATGCCTAATGATGTTTTAAAAGCAGTTATGTATGCCCAAAGTGTATCGGTAAGTCTAAAAACCAATTTTTACGGTTTGGATTAACTGTTTTCTCCAAAATTTATTTTCTCCCTATTTGCAAGTTCAACTTGTCCATTTATATGAGAGTGATAAGGGATTACAACTTTATATATAATTTCATATTTTCTCATTAAAGTTCCGAAAACTTTGTTACAAAAATATTTTCCCCATTACTGATAATAGATCTAGGAATTTCAAATCGACTTAAAATATTTTCTTTCAAAAATTTTATCACTATTTTGTGATCATTGTTTCAATAAGGAATTGTCTCAATCTATTTTGAAATATAATCTATGGCAACCAATATGTAAAAAAAAAAAAATAATAATAGAAATGACCCTATAAAATCAATACCCCAACAGTCAAAGATTTCAATCACTATGATAGGGTGTAGGGGCATCATATTTCTCTTTGAAAGAGACCCTAACTTTTGACAATTTTTCAACTTTTGCAGAAAGTGTAAGTGTCTTTGAAAAGAGTTGGCCAATAAAATCCACATTACAAGATTTTTGCAGTAGTTTTCTTTACAGAAAAATGACCACCACATGCTTCTGAATGATAAAATTTGACAATATTACTATCTTATTGTCAGGCACACAACTTCGAAAGATTTGATCTGGACAATATTTTAATAGGTATGGATCATTCCAATAAATTTTTTTAACCTCAGTCAAAAATTTCTTTCTGCCTTGAGAATTTCAATGCGATGGCATCTTTCTTGTCACAAGAAAATTAACAATGTTAGCAAACCAAGGTAAAATAGAAACATTAAATAGTTGTTCACAAGGGAAAGTGTCATTAATAGGTGTGGTTTGAAACGAGTCATCACAAACAAATCTCGACAAATGATCAGTCACTACATTCTCTACTTCCTTTTTATCTTGAATAGTAATATTAAATTTCTGGAATAAGAGAATCCACCTAATCAGTCTTGGTTTAACATCTTTTTTTGACAAAAGATATTTCAAAGCTGCATGATTACTGAAAACAATAATTGGTGAGCCAACAAGATAAGATCGAAATTTGTCCAATTCAAAAACTACATCAAGTAATTCTTTTTCAGTTGTTGTATAGTTTAATTGAGCACCATTTAAAGTTTTACTTGCATAGTAAATAACATATGATTTTTTATCTTTTCTTTGTCCCAAGACAACTCCAACAGCATAATCACTAGCATCACACATTATTTTAAAAGGTAAAATCCAATCTGGAGGCTGCATGATTGGAGCAGACTTAAGCATGCTTTTAAGCTTAACAAAAGCATTTTCACAGTTTTCAGTCCAATCAAAAATATCGTCTTTTGTTAGAAGATTACAGAAAGGTTTAGATATTATACTAAAATTTTTGATAAATCTTCTATAAAAACCAGCATGTCCTAAAAATGATCTAATCTCCTTTAGAGTCTTTGGTGTTGGCAAATTGGCAATTAACTCAATTTTAGATTTGTCAACCTCAATACCTTCTGATGATATAATGTGTCCAAGAACAATACCAGTTGTTATCATGAAATGACATTTCTTCTAATTGAGCACAAGATTCTTTTCTTCACACCTGATCAAAATCTTTTCTAAATTAGATAAGCAATTATCAAATGAATTACCAAAAATAGAAAAATTATCCATGAATATTTCAAGAAAACGTTCAACCATATCACTAAAAATACTAAGCATGCATCGTTGGAATGTAGCTGGTGCATTACATAATCCAAAAGATATCCTTCGATATACAAAAGTACCAAAAGGACATGTAAAAGTTATTTTCTCTTGATCTTCAAGTGCAATTGCAATTTGATTATACCCAAAATATTCATCTAAAAGCAATAAAATTCGTGTCCCTCAACTCTTTTTAAAATTTGATCCATGAAAGGTAATGAAAAATGATCTTTTCTAGTAAATGAGTTGAGTTTTCTATAGTCAATGCACATTCGTCAATCAGTAACAGTCCTAGTTGGAATTAATTTATTATTCTCATTCTTGACTACAGTAACTCCAGATTTCTTATGTACAACTTGAGTAGAACTTACCCATTTGCTATCAGAAATAGAATAAATGATTCGATTATCTAAGAGTTTAATGACTTTATTTCTCACTACTTCTTTCATATTAGGATTTAGTTTTCGTTGCATTTCTCTAGAAGGTTTAGCATTTTTCTCTAGATAGATGTGTACAAATGAAAGGATTAATACCTTTAATATCAGCAATGGTCCATCCTAAAACATTCTTATGCATTTTTAGAGTTTCAATCAACTTACCTTCTTGAGATGTATCGAGTTTCGAAGAAATTATTACTGAAAAAGTCTCATTCTCACCCAAGAAAGAGTATTTTAAATTAACTATCAAAGGTTTCAAATCAACCACGGGAGCTTTAATACTTGATGGAATAGATTTTACAGTTGATGATAAAAGTTCTTCGAACCTTGGCTTCTAAAAATATTTTTCTTGTACCTGCAAAAATTCAAAGATAGCATAGTGTGTGCCTTTTTACAAATACTTTCACTTTCAAAACAAGTGTCTAAAGAATCTGAAGAGTTAGTAGTAGTAAAGTATTCATGAACAAGTTCTTCAATTGAATCCACTTCATGTACTTTGACATCTTCTGCAGGTTGCATACAAACATTAAACACATTTAGTTCTAAAGTCATATTTCCAAATGATAACTTCAAAATATCATTTCTACAATTGATCAAAGCATTTGAAGTTGCAAGAAAAGGACGACCCAAAATGATAGGAATTTGTGTATATGTTTGTGCAATAGGCTCTGTGTCCAAAATAATAAAATCAACTGGAAAGTAAAATTTATCAATTTGTACCAACACATCTTCTACTATTCCCTTTAGAACTTTAATCGAACGATCAGCTAGTTGGAGTACAACAGAAGTTGTTTTAGTTCTCTCAAACCTAAATATTCATAAACTGAGAAAGGTAGAAGATTTACACTAGTACTAACTTCAAGCAAAGCACACTCTATTCTAGTATTTTCTGTGATACATGAAATGGTTGAACAACCTGGATCTTTGTACTTGGGTGGAGTGAATTGTTGAATGATTGAACTAACACTTTCAGTTAAAAATGCCTTCTTTTGTACATGATGTTTTGTTTTGATTGTATACAAATCTTTCAAAAATTTGGTATAAGGTGGAACTTGTTTGATTGCATCCAATAATGGAATATTAATCTTGACTTGTTTAAAAATTTCAAAAATTTCAGCATTTGAGTTCAATTTATGAGTTGCTTGCAATGTTTGAGGAAATGGTGCTGGAGGTAAATATTTTTGTTTTTCATCTTCTTCAAACTTACCTTCGTTGTCAATGCTATTTCCATTTTTTATTTTTGGAGATGGATTAAAAACTTTTTCCTTGGGATGAATAGTCTTGTCAATAACTTTTTCATTCTAAAGAGTTGTAACTGAATTAGCCTCCTTGACTGCATTTTCACCTGAAGAAGAAACAGACACTGAGTGGAAGGATTAGGTTGAGGTTGAACAGGAAATTTATCTTTTTCATGAGTACGCAAAGAAGTTGTCAGTGTTGAAAGTGTGCTTCTAATTTCATTGATAACTTGTAAAGTCTGATTATTGATGTTTATTTGTTCATGCATAAATGCTTGTAAGGTCTCCTCAATGGATTTTGTATATGGAGTTGAATAAAAATGAAAGTTTGGTGATTTTTGTGAATGCAACGGTTGGGCACAATTATCATATCACCAACTGAAATTCGAATGATTTCGCTTGTACAGGAATGTTTGGACATTCATTGTTGGAGTGCCCCAAAAGTTCAAAATTACTACAAACTTTTTCCTCTTGTACATATTTGATTTCCTTTACCTTTTTAAGTTCCATGGCTTCAAGTTTTCTTGTTAAACTAACAAGTCTAGCATTTATATCATTTTCTTGGATAAAGTAATATTTTCCTTTATTACTATTAGTAAGATTAGATCTAATAGAACATTCGAAAGAATTAACACTATGCCATAATTGAGAGTTTTCTGCCAAATAATTTAGATATTCTAGGACTTCATCAGGTTCCTTATCAAGAAACTCATCATTACACATTGTTTCAACAAATTATTTTGTTTCAGGAGTTAAACCTTCATAAAAGAAACTAATTAAGCGTCATTTTTCAAAACAATGATGTGGGCATGAATTCAACAAATCTTTAAATTTTTCCCAACATTGAAAGAAAGCTTCTTTCTAACTTTGAGAAAAATTTTGAATTTGTCTTTTCAAAGCATTAGTTTTATGAGTTGGAAAGATTTTTTTCAAAAATTCAGCTTGTATTTCTTGCCAAGTGCCAATTGACCTAGGTTTTAAAAAATTAAGCCAATTTTTACTTTATCCATTAAAGAAAAAGAAAATAATTTGAGCTTAATAATCTCATTTGTGTAAGTTTGATCATAAAAGTGACACATACTTCATCAAATTTTTTTAAATGCAAGTAAGGGCTTTCAGAGTCTAAACCATAAAAATTAGGAAGTAAATGAATCATACCTAACTTGAATTGAAAATTATTTGCATTTAGAGGAAAAATGAAATAATAAGGAGAAGAATTTCGAGGAGGTTGCAAGTAATAACGCATGGTACGCACCTGTTGATTCTCATTTTCATCCTGGACACTTTCATTTTCAGCCATGGTGAAAGTGTATGGAGATGATTCAAACAAATTTCCAAACAAAATTTCGGAATTATTTCTTACTAAACGTCGAGAATTATGACTACGATACCATATAACTATATATCCATAAAGAAAATAAACAAACTATATTTACAAAGAAAAAATATTAATAAACCTGAATACTTACCTTGCCTTCCCCGGCAACGATGCCAAAAACTTGCTACAACTTTAAAATTGCAAACCCAAGTACAGGTTGTATTAAGTAATAAATTTCTTGTGAGTCCGAGGTCGATCCACAAGAAAGTTGTTTGAATAATTCAAGTTGATATTTCTAAAAAGATGGAGTTTATGTGAATCAAAATATATAAACAATTAATGTATGTTGTAACTAAAGAAAAACTAAAAATAATAAAAATACTGAGAATTAGGGATCCACTCTTAAGTTTTGGATAGAAAAATAGTTATTTATTCTTTTTACCTCTATTAATTGCCACAATTGAAATCCATACATAATGAAAGTTCCAATGGGAAGATATTTTCAAGTAACTCATGTAATAAGGTAATCATGATATTGTCTTACTATTGTAAATTATCTCTTAACGCCAACACTTATTTATAGGATCAAGCATTTATGCACACTTTCGCCAACAACAAATCAAGATTTCACATTAGCAGTTGGTGGGGTAAAACTGTATAATAAGTTAAATGAACCCAAGTATTTGTTGCACCATTGGAGATACATAAATCAAGAATCACCACAAAATAAGTAGGGTTTAGATCAAAACTAAAAATAATAATACAACATACTTAAATAATTTCTACCCTTATAACCATTTTTCTTTCTCCACCAAGAGATTCACCATTTTTCCTCAACAAAATAAAATTTAGAAAGACATAATAAAAGTAGCAAAGACTAAAAATATAAGAGAAACTAGAGAATGCATTTCTATTACTATTAGAAAACTTACAATACTAGAAAACATACAAACTAGATAACTTAGCCTAAAGAAACCCTTTATCCCCCTCCCTTCTTACAAGTTTAATACATGGCTTATTTATAGTACTTGGAGTAAGATAGAGGTCAAACAAATAATGGAAGAGTTAATCAAGTGGTATACTAGGTGCCAAGAGTTGGTAAGTTGTCACACAAATTTCTTAACCACTGAATTGAATTGTATTTTTCGGTCAGATACAACTATATTTTGAAGATACATGAAAAATAAAAATTGTAGATCATTCGGTGCTTGATATATTTTCATATATCTTTTGTCAAATTTGGCTATCGGATGAAGGAGATATGATCAAATTACCGAGTCATGTCCAAGAGCCGCCCTCAAGATATATAAACCAATTGGTAAAATAAGTCAATACAGGGTTGAACTCTTATCCGAATTTTGGTGATCCATTTTGTGCAACTACTTGAACAAATTTTCTACTATCATCAAAACTAAATTAGACCGAGCTTCCAACAGAAAAGTTGTACCTCTATCTCTTGTCTTTCAAATGAAATAAATTTCAGGTCCATAGGGCTTTTAATTATGAACTTATGCTCAAATTATAAAAACTGAACAAATTTGAAAACATGCTTTCATTTATTCTCTAACACAAAATATTAATAAAACAATAATATTAACAAGAATAAAGCAAGAAAAGTATAAAAGATTTAATACAAAAATATATAAAAATATGCATTATCAGTACTTTGATAGAATATCTGCTCAAATAAAAGAATGTAATCATCAATAATTCAAACCTCAAGTTGCAAATAACCCTTAACTTACTATGCATAATTTTATATAGTAAATTTTAAGAGTAAATTTGACACATAAATATTATTGGTACTTGATTCAAAATGTAGTTTAAGAAATACATAATTTTGACCTAAATATTAGATTGTTACATATTAAATAAAATTCTTTTACTTTTTCTTTTCTTACAATAGCATATATACACACTACAACAAATAGCGATATATTTTTCGTCGCTAAGGCAATTTTGTGATGAAATTTACTCGTTGCGACATTGTTATAAGCGCATTGCTATAGGAGTTAGCGACGAAAAACATATTTTTTGTCGTTAAGTTAGCGACGAATATATTGCATGACTAAAGCAATAAATTTCGTCGCTAATACTACTCTTAGCGACGAGTTGTGAAAAAAGTTTCGTCGTTAAATAATCACAAAAAAATTTAAAAAAATTTATATATTTTAGCGACAAATAAAATGTTTCGTTGCTAAATAAATAACTTTAGCAATGTGTTTTTGGAACTTTTTTCATTGCAAAATAATTTTAAAAATATAAAAAATAATTTAGCGGCGACTTGTTACATTTCGTCGCTAAGTGGATTAATAAATAATTTTTTACAAAAACTTTTAGCAAGGAAATGTATGATTTCGTCGCTAATTTTTTTTTTATAAAAAAATATTATTATTAATTTCGGTCATTCCCTATATATTTCTCAACCTACACCAATCATAATTATCACAACAACAATCACAGTAATCACAACAACAATCACAAACACAAGAATCCTACAACCATTAAACTTCAATAAAATAAATAGCACATTAGCATGAATACAATATAATGTCTAATATACACATTAAACAAAATACAATCATATATACTTAAACTACATTATAATTATGGAGGTGGCGGAGTTGAGAAAGATGGGGGCTGCCGGACGAGCCACTGTAGTAGATCGGGAGCTATCCTCTCAAAATCCTGAATCATCACAAAATAGTTGTGAGCGTCATCCTCGGTATTTATCTGACTTTGTGACTCTTGATACTCCTCTCGAAGTCGTACCATCTCATCCTAAAATCAATATATATGTTAAAAACTGAAATATATAATTTAAAATAAATTGAAAAGAAACAACTAATTTCAATACTTATATATGCGCTCTCAGTTCTCTTTCTATCCAGCCTTTTATAGAGTTGTAGTGTGTTTCATTAAAGATAGTGATCCGATCATTTCTGCTACATATATCAGTTTGCAAATAACATTTCATTAGATTAAAGTGAAATCAAATAATTATTTTATTATTTAAATAGTTTATATCCACACCATCGTAACTATATTGCAGAATTGACTTTGAACCCCCACGATGATTGTATGGTAACTTAGAATGATTTGTGGAGTTTATTTTTGAACGTCTTTGTAAAACATAGTTAATTTGTAAGAAATAAAATTAATTACTAAATATGAGATTTAATTAAGTTATATAATTACATATACCCATTTTTAAATGAATTTACTTAAAATAATCTGATCAAATAGTCAAGCAATGTGATTTAATTAAGTTAATTATTTAAAACTTAGAATCTATTAATATAAATATTGCCTTAAATTCATGAGGCTCGAACAACCTACACAAATACTCTCAATTCGCTGAAGTCTCACATAGGGTATTTGTTTTAATCAATCATCCCAAGATAGGTGTATAAGACTCTTGTAATATTTTTGTATTTTCTGATGGTGGTCGTGATATCGGACGCTCATCAACTTATCAGCCTTATTCCTAACTGACTCTGGTTATGTACCAAAGTCTACAGTAAATATGTCCTATAAAAAAAAAACAAAAGATTTTTTAACACTTAACATATAAAATAGAACTTAAACTATACAGTTGAAATATTTATACTAACCGATATTGATTCTATCCAATATTGATTCTTGTTTCAAATTATACTTTATTAATTTTGTTAAATTAAATTATTTTGGTACGTAGGTTTCTATTGAATATTGTTTTTGGTGCCTGAATTTTAGAATTTTTTAAGAGTTTAATTTTTAAATAAACCAAAATTTATCATAAATATCAAATTGATACATATTAAATGAAATTTTTTTAATATTTCTCCTAAATTTCTTACTATCACTATGTAAACTTTTTCAATTCCATTTACTTTTAATCTTTCTTTAAACTTTTGATATTACGTTTCATTTTATTAAATCAAATTCTATCTATTGATAGCAACGGTAATTTTGAAACTAAAACTTATGAGGTATGATATAAAATAAAATTTATAAAAGCTATATTAACTCCTTATTTAGAGTTTAACAGTGATATTTTTTTACAACAAATTTGCTTGATCTTTTTTCTTGTTCTTATTCTTCTTCTTTTCCAAATAATTTTGGACTTTTTATTTTATTGATAAGACCAAATTAAAATAAAATATTTCAAGAAAACACAATAAATATAAAGTAAATATTTATCTTATTCTCTCGACTTTTTTTCTTAAACCTACACATTAAAAATCATTTTAAAGTCTCATCTCTTTAATTTCAAGAATAAAAATTTATATTTTTAAATATTGTTTTATTATTAATTAAGTTCATATTATCCTAACTATTGAATTTCTTTAATCAAAAGAACATACCATGAAAAATTATTTATGTTGATAGTTGAACCTAAATTAGGATGTGCAAGGTTAAAGGGCATATCCATAATTGTAAAATGTTTTTGATAAAGATTAATGAATAACTTTGGATACCAATATGATTTTTACTCTATTTTTTAGTTTTATTTTATATTTTGTATATAATTACTTTTTAATTGGCAAAAAGCTCACAATTAACTTTATTGGTTGTTTTTTATTAATGCCATTAAATCATCTTTCTTTTTGATGTAGAAATATAATAGAATTATGTCAATTGTTAAAAAAAATTGAGAAAATATTATAAATACGCAGTTATGCATAATACTCAATTTTAAATTACTAAAATTCTATGAGAAGAAGTCCTCTACATATGCTTATGACATATGATTGGATAGCTTTCAAAACCTAGTTTATAATAAAATTGATTTTAATTGAAAATTCAAAATATTCAAAAAGTTACAATAGAAATAAGACAAACTCTCTGTTTTTTAAAAATAATTTGGGATATAAATGGCCACTTGATATTACATTGATATTTTATTATTAAAAATAATTAAAGTATGTATTATACTATTGCAAATGACATTTGTAGTTCTAACTTGAGTCTTTCATTTTATTATAAAAATTATGTAGTTGTAAATTTATGAATGAATGTAAAATTATAAAAATCATAACTACTTTTTATATACAAGAATTAATCTATACTCTTTATGTCGTTCAAAAGACTATAAGATTTGAAATTGATCTCATTTATTTATTTTCTTTGTAAACCTATTTATTATATATAACTACCAATTAGTTTTTTATAAAGTCATGTCTTTTTTTGAAAATAAAGCAACATGGTATCTTGATCTTTAAAGAAATTTTTATACATTTTTTATCAAATAATAGGATATGGTTGCCAAAAATTCAAACTTTAAGGTTCAAATAACTCTTAAACTTACTATACTTAATTCAACATAGTAAGTAGACTTTAACAGTAAATGTGGTGCACGAATGTCGTACTAGTATTTAAATTAACATATAGTTTAACAATACTTGACTTTGTTTTATTTTACCCATTTAATACTTTAGTCTTTTAAAATTTGAATTACACAAGTTACTAATTACTTTTTTTAATATTATATTTTTGATTTAGAGTGCAAAATATTTAAATATACCAAATATTATAAAAACTCATTACATTAAGGGTAATTTTGCCCAAGTATTTAATTTAGGGGGTCTTAACAAATTTTGACTATTTTTAATACAAATAAATAAGTATATCTCCATTGATATTATAGATTTATTTTTTAAAAAAAAATTGAACAAAAAAATATATTTCAACAAACTTCGAACTCTTTTGAAGTAAATTGTATAAATTATTTTTATTCAATTAATATATACATATATATATATATATATAAATCAAGTTTACAAATATATACTTTTTCATCTTTATCAAAAGAGTTCAAAATTCATTTACATTAATTAGTTAATACTTTATTTTGAATTCAGACATTTAAAATAATTTTTGTATGTATTATAATAATTATTACTTTAGTTTTTTAAAATTTGAGTTACTTAATTTACTAATTAATTTTTAAATATATAAATATATATATATATATATATATAATTTAAAATATATTTTTTTAATTAAAAAAATTAAAATTAAATTTAGAATGCAAAATAGAATCACAGCTAGCGTGATGTACATGAAGGCTTGGAGACATCATTTGTGTGGCCCCTCCAACTATAGGGTCCAGCCTTCACTCTACAGGCAGGTATAGAGACACACAAGCACACTTTTTTTTTTTTTTTTGTTTTTTGCTGTTTTTTATTCAAAAAGTCATGATTCTTGGCATCCAACTCTGGACATATTCACTATAAACGTTTAGATGTATACTACTTAAAATTGGATTTTTAATGGTAACGATATAGATGTTACACCTCGTGGTTGCCATATGCATAATTCCATTAAGGTAACGTTATTCGTAAACGAGAATTTGAAAAAAAATAAAATTAAATACACTATTGCTTCTAATCCGTTGTTTCTATATATTTTTTTCACTTTCTAAAACTTGAGCATAACACAAAATTAACGAGCAGGCATTATTTAAATAATAAAACTGATGTTTCAAAAATTTGAATTTGAGTTTGAATTTGAGTTCCAATGTAAATTTTTATCCCTTTTTATAATAATTATGTATCATCCACCAATATGAGAAGATTTCAGACAACAGTATATTGATTGAGCTACTTCGTCCAAACTTACACCAAAATTTTGACATAGTACATTATGTCACACAATATTGAAGTCATTCTCACAGCAAAAAAATGAGTGAAAAAAAAATAAAAGAGAAAAAAGAACCCTAGCCCCAAAAAATATTATAATAATAATAATATAACGAACAGAAGAAAATAAAAATAAAAAATCGTTCTTGTCATGTTGTGTGCCATATATATATGTTCTTAAAAGAAAGTGATAAGTCCAAATGGACAATCAAAATTCAATCTTAATCAAATGTAAAATAATAGCCCACTAAAATACAATGCAATGCCAGATATCTGCCAGACTAAGTAATACGATAATCAATTCCCATTCTTCAATCCATCTGCATATTATTATACATATGTATAAGTATACATAGTATATTAGTAGTATTTAGCTGGACGAATAATTGTATAGATACTTGGTTACGTACCAATGCAACAACCGTAATGTAGTAGGGATCGCGAAACAATGCTTCATCATTTGCTGACCAAGAAAATTCATAGGGTCCCATGAATAATTTTATGACACTAAAAATTTAAATGTGTTTGAGAGTTGTTTAATATGTATATGATAGTATATTGATGTAACTATTAGAATTATGATATTTTATTGAATATATATATATATATAATAATAATAATAATATACAAAATATTTAGATTTATATATAATTTAATGGATTAAAAATTAGATAGTTGTACAGCATATCCTCCTTTGTTAGGTGATCTTTCTATGAATAAACAAAAGGACAAAGGGTTGACTAATTAATTTGGAAAAAAGGGTGCAAGGAGAAAAGTGTGTTGTTAAATATTTAAAAGTGTTGTGAGTTAACTAACTGACAATTATGTTAACCACTGTTTTTGTGGCAATTAATAAAAATAAAGGACCACTTTAAAAGGGTTTAAACAAGATATATTAAACAATAGAATTAAAGGCAAAGGACCCCAGCTGTGTCATTGTCTTGTTGGCAAAACTTCAGCCAAAAATCACTCGACTAACTACACTAGTAATCAATCATTTGTGGGATATTATTATATCTTTTATGAATTATGAGAGCTCGATAGTTGCTAGTTTATTGAAGTTTCAATTGATGGCCATGTTTTATTTTATTTTACTTAAGCCCAAAGAGGTTTGAAGGCAAAAGGTTTAAATTATATTGAAAGGTCATGAGATTTATATTCCATTTTAACATGTATAATTTATACATGTACAATATATGTTATTTATTTCTTTTACTTTTAATTAGTAATTATTATTTATAAAATACTTATTGACTTGGGTTTCCTGAGACAATCGTAGGACTGTTCTCACCATTTATTCGTATTGCAGGTATAAAATTCATCTCAAAGTGGAGCAGCTTGTAGGCAAGGAAAGAAGTGGATCCAAATGGGATATTCACTCACCTTAGAGTAAGAAGTATTTACATGTATCATATTATTCACTCCTTGTCGCCGCGGCAATGATAGACCAGCGACCCCAAGAGCCCAAGTATCAGGAAGCCCCGGAGGCACCGGAGCATTAGCCCATAGTAGGAGATCTCATTCGAGAATGTGATTCGCTTCACGCAAACAGCATTGCAGGCATTGTTTGGAGGACATTGTCGCTCATGCATTAGCCAGGGCGATGGTCCAATATCTCACAGATCATCCAATTAACCCTCCTCCACAATCTCCACAGCATGGAGAAGGCTCATATCCTCCACAGAATGACTCAAGGAAAAAGGGAGCAGAGGATGAACGAGAAGAAGCCTCTGAGGAGGTTCCCAACAAAGAGCAAACACAAAAACCCATTAGAGTGGAATGCTACCTAACTGTTCACCATTATATTCTTCTAACAATATCAAATCACTTGCAATAGTGCCCAGAGAAGGAGTCCTTTCTCAACAAGCATATTGGTTGAGCTCCTCCCACGTGTAGTGAAGACCTCCAACCTTTCAGAGTATGATGGAACAGGAGACCCGCAAGAACACTTGGATAAGTTTTATGTCAAAGCAAATTTATATGAAATGAGTGATGCCGCATACTGCAAGGTGTTCCGCACAACATTTGTCAGGAGAGACTTGATATGGTTCAATCAGCTGTAAGCAGGATCCATTGATGGGATGAAGCAACTCACTGCAAGCTTCCTGCATCAATTCTCCATAACTGCAGCTTATATTTTTATGATAAAGCAGAAAGAGAACGAGTGCTTGAGAGAGTACATTCAGTGCTTCGTTGAAGCAGTGAATGAGGTGTCACATGTAAGTCATGAGCTCCTAACCAGGATCTTACAACAAAATCTCCATCGAAGAAGGCTCAAGGAGTCAATTGCTGAGAAGCCGCTCACGTACCCGGAAGAATATATATGTTGTGACATGTAATAAAATGGTTTATCAATCCATTTTTGAATAGCCCAAAACAATAACAATAATATAAGGAAAATTGGGTTGGCCAGTCTGTAACAAGTTGAGAGCTGGTGCTGTTCTGCCACTGCTACACTAAAAACTTATGCATGAGAATCCAGTAAGAGTAATGTGCATGTAGGCCTGGAGACAGTCCTCATTTGCGTGGTCCCTCCAAGTATAGGCTTCATCCTTCAGTTTACTGGCAGTATAGAGACAAACAAGCACACATTTTTTTTTTGCTGTTTTTGATTCAAAAAGTCATGATTTCTGGCATATTGGCTTTGGACATATTCAATATGAACATTTGTTTAGATATAAACTATTTAAAATTGGATTTTATGGTAACGGTCATAGATGTTACACTCTTGGTTGACAAATGCATAATTGCATAATGTTAACATTATTCGTAAACGAGAATTTGGAAAGAAAAAAAACACTATTGTTTTGGGACTGTCGGCTTATTGCTTCAGAACAGTTGTTTCTATATCTTTTTTTTTTTTTTTTTTAAATTGAGCATAACACAAAATTGGCGATTACACATTGTTTAATTACTAAAGTTGATGCCTCAAAACTATATAATTAAAAAAAAAAAATGAATTTGAGTTCGAATGATGTAATTTTTTGTCAGCAATGATCTTAATTCCTTCATTGTACTCCCCTACATATCATCAACCAATAACATAAGAAAGAGAAAAAAATTCAGACAACAGTATATTGATTGGGCTACTCGGTCCAAATTAGCAGGAGAAAAACTTACACCATAACTTTGTCATAGTACATTATGTCACACAATATTGAAGTCATTCTTAGATAAAAAATATGACTTAAAAATAAAGAAAGAAAGAAAGAAAGAAACAAACCCAAAAAAAATATTATAATAATAATATAAGACACAAAAGAAAATAAAAATAAAAAATCATTCTGCTCATGCTGTGTGCCATATATATATATATGTTCTTTAAAGAAAGTGATATGTCCAAATGGGCAATCAAAATTTAATCTTAATCAAATATAGAATGATAGCCCACTAACATAGAATGCAATGCCAGATATCTGCCAGACTAAGTAATACGATGATTAATTCTCATTCTCCAATCCATCTCTCAAATCTCATAATTTTATTGTATCTGTTTCTATATCTATCCGCACATAATTATACATATGTATAAGTATACATAGTATATTATTAGTATTTAGCTGGACGAATAATTGTATAGGATACTCAAATAGATACTTGGTTGGTACCAACGCAACAACCATAATGTAGTGATTGGGATCACAAAGCAATGCTTCATGATTTGCCGACCAAAGAAAATCATAGGGTCCCACAAATTATTTTTATGACACCCACTATTTAACCGAGTTTGAGAGTCGTTACATGCTAATAATATTATGATACAAAGTATAATATTGTGATTAATATCGGAATCACGATTTTTTGTTGAATATATATATATATATAGTAATATTACAAGAGCTGTAACATTTATGTTACATTTATTGTAAAATATATATTGAATTTTTGAATGATAAATAAATATTTTATTTTATTAAAAAGAGAATTTTTATTCATTATTTATACTATTGTTTATCGGATATAATATTTAAAAAAATAATAACGATAAAAGGTCACGCCCTGCCCCTCTCCCTTTGCTAGGTGATCTTTCTAAAAATATTTTATTTGTAAAGATTACAGAAAAGGACAAAGGATTGATGAATTAATTTGGAAAAAGTGTGTAAGGAGAAAAGTGTACATTAAGTATTAAAAAAAAATTATGATAATTAATAAAGATAAAGAACCATTTTAAAAGGATTTGAACAAGATATATTAAAATATAGAATTAAAGGCAAAGGACCCCAGTTTTGTCATTATCTTGTTGCCAAAAAGCACTCGACTACAAGTCGATCAATCATTAATAGAATATTAGGATCTACCAAACATATATTTTTTAATTATTGGATGTAGCATTAATTAGACCAAATATTAATATATTTTTTATGAATATGAGATCTCGATCATTCGTAGATTGATGAAGTTTCAAGTCATTTCCCATGTCAATGAATTTGATGATCTAACTGCCTGTGTGTTGTGTCAAACATTTGGCGGATATTAATACAGGTAGAATACGGAGTGAATACATATTGGATACACTTTTTGGAATATTGGAGATTAAGAGAAAAAAGAAAATTATAGATAAGGTATTGGATACAAAAACAGAAGTGTTCGGTACGTTTTGGATAAGGTATTTTGCACAAGTTCAATGTCAAAGTTTATAATAAAAATTAAAAATCTAAAATTATTCTAATTTTTTTGGATTACATTTTTAATTTTTTAACTTCTATAGCATATTTGTTATCTTATTTTTAATTAAAAAAAATGAATTTAACCTAATTAAAAGCACATATTCACGCTTATACAAAAGTGTAAGTGATCTTAGTCGTGCTGAACTTTTAATTAGGGTGCTTAAAATTTGGTTAACCAACTAAATCAAATGGAAATTAAAATTACAGTTTGTATTGAAATTTTATTTTGATTTTTAATTTTTAATTTTTTAAATTTTTAGTTTTCAGTTTGGTTTCACTTTTTGGGTTCGATTAACCAAATTAAATCAAAAATATTTTTTTTTATTTAATATTTAATATTTTATTTAATTTTCTAATCTAAACTTTGAGTCTTTGATGCCTCATTTGTTTTTCTTCTCAGTTGGAATTTTTTTATTTTCACTTTTTAATAAAAACATAAATCATATTTATTTTACCGAGTTTAATTAAAAATAACACATTTTATCTTTTTATTTTTTAATTAAAACATTTCTCAATCCTATTTGTTCCATTTCTCAATCCTATTTGTTCCATTTCTCTAACCTACTCAGTGCAATCAATTAACTCATGTCTTCCCAACCCTATACAATAGGAACCTATAATTATCCACTAGCTATCATTAATATATTTTTATTACTATCTACATCGTTAATATGTGACCCACAATTATTAATTAATATTTATTAATATATTTTTATTACAATCTATATTATTAATATAGGATCCACCATCCAAAAATTATTCTATTAAATTATCTAACTCACATAAAATATTAATTGTAGACTCCAACTAAAATTACTTAATATTAAACATATACTTTGAAAATAATTTAATTGAAAATGATAAACCAAACATAATTTCATTTTCAACCCAATAAATTTTCTATCTTAAAATATTTATTCAAACATATTTTAAATTTTACAAGAAAATCAATAAATCTCCACTATAAATGCTGAAAATGATAATTTTCAATGGAAAGAAAATCAAATGAGCCTTGACTTTTTTATTTTTACTTCAGCTTCCTTCTAATTTCTCATTATTTATTTCATAAATATTTTGTAAACAATACAGATGTAAGTAATACATTCGTTCACTTAACTACAATAATTGAAATAATGAAGCCAAAAAAAATCAATCACCACAAGAATATAAAAATATATAGATTATCTTGAAGTAGTGAACCTTGACTGTATTACAATGAATATATAGTTGAACAAGAAGAGATAAAAAAAATAAAACTGATATTTAAAAATTGTTTTATAGAGTATACCGATTCAGCTAATTTACAATTAATTTTCTAATTTTTCATTATTTATTATTTGATTATTCTCTAAACATGATTTATATTGTGTAAATTTTGAAATGCATATTAGAAATAAGAATTACATTGTCTCTAATATTTTCATAATTTATTTATTTTAAAAAAATTGGTTAACTGAATAATCGTATCAAAAAATCAAAAATAAAATCAATTATAATTGAATCCGAACCATACTTAATTCAATTAGATTCCACTCGACTCAATGTGCACCTCTATTTTTTAACCCGGATGAGAGTTGGTAAACCGAAAAATTAAATCAAAACTACTTAATTGTCCTTTCAAATCAAGTAATTCCAACTGGTGAGGTTAATTTAGTGGCTGACTTAGTGAGTTAGTAAATTTTAGCATACTCTCTCCTACGTCAACTTGGAGGTTGTTTAACTATATCTATTTAAAAAGATTTTATATCTAATAAGATGTTTGTAAAATTCATGAGATATTGGTAATAATAATTTTATAATTAATATGATTAAAATTTAATAAATTTATTAAAATTTTAAAATAAATTAGAAATTTTTTATATTTTTTAAAAAAATTTATAAAATCCTAAAATTTTATTTTAGAAGCTTAATATTACAGAATGGGAGATTTTGCCATCCACATAAGGCTCGTGCGGCTCATCAACCTCATCAAACGAGATAATAACTAGTTTCATTCTACCTTGGGCTCATCAAGAGATCAGCTCCAGAGAACCAGACTAGTTTGTGTAAGGATAATCAAATCACTTCTTCAATGTCAACACCAAAACTAGCGATAAGCTCCCCGAATTTAATCGAATTAGCATGTTTGAAATTCAAAAAGTTTGTACAAATCTCTCGCACCTCCTAATCTGAAATATTTCCCATGTATACATTTATGCTCTTTTAACAAGTGTTTGTCCATGATAAATACTCCCACGACTGGAACATGAGATCATCTTCCACCGAATATGATGACATCCTTGTACACGGCCTAATCACACCCATGGTGCCTCCTTGGCAACCCGCAAGTTCTCTAACTCTTGTATGCCCCTAGCACAACAACTGCACCAGAGGCTGTAGAAAGATGAAGAAAATCTTGCCAATGATTACCTGCTCCACTCCCGTACCTACTCCATCCTGTCTTAATGAGAGCACTTGGGGCAACCATGGAAGACAAATGTCAGGACGGCTTTGATAACATTTCTCATGGTCCGAACGATTCTGCCCTCCACATGAGGCCCGTGTGTTGTCCCGACCTCTCGAGGCCAGTTTCATTAAATGGGATAATGATTGATTTTATCCTGTCTTTGGTTCATCAAGGGAACGATTTTAGAATTTGACCAATTTGTGTAAGGATACCCAAAAATTACTTTTTCAATATCAAGTCCAAAACTAGCAGCAAGCTCCTCAAATTAAATCGGGTTGGCGTGTCTGAATTTCGAAGGATTTGTACAAATCTCCTATACCATCTAATTTAGAATAATTAGCGTTGTATACATTTATGTTCTTTTAACCACTGCTTACATATAATAGATACTCCTATGATTATGACGTGACATTAAACTCATTTATTAAATTTTTTTACCAAACACTTCACTATATTTTATAAGATCTCCAACATTTTATACAATATTTTAAAGAACTTATAAGATGACTCAAATACTCTTTTATTTATAGTTGCAATTCGAATATATAAAGATAAATAGGAAATAACAATTTTTAATTTTTAATTACAATTCAAATAAGTGAAAAGGAAAAAATAAAATCGCTAGAGAAAGATCAAGTGAGTGTCATGAAGCAAAATTAAAGTCTTACTATGAGAAAGATTTGTAAGGATTAAAAAGTTTTCAGTATTCATGAAAATAAATGTAAAGAAAATTATTAATAAATACACTACATATGTATTTCATATATTTATCTACATATGTGCATATAGTGAGCAGGTTGCCGATAAGACAAATTATAAGTTTTTAACCCACCACTCGATTTGAAAGTGGTGATTTGAATATTTAAAAATTATAATTATTTATTAGAAATTTAAAATCGATTATTTTGGTGCAGTTTGGTGTAGTTTGAACGAGTGGGTCGCGTGGAGCAGGCCTTGCATATATTATAGTCATATTCCACCTATGTGTACCATGTTCTATAATTTTTGAAAATTAACATGTCTCGTGTATGTGTGTGCGTATTGTATCATTTTCGTTTATCATACATCATAGCCCACTTCAAGCTTGATAATAGTATTTTTAAAATTAGATCGGATCGATCGATTCGATCAAAAATGAATAATAGATTCGATCCAATTAGCTAGTAAAAATTAAAAATAAGATTAAATCGATCAAAATTGGTCAAGAATAGGTCGAACCGATCAAAAAGCCGACCAAAAATCGATTTTGTTATTTTTTCGTATTTTTTATATTTTCTGGTTTTTTTTGAAGAAGTTTAAACTTTAAACTTGATATTTAATTATATGTATGTATTTATTTAAATTTTAAAGTTTGTTAGATATATTTTTTAGTTGATTATTTATTTATTTTTTAACTTTAAAATTTAATATATGATAATTAATTATATATTACCATTTTACATAATATAATGAAAAAATATAGTCAATTTTAGTTAAATAAGTTGAAGTGCCTATTGAATTGTTGATTGATAGTGAAATCAATTTTATCACAGGTCCAATTATAAAAATACTATTTGATACTACGTATTATATTTAGTATTTGTTGGTTAATAGAAGATTATGAAAGGAAAGAAATGGTAAATTTTAGTGTTATGAAAATAATTAGAAGATAAGGGAGATCTCAAACAAATATATTTCTAGAACATTACTAGAAACATGTATAAGCAAGATAATACATATTAACATTCTGTATAAATTTGACAGATTAAGATAATTTAATTTTATGAAGAATATTTTCTATATAGTATTATGAAATTGATTATATTTAAGAAAAAATCACATTTAATTTATAGTTTCTGAAGTTTAGGTTTTGTATTACTTTTGTCCTTAATGCTAAAATTGTGACCTTATCGTTCCTAAAATTTATTTTATGTTTCATTTTAGTCTTTTCAATCAAATTTCATCGCTTCTTTACCAGAAAATCTATCATGTACACCGCACATGTCATAATTTGAGGATAAAATAATCAAAATACAGTTTGTTTAAGGGGCTAAAACAAAACTAGGGACTAAAGTGTAACACAAAAAATTATGTTTTAATTATTTTATCCTCCAAATATGGCATGTGGCATAACATATTTTCCTGCAAAAAAGAGTGTAAATTTGATTGGAAGGAGTAAAGGAGAAAAATAAATAAATTTTAGATACAGTACGACCACGATTTTAATATTAGAAACGACAATGATACAAAACCTAAAATTTAGGAACTATAAATTTGATCTGTTTTTTTTTTTTTTTTTTTAATGACATTATGAACTTATGGCGAATGAGACCAATGAACAATATAGAACCTATTTACCTACTGGACGAGAGAATTCACTATGTAAGTGTAATAACTTTAAGTTGCGAAATTCTATCTTAACTCGTACGAAAACAATTGTATTGGGCATGAAAACAATGGTATCGGGCAACTACCCTACCCATTTTACCTTGGATCGTCACCGTCAGCTATAACTATAACTTTATATATATATATATATAGTTATATATATATATATAGTATTAGCTATTTAGCAAGCAATGTGAGCCTAGAAATACAAATACCTGAAAAGGGTAATGCCTAATTTCCGACCATATATGGTATAACTTACAACCTTTTTTTTAACATAATAATATGATACTATTATCTAAACTAATGTTTTTTAAATTGATTAAACTCAGTGTACTTTTGAGCCATTCAAAAAGGGAATTCAACCGCAAGCACCTTCTGCTGTATCCAGAAGTGGTACAATCACGAATCTATTGTCGATCTAGTTTTATTAATTTTAAATAATTATTTTTATGATTTAATTGATCAAAATAAATCAAATCAATTAAAATATTTTTTTTATTTATTATTTTTAGAAAATTTAAAATTTAAAATTTGATATTTAGTTATATATATGTGATTATTTAAATTTTAAAATATTATATAATAATTAATTTATTATATTATTATTTTATATAATATAATAAAAAATATAATTAATGTTTGTTATATCAGTTAGACGTATAATTGAACCGCTGATTTGTCTGTAAATCAATTTGATTGGCTGATCCATTTATGAAAATATTTATTTAAACCACATAATAATTTTTATTTATTTTTATTTTTTATTTTAGGAATAAAGAAAACATAAACTAACCTCAATCATGGCGCCGTCAAAACAGCTGATTGGATAATCCGATGTACCTGACAGAGACGCGTCAGACCGTAGTCTTATTCTTCAAACAGATATCTACGGGAAAAATACTGAACAGAAATTATAATTAGAGAATAAATTCCATTTTAAATAACATAAAATAAAATTCCAGCTGGAAATACATGCCTTGGTAACGTGGTGCCAGCCGTAGTCTAGCTGTTTAGGGGCCTCTGGTGGAACTGGTTTTCTCAGCAATTTCTCGTCAAACTAATCGCTACATTTTCTCGTGACAAATAAAGTTTGTAACACATTATTTATGTCTAAAAATTCAATGTCCCTTGGCTATGCCCTGTAAAGCAATTTCAAGGGGTTTACTTCAGAATAAAAATATAGTGAGAAGCATAAATTTTGGAGGGTGAAGTGTTTTCCATTTTCAACTTTAGGGGATAAAATGCTCGAGCGGATTAAATACTTTCAACAAAAATAATTTCACAAAGTTCAAAAAAAATAATTTCATGCGGTAAAGTGTCCATTTTTTACTTTATAGAAGATTTACTTAAATATATATATATGTATATATATATATATATTGTTGGAGTGTAATTTGTCCTAAAACAAATCAAAGAAATAGGATATGAGAAACTAGGGTTACGTTTGGTTTCATGTTCAAAAAATTATTTTCATTTTTGGGAAATAAAATTACATTTGGTAAATATATTTGGAGAAAATGATATTCTTATTTCCCAAAACACCCTCTAAAATGAAATTTTACTTTTACAAAACCTTTATCTCATTTTTATATATCTTCCAATCATTACATCAATTTTAATATTTTTAATTTATATATATTCCAATCATAACAAGAAAAAATAATATATATTTATATTATTTAATTATTTAATTAATATAATATATATTTTTCAATAATCACCTTAATATAATAAAAATATAAAATATTATAAAAACTTGATATAACAATAGTAATCAGAATACTATATGAAAAAACATTTGAAGTAGAAAATATCAATTCAAAAAAAATTCATCCAAATGTAATTTTTTTTAAAATACATTATATTATTATATTATAATATATCTTTCGAAAATAGTTTCATTCTCAGCACATATTCCAATCCACTCACACCAAACATAGAGTGTGCATATTTCATATCGTGGCGAGATATTGACGAGGAGCATGAAGTAAGAAAAACTTCCTTGTAAAGTCCATAACAAACCAACTTTCAAAAAAACATTTTGCATAGAGACAGAAAACAAGAAACAGCACACACATAAAGCTCTTAATCTAAGCCCACATCGATCCATTCCATACACTGTCAGTCATATAATTCTCCGAAACCTCACAATTCTCAACTTCCTCTCCCATTTTCCTCCCTTGCCCAACCACCATTCTCAATTCTCACCTTCTCCACATCAAAGAAGCAATTCTCCGGCAATGGATCCATGCCCCTTTGTTCGTTTGATCGTAGAATCATTAGCCCTCAAACTCCCTACCGCCACCAGACCCGCCGGTTCAGGAGTCCACCCTTCCACCACCCCATGCTACGCCAAACTCAAAATCAATAATTTCCCTTCCCAAACAGCCCTCCTCCCACTCTGCAGCGCCTCCGCCCCCGCCAGCCCACCGGAATCCTCCACCTCCGCCCCCGGATTCCACCTCGACCCCGACGCCCTCCGCAGCCTCTCATGCAGGCCCGTCGTCACTCTCAAAATCTCAGTCTTCACGGGTCGCATGGGGCGCACTTGCGGGTTCACGTGCGGTAAGCTGTTGGGCTCCGTTCAGGTGTGTGTCAACCTTGGTCATGCTCAGACGAGGGCTTGCGTGTATCAAAACGGGTGGATGAAACTCGGCGGGGAAGGGGGAGGGTGCGGCGGCGAGCCGGTGGCGAGGCTGCATATGACGGTCCGGTCTGAACCGGACCCCCGGTTCCTGTTCCAGTTCGGGGGTGAGCCGGAGTGCAGCCCGGTTGTATTCCAGATTCAGGGGAATATAAGGCAGCCTGTTTTCAGCTGTAAGTTCAGCGCTGACCGGAATAATAGGTCACGGTGAGTAATCATCACTATCATGCACGCATCCCCCTGCGCATTTTTTGAGAATGATTTGCATTATATGCTAACGTTGGCCATGGTGATGGAGTTTGCTTGCACAATTGGACTATTGGACCCACCACCCTTTTGCCTTCCTGTCTATTAATATAATCCTTTCTGGAACTTCTGGTTTTGATCGGATTTTTGTTTCTTTCTTTAGTTTTTAAATTGTTGCTTGTGCTAATTGCATGAAGTTTTTTATTTTACTGGAATTATTAAAATTGGCGCTATCAAAATTCCTATATATGTTCCATTACTCATTTTGTAATCAATAAATAGAATATTTTGGAGCGTCAATATCAATTTATTTTTTTTTTTCTAGTTTGTAGAGTCAAAAAGTCATAGTAATAATTTATTTTTGCTTAGGAATTCTTTTTGGTTAAAAAGAAATTGGAATAGTCTATGATGACTTGTGCATGATGTTGGGTTCATCTTCATGGTAATCGCTTGCAGTGATGTTAATGTGTTTCTTACATTGGTTGACACAGAACATGTGAATGGCCACATGACTTTTGAGTAATTAGGGATGAACAAATAATACTAAAAAATAAAAAAATGGTTAGATTGTTGCCTTTTCACTTTAACTCATTATATTGTGTACTAATTATGATTCTGAGTGAAAAATATTTTTTTTTTCTGGTTTTCATAATATATTCCTGATGTGTATGCTAAGTAGAGAAATGAATTGGCAATTTTCGGTTTCTCTCGAGTAAATTTACCAGCCCTGATTGGTATGGCTTGCTATTTTCAGTGATTATGCCAAGCTGGTTGAGTTATATATCTGTTCAAATCCAGATGATTTTGATAATGCTATGGAAACTCTGCTTAACCTATGCTTTTACATCATTCCAAGTCCGTAAACTGTTTCTTTTCTGATAGAAAATAAAATAAAATAAAATAAAATCTCGTCATCGTATTAAACGGTAAAAAGGGATTATTAGAACATTGTTTTTAAGGAATAGTGGCTGCAAAGAATTTATTTTTAATCAAGGTTCAAAAGCTTGCTTCAGGGGTATCATCTCCTAATTAATCTGCTGTTGGGATCTGATGATTTGGTCAAACAGACAAATTCTAAGCCCACTTCTTAATTAACTATGGCCGCAACCACCATTGATTCCCTTTGCATGTGCAAAGATTTGGTCGTAAACTTGAGCTTGTCGTTTATGTCTTGATATTATTCTCTAATTGACTTTTAGTTAGAACAAAAGACTGATTATCTGTTCTCTACTGATCCGAACCAAGTTACATTTTTTATGGTAAAACCAGATCCCTTCCTTCAGATTTCAACACCAACAACAGAGGGTGGATGAGAACCCTTTCAGGGGATAAAGACAGAGTTGGAAGGGAGCGCAAAGGGTGGATGATAATAGTATATGATCTATCTGGCTCTGCTGTAGCAGCAGCCTCTATGATCACTCCATTTGTCCCGTCCCCTGGCTCTGATCGTGTTTCTCGCTCAAATCCCGGTGCTTGGCTCATCCTCCGCCCTAATGGAGTCTCCATTAGCAGCTGGAAGCCATGGGGTCGTCTTGAGGCTTGGCGTGAGAGAGGTACAATCGATGGCCTAGGTTATACGTTTGAGCTCATTACTGACACTGGCCTTACCAGTGGAATCCCCATTGCTGAAGGAACAATTAGTGTTAAAAAGGGTGGTAAGTTTTGCATTGATAACTCAAGCAAAGACTCTGCATTAAGTTTATTGTCACCAATTCGAGGATTTGTGATGGGATCAAGCGTGGAAGGCGAAGGAAAAGTGAGTAAACCTGTCGTTCAAGTAGGCGTGCAGCACGTGACCTGCATGGCTGATGCTGCCATATTTGTTGCGGTTTCAGCTGCCATAGACCTTAGCATGGATGCATGTCGGCTGTTTTCGCACAAACTTAGGAAGGAGTTTAGCAATGATGAACAAGAGTCATTCCCCTAAAACCATTGACATAAGGACCCTTGGTCTGAGCTTGGGGAGATAATACCCTTTTTCCTCCTGGAAATTGGTTCCAAGAATTCTTGCATAGACAATCTTCTCTTCAACCTTTATGAGAGTGTGGTACCAGGATTTGATCAACTAAGCTGATAACTGATTTGATCTTCTTGTGAAAACATCACATTTTTGTGCATTCTTTATTCTTTGGTGAGAATATTGGAATTTATTTATTTTTTAAAACTCTTTGTAATCCATATGATTCTTTGTATTAAGCTGATGTATCCCAAGCTGACAGTGTATAGTTAAAAGAAAAAGATTACTTTTTTGTACTATTAATTTATTTATTCAATTACAATATTTGTTTACATGTCTCATCCCCATTTGTTTGACATAAGAAACAAATATATTTATTTTTTCAATAAACGTAATTACCAACTCTTCTCCTATAGTTTTGAAAATTATATAGACTTTCATTTCTGTACATGTAAGCCGTCATTACACAAAATAATGATGTCAACAAAAGGGGGAAAAAAAGAAGAAAATGTTTTGCTAGCCCTCTTCAATGGAAGAAATTAAAACATGAGTGAAGCTTCATGTAATTGTAAATGTTGTGTGTCTTTGATGCTTTAATAGAATGATGCCGTAATATACAAAACCTATAGGGGTCTAATTGCAATATCGCATTATTTTTGAACTAAATAGCAATTGAAAAGCAAACCTAGTCATTATAGTCGTGTTCTCTTATGCCAACTTATCTAGAACAGAAGTCGGGGGAGGGGGTTTGTTGTTATCAAAGTGAAAGTTGGGACGATTTTTATAGTTATAGCAATTCAATCACATTTAATTTTGATGGACAAATAAAAATAAGAAAAATATAACTAAATTTTACTTTTGGTTAAAAAATTGTGTTAACTCAAACAATTTAAATAATCATTTAGAAACTTTGTTGGGGTGGGTTTCAAAAAACAAAATTTGTCTGTATTGAAGTTTATTTTTTATTTTTTAATTTCTTGGTGCAAGAAATTAATAAACCGATTTGGAGAAAAATCTTTAGTGAATCTTATATAGTTATATAAGTAGACCTGACCACGGTTTAGAAACTGCCGGTTACGGTTCGGAACCGTCGATTCTACGGTTCAAGAAAATTTCGAACCTTAACCTTAACCGTCAAGGCCGATTACGGTCCGGATTCCGGAACCGCCGGTCCGATTACGATTTCAGTTCCGGTTAACCAATGGTTCCGGTTCCGGTTCCAACCCTTATATTTCATTTTATTTTTAAAAAAAAAATTGAACTTAAATTTGCAAAAAATATTGTTAATTTTTGAACTTAAAGAAAAAAAATTAACTTAAATTTGAAAAAAAAATAGCTAAAATTTAAGCATATGGTCAAAAATAAAGTGACTAAATTAATTTATGAAATTTCTAAAAAATAATTTTTCCATTTATACTATATTGATAAAACACAATTTACTAAATTTTAGTTTTTGGAGTTAATGTTATCATATAAAATCGATGCAACATTACAATAATTTAATAATATTAAATGAGAAGTTGAGGAATAAATACTAGATATTATAAAGTAGCATCATTTACTTATTATTAACATAATTATAAAGTAGCATCATCAGATAATTTTTAAAACTTTACTTATTATTAAGATGAAATATATAATGTAATACTTGATTTATAACTTGTTGCAACTAATTAATTAAATTTAAAAAGGGGTATAACATTAATTATATTAATTTTTAGAAACAAGACAAACAATTTGAAGGGGAAAAAAATGAAAAAAATAAATTATGAGACTTATTTATGCATTTATTTAAAATTATAAATATATGATCTATTAGCTTAATTGGTTAGAGTGTTTTGTTAATAATTTGGAGGTCATGGGTTCAAAATCTCTATCTCACACTTTATACTATTTTTGTTAAAAATTAAAAAAAAAAAAAAATTAGAAAACCGCCATATCCAACCTGGCGATTTCTGGTTCGATAAGATCGTAACCGGCCCGTGGACTCACGGGCCAGTTCATGGGTCAAACTCGTGAACCGTGGTCAACAGGTTAGTCCGGTTACAGGTTGGGTCCGGTTCCAGCCCATGATCGGGTCGAGTAAAAGAGTATAATATATATGTTTGATTAATTTTTTTAGACGAAGAAAGTTGAAATTTGTAGGCCTATTATTTATTATTTACACAAGCTTTTGAAAAAGCATTAGAGTATTAAATTTGAAAAAATAATCGGACACACAATTTAAAGTCAAGGAGTTATTATAATTGGATTAAAGGGGCAACATCAAAATACAAATAAAATATGTAGGTACACACACAACACACGCACACACACACACACACACACACACACACACACACACACACACACATATATATATATATATATATATCCCCGAATCTTGGGGTCTATGACTAGGGGTATAGCAACAAAATTATCTAAATTTTTTAAAATAATTAAAAAAAAATACTATATTTTTATAGGATGTTGGTACCCCTATATATAATAGTAATGTGATAAAATCTCTCAATTTTTTTATTAATACAATGATTTATTTTGAGTTTTTATCATAAATTAATTTTTTATTTTTTCAATATATATATATATATATATAATTTACTAGATAACATAATTTATATTGAAAATCTTCACAAATCAATATATCATTTTTATAATATAATTAGGTATTATGTATCAATACATTTATGAATTAATCATGAATTTTAATGATAAATTTTAGTTATGTACACGAGAATTTTTTAATTTTTTTTTAAAATAACTCAAATAATACCTAAATTATAAATTTTAAAGGCTAACTAATTATTTTTCAATCACAAATTTGTTACTGTGCTAGGAGGGGTCCCTGCCAGCATTCTGCCAATTAGATGTTAGCATTTTTAAGTGCAAAGAGATTATTATAATAAATTTAAAATTTGAACTCTTAGAGCCTGTTTGGATTCATTTTCATAAAACAAAAATATATGTTTTTTAGTATTTAAAAATAAAAAAATATATTTATTTTTCTCATTTTCATCAAAAACACCATTCATTTTAATTTTTAAAATTTATTGTCACCCTATTAATATTTCACATCATTTCACGCACTTGCTAATATTATTTTCAAATATATTCATATATCACATATTTTCATACAAAAAATAGCATAAAACAAATATATTTTTATTTCGAAACCTATATAGTGTATATAGAAATATAACTAATCCAATTATATTATTATTTTTATAAAAAAACTTAATAAAAATATTTTCAACTCTGAAAATATTGGATACATGCTTGTGCTTATTTATCCTAATAGCTTCTCCTTGATTTGTTTCACCCAATTTTTACAAGAGAAAATGTACTTAATTTTACTTCTTTCATAAAATAAGAGAAAATGTTAAGATAAAGTACAATATTACAAAAATGAAGAACATTGATAAATTCTAAAACCTTACACATACCACTTCCCTTTTGGTTTCAAGTATTAATTAGTCATATTACCCTTATTGTTTTTTGATGGTCGTTAGTTTAGGAGAAGTGTCTGTAATTATGTTTAACCTCGGGAGAAGTAAATGTAATTATTTGGTAATAGAATATAAGTTAAGCTTTTCCTAAATTGTTGTCATACTATTATATATATGCACAAAATGGATTTCAAAAAGCAAGTAAGAAACATAAACGGGACAGGCCTGTAAGTGGGTTTTCGATACCGAAGTTTCCTAATTTCTCCAGATAAAAAAAGAGATCCAAAAAAAATAAAAAAATTTCAAATCTCTTAAGTTCTGACATTCTTTTAAATTCACAAACGAGTAAAAGTTATTTTAGTACACAAATTTTGTTATTAATCTTAAATTAATACATGAATTTTTATGAATGATTTAATTGATACACGAATTTTATTTTTTAATGTTAAATTGATAATGAGTTTTTATAAATATCCTAATTGATATCGAATTTTGCTGATAAATATAAATATAAAATTAGTATATATTAGCCGAACTCCATCCAATTTTATATTTAGAATTTTCTTTCTTATGGTGTTGATACATCCTTTTAAACTCTAATTCAATTTCAAGTTTTCATGATATATTTATTTGACTAGATAATTCCTATCATTATGATAATATATTTATTAAATTGAGTAATAATAAATGATCATATAGGATGTATAATAATCAAAAAATTTAAAAATTAATATGCCTGAATATGGAGTGACAATTTTAAAAATAAAAATTTATAAAATGAGTTTTTAAAATTTAATTTGTAAAAGTTGTGATTTAATTAAAAAAGAGTATAACGAATAATTTCCATTGCTTTTATTGCAATTTGTGTATCTTATTCTGTCTATTCTTTTTTCCTTAGATACTTTAACAGTAGAAACATACCATATGTGCTTGGATTCGAGTTTATCATGTTTAGACCACTAAAAGTTTAAATATTTTGGATCTTTATTAAAAAACTTTATAAAAACAAAAAAGATATAAAAAGTAAAGCAGAGTTTTGATTGATTGAAAAAGTTTCCTTGTCAAGAGACAGAATACAACTGGAAATTAAAATACATTGAGAATATTGCAAAGTCAAACATAAATCATCATTGCATCTATGATTCATATAATTCAATTTTTTTTGCTCGAGTATAAGGATTTGGGAAAATTTATTCATGTATCATTTATAAAATTGATACATATTAAGTTAAGTGGCAGGATGTTGGAAGCTATTGACTTTTCAAAATAAATAAGTAATTATTTTCAATTTTTTGTCCTATGTTAAATATAGATTTATTCCCTAATTAAGGTGATTAATTCTTAATTATGGAGATTAATTTTTTTGAATGTGGGACTTAATCTTTGGGATTATAAATGCCCATCAATATATTTAAAACCCTGCCAAAATTGCATTTATCCCTAAACTTGCCAAATGTAATATTTATTGCCCATCAATCTTTAATTATAAATATTATCACTTATGTTTAAAAATACAGTATATATAATAGATGTTTGACAATTTTCTTGTCATATTTTTTTATTGGTCATGTCATATAAGATAAAATCTTAATGTTTACAATATCTTTTTACATAAACTATTCAAATTACTTTGAATGTTAATGAAAACATATATTTATTGCACATTTTTTTGAGATAATATATGCAATATTAATTAGGGAGAACAACGCGCGCGAGTTTGGAGTGGATTTGTCAAGTACCAAGACTCGTCCCGTCACGAACCTTAATATTACATAAATATATATATTAAAAAATAATAATAATAATTTAAATGGGATGGAACCCCACTCTATTGTCATCCATAATATTAATTAATATATACCTTATATGTGTATATATAGGGTGAATTAAATGTAAATTTGTCAAAACTCGAGATCCATTCCACCAATATTTATAAGAATCGACTTGTTCCATTCTGAACCTGTCGGATTTGGGTTAGACCCACTTTATAATTTTAAAATTAATAAAAAATATAATTTTTAAACATAACATAATTAATTTTTTTAAAAAAATATATTTTTAAATATAATATTACATAAATGCATATGTATTAAATAAAAAAATTAAATGAGACAGATCCAAACTTGGGCGGATTTGAAAATAAAAAAATTAAGAGCTACCTCGTTGCCATCCATATATGTATATTTAATGACATGACTCTTAACATTTATGAAAAAGCAAAAATAAATAAATAAAGTAGAAATTTCCAGCTTATATATAATGGAATTTGGTTATTTTCAAAATAATAAAAATTGAATTGAGTGTTATTTGCTCTTTTTCTCTTAAAATATGCCTTTTAAAAATAAAAAACATGGGAGTAAAATGCTATTGCACTTAGACTGCCAAAAAATGAAATGACTTATAATGATGCATGTTCATATGCTATAGTATCTTCCTACCCATATAGTACAAAAATATGGTATTATTCATGAGCATTGTTCACTTTAAACGACCTAATCCATAAAAACAAAAAGAAACGACAAGCTTTTCAATCCATGTACCTGAAGTTTCCCCAAACCTGCGGATAGAGAAGCCACACCTAACCTTTGTAAATCTTGGATTAAATGCACAGGCCCAATTCACTGTCCATTCACGTGTAGTGTAGTCTAATCTCTCATGTATCACTATTTAATGCACAAAGTCAAAGTCTTGTTTTTTTTTTTTTTTTTTCAAAATAAAAATTTCTACGTATATATGATCCTTCAATGTGCATTAAATTAAAGCAAATTTTTGTATCTAGACCAATATGCTAGTGGCCAATTAGGTCTTGTCGGTCAAAATTGAAATCTCAAAAAAATTAAAAATATAAAGTTTTGAGTTCATTTACCAGGTATTGTCATACTTGTGTGAACCGATTATTTATTCATTGTAATTTATTAACTATTGAATAAATTAAATAAAATATTGATATATTAATGTAATTGTAGCTTCTAGTATTAAACAACATGCTAGTGTTTTATCATGAAAGCACCTTTGTCTTGATTGACACACTTAATTATTTAATTTGCACTTATACAGTATTTTAATACTCCAGAAAAGAATTTGGTATGTGACTAAACATTCCTAGAAGTATTCCAATTCCAACCACAAGGCTTAACATAACCAAAATATACTACATAAATAATTTGTCTATTTTAACTACTATTTGGCATGTCTTATCCAAAGATGGCCAATACATTGGGACTTACCCATACAAATATAGTGAGAGACAAATTAAATGGGAAGCTTTAAATCATTACTTCCCTAAGTTAATGAAACACACCCAGTACTAACCTGTTTTGCAAAGATAAAGTGGTCATTTTGCAACCCACCCACCCACCCACCCACCCAATTTGGATGATGATAGGTCATGGAGTTGAGTTTGTGGTAAGTTGTGCCTCTACCAATGTCCCACAGACAAGAGGCTTTGCTGAAGGAATTCTAAGGCAACTGAGTCCACCTCCAGGAACCATTGAGCAATCTGGCTCAGGTCTCTGCATCTCTTTCCCCGGAATGCAATTCAAGGAGAAATCAAAACCCACATTTCTAAAGAACAATTTGTCACAATCTTGGCTGAACCCAGAAAAGAAATTGGCAGCAACTGTCAAATTCAAAAGGCTCCTCAACGAACAAACTAAATCTGGCAACTCCCCAGACAGCTTGTTGTGTGCAAAGTTCAGAACTTCAATGCCACTCAAACAAGATAAAGAATCAGGCAAGTGCCCCATCAATGAATTTGAACTCGCATCCAAAACTTGCAAATCAGTCCACATGCCAACTGCTTCAGGTATGCAGCCTGTGAGCTGGTTGTTGAGGAACAAGATTTCCTTTATGCCCATGTAGCCCAAGCTGAAAGGGATGGTGCCAGTGAACCTGTTGTTAGCCAAGTTAATCACAGAAGCTGGAGAATTGCCTAAATTCTCAGGAAGTTCACCATCAAACAGGTTGTTGTTCAGAAAGATTGCATCAAGTTTCTTGTTGAACAGATCCTCAGGTATTGGACCTGAAAAACTGTTGAATCTGAGGTCTAAATAGACAAGATTTGGGATGTAAAGTATTGGTGTGGGAAAAGGGCCAGAAAAATGGTTGTTGCTGAGGTCTAATTCAGTTAAAGATGAGAGTTCTCTGAAAGACAAAGGGACAGCGCCACCAAACCTGTTGCTGTTGAGGTGAAGAATAGTCAAATCAGTGAGAAAAGAGAGTTCTTTAACAAGGGTTCCTTGCAAATTGGCATGGTTGAGATCTATGGCTGCCACAACTGTACCTGCTGGATTTCCCATGAAATCTCGAGAATCCGAACAAAAGACCCCTTTGTAAGAGCAAACATTTGAGCCCACCCATGACTTCATAACTCCAAGTGGATCATCTGTAATGGCAGATTTCCATGCCTGGAGAGCAGTGTATGCGATATTGAGGTTTGAACCAGATGGAGTGGTTGGGGTGTTGATTCCTCCACCAATCCACACACTTCCACCACCACCACCTCCGCCACCTACACCAATGCCTACTCCACCACCAACAATCAATGCAGCTTCTGTGACAATAAAGGGGAGGAGAAATGCCAGAAGCCAGCTATTCTCCATGTTCAGTTCAGTTCAGTGAAGCTTTTACCTATTTGATGGGCTTGCTTGTAAGCTTGTGCAAATTAGGTTGCAGCATTGATGAGCGAAGCTGGTGGGATTAATGTGTTTTGGGTGAAATTTTATTGTTTTTGTAGATTTGTTTGTTTCAGTGCTGAAAAGTAAAGTAAACAAAAGTTATCTTCACACCACAATTACTACTTTATGGTTTTGCAATTATTTTTGGGTCTTTGGTTGTTGAGATGTAAGTATATTGTAAGCTAGGATTTTTATTTTATGAATGGAAATATCTAACTTGTACGTACAAGGAGTAATCATTTATTATTAAAAGAATTAACACTCGTTTGATTCAAAGGAGTAATATATATTTTCTTAATGTTGAGCTGAACTCCAACAAATTCCCAAGTCAAATAATGTGTTTGACTTCTATAAAAGTGTTCAAACATCTGGTAATTAAAATATTTGTTGGAATCCAACAACATCCCTGAGTTCTTAACAAGATCTCATATTTATATATTTGTTTTGAATTTTAATATAAAAATTAAAAATGTAAAAGTTTTATGTAAATTTAGATTATTCATCACAAAAACTATGGGTGAGAGTTAATGGTGCAATATATTTTAGGCGAGAGCGTTTTTTTTAGGAAAAAAAATTATATTTTAGGAACTTGATGCAAATATAATTATATCCTATTTTTGTATTGAATGATTATCTTTTGAATAAACTGAAGAGTTTGACACTAGACACGAACTTGTATGATGCTTTGTTTGTAGAATGTATGGTGACAAGTCTAACTTTAATGCGCCATTATATCAAAAAAAAAATTGTTGATTAATTTTCTTTGTATTCTAATATTTAGAAAGAGAAATTGATTCATTTATATAACATGAAACTACAAGAAAAAAGAGAAAAATTATAGAAAAAAAAACATAAAAAAATGCTTTTAAAAAAAGAAGATGTTAAACTTTTTTAAAATTAAAATTAAACATACTTGCTCTTGTCTTAGAGCTTGAGATGAAAGAAACGCAAAAAAAAAAAAAAAAAAACAAATGAGAGAAAAGGTGAACACATTAAGAGTTATTATTAAATTAATATTAAACAGTTGATACAACAAAGATTTAACTATTGAATGAAATTTAATATTAAATATTAAATATTAATAAAATTATAATACACTTATGCACAGTGTGCGATTTGATTTATTGGAGTCTCAAACTGCCACTAAACAATATAACATCAAGAGATTTAGATTGAATTTCTAAATCATAATTTATGTAACAATTCTTAAAAAAAAAAAAAAAAAAAAAAGCTTTGTGCAGCTGGGGTGATCCATCCAGTGTTTCAAATTTCAAGATCAACCATAATTTTGAAACATTTCCCTATGCGAATAAAAGTGATTTCGGGCAAAAGAAATATCAAATATCTTCTTAAATATGTTAATTAAAGAGTTTAAGCTGTTGAAAAGAGACTTGTCTTCTTTTATTAAGAAATTTAATTTATACATGCAACTATGTATACATGTATGCAAAATAGTACTCCATGTTTTTAATGAAAAAATAGTTTTTTTGTTCTTTAAGATAATAATTGTGCAACATTACCAAGAAGAAACAAATAGTAGACATGTAAAGTCAATGATAAACCAAATAATATTTATATCTATTCTAATATAAATTATAATATTATCTAGAATTGTAGGGTTTTTCAATGGATTATTATGAGAATGAAAAAATACGAAATACCATGAAGTTAAAAAATTTATATTTTTATTGTAAAAAATAATAATGGACAGTTTCTATGCCTCCGAAGTGTTTTTTATCTTTTTCTAATTGACTGCGAAAAGAGTTGATTTCGTCCATGTTTTCATTTTTTTTTTAACTTGACAATAAAAAAGCATGAAATTTTATGTGGTTTCACTAACCGTTATCAATTTCATGTATTCAATATTGTCTTGTAAATTTTTTATTCAAATTGAAGATGATCAAATTTTTCAAGAGATATGGTTGTTAATAGAAAGAGAAGATGAGTATAAATTAGTTTGGTATATCAATCCAACAAAGTATTACAATAGACTTAAGAGGGAATTGTCGCATTGAGTTGAGGAATGTGAAGAGTTGGTGAATGATTTTCGAACACTTGGAGTGGAATTCCATGACATGGTGACATGTTGATGCAACATGTTGGAAAAAGCTGTTGAAAACTGTAGAATACCTGTTGCAAGAATGAGAATAAAAAACAATATGATGCTTATTTATCGTTATAAGTATCATATGCTTTAATTAGCAGATGAACTTCAAAGACTTATGCATCATGAAATTTATATTGTATTAAATCATCTTTTCTATAATTCTAACTACTAGATGTTTGTCAAAGATAAATAAATCATATTTTTTTCTTTAGTAATAATTATCTCAATATTAATTAATATTTTAATTCAGTAAATTTTATCCTTATATATTACTTTTGAATATGTTTTTGGTCAATACTTTCATTTTTATTTTTAAAAAAATGGAATTAGAAAGTATTAAAGACTTTTTGGATTGCAGCACGTATTGGACCCTGTCCACCCCTTTTTTTCATAAATTTAAATGAAAACCAAAAAGAAAAAACAAAAATAGAATCCAAACTTTCATTTTAAATAAAAAAAAAATAGAAAGCATGAAAACTTTCTACGTAAGGATGACAATAAAATAAATTTGGGATGAGTTTGGCCAAACTCAAGCTTCGATTTCTAAAGAATGATGAACTCGAGATTCATCATGCCCCGTCTCGCCTCGATTAAAGACCCGCCTCGACCCATTCCACCTCGAACCCAAAATCCGACGAGGTCCAACCTGCTAAGTAAATATTTTTGCCTTGCATTCACTTCATAGTCATAGTTAGACTTTTCGGATTGCAGCACGTGTTGGACTCTGTCCACCATTTTCTTCCATCAATTTAAATAAAAACAAAAACAAACAAAAATAGAATCCACACTTTTATTTTAAATAAAAATAAAAATAGAAAGTATGGAGACTTTCCACGTGTAGGGATGATAATAAAGCATATTTGCAAAGATTTTGGTCAAACTTGAAACCCGACTTGCTAAGAAAAGATGAACCTGAGACTCACCCTGCCCCATCTCGCCACGATTGAGGACCTGCTTCGACTCATCGCACCTCATACCCAAAAAGAAGAGTTTTTTCAACAAGTGATTTGTCTTTAGTTTATAAGGCCGAGCTCCAGCATGAAAGTAGAGCAAATAAATTCACACTAACAAGGATCATGTGAAGAAAACATTGCAAGAAAAACCATGCCTCAAATTCCAATACACTACAGAATAAGAAAAATACTTAGGTTAGTATTAAATGTATAGTATATTTTTTTTGAAATATATATATATATATGGGGTTGATTGACTAAAACCCGTCACCTACCCCAAAACCCGCTTAACCACCAGAGCAGGGTGGATTTGTGATGGATCGCCATCCTTATCTCCACATTTTTAGTAATAGGGGTGCGCACAAATTCGTTGTTACGAGTTTTTTTGTAAAATTTATACTATAGCAAATCGCTATTCGTTGATGTTTAAAAGGCTAATTTAACAGAATATTATTTTTTTTAATTCTTTATTAAGAAATTACCATGGATTGAAGGGGTTTTAATATTTTACACAAAAGCTAAATTTAAATTGAGCTTTCAATAAAAAGTCCAACATTAGTTTGCGGTTACCGAGTTTTTATTTTTTTTTATTTTAAGCACAAGTGGTCTTTGTGCTTTGAATTCAAATTTAAAAATTGAATGCAGGGCTTGAGAGACGTGGTTTGCCTAGTGCCTCTTAAACCACGTCTCTTTGTCAGTGAAAGATCAAACTTCACTGACATAGATATAGAAAGAGCGTAACCTAGGGTTGTAGTTCTAGTTGCAGAACTGCAACCATAGGTTGTGCTTTTATTTTGTTAAAAGTAAAATAAAATTTGGTCAAAACAGTTATTGATTGTTCTGGCCGATGGTAGTGTGCCTCTCTTTAAAGAGAGACAAACCTTCTTCCTATCTTTCCATTTTGCTCAAAAATTCCCAAGTTCCCCTTCTTCAAAGAGAATTCCCCTCCCATCAAAATTCCTTTGAATTTTCCCTCCCTCTCAAAAATCCTCCGGCGTTCTTTTTCTTCAATCATCTTCCATCTTCTTTATCTACATTCTTCTTGTTTCGAAATTATTTATCACGAGCCGTTGGTATTATTTGCATTCTTTGAATCCGTAAGTTTTTTTGCTTTTATCAATTTGATTTTCACAAAGATAAATAGAATAATTCATATTTTTATATTTCGTTCAGGTAAATATCATTTATGCTAGAGGTTAAACTATGACGAAGACTATATTTTGAGTGTGATTAGATATATTCTTATGTTGAAAAAATAAATTATTATACACTGTTAAATCTATATTTCTCAATGACATGTAAAATTCCATACTTAAGAGCATGCTATATATGGAGAAGCCAACATTTGTGTGCATATTTCTTTTTTACATATTTTATTTTTGTCATTTCACTTGAAAAATTCTGCTTTGATATCATATATTAGTTAATTTGAATATCTATATGTACTTTAGTCACACCCACGATGCTTTTTATTTTTTTAAAATTTAATTTTTATTTTCAATATAAAACAAATTTTGATGCATTTGTTAATAGAAATTTATCTAGGAACCATATGATATGAGTTCACTTGATATTATGGTGCTTGAACCAAGATGAACACACTACTATGGAGATCTCGATGTACATTGATCAACTACACTATCGTAGAGTTCCATCATCCAGAGTGGGTTATGCAATATTTTAGCATGCAATAATATATTCCCCAAAATATACATCGCATGAGGTGACTTTGTACAATGTAGACCGCATGGGACACAGTGGACATGATTGGGCTTGATATCATCAGGAGTATGTGTCTCAGTGTGCAGATAGACATCAACTCTTTGTCATTAGTCCTCCCATGACTGGATCCAACAATACTGAGCCTAAATATATAGGGTGGTATGATCGCATTCAATGCCATTTGATATCGTCGTCCCACTTGTCTATACACGAGGAGTACCAACCTTGAGACATATCAAAATTAGACGCTATGATGTATATATTTTTTGGTTAATAATAATTTTTATAAATTGTGTCCTATTATTAATATTATTCTTGTTTACACGTATTTCAGAGTATATGGGTAGAGAGGATTAGGCTTAGTGTCGATGGCGCGACTGAAAATGATATAGATTCACTTATGCAGTTAGAGAATGAAGCTATATATGCTACTGATGATATCAGGCGCCTACTCCATCGGCAACAATCTACAGTTTGTATACTTGAACAACTAGTGTCACCACCAGAAGATAGAGGCATGAGGAGGAGAAGGCGTAATAGCGTAGTAGATGTTGACTTTACTCACTAAGGTGTCCTTGCATTTACTAATCATGTTTCTACGTTTCACGATATCCCTCCTCCATTTATGTCTAGTGCAGTAGATGAGACGGAGTCCATCTACTTTGACACGTCATGTATCTCAAGGTATGGACAACACTAAGAACTGTTATATGCTTCAAGAGGCACAACCGAACAACTTATTTACTTCTTATTGAGGTATGCCACCATTTACGTTGTCATTCTCTGTACTATTCGGTTCAGATTTTGACATAATACACACACCATTTGTACAACAGCATCCAGGATACGAGACTGATCTTGGAGAGTTTTTTATCCTGCTTATTGTATTTCTATAACTAGACAGTGGGTATCATGAACATGGAGAGTTGAGCTCCACAATTTCATTAGGTCGGCAAACTTTAATTTAAACTATAGTACATATGTTAATAATCCAACACAAGATCAATCACAGAATATTGTTGCTACTACTTAGAGTGGACGTAAAGGTAAACGACAATGCAATTGATATACTTGTGGCACTAGTGGATATTTTCAATAATTTTTTATTGATATTGCATTTTTCAAAACTTCATATTGTATATATTCATTACTGTTACTATTATCAAAATAATTAATTGCGTAGTTGTGAATTTGGTATTGTTATAAATAATTTATTTGTTTAAAATTTGATCAATTATATTAAATTAAATTATTTATACACATTATATGCAAAAAATAATAACATTTATATTTATTAATATGTATATCATGATACCAACTGTCTCCATCCTACCCCAGTCTCCCTCTTACCCCAGCCTGTCCCCTACCCCAAACCTCATTGTCTCCATCCCACCTTAGTCACCGTCTTTCTCTCTAACCTCGTCTCCCTCCCATCCTCTCCCTCCCCACCCCAACTTTGCCTCTCTCCACTCCCAATCCCAAACTACTAAAAACCCCAATACATTACATTTCTTCTAAAAAATTATTTTTCCTTGTCCTTAGTCTAAAAGAAAAAAGAAGAAATGGGAAAATGGAGAAAAGAAAGGCTCAACAGCGAAGGAGCTGGTTGTGGTGAACTGCAGATAACAGTATGGGAAAGAGGTGGAGACAGGAGAGATTGGGGGAAAAGACAAAATGAAAAAATAAAGAAAATGGTTAGAAGGACATTCAGGCATTACAAAATAACATAAGGGTACTTAGGACATTTCATTTTAGATGGGGAGTGCAAATAAAGTTTTTTTTTTTTTTACGAGTAGGTAGTGCAGAAAAAGCTTTTCATGAATGGGGATGAACTTAAAATTGAAAGAAGCTTCGGGATTTAATTCCAATTAGCTGAAAATAAAACCGAAATTTTTTGCAAATTTAATTGCGATATCTTCTTCTTTAAACAATTTCTAGGAATTTAAATTTTAAATTTTATTAATATGTTTGGCTTGCTTAAATATAAATCGCAGTTTTTAGCTAAAAAAAAATCGCAACTTAATAATATAATTAAGGTGGTTTAAATATTTTTCGACCAAGATTTTGAGAATAGTAAGTGATGATTATTTACTACTATTAATGCTTATCAAAGAGCAAATCTTATCATATGGTTTCCATGTCTTGAGCTGCTCAAAAAAAGTACTAAAGATTTAACGAAAAATTGAAATTCGAAAAGCTTAGAACAAAAACAAAAAAAAAGAAAAGAAAAAAGAAAAGAAGGAAAAGAAAAAGTAGGAGGCAATGCGTTTCACGCGAGAATGTAAAGCGTATGTATTATAATGATGAATTTAGTCAGAATGATTTCAGCAAAGTGTGGTACAATTGTAACCTCAATTTTTGGGGCAGCCACCTCCTCTGCCCCAGCCCACACTTTAGATGGCACTCCAATTTTTCAGCAACCAATTTTACTGTTAAAAAAGGATGATTAATATCTTAATTGTGTCACTGAAAAAAAAAATGTTGACTTTATCTTAAAGGGTTACGCAATCATAATTCTTTTTTTTTTCCCCAGAAGAATGGCACTTACTCGCTTGCGTTATCATTGAATCTCAAATACTTCTCTTCAGTGTTTTATGCAATAGTTTAAATTATTTTTGGTGTATGCTTTGTAATTATCAATTAATTTTTACATTGCGTTATCATTGAATCCAACTAATTTTTACATATCAATTATAAAAAAAAAAAAATAGTTTAAAATCAATTTTCAAAACGCTGTATCGAACTTTCTTTAGTCTGCGTAGAGTCCAAAGACACGTTGCAAATCCAAGTGCCCTTTGAAAGAATATACCTAGGTAAAGCCCAGCACCAAAACCTTATATCCAACAAAATTTAAGAGAGGACAAGGTAAAGGTGTGACAGACCCAATAAATGATGGCTCCGGGGGGGTGTGGTTTGGTTGGGGTGGGGAGAGAGAGAGAGAGAGAGAGAGAGACCCATATCGAGAGTTCTTTTAACGTTGGTCCACCATTTGTTAACCTAAAGGAAAAATATGATGTTGGCCAAAAATTGAGAAATAATTTATAATTTACCCCTCGCGATATCTCAGAGCAATTTATGAACTTGAAACGACCGAATATAATAATATACAACGAAATCATTACATAGCAGTAGTAGTAATATAACTATAAAGGCAGTATAACTATGAAGGGTTTATATATGTAATAATAGAGCGCTTATGGCTTATTGCAGTAAGAACCCTATTTTTTGAAAATAGTCATTGTCATTGAAGCATTATGTAAAAGCAATTAACTTTTATACATTGTATGAACCATCCAATTAACTTTTCCTCGAGCCCTCCAACAAAGTAAAAATAAGTTTAGACTTAAGAACACAACTCAAATACTTGTGACTCCTACTAGCTAGAATTTATTATTTCCCCAGTCCAATCTCCTACTCTATTTTATTTTTCGAATGATTCACCAAGTAATTAAGGTGTAAATTGGTTTTGTATGGTTGCAAACCCCCCTAATGGCGGAGGAGGAAAGAGTTCACCTTTAATGTGCCATAAATTAGCCTTAGTAATTGAAATTGTGTGTTTGGGCTGGGCTGGGCTGGGCTGAATTGACTTACTCAGGAATGGATTAATGGATTAAATCAAGATGGTATATAATGACCTTAAAATGTTGATGTCTTGAGTTCTATATATAGGCCCCTGCGGAAGCATCTACGGCTATGATTTGATCTGTCCAGAACCCATTAAAAAATGGGCCACTCTAGGATGGATAGGGAAAGATTACCCAATCCGTCTTTTGACCCATTCAAATCCGGCCCATTTTCCACAACCTTGTTGGATTATCCATCTTTTCTTACATGCCCTTGTTTTTGTCTTAGATAAGGCCTGTTTGAAAGAATCTGAAAAAGGAGGTTTAGTACATAAGATAATTCTTGGTGCAACTTCTTTACGCAAACCGAATCTGCACAACTGGGAAACTCTTAACTGCTCTGCTAATAATAATACTCCTTTTAAAAGCATTCTAAATCTTCCATAAAGTGAGAAAGATTGAATATCAACCTTTTTTAGGTTGAACTGGACATCTCTTTTTTTTCTTTTCTTTTCTTTATTTCTTTCTATTGCATGTGGAAAGTGACACTTCTCTACCCACTATGCATATCCTCCTATTATACACCTAATTCCCTTGCTATTACCATGAAGGATTATCCCTTTTTTTTCTTCTTTTTTTGCCAAACAAAAAAAATGTGGTCGAAGTATCTTTACAATTTTGTCATATTCTATACCTTGGAACAAATGATTAATATCCGTCACATGGACTATATATCATTATTGTTGCCTTGATTTTAGGTTTACGATCCGACTGCATCTACATGACATGACAATATATGTTTTATAATTGGTGTATTAACATTATGCTTGGCCAGAATGCATGAAATGAAAAGATATTTGTGATGTGGTATAGTTCTTAGATGTATGGACCAGCGTCGCTCTAGTTCTTGATCCATTCAAGATCCTTGGATCTAGATGTGGGTGGTAAAATACTATCGTTCTTCTATGATTAAGGGTTAGTAATGGACTGTGAGCGAACATCTTATCCACTTTATAAGGATTGTGCTCGAATCTCTACATGATAGATGACATGGATGCTATAAGTGTCTATTTTATCTTTCTTTATATTAATAAAATTGAATTTTTAAAATTAAAAGGAAAATCCCATTTTTCGCGAACGTAGTTATGCTAACCTGGAGACCATATAAATGTAGATGAGAAATCATTAAACTCTTGGGACTCAGAGATCCTAAAACTAAGCAGCTTATTCCTGTGAATCGGGAGATTCTGCTAATTCTAATTAAGATCATAAACTTAATCATTAATTTTGTCCTTAAATTAATCTTTATGGATAAAAACGTTGTTGTTCAGGCCTCTTTATTCCCTTTAGAAACTACGATGAAGCTGCATGTTGATTTGCTTTTTTACTACATGCATGCACGTCGTCCTCTCTCTCTCTCTCTCTCTCTCTCTCTCTCTCTCTCTCTCTCTTTCTCTCTCTGTTTATATATATATATATATAGATAGATAGATAGATAGATATAGATATATTTCAAGTAAAGCATATCTACACTTACAGCAATTGGCAGGAAAGGAAATGCTGGAACCTGGAATGGAATAATTAAAGCAGTACTAAAGATAGCACTAATTACAAAAATTAACAAAGTAAAATGAAATGAAATGAAAGGGAAGGGAAATATTCATTATGTGGGCAAATGAGGAATTATATAATCAAATATTACGCTGAACATAGAGATGGAACTTGAGCTTTCCATTTGTTTTTCTATCTAAATGCTCAAATTCGTAAATTTACAATTTTGCATCAATTTCAGTTTTCCTTTCACACACTTACAAGACACAGAAGGGTTGTTTACTTGGATTTGACATGATTCAGCGTAGTCATGTTAACCTAATAAACTCCCTCCGTCCCAAAATGATGAGTACGTTTTTTTTATTGACCAGCCAACTCTTTTATTTTCTAAATGCATTGGTAAATAATTTAGTCAAACTATTTTCAATTTAACTGAATAATAATAAGTAATACTTATGACAAACACTAAGATTTATAAATTTGCTAGTATTAACATGTCAGAAAACTAATATGATAAGTTAGAATTTTGATTTTATAATGTAGTAAAGAGAGCAATAATTTTTTTATACTGAAGTAGCAATTCTCCAATTTATGTGAAAATTGAGGTATGGGATTGGTAACAGGGATGGAGGCAGAAAAGGGAGCTTGGGTGAGGGGGAGGGGGGCAAAATTTCTTTTTAAATAAAGTAGTACTTTTAATATTTTTAGGAGGTGGAGGGTAGATTATAAAATTTAATAATTTAGTATATAAAATTTATACTAATTTAAAACTTTTACGAATTTGAGGAGGGCGACTGCCACACCTGCCCCTGACTCTATCTCTTATTGGTAGCACTACTATTTTGCATACATTTTGTCATAATCTTATAAGTGAATGAGGTTTGGTTTAACCACACGTTTTCAATGTTGTCTTTCTACCTTTATTGGAAATATCAAGTTTCCTGTTCAAATTTTAGCTGCACTCACTCATGAAAGTTTTGCACTTTGTGAGCTGAATGTGTTGCTTTTTCAAAAGTCATTCCATTTCATAAGCGTCATACTTGGGTTATGCAATAGGTAAAAAAAGTTTCATCCTATAGCGTTTAACATATGTGTCTAGTCATGGGTGTACTCTGGACATCCATGATGTTGATCTACTAAATTGGTGGTTTATGTTGGAACGAGTCATGTTTTTATTTGTAGAAAAAATAATTATTAGCAATGATGCTACTTAGATCATTTATACTTTTATAGTATATGCATTTATCCAAGCAATCAATTTTGTCTCTAACAGTTTTCATTATGTGATATTGACTCGAAGGTTTGATTGTAGGATCGAACATCTATTCTTGTAACACAACAAATATACATTATTCAATTTATATATTTTTTTTCATTTTTCAAAAGTCGAAGTGCCATGATTGGAGGGCAAGGGGCTATTGCTTTCATATCGTGCCAACATTAATTATTGTAGAAGACTCAACAATTAACGTGCCACCCTCTTGAGTTGGTTATGTTTTACTCTAGCTATTTATGAGAGGCTAAATTTCAGTTGAATCAATGTTTTGTTGACATTCTCAATTGTTTGTGTACGGTCAAGAAGGGGTGTATATGTCGGTTCGTGCATTCTGAGAATCTTTACATGAGAAATATACTTGCCTTAGGCAATGAATTTAATTCAGCCCTTGTAGTATAAACTCGTTAATATTCATGATACACTCAAAATAATATATATCGAGTATTTGAATGATTGATAGGTAATATATACCGAGTATTTGTACAGTTTTAAAGAACATATCAACCCAACATCAAAGTGGATGGAAAGTTTTTTGTCCAATTATATTTAATTAAGTTCAATTAATCACATAACAACTATTACATTTATTTTATAATTTGGCACTCTCTTTAAATTGCGAACTAATCACAGGACCAGTATAATTTACTTGCACTTGGATTCGGATTCGACCGAACCCAACCGAGCAGCTACAATAATGAATAGCAATTTAGCATTAGCAGCTTCAGTACAGAGAGGGGGGGAATTCAAAACTTCTCAAACAAATTCCATTCGTATAAAGGGAATCGGTTTGTGTCTCTAGTAAGTATGATCAAATCCTAGAAGATGCTACTCACAAAAAAATAAACAAAGTTTGATCACTTTGCTTTCAATATTTGTAGTGCTTTCTTGTAAAACAATGATACAAATAACTACAAAATGAACAAAATAACAACAATAATTAAACATATGTATATATATATATATAAAGATGATATAGTAATCATCATGGTGATGATTTTCATGCAGGATGATTATCTGCTTTGTGGGTCTTTGTTCCCCTCTTGTATTTGTCAGAGGAGAGCAGCCTATCTTTGTTTCTTTCTCTTTTCTATGCTTCTTTCTTGCTTTTCCAACATGGGTTTTGTTGAACAGTTAGTTCAGTTGAGCCATCAGGGGATAGGACCTCAGCCACGAATTTGGAGTAAAGATGGAAAAAGGACAAGCATATTGTGATACAGTACATGGTCCCTCGGCACTCGTTTGAAAAGAACTTGAGGAAGGCTTCAAGTAGCAATGATGAATGTAATGATTCTGTCTGTGGGGGAAGTGTTTTTGCTTCCTCCTCTCTTTTACCATCAATTTTGCTACTATCCATGATGATCCGGGTTGTCAGGGTCAGGCCAGAATGTGGAGTACTTCAACCATTCTGCTTCCTGTGTGTTTGCCATGGATGATTCCTGCAATAACATTTTAAACCAAATGCATAACAGTTTAGGTGTATTTAGTTTACTTAGTGTGTGCAGTGTGTGCATGGATTGAACCTGCGAGTGTGGTATACGTGGTAATGTGACGAGAAAAATTCTTTGCGCGTTTTCACATCATATATAGAACAATGAAGTTTCATCAATAATCGAACTCATTATACACAAGTGTTTACTATGATCGTATTACATTTGGGCTTCATTGCAAAATTTATTCTTATGTACACAGAGGCGGCCGCACCCCTCAATTCCATAAATTTTTAAAATTATTATAAATTTTCTATATAAAATTATTAAATTTTAAAATTTTGCAATTCTAAAAAATTAAAAATACCTTTTTATTTATTATTTTTAAGAAAAAAATAAATTTTACCCTATCAATTCCCATTTTCTAGTTTCGTAGTCCCATTTTCTAGTTTCATCCCTATACGTGCAAACAATCAATACCTGAAATAACTGTCTCTATTTTCTTTTGAATACAAATGGGATTTTTTTCAAAGCTGTTTCGATTGTATGCAGTTTCTTTCTTTCCTAGGATGCCACAGGGAAAAAGTTTTGGGGTCATTGTCCTCCTCCTCTTTTATTTTTCTTCATGTATTTCTTTTGGTATCCGATTATGTATTTGAACTATTTTATTCTAAAGTATAACTAAGGATATAGCTTTCCTCAATCTTTATAATATTCTTTTGTGCTAATTGTTGGGATTCTACTATAGCAACAACTTAAATTAAAACAGTCTTATAAAAGTTTTTAGCTCCATTTTATCACTTTTATTGTTCAAAAGTAAAGGAAAGGACGATTCTTGCAGCAGCTCCCACAATTGACGGCTTTTAATTCTACGATGTGAACTTATTGTTTGCATATCTGTGAGGTTTTGGGCCAACATGCATATGACATGACAGAAACAAGAAAGTTTCCACCAAAAGATAAAACAAAAGATGAATATGAAGGAAAGGATTGATACAAGGGAAGATACATAAATTGAGAGAGTTAGAGTACTATTTGTCAGTTTAAATTTTTTATTTTAATTTAATATTTTATCTTATACTTTACATTGAAATAAAAATTCAAAATGAGTATTTCCTATATATCTTTATCAATCATATAGCATATTACAATGTACTATATAATTGGTACTCCCATGCCCAAAAGCAACTGCAATATTGCAAGATCTCCATTCACATTACTAACATAGTTCCACATTATTGAAGAAAAATGTCCCATTGGGCTACGAAAACCATCTAAACACCAGATTGAAAAAGGAAAAGGAGATAAAGTAGGGGGAGGGAAAAAAAAGGGTTTCTACTCTTTTTATTGAAACTTTTCTCCTTTGCATATTATAATATTTCTTCCGCCCAATAGTATGACTCTCGTCTAATTTGATTCAAAGTTTGAAATGAGAATTAAAACAATAAAAAAATTTAATATCTTTATAATATTACCATTCAAAATAGTTCTACAAGTTAATGGTATTATATCATTACTTTATAAGTTTAAAAAAAAAAATTATTCTACAAAAGAAATCTTAATTTAAGATGTTCTAAAATAATAAATTTTGAGATAAGTGAAATACTAAAAGCCAAAGTAGATAAGTGGATTTCGTATCTTATCTATCCAAACGATTGATTACCTTTTCTTTATGTGCCGGTTTGTAGTTCCCATTTTGACACATAAGAGGCATATGCATTTCATGTTAAAAAAAAGTTGGAAAATTTTTATACTTACTTCTTTGGCGTCAGTTGAGGTGCAGCCCATGATGAGTTCCTCCAATCCAGATCCAGACCTTCCCCAAGTTTATGATGCTGCTGCTGCTGCTGCTGCTGCCGAAAGATAATAGTATTCATTTTCAACATAACAAGAACATAATCATCCATTTGATTATGTAATGTCTGCAAAAGATAGGTAGGAGTTCTAAAGTGAAAGATTACTACTTCATTTTAGCTGGCACAGAAATTTTATCACTTCCCAGTTAACCATACAAAAGGAAAATGATATATGTTTATAAAATTCCATCATTTTGTCATTCTGACTTTGTAATTCTTGGAAGATTTCGAGACTCCAGATAATCATAATCATTTGAATCGAGTAAATCTCATGTAGGATCTATTATATAGATATAGTTGTGACGTGGGGTCCATTATAAATTGATTGTTGTGATTATTTAGAGCTCAAAGTCTCTTGATTAATTCATGTTGTGCTATTTCTGTATTACATTCACCAAATAAGAATATTTTTTATCTGGATTTGGCTTATTCATTATATTAAAGGTACAAGAAAATTGTGAGACGGGCTCTTTTTTTTTCTTTCTCCCTGGAATCAACACGTACTAAATATATGTATATATGTACCTGAAAATTTTCATTTGGGAGCATGATTCTTGGGAAGTGGAAGGGGTGATTCTCATCAAGAATAATGGAGGTGTGATGGATTGGTACTGGTGGAGACATAATAGTTGAAATGGAGTGCGAAGGCCTGCTGATATGAAATGCTGCAGCTGCAGCTGCAGCTGCAATCTGCTGGTGATGCTGTTGAGGCTCATGAGTCACGTGATGCTGTGCCATGTCACGCTCGTGGGTCACGTGATGCTGTGACATGTCGCTCAATCCGCACGTGCCGGCTGCCGCTTGTGCTTCCCTTGCACTTGAAGCTTCCCCAATATTCCCAGCCTGTAGCCATTAAACATCAATAATCAGCTGGGCTAGCTGGCTAGTCCCTTATCAACCTCATATTTTGTTTATTTATTTTTGCAGCTTATCTTTTTTAGTTTTCTTTTAAATGTTCATAATTCTTCTGTCTTGAATTTGGTCTTGATGGGTGAACTGATAAGTTTCAATTAGCAGGCTGTTATCAAGAAAGTCTGCTATTATTTTCATGCTTTATCCAGAAGCAATGGGAATGTGGAAAGGTGTTATTTCATGTGTATGACGGTGTACTTCTCCCCTCACAAAATAATGGGTTTAGTTTAATTCCACATGAAATTTGGATTAAAAATAAATAAATTCTATATAATTTTACATTATTGCACTTAAAAATAGTAGTTCAGAGTAATATGATTGTTTTAGTAGAAAAATATATTAGTAAATAAATTTCAAAATAAAAAAGTTATAAAATTTGGGACAAATGGAGCATATTATTTTTGAAGTGTACGTTTGATTTTTCAAGGAAATAAATTCAGAAATTATTTGGAGCTTACCTCATCAAATGTTTTTCTGAATGGGAGAAAGCTGAAATGATCTGCTTTCAATTGCTGGATATCTATTGCACTGTAACTTGAAATGGGAGGACCAACATTAGCAGCAGCAGCAGCAGCTGCTGCTGAGAATTCATCTCTTTGAGTGATTATTTCCTTGGAAGGGCAGCTCCCACTGCCACTGTCTATCCGGCTTCTCGGGTCACTATTTCCCTCTCCTGCACCAGCATTAACACTACTACTCCTCTCAGACCAGTTGCATTGCCTTGGCTGAGTCTGATAAAAAATCTTGGAAACCACAAGCTCCCCTTCTCTCTCTTCTTCATGCTGCCCTAAATGATATTGATGCATAACCCAATTCGTTTTCTCGGGCTTTCGGTTTTTCCCAAAGTTTGTGTACAAAACCAGGATTTTCTTGCACCCTTTCTGCTTGCCATTCACCATGACAGGCCTGGTTTTGCCTGTCTTGTGCCACCGGGTTTCGCCTCCTTGCAAATCGCACTCCATCTGGATTTTTCTTCTCTTTCTTGTGCCTGTGGTGTAAGCCTTGGAGGGCCTGTGGAAGAAGTGCCTACTCAATCCATCTCTTGTTACTCCTGGATAAGACAAGAATATGCATGCTGAGTAAAATCAAAGTTAGGTGCAACAAATTATTGTGACACCACAAAAATTATTATAAAATTGAGAAGACAAACCAGAGAGGAACCAAAACCCTAGTCAGAAATAACATTTCCTTGTATCTTATGGTCCTATCTTCCAAAGAAAGAGCATAGTAAAACCTAACTTTTCTTGAATTATGGCAGAAGCAACCATCCACACACAGAGACACACGAACAAAATGAGGAGATGGTTGGAGTAGTTCTGACCTGGAAGCTTTTCAGGATGCGTGTAGCAAATCCCATCTTCACCTTCAATAGTAGTAATAAACTCATCTATCAAAGGATGTGATTTTGATTCTTTTCCTTCTACTTTTGCTTCAAGGTGTTCCATCAGCTCCTGGTCCGTCGGGTCGAACTTAACTCCGGCCGGTAGGCCTACCCAATCCTGAACCAAAGCACCAGCCAACAGCTTCAATCAAAATAACATCATCAAAACTATATAATACCTGAACAAAAAGGGAATTTATATAGGAATTATACACTACTACTGAAATAAAATTAATTATATATATTTACTAGTCCTATATTTTTTCTACTGATAAAAATATGCGCAAGCAACAAGCATTGATCCTTATCTTTGTGTTTGATTCTTGACAGTCAAAATCTTGCAAATGAAGCCAAGAATATTATTAAAATTCGATCCGTACCGGGTTTCCTTCGAGCTTGTGCCCACAACCAGGGCACTGTTTGGATCCACATAATTGATGCCCCTCAAGCTTCGCATCGATGAGATCAGAACTGCTGACGAATCCCATCGGAGTACTCTTATTCATGGCTCAAACAAACAGCTCCTCTTTTTCTCTAGTATATATCCCACTATGCAGCAGATAATAATCTTACCGCCATAAGGAATCTGAATTCCCAGCTTCTTGTTTATCCCAATAAAAGATATGCCAAGAAATCATAAGCCCCTTGATCATCACATATATATTTATGTACAAATATTCTGTGGATAGAAAAAGGAAGAAAAAAAAAAGTTATCAATTTGAGCAAAAAAGAAAAAAAAATCAAGTTTCAGAAGTTGCATCCAGTACTGTGCATGATCATATGCCAAACGATAAACAAGTAATAACATTAAAAAAAATCAAATCCTTTAGCAAATAGAGACAAATAATTGATATATATTACCAAAACCTGCATCTTTCGGGAACAAAATTAAATCTTAACCCAGAATTTTGTTTTTAAAGAAAAAAAAAATAACAAAAGTCAAAATAAATAAATAAATCAAGCCTCAATGAGGAAAGAAACTGTAGACAAACCGCAAGTCCATGGGTAGGAGGTTAGGACAAGACAGGGAGAGAAAGAAAGGAAAAAAAAAAAAAGAAGAAACTAAGGAGGTGGGATTGGGGTATAAAACCTGCTTTAACCATGAAAAAAACACCAGAATTCCTTTCACTTTAACTGAAGCCAGATAAATGAAAAGGTATCCTATATCCCACCTTTAGCTCTTTGTAAATTTAAGAAAACCCCATGTAGACAGTTTTTCTCTCTCTCTCTCTGTATGCCACTGTGTGCGTGTGTGTGTGTGCGTGAGAGAGAGAGAGAGAGAGAGAGAGAGGAGAGATAAGAGAGATTTTTGGTTGGTTTATATTCTATTAAGCAAATAAAGCTCCGTCTAAGGGGACTAGCTCTCTCTCTCTCACTCACACACCTTTGTATGGTTTTTTTTGAGTCTTCTTGACTGGTAAAGCAAAAGCTAGCAAACTGCCTTAGCTGTGATTCAGACACACACTCAAAAGGCACAGCAACCCCAAACTGTTTTGTAATACTTAATTAATCCAACCCCATCCTTAAAATAAATCATTATTATACTATTAGTGTTACAGTAAAAAGTTTAGGACAATGATAATTTAAATATCTTCTATTTTAATTTAATATTTCATATTATATGTAATATATATACTAATAGTTCACAAAATATTTTCATAATATATTTGATTTATCATATACACCATGCATAATATAAAATATAATATGAAATACAAAATTAGAATAGATAATTTAAAATAAAAAATTTAAGTTGTTGTAATAAATAATACATACATATATAATATATATGCTTATATAGGTTGATTTGACATATGTACAAGGCTTTCAACTAAGAGTGTTCCAGAAAGTTAATTATTTGATTGACAATCAATTAGTGTTATTTTATAACCCATCAAACATGATGCAAAAGAGAATAATACTACAAATAAAGAACTTAAACTTAGATATATTTAGACTGACCCAATTGAAGAAATGAAACTAAAAATTTCTTTAAAATCTCTTGATATACAAATAAGTCTATATATGTGAGTGAGAAATTGAGATATTTATTAGAAATTCATGTTGAATTTTTTTTTAATGAAGATAAAATACATTTAATACTTAATGTTTGACCCGTCTCTCACTTGTAAGCTTTCTAAATTTTTTTAGATTAATTTCACTGTAACTCCTTTTAATCTTGTTGAGTGTACTTTACTCCATATACTCTCAATTGTCTTATTTTATCACCTTATATTTTTATTTTATTTCATTTTACCTTTTTGTATTCTAAAAATATTAATCAAATTACCCTTACCTATTATTTATAATAAAATTATATTAAAAAATTATAAGATTAATAGACTTATATTTATATATTAATATTTCCAACCTAATTAATAACACTTAAATTCATTTGAAATTTTATTGTTCTTAAATTCTAATAGCTATTTTTTTATAAATATAGTTCCTATTAAATTTCTATATCGTACAATATTTTTTTATTAGCAATACATTATACTTATAAATTTCCTACTTATCATACATATAAAATATATTTCTAAAAAATATTTTGTTAAATACGTAAAATATTAGTAATAAATTTCTCATTGCTCATAGAATTATCAAAATTTCATAAAAACAATGTAAGATTTAAAATATATATATTTTTAGGTATAATTTAATAATATTAAATCAATTATAAATAGTCAAATTATCATAATTTAATAGATACTATGTTCTATTTAAAAAAAATCATAGTCATTTGAGTATTTTATTTTATTACTATTACTCAATTATAATAATTATCTGGAATTTAACATAGTTTCCATGAACTTATGATAATTCCATTAATAATAAAAAGATTATTACTAATATTTTATGTATTTAAGAAAATATTATTTAAAAATATTTTATATATTTTTTGAATTTGTATTTAGTAGAAAATTTATAAGTAAAGTATATTAACTAATAAAAAATATTCTACGACATACTAATTTAATAGGAATTTTGTTAAATTAAAAATAACTATCAAAATTTAAGTACAATAAAATCTTAAGTAGATTTACTATTAATATTAATAAATTAAATTAAAAATATTAGAATATAAATATAAGTCTATTAATTCTAGAAGATTTTAAAGTATTTTACTATAAACAATAGGTAAAGGTAATTTAGTTAAATTTTTTATAATATAGGAGGCAAAATGAGATAACGAGAGTAAAATTAGTAAAGTGAAACAAAATAAGAATACAATGAAATAAAGTGAGATAATTAAAAATATAAGTGAGTAAAATAATATTCAATAAGAATAAAGTGGGTAAAGTAAATTGATCTTTTTTTTTAAAATCCGGTACATAGAATATGTTGACTGGTGACGAGTTAGCTACGTACTTCAAGTATGTTGAATGACCAATTTATTTAAAAATTTAATTATATGTCAAAAAAATATTTAAAATCTTTGACAAATTTATAGTTTTTAAATCAGTAATATACTAAATGAAAAAAAAAATGTACTACATATTAATGACCAACAAAAAAGGCCACCTTTCCTAAAAAAAGAAAAGAAAAGAAAAGAAAAAGGTAAATACTATAAAAGAAAGATATTAAAACAGGAAAAGAATGCCAAAAAATGATAGGAACTCACATGGGCTTGAAGCTGAGAGTGCAGATCATGATTCTCTTACCATGAATGTTTGGGAGGGTTGGAGTAGGAGGGGTACAATGTTGCTTGATATGCAAGGCAAGTGAGCAGTGTACTTGATGGACCACCCCCATCCCTTCTATATTTAATTCCATCTTTTTTTTTATTCAATTATAGATATATATGTTGAGCAAAACTTCAACTCCAAGCACTCCCTTTATTTAACTCCTCAAAACCAAGTTCAGGACTAAAAAGAAACAAATGAAGCCCATTAAGGAGTTTTTTTTTTTTGGGTGTGTATATATTAGATCATTCTGTTTTCTTTCTTTTCTTTCTTTTTTTGGGTTGTATTTTCTGAAATTTAGGATTATTTTATCACACTCACATAACAATATCAAGTTGGTGCTCATGAAAGATTTAGACCCCACCACTTGATTGCGGTCCACTTGAGAGATTTTCATATGTCACTGTGTCCCCCCCCCCCCCCCCCCCAAAGGGCTAAACCCAACAGATGAAATTTAAACATTTCATGTTTGTAATACTCTTTTTTCATATGGTCAAAAAATAAATGATGAAGCCTCCACAGGAATGTTTGCAGAGAACATATTGCTATGATTGTATTTATTCATGTGTCTAGATTTTGTTTTTGTTTTTTTCATGCAAAGGGTTTATTAATTTGGAACCAATTAAAGAAGAGAATAATTCTATCCAATATATAGCTTGTTGCATTCCCCACTTTATGTTTTTTGGTCCTAATTGATTGACCTGGATTATGTGACTGACTGTTGGAAAGGTTTATTTATTCTTGAAATTTGTTAATAGAAACTCAACTATTATATAATTCTTCTCTCTGTAACAGCCCATCTCATTTTGTGGGAGTGACTAATTTGGATTTTTTGGTTTAAATTGCTTCAAATAAATGAACCAGAACACAGGGTGAATTTAAAAAAATTGGTCAAATATGTTTAAAATACAAGTACCTATTACAGGCAATATTTGCATGTTGATGTAATCCAGTAATAAGTAAATTAATGCTGATAATACAAGAGTAGACAAAAAAAAAAAAAACACTATTCATATTTTATAAAAAAGTTCTATCTTCTAATCCATTTCCTACTCAAAAAAGTAGCGCAAGAATATATCCGTAATATTTTTGAATAAAACATGATATATCTAGTTTTAATATTAGGATGTGACTCGTTTACATTCCGTCCACTTAAATATTATCTTACGAGTTGTAAATTGTTGAATCTTATATTATAATATTATTAATTTACTTTATGATATTATCATATATACGTTCAATAACTCATAAATTCACTTGTCACTAATGGAAGAAAATTTTAGTTGGATGTCTCTTTTTGTATAAAAGGAATTAAGGACTCAAAATTAGAAGAAATTCTAGCCACCCAAGAGCTTAACTTGACTAATCCAACCCAGTAGTGGAGCCCCCATATAAATACATACATTTACATATATATATATATATATATATATATATATATATATATATCAAGATTGTTTTGTTCTTAATATAGTAGTCTATTAGATACTACACATGTCCCTATGATCATCTTGGCATTCTGATTTCTGTGCATGCCATTGATATCCACTTCTTCTTTACTCTGTGTGTGTTTGAAAGAAATGTGGTGTACCAATCAAAGACATGGACAAAAAATCTTTTTTAACTATTCAACTTTTTGCCACATTTTCCTTTTCTTTTTTTTTTTAGACATACTTTTCTATAATATTATTTTATTAAATTTCAACAGAAATAAAAATTCAAAATGTATTAGTTTCTAATTTGAATAAAAATTACAGATGGATTTGTTTTCCATCTAAAAAATTCCGTATTTGAAACTTTGTCTTGACACCTTTTTTTTTTTTTTTTTCATTTTCCTCACAAATAACTTTTTCCTTTGGGCCATTCAATTGTGGGATATGGCAATAGAAATGGTAAAAATAATATGGTTTTCTTTTTACTCTTTTATTTTTCCTCATTTGGGTTTATATATATAATAGAGGCTTTTAAATTGAAATGACGAACAATTAGATTTGCTTGATTTGTTTGGGTATTGCTTTAATAATGAAAAAAAGAATTAGGAGATGACGGTAGAACTAATTGGAGTGGAAGGAAAAAAATTTAGAGATGAGAATTGAACGGACCCATCTTATTTGGAATGAGTTTTAATAGTATAAATGAATTTGGATTGAATTTTGAGTTTTTTATTTTCGGACCCGACTCAAACATACACTCGATCTATTTAATTTTTTTATTTTTAAAAAATTTATTACATATATTTATATGATATTTTTTTAGGAAAATAGATTTTTTTAAAAGTTTTAATAATATTATTTTTAAAAAATATATTTTTTAAATTATAAAGTAGGTTTAACGAGTATTTGCCCATAAATTTGAATTTAAGATGAATTTAAATTTTAGTTCTTAAAAATTTTAATAAATTGGATATTGGGTCCAGACAAATTCCATCTAGAATCCAGACACCCTATTACCATCACTAAAAAAATTCCTACATGAATGGAGTATAAAACACTAAACGATTTGAAATATATCATATCAGTACATTGTAAATTGCACTGCTGACATGGCACAAACCATTAAATATTTTCACAAGTGCCACACCAGACATCCCAATTCTCTATGTTCCAGCCTAATGATGCATGGATAATTACACTGTTGGGGTGTGTAATAGAACTTTCCCAGAACATTAAAGAAAGAAAAGAAAAGAAAAAGAGAAGACAGAAAAACTGAAACATAAAAAATTAGGAAATAGAAAACTATTAGGTAATGTTTGGAGAACATAAATAATTAATAGTCCCTTATACTGAAAAAACAAAAGAAAATTCAATTTATATAGTTTTGGGATACTCAGTTTATTGCCTTAAAACTTTTGAGTTGGAAGCTTTTGCAAACCATTATGAGACAATCTACAAAGGGCGAAAACATATAAATTGGTTTCACATTGAGCGCAATAACACCAAGTAAACAGACAGGGACAAGAGAGCTCATGAAACCATGGAAAAAGTTATATTTGTCTTTGGTATGTACTTACATGTTTCGACCACGGCCTATTTTATATAGATATATATACCCATTTAGATTCTATTTAATTGAATTTATAAGTCGTTAGATTATATACATGATGATAATATTGTTTTGTATAATTTATATAAATGATGTCATCAAATCACTTTTTTATATAATATAATATATATATATATTCAACTATTCATAAATTACATAAAATTTGACTTGAATCACGTGTTATGTCACTCTAATAGTTAATTTGGTTAATGATTAGGCATGCTAGAAGCCTAATTATTTGCCCCAAAAGTCACATGGTAACAGTGCTCTACGACATTAACACTATGTTCGGATTTATTTTTCTGATATATTTTGATTTCTCCCAAATAAAAGTGTATTAGGTTTGGCGTATTTTCAGAAAATGTTTTCTGAAAATGTTTTTGAAAACAAACTTATTTTCAATTACTACACCGAATTTTCAACTCCAGTTTTAAAGTTTATATCCAATTTTTGAAAAGCCTGTGCTAGTAAATCAAATTGATTTTAATATGAGTCAGCACTTCAACCTATCAAATAAAGTTTACCATTAATTATATATATTAAGTGATTTTTTTTTTGTCGCGGAAATAATTATCATAAACTTAACAAGATATTTAAGTTGTCATCATTAATAATTCGTGATACATATATAATAACAACCAAAATCTTATCACAAATTATAGTAACAATTTATGTTGCTTCTAGATATGTGTCACTAAATGTCTACAAGAAAAAAGAAATATTAGTGACAAGATATTGAAGGACGATATGAACTTGTTATTATATATATATATATATTAAGTAACAAGAATTTTTTCTTTTTTTTTTGTCACAATAAAGACTTTCACAAGTTTATAATAATAATTTTTATTTAAATTGTCACTATTGATTATTAGTGAAATATGAATAGTGACAACAAAAAATTTATCTCAAATGGTAATAGTAATTTTTGTTGTCACGAGATTGTCATTATACATATGTCATAATTGTCAATAATGACAATATATATTCTCCCTTCTTTATCATTAATTATTGATAGTAATAATTTAAATACTAATATTTTATTATTAAACTTGTGAGAGTTATCATTATGGTAAAATAATATATAATTATTGTCATTTTAGAGATACGACAACTTTTACATTTTTCCTTAACCTTTTGTCACTGATATTTTTGTATATAGTGAGTGTCAACTTAAACACGATATATATATATATATATATATATATGTTTGTGTATAAATATAAATATATAATTATTTATCAATAGTGATAATTTAAACATTAGTTTATGTTACTATTAAATTTGAAAGAGTCAATTATTGTGGCAAAACTAGTTATTATCATACAATACATATTATAAAAGATAATTTTCGTATTACCACTTAATATTTTGTTATCAATATTCTTTTTTCTAACAGCGTATTCCCCAGATTGATGCAATAAGTTCAATATTATGATTTTCAGGCATGCATTTCTTTAGAGTAGTTAACTATGTTATAGGCTTATTGCTATACCACGACAACATATCTTTTCCTAGAAGCATTTGAACAAAATAAAAAGTATAATTGGCAATATATTCTCTTTTACCACTATAAGAAATAAAAACCAAACTAGAAAGATCTAAATCCCTCTCCATTTTCTCTTTTGTGATGAATAAAACTCCAATACATGTCGTCTACGCAATGATCAAAATATTAGAGTAATGAGAAGTATTGGAAAACATGAAAAAGGACAATTGGAAGAATCAGTGAAAAAGTTCTTTAAGTGTAAAAATGTAAAAATGCAAAAAATGTATGTATATAATTTTTCTTTTGTCTGAATGCCATAAAAGTAGTAGATGGTGAGATTGGGACCTGAAGATTTGTGGGACCTTTGCTGCTTTGTTTTGTTCACTCTTACTTTCAGTTCATGTAATCATTTATAAGGGGTAAGGACAAGTATGGAAAATTCCTTCCATGACAGCCCCAAGGCCTTGACAACCCCCACCCCACCCCCACCACCCCAAAACCAAGATAAAAAAGAGGAAAAAAATTGGCTAAAAACAAAAAAGGCATAATGACAATCTAGAACAAGTCAACAACAATATGTGTCATAAATGGATTTATGAGTTATTAGACGTGCACATATACAATCTAACAGTTCACAAACTTTCTTACTTACATTGGTACTACCCAAGTAGATAAGACAATGAGTCATGTCAAAGTTAGCATCAAAGAGAATAAAATTAGATAAATAAGCAACCACAGCAATTCAAAATCTCATAATTATAGAATCTCGAGGCTTATTCATCTATAGTTCCTATAGAAGGGGATGGTCCATGCCCATACCCAGTAATGTCAGGCCTATGTGCCTTCAAATTGGTGAGTATTTACTTTACAGGCTTATCCGAACCCATCTTGATCCAGTTAGGGATGAAGTGTAACCCCAAGCATAGGTCCAACTAGTGGTGGAAATATGGGCTTTGACCCATGAGTCAAACTAAACCTAACTAGTCTCGGGCTGGATTGGGTCCTAAGACTTTTTAGATGGATTCAATTTGGTTGGCTTCTACTGAGTCTAGCTAGGCCATGAGTCTAAAATCGATCCATCATCTGTCCAATCCACAAAAAAAAAAATCAAGAAATTTGAATTTTAGAATATAATTTTAACAACCATTAATTTTGATTTGCATTGTATCCGTTAAATAGTTTTTAAAAAACATTACTACCCTCCAAAAATCATCATTTACATTTGCATACTAAGGAAAAACCCTAAGCACCACCACCCAACTCTCCAAAAACTTTAGCAATGTTCCGATTTGTTTTGAATGTTTTGAGGAGGTGTGTTTGGAAACTAAAATGAATGAACATAATATTTGGTTTTGATTTGGGGAGATTTTTTATTGTAGACCCTTGTTGGTAAGATTTTGTCTTGTGTGTTACATTAGCCTTTTTTAATAAATTAAGTATTTTTAAATATAAAAGAAAAATAATATATATATATATCTAAAATAATATAGTAATTGGATAATGTATATTGATGTTGATGTAATTAATTGATAATATAATGATATTGATGCATTGTGGGCTTATACTTTTGGGGGAATGAGACATTTGTTTTTGGGAAACAATTAGGAGAACAAAATTAAACATCTATTTTATTCATTTGTTGTAGGGGTGGGAATCGGATCGGATTTTCAGGTAGTTGGGTCGAGTACTCGATACCAACTCAATATGTCGGGTTTCGATTTTTCTTTTAAAAAAAAATTCTGCATCGATATTTTTTCCCCTTTTTCTTTATTTTTTCTTTTCCTCCTCTTTTTCTACTTTTTCTCTTTCTTCTTCCCTTTTTTCTCCTCCCCTCTTCTTCTTCTTCTTCTTCTTCTTTATTTGTCTTCTATTTTCTCTCTTTTTCTTTCCCCCTTTTCTCCTTCCCTTTTCTTCTTCTTTCTTTTTCTTCTATTTTTTTTCATTCTTCTCCCCTTCCCACTCTTCTTCTTCTTTCTTTTTCTTATATTTTTTCTTTTTCTTCTTCCTCATTTCTCCTCCGTCTCTTCTTCTCCTATCTTTACTTTTTTTTCTGGATTCCACTTCCTCATGCCCTCATCCTCTTCTTTCTTTTTATTTTTTTCTTCCTCCCCCTCCTCTTCTTTCCTTTTTTCCCTCTTTCTTCCTATATTCTTCTCAAAACTTAAGAGTTGAGGGTCAATGTGCTAAGTATTATGGAATTTAATTTTTTTTATCTTTTTAATTTATTTTGAATACCCAGTAGGTTAATTCGGTAGAAAAATTCTACCCAAAAATTTTACAATAAGATTTAGGTTACTCGAAATTCAAAAATTTTATTAAAAAAATCCGAAACCCTACTTTGTTGGTTTGCTTGCAACCACTGCCCCTTTGTTCTTTTTTTTTTTTTTTTAAGGATAATTATACAGACACCACTTAGGTTTGGTCATATAATATAAAATAATCATCTATTTTAGAATATTACACTGACAACTCTCATTAGTGTTTTTTAGCCCAAAACAAAATAATCGAAAAGAGGAATTAAAAATCCTGTTCAGATGAATATATCTCTTCTCTAAAATATTTAAAATTTAAACAAAGACATCCCAAAATAAAACTTTATTTTTTAAAATTTTAATTAATCTTCTAATTAAAATAATAATATAATATTACTAATTTTCAATTATTATTTTAAAATAATAATAAAAATACACAATACATATATTTTTCAAGTCTAGTCTATAATTTTGGATCAAATTGACCAAAAATTATGGAAAGAAAGAGAAATATAACACATACAAACACAAGGAATACTATACGTACATATTATAATAATAATAATATGTATATGTATATGTATGTGTTATACATACACCATGCCAGGTGAATTCTAGGTTGAGGGTGGTGGGGTTTGAGGGTATTAGGATTTGGGGGTCCAGGGGTTTTGGAGGGTGCGGGCTCGATGTAGGGTGGGGGATGCTCACATTTTTTTGGTAATGGGGTGCATGGGTACGCGGGTGGCGGGCATCGGACGAGGCGTGGGTTTTTCGGTGGTGGCAATGAGGTGTCGGATTTGGAGGTTGTGGCGGCTACGGGGATTGGGGTGGTGTGTATTTTGGGGTGGCTGGAGGGTGGTGGGGATTGCTAGCGGCTTGCTGGGGTAGGTGGAAGTTGGCAGGTGGGAGGCTGGTAGCGCCGCTTGGGTTGGTTGGGGTGGTGGTGGTGGTTGGGATTGAGGAAGGAAAAATAGAAAGAAAAAGATGAGAAATAAAAGAAAATTAGATTCTCTGTCTAACTTTTTGTTTTTAATTTTGGTTTTTTGATTAATTATACTTTAAAAACAGTTAAGTTATATTTTAGTCCCTAACTAATACTTAATTATTCGATCAATTAAGAGCTAATTTATGAATTAAATTATATTAATTAAAGTTATTCATTAAACATTAAAAAATTAGTAACAAAAATTAAAGAAAAAAGGGTTCTATTTTCTTTTCATTTTATTTACTTGATTAAGTACATTAACACTCCCTGAGATATGTGACAATGACAGCATAGGGCAGAGCATTTTTGTTCGCAAAATTTGGATAACCGAGGGTTAACTTCAAAACGTACCACATGTTTTTGGAGAATAACATTTTTGGTTCATCATCTTTTCTGCTAATTCAATTTCAATCCCTGATTCATCTCCCTCATTAGATTTAGTCCTCAAGTTTTTGTTTTAATAAAAACAAAAAAATAGGCTTGATTGTTTAAACTCCATTAAGTACTAATAGAACTTGTCATGTGTATGCAATTATATGGTTTTAGTCCCCTATGTTTGATTTTTTTACAATTTTGCTTTCTTCATTTTGAACTTTTTAAATTAATTCTTCTACATATGCAACTTTGTCAGCAAATAAGGAAAAGTTGGCAACAATGATTAAACTTAGAGACGATAATAAAGTAGATTTAAATTTAAATTTATATCATTGGTGCAAATTTTTAAATTTGTAAATGAGTTTGGGGTGGATTCAAATTCAAATTTATCCATTTAAGACAAATTTTAAAATTTATAAATAAATTTGGGATGGGTTTTGATTTTTTATTTTCAAACTCGTTTATACCGAACCCATCCTGTTTATTGTTTTTATTTATTTATTTTAATTACTATGTATTTATAAAAGAAAATTTGAAAATATATTTTTAACTATTTAGTGATGTTATTTAAAAAAATATTTTTTTATATTTTCAAAATTATAAAGTGTGTTGTCCGTTATCCTCTCTAAATAAATTTGTCAAAAAAGTTAAAAGTTAGGGACTAATTTTGACGACCACTAAACCAGGAAACTGAATAGGTAAAGATAAAAGAACAAAAAATATAATTATCCCCATTTTTGGCTGACCACCATTTCAAGCTGAAATCGTTCAATAGTAGGAATATACAATAAAAACATCACTAATAGACATGTGAGTGTAATTTTCTAAAATAGACAAATTTAGTAGCAATATGACCAAACCTAAAAAAATATCTATATAATTATCATTTTTTATTTGTCGGTATCTGTTGTTGGGTCAAGCTATCGTTGTCGGTAAGGGGCTGAATTATGGTGAATCTAGACATATCTGACCTCAATTTGACTAAGAGTGATCAAAAGATTTCTTTTGTTGGGTCCGCCAATCCTCTTCATTTCTTTTCAAATGATAGCACCATTTCTATATAAAAAGGAGTTCATGCCAATGGGACTATGGCAACTAGCTCTATAATGTTGGCAAAGAATGTTGATGAATAACATACAAATATGTATAGGTTTGAATTGCATGGTTGGTTTAAAAGTTATTGAAAAGCAGCACTCGAACATATCGTTTCTTGTTCTGCAATCACTGGATTCACAAACAAATACGTCTATTATGACAAACACCATGGATTAATCTTTCTCTGGGTTCTTGGCGACATGATGAGGGTGTTTTCAACTTGAAAGAACAGGCTCTCAAGGCTCAAATCAGCAGCCAATATACGAACAAAAAAATTAACATATTTTCGCATGGCACCTTCTAAGATCCGACACAACCCATCCATTTGCCACCATCAGAAGTCCAACCCAATCACCCCTAAGTTCCATGCTGGCTCCACAGGACAACCAACCCAACCCAACCCAAGACCTGATGCTCAAACACAGGCCACTTTTTTATCAGGGAAGTATAAAAGTCGATGTAAAAGTAACACCTCATCTTACCATTATATAAACACGTTTCACGAAAACAAATGATTTAGCCTTGGTGCAAGGAATTTTGATTAAGCTAGCCTGTCTTAATCATCAAGATATAAAACTAGTCTTCAGCCACTCCATAAACAGCACAAGGCTGAAGTAGCCAGGATATTACCATTGTAAGTGTCAAGCTTGAAAAGAATTACACCCAACAGAGAGTAGAAAAAAATTTAATACCTCTGTTATGACGAGTTTAGCAATGACAGACGAGAACTTTGAAAACAAAAATTTTGACATACTAAATTACAAACCATACAATGAATCAGGCATTAAAGTGCTTCTCGCCAATTATTGTTTCATGTAAAGCATCCAGCATCCTTATTTCCATTAAAAAGGTAGCTCAACAATTTCAAAATGCCACCAAAAACAAGGACATCAAGGAAGGTTTCTGATCAGAGCCAAACAAGGATAACTTCATTTTGAATGGAACCTGCTGCTAACCGCATCATAGCTTGGCAGATGAAGCACTGCAGATCAAGAGGGAAATGAGAAATACATGATACTGATAAAATCATATGCCCAGAAAAACATTGAGGAAAATGAATTTTTCAGGAAAAATTTAGTTACCATCGCCATAAGATGCCATTGTGAGGGGAGACGATAAAAGCTTTTGCACAGTTTTAGCAATATCTTGTGCTGTAACTTCATCAACAGCCTTCAAGAAATGCTCCACAGGTTTCCTAAATATGCCAAAGAAAATGAAAATATTCTCATTTACCCCAAAAAGGGCAAGTACAACACTAAAAGTTCTGCCGAATCAAAACACTCTGAATTCCAAAAAGAACAAATACCATCATCCAGGCTCTAGCATAAAGTTGTTTTCGTCATTAGCTCAAGAAAAGTAGGTCAATTGAGAGGGACATTAGTCAACCAAAGACTTCTTGGAGTGAATTTTTTCTATTTTCTTTTTTCAACAGGTTTTGATACTGAGTTGAATACGTATACATCAAAATGTAAAATAGATCTCCATCCCTTCAATGCATCTCAAAACAGATCTTTCCGAATTAAGCCTTGCTCCCATTCTTCAGAATCACATATGAAGCCATTCATTTCAACAAGCAAACAATATTAATTAGTTAGGATCACACTTTTTACTATCTACCATAGTCCAAGCCATTTTAATGTCCCTTCCAAAACCCAATCACATTACTTCTCAACTTAATCATTTTTAGTGGTTCTTGCCAAATTACACGGCTTTTCTTTTTAATTCTCAATTATTGCTACTCTCCATCCATTCTTGTTTTTTTCTTTTTTTCTCCTTTTCACTCTTCTTTACTGATACCTAGATAAAGTTTTTCTAAACACTTAGAAAAGCCATTAAGAGACAAGCAAGAAGAATAATGTTGAAATTGATTTAGTTTGAAATGTATGAGGATATTGTTTATAGGTCAAACACCTGGATTCTTTTCCCTTGCATTTTCTTATATTGTTCATCATTTATAATACTTTATTTGTGCCAAAAGACGTGATTTTGGAATAATAACACAGTTATTGCAATTAACATTTAATATGAAGGAAGCGGAAGCTATTTATGAGAGTATAAGCTTTGAAAGGGAGGAAGCAAACATCAATTATCACAAATCACCTAGCACTTTCAGTCAGTAATCACTAACAAGCAATTCTGAAGTAAAGAATCATTACTGGACGCACCTCTCTCCATATGTCAAAATTTGTTTACCTATGTCTTCTGATGCAACCATCTGCAATCATAACCCAAACAGTGCATTAAATATCCCAGCACATCCATATGAAATAAAAAGCATTCAATTTAGTCTCTCTGGAATAAGAACTCAAAAACAAATGTTGTAAAGGCAAAATTGCATACTCTGGATTCTAAGTTCATCAAAATGGCAGACTTCGTTGATTGTTTTGCACGATCTAGCTGTACCTGGTCAACTGCAAGATCAAAAGGAGTAGGCAAACAAGTTCAGTAAATCAATAAGAAAAACAAAAGCATCAAGCAAACAGGATGAGCAGATTTATGTTTAGCAAAATTTTCTTCTAGCTCTAATAAAATAGGAACTCCATCGAAACACTGGAAAGGGGACAGGGGACAGGGGAAGGGCAAAGTGGGAAGGGATAGTTTAAAAAAATTCAAGAAACTCGTAGATGACAAATAAAATTTCTACATGCACGATAAGCATAGGGACTAATTCAAGAACATTCAGGATCAACAGTCACCAGAAACCAAGAGCATGGACAAATTGCGAAAAGCAACAGAATCAAAGAAGACAAATATTTAGTAAAGTTAGGGGCAAAACCTTCTCCAGGAGAGGCAACTGCAATGAGTTCTTTAGCAGCGATATCAATAGCATTTGTTGCAAAATCAGAACCCTGAATTCAAAGAAGTGGTTTCATCACTCTCTTCCAAAAAATTAACAGGAAAATATTTCTAAAGTGAGCAAGTGAAAAACAATTCCTAACATCAGAACCCAGTATATTAAGTTTCCTATTTTTTCTAGTCACCTTTAATACGACAATTTTTCTACGAGCAGCAAACCAAGAAATATATCACCAAGACATAAAAATGATAATCAATATTCATGTGATTGCCACTTTATAATCAAACTAAAAATATTTAAAGAGATATTGATTGAACAGAAATGCTTTTGGTGGAGAAAATGTGAATAAAAACAATTGTTAGAATCCAAAATCTTGTTTCATAATTCTGAAAACAGGTCATATAGTTGGACATAGTAAATATGATCACAAATTTGCTTTCGATGTGCATAGGCATCATATAGATCCATTCAGTGTAAGATAGATGGACACATAAGAAACAATCATGCAAATTGACAATGAAATAAACGAATAACTCAAAAAATAGAAAAAAAGTGATAATGAGGTGTGGCGACAACCTTGGCAGTTTAAGGAAGAGCAACCTACCACCAGCTCAAATCTGACAATGGTCTAGTCAGCATAACTATTAATATTCATCCAACTTTGATTTATCTCATATATCAGAATTTAAACTCCATCTTGCACTTTCCCCTAGTTGGCTGAAAGGTGATTAAATACAACTTGTGGAGGTCATAATTCTTAACCTCTTCAACATCATGATTGCAGGATGTTCAATTAGTATTGTAATCCACAATTTTTATTTAAACTACGCCATAAACATCTTACCAATAACCTTAATGGAGAAATATAAACCTCAGCAACAAAGATAAAATAGCCATCCAGAAAATGTAGGATTGAATTAACTAACATGGCTACACAGTCAATTGGGTCGTGTTCAAGACTACTTGGGAATCATTTGGATATTCTAGTATAAAGATCAATTAAATGAATAATAATATTAGATAGCGAAAATCGCTTCTTTCTTTCCTTGGTCAAGTCCGATGCTTTCTAAATCACATTTGAGTGTAGGTCTCGGCAGAAACCACATTCATCTTTCACTGCTTTGGTTTCTGTTTTAAGTTATAATCCTGCCTTTAATAAATAAAGTTAGACATCTTGGTCTTTCAGCCAAAGAATATTTCTGTTTCCATTTGTCCTCAGTTTTTCACAATCAGAGGTGCCCCTCTGGGCTGCTTCTCTTATTTCACTAATAAATGCTTCAAGCAAATAGCAATAGATAACAGTCAAACATCTCTCCTTTCTCTTGCCCATTCAAAAATTTCTGGTTCGTCACTGCTTACATCCCTCAGGATCTTATAGGATTTGAAGAAAAACCTGATTTATAGGTTTCTTGGATCAATCCATCACCCACTCATCGTGGTACAGCCCCTTCTGTTCAAAATATTAAGGCCATGTCGACGCATCACCAGACATACAAAGTATCATGCAAAACATTTAAAAGTTTAAACTGCATCACTTTCTTAGTAAAACATCACCAGCCGAATATGAAACAAAAGAAAATGCCGTAAGAACAATATTGAATAATGATTCAGCCATACAAATAAATCAACACCTCAATCAAACAAAGAGCAAACAAGATATCTAGCCCCAAAAAATTGCCATATTACCCACGAAACACAATTCCATACACAAAAGTTCTTTAAAGCTTAAATATATACGCAAATCCTAGAGACTTCCTTACAGTGGTAGCTTGAATTCCAAATAATCCAGTATGATTGTAAATGCTGTTGAAAGAAGAAAAGGACTGAATCTGAGGATGCTCGTTCAGGACGCGAAGATCTGCTTACCAATTAAACAAAACAACACATGACAGATCTATTTGCACTACAATTTATCCAAGCAAAAAATAAGACAGAAAATATGATATGAAAGTAGGACTTCTGCTGACAAAAAAGCACAGAATAATAAATTGGAAGATGTACGTGGAAAAATTATACCATGTTGTCGGCAGATGCTTCTTTTAAAGCCTTACAATGTGAATTAAACCGGACGTGTATCCAAACACAATTAAGGGTGAGATGTATGTCATGCATGAGTTGAGTTACTCATTTAGTTTAATAGTATCATGAATACAACTTACATAATCTTGAGTACATCCCTTTTCCAGGACCACCAGCTGAGAAAGATCCACCTCCTCCCATGAGCATCTATGAGATAAATAGAATCAGCATCTTCTTACAAGATGAATTCAAATTTGGAAAAAATATAAAATGAAACTACAGAAAAAACAGATGGCAGTAAAGAAAAGTAGACAAGCATTATTTGGACAAAAGGATTCGGAATTTAAGCAAAAAAGTTTTTCAGTTGCTTGTTTCTTTAGAAAGAACGAACTTATGAGGGGTTTGTAATGATTATTAAAAAATAAATAAAAGAGCGAATAAGTGAACCTGAAGAACAGTCAATATTATAGCATCCTTTTCCTTAACCCAGCCACCAGGAAGTTCAAAGGCAAGAGCGAAGTGAGTTATCTGATCACAAATTGCGGAAGATATATTATTGCCAAAGTTTCCTAATCAACATTCACATCATAGGAATGAAACAAAAAGAAAAGTTATGTGGTATATTTATGATACACACCCCTGAATCACCTTGACGGCGAAAATCCCCTCCTGTATAAATTGGCTTTGGCTCCGAAGGTCGAGAAACTTTAGGCAGATCAGATAAAAGTGGTTCTGCATATTCTAACAGTTTATCATGGTCAACACCTGATGCTGCAAGGACCATCCTAGGAGCAGTGTAGTTTTCCTAAACCATATCATAATCAATTAGAATAAATAATGATACCTAAATCAATGAAAAAAATTTAGACCAACGGGGGAGAAAGCTTCTAGAAGAAAGTGTTATAACAGAAACAAAAAGAAAGAATTATGATTTTTTAGACTCACAGCAACAAACTCCTCCAAAACAGTGCTGTTCAATCCGCCAAGTGCAGATTCTGAAGCCACAAGAGCATTGGCGTAGGGACCAGAGTAACCAGTTGAATGAATAGCCTCCAAAAGCAGGTGCTGAGGGTTTTTGGAGTATTCACTAATCTCAGCGCTCAACTTATGGAGCTGAAAAGGGCATAACAAAAATCTTATTGCAATATCCAAAAAGCAAAGAAAGTCTGAGTATGAATTTCCAAGATGAAGACGACAAAATATACCTGTTCACTAACTTCCCAATCCAAAAAAGCCGGATTTCTAACACAGTCAGCAAGAAGCTCTACCATTTGAGGAACATAGGTCTTTAGTGCATCATAGGTGTAACTCATATGCTCCCGAGAGACTGATGCAGTTACATTGCCACCAATTGCCTCAACTTCTCGCACAATACGCAAGTGGCTCCGGTTAGTGGTACTTTTGAATGCCATACGCTCCAAGAGATGTGTGGCCCCATATGAAGCCGGAGTTTCATAGATTGACCCACAATCAACATATAAACCAATTGAAGCTGCAGGGTTCTGATCAACAAGCTTAATCAATCACCACATTGTTCACAAAATAACAGTAGTAATTCTCTCTCACAGAGAGAAAAATGTAACATCATCCCCTACCGCTGATGTTTCAGACGCAATTCTGAGACCATTCGGAAGAGTGGTTATCTTGGTCTTTCCAGGCTCAACATAATCAGGCAATGGTTCGGGAAGTATAACATCCTTAAGTGGAAAGTCCAGTGGTGAAAGTGAAGACGACTTCTCACCCGTCAACCAACCAAAGAAACCTCCTGATGATTTCATTGCAACAGCACTTGTACTCGCATATCTAGCCAAACCCCTGTAGCCCGTTCGGCCCTGTCAGGGGAGAAAAAGGAATCCAGTCCGTTGAGTTTAATTTATAGATGATGGCAAACACTCTTCCCATGTACCATTTGGGACACAAATCACTTAAGAATATCATATAGCTGGACTGTAATATAATCATTATCACTTTAGCAAAGGAATTCAATGCTCTGCTTCCATTTGAATGCATGGTAGTATTTTACTGTCATAAAATAATTTTGTGGTCCTAATAACACTTTCATGGACTAAAACTAACAATAAGAACGCCCTCCAAAAGAGCCAAAAGATCCCCAATTTCCAGGGCAACTAAAGATTCGATTTTTATCAGAAGCATCATTAATTGAACAAGAATTGAAACCACCCACAAAGATAAATGCTCCTCTCAGATATTTATCATTTTTTTAAACGCTACCCGATGCTTCGAATCAAGTATCATGATTATAAAGATTTGATTTTTTTCATAAGCAGCAGTCTTATCAACAAAATATGAAAGGAAGAGGAAAAATAAATGCTCCCATCAAATACTTGTCATTTTGTTACCAACTTCCTGGCGCATAGAGGTAACCGTTAAGAATAAAGATATAATTTTATCACAAGCAGCAATGTAATCAAGAAAAGAACGAAGCACAGCTAAAAATAAACGCTCCTGTCAGACATATATCATTCTATTGACAGCTTCCCGAAGCTTAAACTAAGCATAAACAATAAACATCTAAATTTCTTAGAAGCAGCAGTATTTTTCATCCATGAATTTGAAGCCACACATATAAAACACTTAACCACCAAATTAAAATATCCAAGTCATCAATGAGCAGCCATCAGATCTAAAGAATAGAATCATGCGCATAGCCGACAAAGATACACACACAATTATCAATCAGTGAGTGCGTGAAGTGTGTGCCTCTGCGTGTGTGTGTGTGTATTTGGGGGGGGGGGGGGGGGGGGGGGGGCTAGGGTTAAAAGGGGGAATTAGAGACGATTCCGGACCTTGAGAGCCCTGAGTCGAGATGCCGCCGTTCTATACATACTGAAAATGCGATGGTCGATCGGTGAATTCAAAAAAGCGAATGTGTGTTTGTGTGTGTGTGTGAGGGTTTGGGACTGCAGATACAGCAGGAAAGAGGGAAGGAGAGAAGACTGCAACTTGTGGAGAAAACGGGGAATGAGGATCCCCACACGTGAGAATGCTTCTTTCTTCCTGGGCTTTACACGAACGAAAGAATTAAGTCATTTTATTTAGTTATTTTATTAGCAATTATACAGCCAATTCTGTGACTTGATAAATGAGTAGATTTAAGTATAATCCAACATTTAGGAACGGTAATAAGTCCGTGTAGATTGGGTTTGTTTGAACTCGATACCAATCTACTAAATTTTTTATAGATTTAGATTTAGATTTAGATTTAGATTTAGACCCAAATATAATGGTAGATTCATTAGAATGCTATATTTATTTTATGATTTAAAAAATATTAATAAATATTCTCAAAAAAAATACTATTAATTTTTTTTAAAATAATTATTTTTCATAAAAAATTCATATGAATATATATATATATATATATATATATATTAAAAAAATTAAAAAATAATAATTGGGAGATCTATGTGAGGTCGGTTTGAAAATAAAAAATTTAAGACCCGATCAAACACCGTTTATACAGTTAAAATTTATCTTATTGTCATTCCTACAACAATTAATAGGTATTTGGGATTTTGGGTAGACCTTATAAGTTATTTAAAACATTTTATAAAATGTTTAAAAGTTTATAAAATTTTAAAATATAAATTTATAAACTCTTAAAATAAAATATTAAAATTTTATATGCACTTTAAATAAAAAAAAAGGGATTTCCTATCTTATTGGGCAAAATACGTATTTAGTCACCAAAAATTTCTCATATTTACATGATAGTCACCACGTTTTAGAAGAATAAAAATTAGTCACCCAACTTTAGAGAAAAATGAACATCTAATCACTCAATTATTAAAAAAAAAAAAAAAAGACACACACACACACGCTCTTTTAATCGCTCATGTTTCAGAAAAATACATATGTAGTTTACCACTACCTTTGTGGTGTGGTCAGGAGTCCAAATACTGCTTCTCCCCACCTTCTCCATATTTCAGGATTTAAATTTAAAATGTATATATATATATAGTCATTCAACTATAGAAAAAAATACACTTTTAGTCAGTTATTCGAAACTAACAAAATATTAATATATTTACATGAATACACAATTATACATAAATACATTAATAAATATTATTTACCAAATTAATTGCACTCTTTACACATATAAGTATTCAAATATTGATTTGCAATTAAATATTATTATGAATTTGTATTTTAAGTATATGTGCAAATATTTATTTACAATTAGCATAATAAGTATATATGAAAATAATCATTTACAATTAAAAACTACTATGAATTTATATATTTAAGTTTACCTAAATTAAGAATTTGTTCTAAATTATTATCATTAAATTTATCATTTACCTTATTTTAAACAATGTAAACTTAATAAAATAATAATTTAGGTAAGCTTAACAAAATGATAAATCTACAATAATTATTTAGAATAAATTATTAATCTAAGTAAACTTAAATATAAGAATTCATAATAGTATTTGTTTATAAATGAATATTGCATATATACTTATATATGTAAACATGCATTTAATTGAGTATAATAATATAATGAATTTATGTATTGAATATGTGTATTTATGTAAACATATTAATGTATATCAATGAATATATGTATTTATATACATATGTTAATTTTGTAAGTTTAAGATGACTAACTAGAAGTGTATTTTTTTTTATAAATAGGTGACTCAAAGTACATTCTTTTATGCAGTTAAGGGAGTGTTTGCAAAAACTTCTGCTTGTAGATAAAGTGATTTATTATAGTAGAAGTGAAATCAATTGAAAATCAAAAGTTGAAAGTATTTGTAAAGTGTTGTTGAAAAGTATAATAAGTTAAAAGAGATTATTTGGTAAATAAATTGTAAAAATATTTTTATTTATGTCTAAAAGTCTAAATCGCCCTTCGATTTTGAAATAGTAATTTGTGTACATATATAGATATATATAAGATAGTTATGAATATATATGTATATGCATATTTGTACAATCATATATATATATATATATATATATATATATGTGTGTGTGTGTGTGTGTGTGTGTATAAATACATTCATATATACACAAATATATAAATATATGTAATACACACATATATTCATAAATATATATATTTATATATTCATGCAAATATTTATAAATATATAAACACATTTATATATTCACAAATATATGAATATATAAAAATACATATATGCATATGTATATTTATAGATACATATATAAATATATGTAATACACACATATATTCATAAAACATATTAATGTATTTATGTGTTCATAAACATATTGAATATGTGTGTTTATGTAAACATATTGATGTATATCAATGAATATGTGTATTTATATACATATGTTAATTTTGTTAGTTTAAGATGACTAACTAGAAGTGTATTTGTTTTAGAGTTAATCTCACTTTATTCCCTCTATTCATGTCACTTTACCCTCTATACTCTCAATTATCTCACTTTACCCTTTTGTACTCTCATTATGTCTCACTTTACCCTATTGTATTTTATTTATCTCACTTTACCCCCCTATACTCTTAAAAAAATAACCAAACTATCATTGTTTATTATTTTTAGTGAAATTACTTTAAAATAGGTTGATATTAATATATTTGTATTTATTTTCAAATAATTTGTCAACTTGATTAATTAATAATTAATATTAAATTTATTTAAAATTTTATTATACTTAAAATTTAATAGATATTTTATAATATAACATAGTTCCTATTAAATTAGTATATAGTAGGATATTTTTTATTAACTAATACGCTTTTACTTATGAATTTCCTACTAACTATAAATCTTAAAAAAATATTTTATTAAATACATAAAATATTAGCAATATTTTTTGTTATTAATAGAATTATCATAAGTTCATATAAACTATGTTAAATTCAAACATAGCTATTATAATTAAGTAATAATAATAAAATTAATTTCTAAAATGACTATATTTTTAAATTTAGGAAAGTATTCATTAAGTTATTTTAAATTTAACATAGTATTCATCAAGCTACGATAATTTGACTATTATAACTTATTTAATAGTATGAAAGTAAACCTAAGAATGACTTTTTTGTATTTAATATTGTTTCTACGAAATTTTTATAATCCATTAATAAAAAAATTATTACTTATATTTTACTTATTTAACAAAATATGATTTGGAAATATATTATACATTTTTTATATTTATGATGAGTAATAAATTTATAAGTAAAATGTATTAGTTAATAAAAAAAGTCCTACAATATAAAAATTTAATAGGAACTATGTTAATAAAAGAATAACCATTAAAATAAGCACAATAAAATATAAAATAAATTTAATATTGAGTATTAATTAATTAAGTTAAAAAATATATTAGTATAATACAAGTGTATTAAATTTAGAATATTTTAAAGTAACGTTGCTATAAGTAATATGTAAGGGCAATTTGGTTATTTTTTCAAAAGTACATGGTGGTAAAATGAGATAATAAGAATACGAGAGAGTAAAGTAAGACATAATGAAAGTACAAGAGAGTAAAGTGAGGCAATTGAAAGTATAAGGGGGTAAAGTCATACTTATCAAGAATATGGGGGGTAAAGTGAGATTAACCATTTTTTTTATAATTAAGTGACTCGAAGTACTTTTTTTTTTTGCAGTTAAGGGAGTGTTTGCAAAAACTTTTGCTTGTAGATAAAGTGATTTATTACCATAGAAGTGAAATCAATTAAAAATTAACTGTTTGCAAAGTGTTGCTAAAATGTATAATAAGTTAAAAGAGATTGTTTGGTAAATAAATTGAAAAAGTGCTTTTATTTATGTATAAAGTTTAAATCGTCCTTCATTTTTGAAATAGTAATTGTGTACATATATAGATATATATAAGATAGTTATAAATATATATGTATATGTATATGTATATTTGTACAATCATATATAAATATATATTATATATAGTCACAAACAAAAAAACTATATATATTATATATATTTATAAATACATATTTGTATTTATTTATTCGTACAAATATTTCTAAATATATAAATACATTCGTATATACACAAATATATAAATATATGTAATACACACATATATTCATAAATATATATATATATATGTATGTGTATTTATATATTCATGCAAATATTTATAAATATACAAACACATTTATATATTCACAAATATATGAATATATAAAAATACATATATATATATATATATATGTATATTTATAGATACATATATAAATATATGTAATACACACATATATATGTATTTATATATTCACAAATATATGAATATATAAAAGTAAATTCATACAAATATTTATAATATATAAATATATTTATATATTCACAAATATATAAATCTATAAAAGTACATATATAGATATTTATAAATATATATGTATTTATATATTCATACAATTATTTATAAATATATTTGTATATTCGCAAATGTATAAATTATTCATAAATATTTAAATATATTTATATATTCATTCAAATATTTATAAATACATTTATATATTAAAAAATATAAATATACAAAATACACACACACACACACATACATATATATATACAAATACATATATTCATGCATATATTTATAAATACCTATAAATTTATATATATATTCACAAATATATAAATATAAAATACTTATAAATTCTATTCATTCAAATATTTATAAATACATATAAATTTATTTATATATTCACAATATATAAATATAAAATACATATATATTTATAAGTATTATTATATATCGGTACAAATATTTATAAATATATAAATATATAAAAATACATGTATATTTTTAAAAATAATATTCGTATATCCATACAACTATTTGTATATCAAATATATATTACATATTGTATATTTATAAATAATTTTTATATTTATATAATGTAAGGGCATTTTTAGAATATAAATATATATTTTTAGGGCAAAAATATCCAAAAGAACATTTACATATTTAAAAAAAAAAGAACTAGAAGCATAATCAAAAATCTAAAACCACCCCTCCCCATACTTTTAGATTATGATTAAATTGTGGAAAAGGAGAAGCAGAAGTTAGCATTTAAAAAAACAAAAAAACTATTTTTTTTCAGCCAAAAGCTGAAAATGACTTTTGTAAATCTTTTGCAAACACTCCCTAAGTGACTATTATATACTTCTTTGAAACTTGAGTGACTGAAAATTGCATTTTTCTCTCAAACTGAGTGACAATTTTGATTCTTCTGAAATGTGGCTGACTATTGTGTAATTGTCCCTAACTTATTTTTAAGAGATTAACAAACTCTTTTAATTTTGATCATATTAAATATAAAATTATCATAATTAATTTTTTATAAGATATATGACTTTATTTTATCCAAATACTTATTAGAAGAAAAATAAAATATACTCATTCAAATGCATATTAAAAAAAATAATTTGGGAACTCACTTTATTTTGAAAGCTATGCATGTAAAATACTATCTACCATTTTATAATTTTCTGAATAATAAGATTTATTTTTTCGTATAGGAAAAACAAAGGGAATGATTGGATATTTGTTTTGGGTGTTTTGAAGGAAGTGTTGTGGAAGAATGTATTAAAAAATATAATGTATTAAGAAAGAAAAATATTGGATAATCGTGATATATGTTTGGTATTATTTTAAAAGAATAAATTAAAATTTGAATTAAAATGAAAAAACAAAACCAAATATTGCCAAAGTTTCACATTTCACATTATCGAAGGGCCTATCAGAATCAAAATGTATTATTTCCCAATATTTTAGGGGGGAAAAAAATCTATACACTTTATAATATTGAAGAAGTCTTACATTCCACACATTTTCTCGTAATTATGAATTTTGATAAATAATTCCCAATTAACGTATTGTACTCTATATGGAAAAGCAAATCAGAATTTCAATATTATTCTTTTGTTTTTTTTTTCAACTATGTATTTAGAAAAATAATGGCCATTTAGTTTTTTGAAAAAAAATAATTTTTACATACGAATTGGAATGAGTGTATTGTGATCTTTAATATTTTTTATCAAATATTTTGATCAACTAATATTAAGAGATAGGAATTTGTCAAAAATCCAAACTTCTTATCAAAATACAAAAACCCTCATGAAAGGTGGCTATGCATTTTCCCTACCAACGAAGTGTTCCGAACACATAAGACCAAACATATATTGAGTTTTTTACGAAATTATAAAATTTTAAATCGTAGAATAATCATAATAATTAATAGAGTGAAATTAACTAAAGTTCACTATAAAATAAATAATGATTGTGATTGTCTTTCACTAGAGTCTTGTGATCTCTTAAGAAATGCATACACATATATACATGCATATATGTTACATGGAGAGAGATTTGTATATACACATGTGACTAAGTGATGATACCACCTGTCACTTTAAATAGAATGTATACTAGAAATATATTTGGAAAATTTTACACCATAGTAGACATAAAGGCATTACATGTATACATAATGAGTCATAAATGAAATTATGAAAGACTTGCAACTTTATTTGGATAGTATCTATTTGAGTGGTATGGAAGGAGTCCATAAATTCTCTCCATTTTTCTTCATAGTTTTATTAAATAATTACATGTCACCACCTCTAAATATATGTGTAATAATTAATTATTTATGTTTTAGAAAAAAATACTAAAAATTCCTTAAAATAAATTTTTATGTCTAAAAACCATGAAAATATTTTCCAATCCAAAATTCATTTCACCAACTTCTTATTTCGAAAAAATCCATTTCACCAACTTCTTATTTTGAAAAACGCCACAGTCAACTTTTACACTAAAATCTTTAAGATTTTGTGTTTTTTAGACTAAATCTCGGACTTGTTACCCTAAGAAATTAATGAATTGGGTTTTTTTCATAGATTTTATTTTTGTGAATGTTATAAATTAGTAAATTATATAATTAAGAATTTTAATTTTGTACATGCTAAATACTAAATTATTTTATGTGGAAAAAAGTTGAATCAGTGTGAAACTTAATAATAACATGTTAATTAACTTAAAAGTTATCTTTTTCATGTTTTGAGAAGATCCCAAAAATTCAAAAAATTTAAATGTTAAATTAGAGTCGTGATTGAAAAAAAAAAAACTTCAATTTGAAGACCCAAAAAAAATTACCAAAAAAAACCAAATTAATTAGTTCTTGATCTAACAAGTCAAGAGGAATTTTGTGCAAAAATCATTAAACATAATGATGTCAGTGTAAAAGTTATTAATTGGAATTTTTTGAATGAAAGTAATTGGAGACTGTTTTTTAGATTAAAAAATATTGTTATTTGTTTTTTGGATGTAAAAAAATTATTTTAAGGGATTTTTAATCTTTATTTTCCATCACTTTTCTATTTCCTGAATAATGCACCCTTTTCCTTTTCTTTAATGTATTCTAAATCTAAAATTTTGTGCAACAGAATGTATATCATAATAAATCTTCCTCCACATAAAAATAATTGAACGCCTGAAACAAAATCCATTATTCTCTGCGTGGGACGGTCACATTATATTTTTCAGGCTGATCGGATTAATATAAAAACAGGGGTTTGGGGATGTTGTGTAAGGCATTTTGATCAAATGTACATCAAAATACACTTGTGATTCTATGATTGGCTAATATAATATATAAATAATTTTATTAAATACACTTATTAGTCTAAAATCCTGCATCTTATCACGTTTTTAATGAATCATCCTCATCCCATATGAGGAATTAAAATTAAAACTACCCCTAAGCATACTAACAATAATTTTGGCAACGATTATAACGACAAACCTTCATAGTATATTTATTTATTTATTTATTTTCCTTTTCTTTTATTAAAAAGAAAACAAATCCAATAAATGCACAACATTGTGTCAGGATTCTACATAAGCCAAACATAATTATTTTTTCATGCTAAACACGATTTACATTCACCAAAAAATAAATAAATACACAAACAAAAGTGTTAGTTATAAGTTATGCAAGCTTGGGATATAAATAAGGGGCGAACGTGCAAATTCTCAAGATTTTCTAGAAAATTCAAATATATTAAAAGTTCAGGGGCTAAACTGAAAATCACGTTATTATTATAAGATGTTGAATTAAGTGAGAATATCCTGATCTTGCCCTGCAATTTCTTCACATCTGTAGAAGCATAAGATTGGAAGAAGAAGTAACAGAAAAAGGCAATCAAAATGGGGATAAGATTCGTACTAATGGTGAACAAGCAAGGGCAGACCCGTCTAGCACAGTACTATGAATACCTAAACCTCGAAGAACGACGCGCTCTCGAAGGCGAAATTGTCCGCAAATGCCTCGCCCGCAACGAACAACAGGTCTCAATCTCTATCTCTCTGTACTTATATTTCTATATTCACATGTGTCTATGATGTACATATGCTGCTGTGTTATTAGTTTTATGCGTGTCTGAATCTTTTGAATTCGCTGTTTGATTTATCTTAAACATATTAGGTTTCTAGCAAAAATAGCTTGATCGCTGGAAATGAATAATTTAAATTCGTTTTATGGATATGGTTGTGGTTTGATTTTAAAGGCATTTTTGGATGGTGTCATGTGGTATTTATGTATACTCATAATTTAGATAAGAAAATTAAATGGTAGGAATTTGAAAAAAAGATGGTTGGAATCAAATGGTATTTGGCTGTGCTTGGAGGTAATTAAATTTTTTGAGCTGTGCTTGATGATATAACTTGAGTTTTTGTGCCCGCGATTAGAATGTTGAAATCCTCCATTACATAAGAACTTGAGGCTTGATCCACCTGAGGCTGTATTTCGGGCCCTCTTAATTGTGTTTGGGATGATACAAGTAAACGTAATGCGGCACGATGGGGCCACTTAATCTGTAGAAGACTTACCGAAATTTGAATTCAATCATGTCTAAATTGCAGTGTGGGGTCTTAATTGTTGTGTTCATAGAGAGCCTGCATTTTCAAGAAGCTTAGTTAAAGTGCGTGGCCATCTCTTACTCTCGAGAAATGTGCTGTTAGCTATCACAGTTTGAACCCAAGTTTACCTACAAGGAAGTCTTGGAGAATAATGACCAGGTTCAGTGACATTTAGAAATAATGGGATCATCTGCTTCCGATAATATTATTTTACAGTTGCCTGATTATTAGTTAAAAGAGCTTTGCTCATAATTTTTGAAATGGGGACAAAGTTCTCAACTTTTAAAATTGTACTTTCTAGATGCAAACTTGGAGGGTTGTGCTGAAATGTGTTATCTTTAGTCATTTGCAAATCTAATTAAATTCTCAAATCATTTGCGTTACTATGTGGTAATGATCTTGCATTTCTTATGCTCATCTGGAATCATAAAAAAATTGCACATTTAGAGAAAAAGTATTCTACCCCACTGTCAAATAAATAATAAAATTTCTACACTCTAGTTTTCATACTTGCTAGCTTATTCTTTTTGCTTCTATGATGAACAGTGTTCATTTGTCGAGCATCGAAACTACAAGGTTGTGTATAGGCGATATGCATCGTTATTTTTTCTGGTCGGAGTGGACAACGAAGAAGTAAGTCATACTGTCTCTTAGTGAAAGTTCCTTCATGGCTTGTATCTGCTAGATCTTCTAATTCTTCTTCCTTCCATAATCTGATGGATAAAATGCTTTCTATGTGTAAAAGAATTGGTGTCTGAAAAAAATTGGTTCCTCAGTCCTATATCATGGCTGAAGCACTTAAGTCCACTATTGAGGTAGTCTTTCACTAATTAGTTCTTAAGACATGATTACCAATAGGAAAACAGAAGAAACAAAAAAGTTTCCAAGACATTGTGAATAAGGTTGAAACTTTCATGTGGGTGTTGGAAATTGCTCAGTTTGTTTCCAATTCCTTTGTGTGAAGCTCAGAAAAAAGAAAATTTGTATAATGATGCAGCTTTATATTTACTTGACTGAGTAGACCATGAAGAAGTAAGCAATAGTGTCTCTTAATGAAAGATCCTTCGTGGCATATGCTTGCTGGATTTTCCTGTTTATGTTTACTTCTCTTAACTGTTTGACCTGTATATTGATGGGGATTATATCTTGTGTGTTCAAAATAATTGGAGTCTAACAAATTTTTGAACCACATTCATTTATCAGGCATTCACATATATCTTCAATGAAATGTTAGACCATGAAGCATTCACTAAGGTCAGCTAAAGTAATAGTCCGTCACCAAAGTATTTCTTAACTCATAATTACCAAAAAGTAAAGAAATGAAAAAAAAGAAGTTTCTTGGAGTATTGTGAATAAGTTTACATCTTTAATGTGGGTGTTGGAAAACTCTGGTCTTTTCAGTTCGGTGGATAGTTTCATACGTGGTTCTAACTAACTTTTATTAGTACTAGAAACCATTTTCTTAAATAACTCTTTCATATTTTGGTTGTCTATCCATGTGCAAAGCTTACATGGAATTCAGAACTATGTAATGTATGAGAGAAAGAACCCTATGGTTTGTCAAGTCCGACTAATTTATAACCTTTCTCTCAATATTATAGCTCTCATTTGATTTTGTACGGAGTTTTAGATGAGAGTTGAAAATGTGAAAATTTTGTGTCTTTATACTATTGCCCTCAAACATAGTGGTTGAGAGTTAATTGTGTTACAACATTGGTTTAAATGAAATCGTAGTTTTGGGGATTTTTTTTTTTCCATTTTAGGAAATGGATCCTTATTTTGGGACGTTTCAAAAAGGAAAAGAAAATAGATGTCAAAAATTTAGGCAGAGGGAGTATTTATATGAAATGGAGCTTCCCATGCTTGTGATGACCTTGGTACTGGGTGAAGAGTAGTGGCAGCGTTACCACACCATAAGACAAGATAGCCAGATAATGACACGTCAAGCTAGTAGGGATCAACTTTAACGTGATTCATTACCAGTATCCCCAACATTTTGTTTTTTGATTCATTCAATGAGCAAGAAACTATGCATTCTCCACAAACTTTGGAATAATCTTGGCTTGCCTAGATGTACAACAAATCTAGGGAGGGATTTAATCATCAGCAAAACCACCCCAAAGTTGAAGTTGAAGTGGGTGTAGAATGTAGTACGAGACCACTTATAATGAAAAGATTATGATGACCTTTCACACATTTTGTCAATTCAATTTTCACTGGATGGGTTGTGCAGACCTGGTATAATAAATAGAAATTGGTGTACCAGTTGAGCAAGAGTGTCAGAGAGAGTGTTGGCGTAATCCATACCCTATTGCTAATGAAAATATGTGGCCTCAAAACAGGCCTTCTTGTGCTCAGGAGAGGTGTGCACGAGACACATTGCCTTGCTCTTGATTGGATATACCCATTTACAACCTCCAATAGTCATTGGCAGAGATGAAGTAGCAAGTGTCCTAACTGTGGTAATTGTTGTTAATGCAAGCTTAAATCTCTTTGGCTATAGCCCATTATATATGAGACTGGGAGAAATTTTTTGGTCACAGTAAAGCAAATTGGTTGGTACAGCATCAGAAAATTTTGATGGTTTAGATCATATATGAAGGACCATGTGGTGTGTTCATTTAGGGGAAATAGATTAAGATGGATAACTGAGAAACTTGAATTTTTGGACATGATCAGAAATAATTAAATACATGAAGGAGATTTCGCATTGTTATTCAGATATTTGAAGGGGGAGATTAAGGATTTGACGGGCTTATTTAGAAACGAATCAAGTTTGAGTTGGGCAGCGAGCTGTTGTAGTAATATTTTAGTTGTTAGAGAACATAACACTATGACCCAAAAATAGAAGTGGGAATCCATAATTGTTGGGAACTGATTGAGATGAATTGTAGTCTTAATGCAGCTGCTTATGGAAATTTTATGAACTTTTGATTCTGTGCTAGGATTTGCTGATTGGTTGTCTGACAAGGGTAGAGAAAAGTTAATGCATCTATTTGTGGTTAATGATCGACTTGAGGTATTGGTGGGTGGATGACCAAGAATAGACTTGAGAGAGGAAAGTTGTCCTCATCGAACTGGAAAGTGAAGATGATAAAAATCTTCTTTAATTTAAAATGAACACTAGTTAAAAACACTGATGGAGGTTGATAAGAATTTTTGTGATGATTATATGGACAGACAGAGGGAAATGGACATATCAAAGCTTTTATTTTGACAAAAGGGAAAAGATAGATATATGAACCACCCACCCTTTTGAGAACAAATAATTTAGGCAATGAGTTGAAGAAAAATGAGGAGTTTTATGAACATTTGACAATATTTCTACATTGTGCAATTTTGAAGGCAAATTGCCTAAATCTTTGTGGAAGCACATTTTAAGCAAGTTACCAAGCTATTGAGCTCGCTTGTGTTTGACTCGATTAAAGATCTTTTTTAGCTTAGTTTTTTTGTTAATCAAACAAGCTCAAATATAATTTTAAGCATGATAAGTAATTCACATCAAGCTTGGGAAATGTGTTCTTAGGCTCGACTTAATTTGTTTACGCTCCTAAGTTTAGGGGATGACTCAATATTGGCGGAGATAATACCATAGGATAAAAGGTTGGATGTATTTGTCCAATATTATTGCAATCTACTAGCAAGAATTGGTGTTGAACTCAAATAATATTTTGTGTCTGCTATATTAGTATTTGTGTTTTGGACATGCGAAACCAGATGAATTGAACTAAACTGAAACCTCATTATCATTATTATATTCTCAGCTTTCTCTTGGGCTGTGTTTGCAGAATGAGCTTGCGATTTTGGAATTTATACACCTGCTAGTTGAAACTATGGATCGCCATTTTGGCAATGTGGTAAGTAGATCAGAGAAAAATATGACCAAATTGTGTCGTCTCCACTTTTGATAATTCTGAGTTCTGATTTTGCAGTGTGAGCTGGACATCATGTTTCATTTGGAGAAAGCACACTTCATGCTGGAGGAAATGGTCATGAACGGTTGTATCGTTGAGACCAGCAAGTCCAACATCCTCTCTCCAATACAGCTAATGGACAAAGCATAATAGGATGCCAACTTTGATACATTCAAAAGTTTTGGACATTCAATTGTGGGTTGTGTTCGTATCATGTATCTCTGTAAGTTGTTCCGTTTCAGCAAAGCAAGATATTTGTTTTCTAATGATGGAGCTGAATTCTGTCTATGCGTTTTTAGTATAGAAGCACAGTGATTAAGAAAATGAAAGGGACTTCAACATGCTAGAATAATTCTTTAGAGGCGTGGACTTGGTACCTTCCTGTTGAAAGGGTGAATATAGTTCATTAATTTTTCATTCTTTTTGCACTTGTGTGCGATTTGTGGCTATTCTGTGTGTAACATTCAAATGATAATGGCTGCATATCACATACGACCACATTGAACATTGTTCACCGAATGAAGACATAAATTTTTAACCATTTCTTAACTCCCGGCTTCAAAGTTCTTCAGGCATTACATTGAACTGCCCAAAATCTATTTGTTGCTTCTTGCTGTGTAGCTGAAACCAAAGGCCCATAATCAGGGAACCTGGCCACTACACTAGCATCCATGTACATATTTACAAAGAATGCCTACACTGAAACAAGCCAAAAAGATTCTCCGAATGCATAAATCAGTAATCAATCATGCTTTTCAAGGAATAGGAGCATCAGATAGCTGCCGGCCAGCCCCCTTTCCTTGGATCACTGACAGCAGTTAGTATTCCATAGATTACGTTGTCGTTTTTCAGTTTTCGGCCCAAATCAGTCACAGTCTTTGTAAGATTTTGAACCACAAGCTGGCAGATTGCTCCCCCTGCTTTAGCCTGCAATTGATGGCCCCTCTCTCTCAAGAATTGCCTTCTCTCTTCAGAAAGTTCAATATGTTCGCCGTCAACCACTGTCCAGTTCTCGTACGAGACAACATTTGGGATTAGCTGCACATATTGAAAGGAAAAGAAAAATCATTTACAGGTCCCGAAATGGTTGTATTAAGTGAACGTAATTTACACTTTTTAAGATCAAGGTACCCTGTGGTAGACTCTTGCACTCTGAACAGCTGCTAAAGGTTCCATCCCCAAAATAAAATGGTTAATGAAAACCTGGGTCACCGCAGGAATAATGTCTAAACCACCACTGCCACCAATAACCCCAGCTAGCTGATTGTCCTATGAACGATAACAAAATGAATTTATTAGAGCAAGATAGACACATGTAAAGTGGATGCATGTGAGTGAGTTGACCCCACACACACACCATCTAACCATCATGCCACAAATGTCTTTATGAACAGCCATATCTGAAATGAATCAGATGTAACTTTGGCGGAAAGAGAGGTCAAAAGTTTAACTATGCTACCTTACCTTGAGGACAATGATGGGGGTCATGGAAGATAACGGTCTCTTGTTTGGTCTTATAAAATTAGTTGGAGCAGGAGGTAGCTTGTCAGGGGATATATCAGTTGGTATCGAGAAATCGTCCATTTCGTTATTGAGAACAATGCCGGTGGAAGGGGAGAGCACACCACCTCCAAAAGGATAATTCACTGTTGTTGTCATTGAAACAGCATTTCGATCAGAATCTACGACACAAAAGTGGCTTGTTCCATGATCTCTAAGTTGACTCCATCTGGAAGGACAAACAGTGAGCTTTAGAATCATTTTGACATGGAGAAATAATCAGATAGTGAGGAGGATTAAGGAATGAACCTAGGCAAATAATATTCAGGAGGGAATGTGGTGTTGTCAAATATCTTTTCTTGAATCCTCTTAGCAAAAGAAGGGGAAAGCATGTCTGATACAGTTTTACTGATATTGACAAAATCAGGGTCTCCAAGATTCATTCGAATGGCAAACATATGTTTTAGTGCTTCAATCAGACGATGCAGGCCTAAAGGACCTTCAGCAGCATCTGGACTTCCATAACTATCTAAGACATTCAGAACCTGTACCTCAGCAATACACAAGAGGTAATCAATATGCTACACCAATGCATCAGATGAATTACTGCACATCATATATGATAATATTTGAAAACTCAACTTGATAAACTCTATGCAACTGTGGAAAGGACACTTTGCAGTTCAATTGATTCGAAGTGTAAGAAACTGCATGCTATGTTATTAAATACAAATGGAGTAGAACACTCACCAGAGAAAGCCCGACCGTCCCACTAGAAGGAGGTGGCATTCCTAATATCTTGTATCCCATAACATTTACTGTGACTGCATCCGTGACATGTACTCTGTAGTTTCTCAAATCTTCCATGGTCAAAATTCCACCTGCTTTTCTTACATCTTCAATCAGTCTTTCACCAACTGTTCCATTATAGAAGGCTTCAGGTCCTTGTTCTGCTACGACCCCTAAGCTGTTCCCAAGTTCCACATTATAGCAGATATCACCAGCTTTTAACAGTTTACCATTTGGCGCATAGACTTGTCGTAAGCCAGGGTCAGTCATTATCTTTTTCGCTTGTCTAGCAATGTTTGCTCCAAGGTATGGACCCACTATAAACCCTTCTTTGGCAAGTTCAATGGCAGGTTCAAACAAAGTCCTCCAAGGCAATCTTCCATATTTCAACCAAGCAACATGAAGCCCGGCTATCTCACCAGGAACGCCCATTGACAAAGCACCCTGATACTTGGCTCCTGCATTGTTCTCATACATATTCTACAGGGACAATATATATAGCATCATTAAGGAGCGAAAAATAGTGTCAAGCAAACTATCCTCATCACCAACATACAAATTTAGTCTAATTGGACATGTATAGTATATCCCAACCAATTATTTATTGTTGTGGAGTTTTAATAAAATGGCAAAGTTTGAAGAAAGCAAAACCGTGAACCTGTGAAGCAGCTGCTGGAGCAGTTTCCCTCATGTCAATTGCAAGTGCACCTGACATAGATAAAGATCGAACAACCATAAAACCTCCACCTCCTATTCCACTCGACATTGGACTAACAACTCCAAGGCACAGTGCAGTTGCAACAGCAGCATCAGCTGCATGCCCGCCTTTTTCTAGTATGGATACACCAATTTCAGAGCAACGGCCATCATCGGCAGCAACAACTGCTTGCTGTGACTCTACAATGTCATTATTACTGATAGGCAATCTGCTATTGGACTTGTGATCATCTCTTCCCACCAAAAAGTTCGAGTCTCCTCCCAGAGCAATGCCTGGAATAGATTTCATGACAAATTAACAAAGCGCTGAGAATCAAGGTGCCAATTCAATCCATACTATGCAAGATTATGCACCAGTATCTCCACTTAAGCAATTGATTTATGATTAAGTTTTGTGATGATTTGATTCAATTTAATTCCTGTCATCTTCTAGCAATATTCTATTTATGACTAAACAAGGTAATTTTCCGTCACCTTCTCTCTCTCTTCAATTTCTTCTTCACAAGATTTACTTTCAGTATCAAGATTCACCTTTGTTCTTGTGTCAAAGTTTTTCTTCCCATTGCCAAGAGAAATAGATATTTTATAAAGATTTTCATTCCTACAATTGATTTGACTTTCTTGAAATTAATTTTATTTGCCATTCTCTAAACCACAGGGATAGATCATAGTCTGTAGACATTTAGATAGGATCTCTTTTTGGTACTTGGTGGGTCTAATGATTGAGCCCAGAAACTAAAATTTACTAAGACTATTTTATTTTAAACAATAGCAGAATTTAAACTCAGTTCTTGTAATCTGAAGAACTTTTTCACTCACTCTCTGAAACTCCTCCAATACCACGTCAAGACTCTAGGTTTTTCTCGTTTTTTCTCCTTTTTATCCCTTTTGGTAGAGCTAACAGAAATGAAGAACATCAAGCTCAGTAAAAATGAAAACAAAAAACAAATTAATAAAACTCACATGCTATGGCTATAAGTGCAAGAAAAAGGAACCACAGAGCTCTGCTCCATCTCCTCTTTCTGCTTGAATTCCCATCACTTCCCAGCAGTGAAGCTTCTAATCCCTCTTGCCCCATATATCTCTACAACCCAGAAAACTGAGAAAAGCCCCCCTCTGTCTCTCTCTTTCACACACACACACACACACACACACTCACTAGAGAGAGGGTGTGTGTATGTCTCTGTTCTTGGAGTTTTCTGTGAGGTTGGTTATGGCTTCTATTGTAAGTAATAGAGCGTCATGCATTTTTTATTTTTTTTGAGCAAAATGGAAGTTGAGGATGACTTGTCATTATTAGCAGCTACCGATGGAGTATATTGGTTGTCTGAAACCGAAGGAATCTTTCTCCAAAGTTGTATGATTTGTGTGCCGTTTATCTCTGTACACCACTTGAATATTCACCCTTTCTGACGTGCAGTTAACTGATACTAATATAATGTTATGAACTTTAAGGTCTCATATGACATCATCATAATAAAATATCAATGAAAATATCAAATATGGTTTTTATTATGACAGCACATTGAACTTTGACATGCCAATAAATTTTACTTTTACTTTAGATATAAGAAATAAATTTTTTAATTAAAGAGTGTTTTTATTATTATATGTTGAACAACGTACACATTATTTTACATATGTCTATTAACAATCATTACCTGAAATGATTATGAATCAATAAAAATAAAGTAATTCATTAGCATATGTTTAGGGTAAGATGATCATTTTTGAAAATTAAGTTGGGTATTATTTGACTTTTTTTCTTAAAAACAAAGGGAATATGTGCTTTTTCTTTTTCTTTTTCTTTTTTTGTAAAATATAGAGTGTAATACATCTATTTCGAAAAACACAAGGTGATAAAATATCATTTGCCCTTTTATTAAAGCCAAAAGTAATTCCAAGAAAAGTTTAAGCTTCTTTCTTTGTTGAAAAATCATTTTGTTGGGGCAGATGCAGTTGAGTACGAGCTCTTCATTAGTCCACTCCAAAGATAACATAATTAAATTGGTTCACCTATTTCTAAATTTGACAATGACTGATTAGCAGTTTAAGTTGGTAAAATAAAAGGAAAAGCACTTCTGATTGGTCAAATTTGCCCTTTAATCCAACACAATATTACACTCTCTGGATAATATATCCTTAATTCTCCTTCTCTAAAAGCGAAAAGCATAAAATCATCCAACTCTTTTTTATTTTACAAATTAAAATTTAAGTAATGAAGTCTTATTCCATTTTATTTTTTTTATGGTGTGTTTTCGTATTTTGGCCACCTTTTATTACTTTTATGATGACTTTTTTTGGTACATTCATACCCTTTTACGTACATGACTTTTATGACAATTGACAGCTAAGGCTTTAGAGTGAATAATTTGAAGGGGCCGAGTAGGTAGATGCCCAAAATTAACACTTTATTTGCATTCATCTGTAGAAAATATTTTTGAAAAGTTTTCCTAAAAAATATATTAAAGGAAAACCTATTTGAATTAGTAATTTGTAAAATTTAATCAATTGAGTTCATAAGCTAATTCGATATTTCATTTTGAGAAAACAAATGTAAAATAAATAGTGAGTATTTTTTTTTTTTTGAAAAAAGAGTGTAGGCTTTGAAATTAGCATTGAAAATTAATTGGATTGTTTTTTGAAACGTTGTCTGAAAATAACCCAAACCAAACATATTTTCTCATTGAAAACGTGAATCGAAACCTACCCTTCTGCCCTTTTAAGTTGATAAATGCATGTTCCGTGTTTGAATTAGCAAAAAAACCTGTAATTTTCTATAATAACATCACTAATGATGCAATCAGACAACATCAACTATTATGAAGTAAAGATGTTGGTTGAATTCTTGCAACTTCTACTTCTCCTTGAGCTTCTTATGACTCTGTTTTTGTGACTACAAACTATTGAATGAGTTGTAGCAATCAACAGGGATCAAATCTGTTTTTATATTTATGTTGTAAATAATCAGCAGATTTTACAACATAAAGATGGAGCCGAAGTGATAAGATTTTAAGAACTCGTCTCCAAGCCTTCAAAAAAAAAAAAAAGAAGAATATTAGAAAATTGTATATACAAACATAATTAAAACTGGACTTTTTCAAGCTATTTTAGAAAATTACGCAACTTAATTTAAAAATATTTTTTTATATGACAAGTAAATGATAGAATATCGGGCCCAAAGGGCGACCACAAAACAAAAACAAAAAAGGAAAATACATGAAAAATACTGAAAATAGGAAAATGGGCGGATGGTCTCTGAAACAATGGAATTTCGAATTCAATTAAGATTGATTCTTTGAATATTCAGTTTGCAGTTATTCGTTTGAGTATGAATTTAACTCTAATAATCATATCTCGGAAAAATAATTAATAGAAAAGATTACATTGGAGTAGAATTAGCCCCTTAACTTTTTTCTGTCAAAAAATGTTATTTCATGCTATTAACTTAATTCTAAATTAGCATTTTTCATTAAAAAAAAAAAAAAAGCATTTCACATTTTATGTAATTTTTTAACTTCTCAAACATTTTGTCACACACACACACACACACAAAAAAAAAGAATTTAAAGAATTTGGGTTGTGAAAGGAGTGCTTTTTTAGGTATGGAGAAAGCTGATATGATATTGCAAATTGGGATTACAAATGGTCTGAAATGATGAATCAAACAACCAATTTGTCTCCATTAATGGAAGACAACGCTGGACTCCATTTTATGGCATGAGAGTGGAAAGCAATTCCTTCAATGCGCCAACACAGCAATGCCCCTTTCGGAATATTTGTAGGTGAATGGTAAGAGTATTTTCAGTAATGTTTCTTCAGGAAATTTTATTGGTGGACGAGAGCCATCGTCGTCTCACTGATCTCAATTATTGGATTACATAGCCTATGTTTTTGAATAGTTTCATTGTTTTCCATACATTCAAATACCGAATTCTCTTAAATCATTTTCATCTTAATCATTATAATATATACATATATATTATATATATTTTGTATATAATCAATTATTATATTAATTTAAAATTAATATATAATAACATAAAATAATAATATGAAATCACTAACTGAAACAAGAAATGACATCTACAGTAAAATATGTCTCTCTCAAAATTAAAACCAAAGGAACATCATAATCTCCATATATTTGCAAACAATAAATCATCCCATTATTTTTCATAAATTTTGGAATTGAAACTGAACTAACTTCAAACAAACCCTATTATTTTATATAAATCATTCTCCCTCTGTTCTAAAGAACGTTTGGGTTTCTTTTCTGAAAAAAAAAAATAAAAATATTTGTTAATGTTGCACTATAGATATAAAAAGAATATTCACATTCAAATAAATATAGAATGCATGATCCAACGATTTGATTTTTCGTTTACCGTGGAAATAATAAATTACAAATTCTAATTCAAATGATCACATTTATATAAAGGGTATAATTAGGCAATCAAATCAATTATTTGTTCATTTTTGGGAATAAGCTGTCCTTTTTCTCTGTTTGTCCCACATCGTAATCACTCCTCCAGTCTTGTCTATTACTAAACTCTAGAAGCAACGATCGGCAAAGCATAGACAACATGGAGAAAAAGAAGATAAAAAAAAGAAAAAATAATAGGAAAAGAAAAAAATATAGGATTTTTTTTAATTATCTTCCATATAAAATTAGTCAAATATTTTGTAAATTAAGTATAAGTATAGATTTAATTAAACTAAACTATTCAATAATTTATGACTACATATTTTTAACTATTCTTAAATTAACTATATATTTTGCTTACAAAAAAATTGAAAAGCTATTTTCAATAAAGATAATATTTATGCTAAATATAAACATGAGCTAAAAGTACTTTAAAAGAGAAACTCTTAAATAAAAGAAAAGAAAAGATAAGAAAATTTTAATTACAATTTAGTAATTTTACTACATTTTGCACCTTCTTAATATTTTTAGTTTACATTTCAACCCTACAACATAAAAGAAGTATTTAAGCAAATCATTTTTTTTTGACAAATATAAAAAATATTGTTAATCCACCGTATATATTAGGGATGACCCAGAAAAGCCACCAACGGCTATTTTTAGAACAATATTTAATTACATTTCAACCCATTTTATTGATATACATATTAAATTTATATCCCTTTTAAATTTTATCAAATGTATTTTAATCAGCAAAATAGAAAGCCAATTGGAAATTGGGAGCAAAATAAACTCACTAATTTTTTTTGCTGACGCCATAATTTTCATTCCAAAATCCTAACAATAAGGGAAAAAAATAGGTAAATATAATAAACTTTGAAGGGAGAATTTTCTAATAATGCAAAACTAAGATACAATAACAGAAGGAAATAAAAATCAGGAGAAAGAGGCACCATTTTGCTGGAGTGTCAGAGAAGAAGATTGTTGTACCTCAAAATGGCAATTTTAATCCTCTTTGTACACACTTGGATGCTTGTCTGTCTCTGTTGCTAAACATTTGTTGGGAAAGAAACACACAGAATGATTCAGATGTTGGAAAAACTATTCTTGTTCATCAACAAAAATTGCTGCACATATTCACAAGGCAAATCTAGTAAAAAAAAAATTGAGCAACTTTGACTTATTTGCAGCCTTATATACATCTCCCTGCACACTACTTCAATAAACTTTCAAGTGAAGAGAACCCAGACAAGTTGTATGAGAAAGAAACAAGTTATTTTCTGTACTTAGCCAGTTAATGCTTATCAAGACTGCCAGAAAACATTAGGGTCACTGCTGTATAATGTCTTGTCCTGAATCTCAAGGTTAGCAACATGGCAATCGATCAGCCGTGCTTGGAGAATTTTACAGATAATAAGTCCAGAAGGCAGCATCCACCAACCACTTTCATCCCTGAACCAATGATCACCACCATTTACACATCAAATTTCACATTATGAAAACTAGGGCCATTTCAGAGGACATCGCACTTAATGGCTATTGACACAAAAAACGTAATGCTTCTTACATGCTAAAATTCCAGGTCTGAAAGTTTGGATGTTTTTTATTTGATGAGGATTGAGTCTTGAAATGAACTAGTCCACATATGAAGGCAACAACCTGTTAAATATAATTAAGAAAATAAGTTAATGCTAAAATATCATAGTTCAAGAGCATCTTTGAGGCCCTATAGCCCCCTTACGATTGTAGTGTGCAGTTAAAACACAAGAAAAATCTGAAAATGGATGATGAAGCACAGAAACAGACCCCTTTTTGTCATTATGATGAAGGCATAACTTTTCAACAGACATAATACATTATAATACATTTTTCTTCTTAAGATCAGTTACTCATCAACTTCGATTCCATGGCCACTTTCTAAAATCCGACATTCATCTCAAGGCCACCTCTCATATTAGACTACAATCAGAATTGTAGTTTACTGCTAATTGACAAGTCTTCTCATAGACACCCAGTATGCCAAAGCTTCAGTATAAATGTATAGGAAAAGCTGCCATATCTATTTCTCATCATGTGTAAACTCAAATAGGCAAAAAGCAGGCAATTTCCCATTAATGAAAAGCTGCACAAGACTTGTGTTGCTTATTTTGCTTTCTCACCCTCTCATATGTTTCTTCATCTTATTTATTTATTTTGGATAGAAGAAAGAGTTCTGACATACGAGGCATATAAAAGGAACCAAAAAACTAGCTTCCTTGGCCTGTTCGTTGTACATAATTCCTAGATTATATACAGTAGAAGAAGCCCAACCTGTTATTATTGTTAGGAGTTAAAGTCATACAAGACATTTGCTTATAACAATAAAAGTTTCTGCTTGACACTGTCAGTTTGCCATTGGTACTGCCCCAATATTGGCCACTGGCATCTGACTTTCGAAAGATGGATACTTTAATTGAATTTTTGGGTGCCTTATTCTGCCTGTACAAGCTGTACCACCCAGTACCACTTGATATGATACATAACTATGACCAATGTAAATGGAAGAAAGGTATTGAAAGAAGACAGATTTTCCTTTCCTTTCATTTCCCCCAACTTTTTACTTCTTTTTGGCGAACAGGAAAATGCACACGCTTTTCCCCTACTCCTAGATTAAACTCGGTTTGAAATGCAAGTCGTACTTTCCTTTCACATATTATTGAAGTAAATTTTCCAGGAAAATTAATACACTTATAGAGAGGTTCAACTTGACAAACTTAGATAGACATAAACTTGATACCTCTTTCAAGTACATTGTATAAAACTTGATACCTCTTTCAAGTACATTGTATAATGTTTACACAACCTACAAACGGAGGCTAACCAGGAACAAAGAACTTAATGTAGTATCTATAAGGGTACACTAAAGCAAAATAAGTTACACTCAAAGAAACATTACACTATTCTTGGTTAATTACTTGGAACTCATTCTTATTATAGTATTGACAATATAAGAATCTATAATTTGGGTATTGCTATTAGGGAGCCAATTGGAGTGTTTGGTTTTCCAGGTTTAGCTTAATTCAAGCTACAAGAAGCTAGAAGCTTAAAGTTGGCAATGGGGTGCTTTTCATAGCTTTTATTTTCATTTTGTAAATAATTAAAGTTTCTTTAGACAATTGTCCCTGAAGAATTTTACAATAATCCCAATTTACCCCTTCACGTATTCAAATTTGATTTGACCTTTTCATTTCTTTTATATTATATTATTATTATTATTAATAATAATAATTATTATTATTATTATGATTATTATTATAATAATTATGATGATTATTAATAATAGTCATAATAATAAAATAATAATAATATAATTATTATTATTTTTATTACTATAAATATAGGCATATATTCATTTGGTTTATACATATATATGTATATCAAATGTGTTGATTATGTCTATGTTTTTTATATATGTTTATAATATATACATCTTGTATCATTACAACAATGGTATTTATAAATATAAATACGAGTATATATATGCACAAATAATGTGTACATGTATATATATATATACATTTAAATATTTATACATATACTTGAACATATAATATGTATATACATGTATATTCATATATATATGCACATACACGTACATTTATATATACAAATATACTAAAATATTTTATACATTATGTATGTCTATATGAATAATATACTTGCTTATACGTACATGATCTATACGAACATTATCTATACACACATAAATATATTTATTATGCATAGTATGATATCATTATTTTATACATGTGTATTTATATTATGCAACAACAAATGCAGTATTATGTGTATATATATATGCAAAACTGACATATATATATTTATACTATACATGTTTATATACACACACATATATCAATAGATATACTCAAATATGTAAAGAAATATATATATCAAACAACTATATATTTATTTGTATAAATGTGTATATTTAAATATATCTATATACATGTATAATTATACATACATAATTGTTTATATACACAAATACATTGATAAAATATTTTTATACCCAATAAAATGCTTATGTACACGTGTAAGTATAGTGCAAATATTTAATTATAATTAAATTACTAATATGAATTCTTATATTTAAGTATATCTAATTCATGATTTATTTTGAATAATCTATTATTAAATTGATTATTTACTTAAATATATGAATTATTATATGTAAATATTGTATTTGTTATTATAATTTTAATTTTTTTATGTATTTAATATGTTCAAATAATATAGTTTAGTTTATTTGATTAAACTCAATAAAATAGTCACTATTTCAAATTTTAAGGGCAATTTAGATTTTTATGCACGAAAAAAAGAAAGTTAGATCTACTAATGCAACTTATTTACCAAGCATTCTTTTCTCAACTTATTCCTACTTTTCAACGACACTTTGCAATCCCAACTTTTGCTTCTCAACTATATTTTTCACTCTTTTTAGAAGTTAGCACTTTTTAAAAAGCAGAATTTTTCGAGTTACCACTTCTTTAAAAGCAGAAATTTTTGCAAACACTCCCATAAATGTATGATAAAAGCAATTACTGTAGAAGTTTATGAGTAAAAACTGTATAACAGGAGAAGATAAAGAGCATGCACAATTCCTACTTACAACATTAATCACTGAGGTAATATTCCACAAAGCATATACACGTGCAAGTCCAGCTGATCGCCTAGGTCCATGAGTAAATAATGCATTGATCCCAGCTGGAAATGGAAGAAGTATGCCAAGTGGAGGAATAGACAAAACCAAGAAGACATCCAGCAGGGATATGGAATAAAGCTGAAGCAGAAGAAGCAAAACTAAGCTAAAATCTCCTAAAAGAAGTACCGAGATGATTAAACCAACAAGATCCTGCAAGACCCAAAAAGGCGAGAAACAAAAAGAAAGAGCGTCTCAAGTGTCCATATAAAGATATATATCTAGATACATATACTATTATTATTTAAGAAAAAAATTTAATAGATTCAATACAGTTGACTACAAACATATTTACCTGATGGCAAACTGGCCTAATGTTACGAATTATGTAGTAGAAAGGATAACTTAATGTTAATCTCTCTTCAAGTTTTTGTAGGCTCTTGGCATGTAAAATTTCTCCACATATCCTTTTCTGCATCATTACATGTTCACTAACTCGAACAAGATCCAACGCTTTCTTCCAGCGATTAGCAGGCAAACTGCATGTTAAACCCAGAAAAGATGCATAAAAAGAGAGAGACAATGAGACAAATGAAACAAAGTCATCAAGTCATCAGCAATATCTGAAGACTCTAAGGAACATATGAAAGTGATTTACCGTGACTGCTTCTCAAGCAACAAAGATCTATCTGGTGCTTGACTGGATGAATGGGTACTTTCATCCTCTATAGCACATACAAGAAGTCCAAATTGGCAATAGCCACTAGCTGAAGGTTGAAAGCGAGTCAAATCAACACGTACGCCATGAGCACGTAATGTTCGGTTGGCATGTGTCTCAAGCCAGAGGACAACTGATTGACAAGTTGCTCTTAGATGTCCACGACGGACTAAACGAAGTTGAGCATTAAGACCAGCCACTAGTCGATACCAAATTGTTGGGGGATGGACTACAATAGAGGAAAACAAAATGGATCTGAGGACCTCCATGAAGCAGTTCATAAGTAATCCAGATTACAATTTAAACTTCTGTTAACACAAATTGTATCTTATGAGTTGACAGCAAACCTGACTCATTAGGTTAGTTAGAATATTATCACTGTGAAGAGAGAAAGGAACCATGTAAGATCCATCTCCTCCAAACACTAAAGACATTGGAAACCTTTGATGAAGACGAGGAGGGAGGTCATCCCTCTTTTCATCTCCACCAAGGAAAAAATCCACATAAGCTAGCATTAGATCAGAAGTTGCAGCAACCTGCAGTATGAACAGAATCAGAGTAAATAAAGAATTCAATCTCATTGAGATAAGATGTAGGCAAATATTGGTGTTGGAAAGGATTCAATAACATGCAACCGAAGTCCAAATTGACACTGTGGAGTCATAAACAAGCATTGCTTTTCTGATAAAGCTGATAAATAGAGCCTTAGTAGAAGTCCAAGGATTTAACATTGCACCAAAGATAAAGAGACAAACATTACATGGCATTAAAATGCAGTCAATTTGATTATGCAATCTTGGAAATTTTGGGCTTGGTAACGCAACATGATGCAGTCTATTGTTTGTCCAGAAAGCTGATTTATAAATCAAGGCTTTATCTTTACTAAAGGTCCTCATGCATAAGTAAGGCGTCTCCAAGGAAATATGTGTTAAGAAATGCCAATAATATCTTAGTGCTTTTGTAGACATGTACACTTTTTAGCCAACTTTATGCTGAAAGGTGTCACTATTTTTTTTTTTTTTTTAAATTATATTTTGGGATTTACTAGATTGAATACCAAGATTAAATAAGTTGGTATTCTGAAGCACTATTAATCACTAGCGAACTACATAGTGCCGTGCATCAAATTGAGCCAATCAAATCAATTCTTGCACCTCAAGAAATTAGTATGCTATTCACTTGTCCCACATTGCAAATTATATGTAAGTTGACCTCTCCCCTAGAAGTATGAATAGAAGAGTTCCCAAGGAGCGAAGAAAGGAACAATTATACATGCAAAGTAGGGAGAGATTGTGGAAGGTATTCTCATAATTTTACATGTATTAGACAGAGTTTGAGGAAGATTAAGTTCTCTCAATTTTACATTCAAGTAGAGATAGATTGAGAAATGACTCCATTACATTATCTCAAAGTTCAAGATTAATGATTTGGAATTAAAGCAAAAGCCTTAAATCAATATCCATCAAGTTAATCGACAAAGTGTTCAAGGCGAATATCAAATTATTCATATTAAAGCTTGATCAAATTTCAGTGTCCAATTTGAGATCAAGCTACGAAGCCATTGCATTAACATTGTCAAGTTGAGTCAATTGTTCATGAAGGAGATCAATAAATTGATCCAATTACTCAAGTTGATACTTTAAGTAAGAGAAGAATAAGAGGATTCAATACGTTACCGTACTCAAATTTCATCAAATCAATAACATTGGATTTGACACTATGTTATTGCCTTTTGATAAAGACACAAGATTTGTGTTTATGGCTTTTTCTTATGAAAATTTTAAAATTTCTTTTTAAGTTATATCACATATGAAAGCATCATCAAATTCTATTTTGATAAATAGGAAAATCAAAGGTATAATATAAATTTCAAGACTCAAAACTCTAGTAATAAAAAAAATTCTTTTCACTAGGATGTCTAACCAAATTGCTGTTTTCTTGCATGCACACCCATCAAGGAGAATCACTTCCATATTTGTAAGACTCAAAAAAAGCATGTAAGAAAATGTCCAATTGATGTGATGAATAATGAAGTTCATTCTAACCAAGCAAAGACAGAGGTGCTCATAGCCAACACCCAAAAGGTTAACTATGCCTTTGTTTTAGAGATCTCATGACTCAAGTCAGCAAGCTATTGAACACAAGAATTGCCTCCTAGCCCACCAAGTACAACCTGGAATGCGTCAAGACCAACACGAACAACAATACTTTGGGCCGAATCAACTGCCCCAAAAGCTTAAACAATTGATGTTCATGAGTCCTTTGGCAATCACTTAAAAGCTAAAAGACTTTCCTATCCCACTTGATATGGAATAAGCTAGGGGTCTCAGACTCACAATTTCTACTCCAAAAAATATATACTTCAACCTTTCTTGGTTCTGGTCACTACAAGGATGAAATGAACAAAATGGCTATGAACACCGACTATTATGGAACTGCTTATGTTACGAGGTGTTCTACAGTTCTAAATAAGCAAGCTTGCCTAGTTATATTTCCAAGGTCCAACTCATGAAGGAAACTTATACCACAGCATACCTTCAGCCCTTCATAGAGAGCTCGTGAACGGCAAGAACGCAAGCAAGCATGATCATATTCTGAACGGACGTATTCACGTAGGTGCTGTACTTTTTCCTTCCGACGCCACTGCAGCCATGACCATGCAAGTGGATATGCAATAACACAGAGGATGCCGTATACCGATCCTTCCCACCACTGATAAGAAGCTAATGCATTTATCTCATCAACAAATATGTTGAACGCATTCTCATATCTATTGACAAAACAAAGTAACAAAGTGCATTAATATGTGTCCAGTGTCTGTACTGAGGTCAGGTCAATCATGTGAGCTTAGCCTCCAGTGAGTTTATTGATAGAACGACAATATATCAGCCACACTTGTGAACAGATATCCTATTATTTTTTTTAAAAAATTGGCATATTATTTACAAATAAATGATAAATGTGTACTTAAGAAATAGAGATCATACACTATTTCTTTCACTTCTTTAGGAGGGGAATGAGGGAGATGCCAAGGTTCACTGAAAGTATTAGCCCCAAGAAAGTACATGCGGTGGACATGGGTTTCGGATTCCTCAGTTCTACTAGTTTCCAAAACCTAAGCCAAACAAGAATGGTCTCATAAAGAATACAAGGCAAAAATTCTTCCAATCTTGACGATTGAACAAAAGATGCAGCCAAAATGGAGAACCTCATTTAGTGACTCCAAAAAAGGAAATGAGCGATCAATTGTAGAGCCACGCCGGTTTGGCACTACACCTGGCAATTCATCTCCACCAGCAAATTTCATCCTAGCAACACTAAGAACAAGCGCTAAGAGGATGAGGAGGCTTAAGAGTATGAAACCAAATAACCATGGCCCTCCAAAAGTGTATATTAGTTCTTCAAGGGCGGTATAACAGTGAGGCATATGATATCTCTCAGATATACACTTGTATGGACATGGGGCTTCCATGACGCCTCCTGTAAAGTAAATGATCATTAAGGGTAAGAAAAATTCCTCGAAAAAGTAAATAAGTAAATTTGTATATAAAATGATCTTGAAAGGATTTCAAAAGACATAGATAACTTCATTATAGATAATTAAGAAATCAGGTAAGGTAACACTATTGAAAGTTTATAGTAGGTGTATAACCAGATAGAAAGTAAAATCTAGATAGGTGGCAAACTGAAACAAAATTTAGAAGTACCTCGAACAGCAATATATATAGCACGATGGGGAAGCTCATGAGATGGGCAATCTTGACAAAGGGCTCTATTAGACCCCGTCACATTCTTATATGTACCAAGTGGGCATTCCTGCATTTTAGTCATGCATTAGAAGTTGATGACAATTTAGACCAAATCAGTAAGTCACCCCTTTGAAGGAGGAGCACTAAGAGGTCATGGAAATAGAGAAGCATGCTTGAAAATAGAACATTAATAAGTTACAATATAAGGTGCTAGGGCCTAGTCTTTGATCTATGCATAAAACGTGTATTAATTTATTAGCTTAATAAATGATATAGTATCATCACCATAATTCATAAAACTGTAATATGTGTATAGAAGCTACCATTACTCTGAATGTATATGATTCTCCAGGGGTCCAATTGCAACTAATTCAAACTTGAAGAGTTTCAAGAGCAATCAGGTGGAAATTTAAGCCAGCCAAGATGCAGATTAAGGGGTTAACATCTGGGCAATAAGTGAAATTCTTTCCTACTCGTAAGCAATATTTTACTTGTGAAATTAGTTAAGTGGCAGTTGCCACAAGTGTCCAGCCACCAGTAACTTGTTACAGAGAAAACTGAATCTGAAGGTTTTCTTTTATAAATGGATGCTGAATTGCAGAATTAAACATGACCATGAATACTGAAAAAACTAGGGATAAGATAGGAAGTTGGAAAAGGAGGAGGATTACTTGCAAGTAGAAGGACACATCATGAGTGGAATAAGAGGATTCATTCAGTTATTGTAAGTTATTCAGAGGATAGCTGATAGAAATACTTCTTGGATATCAATACATTTAAAGTCCAGTAAAGATTGTTAAATGCTTCACAAATCATTTCTTGTTTTTTACTAATTAAACAATCAAAATGCACAAAAAATTCATCAATCTACTAGCTATTGTATGATATGAGACCTCATAGTATTCCGCTGGGTAAGCATTATGTGTTCTCTGGTGAATATACGGTAATCGGAAGTGACTCAAGTGTACTCACTGCAAACTTAGATATATATGGAACTTAGCAGAACAACCAAATTAATAAGTGGAATATGAGAGAACATATAAAGGTGTTCAATTAATTTTACATTTGTTCAAACAAAAACCAATAAGAATATGGTGCTCTGAACATGACATCAGATGATGAAGACAACAGAAAGGTTTAATTTGATTTTGCAACTAAATAAATGGTACAACCTGCCAGTAAGCCTACGTACAAGTAGTCCTGAAGTGCTTAAACAGAGTCGCTCACATCTAAACTTCTAACATACCTAGGTTTAGGCCTATTTTTTACTTAAAAGGAACACCTAATTCTCCATAATAATAATAAAAAAAATTGCTGTATCTGCAAAACTGGAACATAAGCCATAATCTGTATTTTCTAATTTTCTACAAATTCCAATAATACTGTGAGCAACAAGGACTTTATTTTACACCTGAAGCATATAATAAACAGATAGGTACAATTTACTCGTGCCTATTGCACAAATGAAGACTGTATTGTTTACTCAGGAATGCGATTTATGAATTCTTGCAATGCATGAAATGAATATGAAACTGGCCCCGATAAGGCAAGAAAGGATCAACATCAAATCAATAAGCAACAATTAGAAACTTAGATTTGATATTATTTCGTCCTAGTGCCTTCTTGTGCAAAGATAGTTGTATGTGAATAGGTCGTAGTTTTCAGCATGTAGCTGGATAGTAAAACAAGAAATAAAGTGAAGTTTTGGTCATAAATCTGTAGACACATTAATCAGCAGCAAGAAGATATCTATATCAATCATGCTGTACTTGAAAATGAAATAATTATTTGCTATAAACCTACATGCATTGTATGACATATGTGATACTTAATGGTTGTAGTTGGACGACAAATTTCATACTTAGTAGTTGTTGTTGTATGTCTTTGCGCTAATATTGCACACCTGTAGACCTCATGACATCAAAAACCTGAAGTAGAGAGGTAACTAGGAGATAGCATTACCTAAAGAAAAGCTTGTACAGTGCACACCTAGGTTTTCTGGTGTGAAAGTTGGTGGTGTATAGTAAGGCATGAGTGGCCTTTATGCTTGTTTGTCTGTGAAAGAATAAAATCCACACTGAAGTTTAGGGTCTTTATTAAACAAGGTTGCTCAAATGATTGATGAAAAACAACCTTTATGTGTAGGTTTTGATTATCCTACAGGATTGAAATGGGCTTCCTACAAACAATTGGTAGAGAATCCGAGCAGCGTGTTAAAGATCTAAGTGCAGTTATTGCATGTTTCCATGGGATTGAAAACAAGCAGTGTACTATGAACTCCTCAAAGGACATAATATAACATTGCAATGCATAGGACAGTTACATATATCACAAATAATATATCAAGATAATCAAAGTACTAGTTGGTTTACAAACCAGATATGGCAAATGAGATTATAAGTAACATGAATGCGCATGAGCCCTTATAGACAATATGAAAGCCTTCAACTCTAAAGCCCCATCCCACTGGCAAAAATGAAAAAAAAAAGGCTCTAGTCTCTACATTTGCATATTCTGCAATTACCTGACAAAATATCCCATAGAGCCCTTTTGGACAGGCTTTTCCACTCAGAGTCCCATTTTCACCTTCTCGCCCCAGACCTCTACCAATCCCTCCTCTGCAGTTCCATCATCAGAAAATGTTTGGAGTTAAAAAGCATGAAAAATGTGCTGCACATGGGACTTAACTCAGAATAATGCTAATAATTTAATGTAAAATTTCCTTAAATTTTTTGCAACCAGTGATAACACATAATCAACGAATAAACTGTATCCAGACAAAAATACATGAACTGAAATTTCAGGAAGTCACAAACTAAATAGTTATCTCAAGAGCTACTTTATCATTCACATTAATTGGGTGGAATACATAATAGTAAGTTTAACATCCAATAGCCCTGGCAGAAGTGGGAAGCAGCATTCCTTTTTCTATTCAAGGAGTCCAGTTACCAAATATTCAGTCTCATCCAAACTCCCCAAAGAAAGTTTAGAAGTTCATGTGGTTAGAACTAAGCCTTTATCCATCAATTGCACATTTGGCATACAGACATCACCAGGTGGAGGTAGGTTGCAGAGGTCAACTTTTGCTAACTGAACAAAAGAAATTCAACTTCAACATCTACTTGTGAAATATTAGAGAAAATAAAATCAGACCAACCCACCTAAATTTATTAAACCTAAAGGTTTGTGCTCATGGTTGCTGAAGATATTTTTTATGGTCCGAAACCTCTAAAAATGCAAACTAACACTAGATCAGAGTGATGTTAATCCTTGAAGTTGACTTCGAGATCTAAATTATGCACTGAAACCGAATGGAAATTTGAAGTCTTTCAGTATTTGAAGTTTAAAGAATTGAATAATGAACGCAACATTAAGGAATAAATTGTCCTACGACGTTCACTACTACAATTATAAACTAACATGCAGCCAGGCAAAGACAGATTATATACATATGGCAAGCATGTTATGTGTGAACACTTGGCGAAAAACTTCAAACTCAAACCAAAGACGATTACTACCAAATTGCAGAGATCATGGTTCACATCCACCACTGAATGGCCCTCAAAACCATTCTAAGGTAGAAGAGAGCATTGCTTTTAAATGTCACCCTCTGTGATCATTAGAGAAACATTTCAAGGAACTACATATCACAAGTTTGTTTAGGGGTTACGAAGCCTCAAGTAGCTGGATAATCAACTAGAACCTTCAACAAGGTGACAGGGTCTTTTTGCATTGTGCTAATGTTGTTCATGCTGTTTAAGTAACATAAAAGTTATTTACAGGGGGTCCCTCTATTAATTAATCGCCACTAATGTCAATAGCCATTTTGTCAAAAAGTGGCAAAATTTAATATCCCTAAATTATTCCAGTCTGTCAATCACAGTAAAAGAACAAAAAATCTTGTTGTTTCTCCAATCATTCCAAATCATATTCCTTTACCACTATTATCAAACAAAAAACAGAGAAGACAACTAAATGGAATTGCTAGCATGTGATAAAGCACAAAATCTGTAGCACAAGCACAGCGGCCATCCACAGCAACAGCCCCACATCCAATTGAAGTTGAGTGATAGCCTTTTAATACCAAGATAGAGTTTAGCAGTCCTTTGCAGGCCAAAGGTGGTGGCATTTTCAGTGTGATTGGAGATAAGTACCTCTTTTGTTATGATAATCAGAAAATCATACACTGATTTGCTCCACCGGTGCAAGAAAGATTAAACATATAAGGCTCTGGTGTCAGCTTTAAGTATCTCAGCAAAAATGTCCAGTGCCATCAGCATGAAAAGCACTTGTGTGTATATACTATATATATATGTGTGTGTGAGTGTATATGGATTTGAATTAGCATGTTATTTTTTCTGAGTAAGGGCTAACAAAGATATAGAAGTTTAATAAGAAAAAGAAAAACAGAGCAACAATTCTCTTTTGATGCTAAGTCAACTAGGAAAGTTCTTACGTATCAAGAACAATGAATACCATGATGGCAGCCTGGAGGCAGTTAATAATACATATTGATCATAAAATTAAAAAATCTTACAGATAATCAAGAAAATTAACGAATTTCCTGACTAATACATGCCTTGTAAAGAGGTCACTACTTAAAACTAATTATCATGACTTGCTAGTGGTTTAGCGAATATATTAAACACTCTCAGGCACATAAAAGAGGTTCTAAAACCATTTCTCCAGAAACAACTGAATGACCCCTCATTCTAAAGCATAAGCTATTAAAGGAATATTAGCAAATATCTCCAGAAAGGCCACTAAGATGCAGGCAGAAATTTATTCCCCCTTACAGTCCACAGGCAGAAAATTATCATAATTGATATTGATAAAACTTTACTTGTAACGTTTCAATTGCATTATACCATATTGTTGATTACAGCATGCAAAAGCTCCTTAAATGATCCTTTAAGCTATAACATAATGAAGAACTCAAATTTCTTAAAAGTATACTTATATTACCAAATGATAAGTGGTGTATAGTCAATACAAACCTGATACCAATAGTTCCTTTGACAATGGCCATTGGCATGTATTCATCTCCAATAGGAATGTCTGACCAATGGAAGTGAATCCTTCCACCGCCTCCACCACCACCATTAGGGCTTCCATGCCCTCCAGAGGTCGAGATACTAGCAGTATCATCAAGGACGAAATTATGGACAAACAGAAGAATAGTTCCTCCAGATCCGCCCCCTGGACCTACATCTGAAACAATCCCACCATCCTTCCCTCCAACATATTTCCCATAACTTTCTCCATCAGCTTTAATTTCACCATGCACAACCAATTTTGACAATGAGTGCTCTAGTGAACCCATTACTGTTTGTGGAAACAATTCAAAATGCATTAGTAAGCGAGCAGAAGCTGTGGATTAAAATCTTTGAAGAGGCTTAATGAACTGATATCAGACAAAGATTGGTGACTGTCAAGTTTTATGCATAAATCAATCTTGTATTATAACCTCATGCTCAAACAACAGACCACATAATTTTTCCAATCTTTAACAATACGACAGAAGTATCCCTGAACATTTAATGACTGCCGTTCAGTTGCTTGTGAACAAGGTACCAAGTAACAATCAGCTGTTCACAATTAAGAGTTATTATGTTGATTGACGGATGCATGTCGACAGATTAAAGCATAGATGAATAGAAAAGAAAGCAAACAAAACTGAGATGATAGCTACTTTGTTATAAAGAATAAAGAGTTTTGGCCAAAATTGCCAAAGTCAACTGCTATCCGTAATAAGAATAAGATTAGACTAATAAAAATGCAAGTCTAAAATAAGTTCTTGAAAATGAACCTCAGGTACAAAATCATGATCCAGCGAAACAAAAATGAGAACACTGCTACTTCCCTATAACGAATAAAGAGTTTTGGCCAAAACTTCCAAAGTCAACTGCTGTCTGCAATCGGAAATCTTACCCTTCATAATGGAACAGGAGTGAAGCCAAAAAGTCTAACTTATATCACATACATTCAGATAGTTGTGAATTCGTAGCAGTAATTGAAAACAGACCATGAAAGTCACATAACATTTATTTCAAACATTTGTTATGTCAAGCTCCCTCATCTTGAAACATACACAAAAACCTAAAAACATTCTAAAAAGTATCAATTCGAGAACTTACCAATAACACCACCACCAGCAGTCGCACCAGGCAGACTCTCATTTCCACTTCCACTGCCAAGTTCACAAGGCAACTCAGCATTCCCATATGCAATACCACCCCTGATATAAGTTCCCCCATAATATGCATCCCCTCCTCTACCACCATGTCCAGCACCACTACTAAGACCATTAGGCAGAAGTTCTCCATGACCTAAACCACCAGTGCAGCCTGTATCCTTCCAAGTTAAAATTTCAGATCTGGGACGTAATGCTTATAATTACTTTGTAAAACCGGAAGCACCAAGCAGGTGAGGAAATTATGGAATAAATTTGGCAGAAAAACAAACTAAATAGAACTTAAAAACAAGTTTGAAAAATTAAAATTTACTGAAAGTCACAACTTCATCTATTGTCAAGTAATAAAAGGAAGCATCGTCTAGTAGGGGAAAACCACGTACCCAGTCCAGATGCACTTATGGCACCAGAAGATTTCACAACCACAGTTCTGACCAAATGAAAATGAACAACAGAACCTTCTATGAAACCTTCAACAATAATGTCCTCAACTCGACATATCTGCACAACAAAAGTAGCTTAACCCTCTAATATAGGAGCACATGTGACAAAGGAGTAACAAACACACACTACTATGACCGATATCAACAACTTCTAACCAAAGAAACTCCTCAGAGTGTTGAATCTGAGTATTGGAACACCTGGAGAGTGAAGGACAATGAAGCATTCACATTGCAATCCTCAGGTGGATGAAGCAGTTCAACAGGGCAATACTTCTGTTCACAGTAGAGCCTTGGTGCCCTACCATTGTCAAAACAGTAAAATTTTTAAAGAAGTGTACAATGGGGACAAGTTGATGTAATGTACTGTATTATTAAGCAATTACATTTCATTATCACTCGCATTTTCCAAGGGACCTCGCAGAACAGATTCAGGACCAACCTTCACATAAAAAGCAGTCACGCTGTGAGCAGATATAATGGTTATAACTAGAAGTTACTGAAAATGTAGAATTACCACAAGTTATTCCAAAAGAATCCATAATTTTCCAAAACTATAACAAAAAAATGACAGTAAGTTGTTTAGTTCATAAATTGACTTCTAAACTACAAAATAAATAATTTATTCGATAAAGTAATTCACAAATAATGTATGAAGTTCATAATGAAAGTAGTTCATTTTTCAACCTCATCTAAAAGTTGAGCTGTTAGTGAGAATAGACATTTAATATTTAACGGCTAAAACATGTCTCACATGCAGGTCAAAGTATTTTGCCAAGGTCAAGCAAGTGAAATTTTCATAAATGGGTGAGATTAGAACCCAGGTCCTCCCTTTTTTAAGCTCTAACACCTCAAAAAGCTTGAGGTGCGAGAGGAGAGAAATCAAATTAGATGATGAAAATAGGTCATGGTAGCATAACTGGGCTTCCCAAGATGGAAATTTTTAGGTTATTCTACACCCTTTTCTCAAATCACAGCATAATATATGATTGAGGATGCCTTGAAATAAGTTTTGATGGGAAAGCTTTTACAATCCATTAGGGGGTCAATTGAGGGATGATCAACTCTTTTCTGAACTAGCCATACATACCTAGAATAGGTAGAAGAATACTTTCCAATTCTAGGAAAAAGCAAACTCCCAGGAAGCTGTCTGTACGTCGACAGGCTACATTTTTTTATGTGACAAAAAGAATTGACATTTTTCTTCATCAGAAATCTCACAGTCAAAAAAGATATTTACAGATGTTTCTTCAATAGCAGGACCAAAACTTGGATGATTCAAACAAAAGAATAAACCCCCAACACAAGACATGTTCAAGTTAAAACAGTAAGCAATATAGTTGGACAAACAAGATGATTTTGAGAATTCTGTCCACAGTTTCACATAATCACCACTATTTTGATGTTAGTGAGTGCCATTTTAGTAAAGTAGCATCTGAATGCTCTAGCCATCCTCATAACTGCTAAAGAAGGGTAGAAACACCACAGAAATTATTACATTGAAATTGACCAGGCAATTCTTTCAATTTTTCATTATAAAGTTTGGCTGACGGATTTTCAAGAAACCCTATCGCTACAAGGATCAGAGGAAGCACAGTCATTTGGTTTCACAAGGAAAGCATGCATTAAAGTTCTGAGGAGCTTTACACTGATAGCATAAAATAAGGACAAAACCAAATGCTGAGCTTCAATAACATCTCCTGGCCCTGACAGGTTCAGTGACCCTTGTCCGTGAAGCCCTAAATTTGCAGTTGAATGTATCATGGATGATCCCTGGCAACAAATTAGTATAAAAATGATAAGTCATACAACATTGACAATCTTGTGAAATAAAGATAGCTGATTTAGAACAACTTACCTTAAGAACTACTAAATTGCTGGCTTCAAGCAAAGAAGTTGCAACAATTGGATCACTATCACCAGCTATAAGCAATTTGGAATTCAACATCAAGTGGATTTTCACAGACATTCGCAATGCCCCATAGACCTAAAAGTAATTTCATTTGATGTATCATGCCACTAAACTCAAGAAGAAATGACATTAAACAATTAAAAATAATGTGCATCGCATCAGCAGCTGGAAACCCTAAAAAGCTTAACTAGAAATTTTTCATCTTTTGTTCTGTAAATGACTTGATGCAAAAAGTTTCTCTAAAAGAATAACTGGGACTGCACCTTCCCTGCTTTGAGGTATTAGCATTGAAGAGAAATTCAATGAGATGGAAGACAAAGTGCACGCTGGTTCCTAGACTCAGATGTTAATGGCTCAAGAAGATTACACAATTTTTAAGTAGAAGAATAGTTCAAATCTTTGTTTACATTTAAATGAATGCATTAGTGTGCATTTGCAAGGACCAAAAAATTTCAGGAGATATACGAGCATATTCAATTTGCTTAACTTATCTACTTTTCTCAACATTTATAAAGTTCTCAAACTAGTCGCAGCAGGAAGGTATCAGAGGCTAGGCTGTCTGTGCATATGATGTCAAAGCACTGGCTAGTATTGTCATATGCCAGTAAGTAGATTGGTCATGACTCTTGCTAAATTCTACAGAACAATGTGATTAGTGGTAGTTTAAGTAAAGACATTTCTGAGGGCATGACCAGACTTTCAGACTCATGGAGACCCTTCATTGTTATCAGGCCCTTTTTCAACCAGTAAGCAACCCTACCATCCACAAAATGGCTTCATGACAGGAAAGCAGCCCTTCACACGGTCCATCCAGGGAGTTGATTATCTTAATTTGCCGTTGCGCTCCACATCTTATGAGTCCATCAGGTGATAACCTTGGCCATTTTGGAATGAATTCCTAAGCAGTTGGCTAGGAATATCCCTTCCATCTGTCCCATGACCTAGGAAGAGGGCCCTATGTAAAGGGAGCAGCCAAGAACAGTTGGCAAAAGTAATCTTACATTTTATCGCCTAAAAGTCACACGGATATGACTTTACATGCGCCTGCCCTCCCAAGGTCTAGATCATTGATTTACCAAAAGCCTTAAGAGTCGCCATCAAATTGTTTCATGACCCTCTCTGACAGACAATCAGACTATCAAATCCATGTCATGTGACAATGCTAAAGGTCCAAGTAGGAAAAAATTCACTTAGCGGCCTATTATGCCCATTGCACGCACCTACTGGAGTTGCACGAAACCCGGAGATCTCAGGAAGAATTACACAAAGGTAACCTTTATGATGACAGGCACCTACTCTGTCTTTGCGCATCAATTAAGGTGCTTAGTTTTCTCAGCTAGGCTTAGCACTTAAGTTTCCTTTTTAGATGGCATTTCTTTGGAAGAACAAAAATTAACAGCATGCTATGTAAATCCAGTCATCCAATAACAGAAGTCAGCGTATTAAAGGGGGCACGTCGTCATCTATAAGAAATCTCATGGCTTAACCATTCAAATACCAAACAAAGAAATAAAGAATGAATGATAATAGAGAAGACTACCACACACAATTTTACTTGACTTCGAAATTATGTTGCTTGGGTTTGATCATGGATGGGTATAACTTTAGAGAATGTGAATTATCTAAATTTAGGACCTTAGAAACTCGATTGTAATTGAAAAATGATAGGCATGAGTACATATAGAGGTATTTAACTATTAGTGTATGATACTTTTTTGGTGAAAATAACATGCAATATGTTCCCTAGATATTACACAACTTTCCTTCTTCTAAGTTGTATTTTTCTTTCAGATGAAGCTTACTGATTCTTAGCAAAACACATAATTACAAATGTATTATGTTTGGGACTTGTATAAGGTGTGTTTAGGATTCATTTCCATTTACAAAGGATCCAACAGAAGGATGGTATTGTGTCTTGTCAACAATGCATGGTGATAATCCGGCTTCTTGAGCAACTCAACTCCAAAAAGTAGTTAAGCATACATGAGAACATAAGTTGATAGGGGACACAATCTAAAGAAGTATATTAAGCTATAACATCAACTCCCTCCGCCCACCACCAAGAAAAGAAACAACAAATAAAAGAAGAAATAAATAAGTAGGACAATAAATGGCAAGAGCATGCGATGAGAAGGGCAAGATGGGAACAAGATATATAACCTTCCTGGTAAGAACTAAAATTTAAACCAAAACTGCAAGGAGAATTTGAACAGAGCATATAAAATGATTGGCAGAACTTGCCTTTACTACTGAGTCACTCATTAGAAGTTCTTCAGCCATCAGTTCAAACTCTGATAAAGCATAATGTACGAGCCCAAAGCTCAGAACTGCTCCACATGATAAACTAAGTTGTCCTCTAACCTATTCATTAAGTTACATAGGACAGTTAAACATGAAGATTTGTATGGATGACCAGATATGACATCTTTTATAGAACATAAAATCAGTATATTGCAAATCCACAAAGCACATATTCAGAAGCATTCAAGATAAATAATGTAAGGTAAAACATTAGAATTAATATGGTAATCCATCAGATGGCTACCATAAATTGCAAAAGAATTGTCCAGATGCCATTGAAATGTTTAGAATAAGAGCTTTCTAAAGTTTTCGAGACCACTAGAAAAGTTTCTAAAATATGGAAGCACACATAGACAACGAATATAAATTGACAGGATCACAAAATCAACAACAACAAACAGAATTAGGAGAAACCTGATTCAAGAGCTCAAAGACAAACACATCCTAATAATGCTATGAATTGTCTTCAGTACAAGAAACCAATTTAAAAAAACATCAACATTTTCATGTTCCAGCAACCAAACTAAGATTCTATCTTATATGTGGCTTAAAATATCGAGACAAGTACCCTAAAATAACTATGACTAATAATATAGCTTTAAAATGTACTAGAAACAATTTTCTAAAGTGCAAAGTTGGCAAGGCTAGCGTCACCAATACATTTTGAGGCAAAAGTGATCCAAAAAGGTATTATGCCTACAGGGAAGACAAAATTAACTTAAGGCATGTGTCTCAAGGATTGAGGAGATAACTCAGATACGAAAATTAATATCTTGCACGATACATTTGTGATTCAACCAAATGACATCTTAACAATGAATACATTTATGATTAAGGTCATTCACGTTATAAAAAATGTATTCTATCTCTGAAGTACAATGGGAACTGCACTTGCTCCAAAAGGATATAACATAGTTCGAAATTGTAATACATCATAGAATTAACAAATCACATTTACAAAGTTTGCATCTTTTTCTGTACTTCTGACTAATTCATAACCCTCATGCTTTCTTTGATTCAGGTAAACACATTTCTAAAACCATTTTCTCTTTTGTTTTTGGAAATACCATAAAACGCAAAACTCAAAGCACTGATGCCCAAAACTTAGTGTTGTGTCTCATCCTACAACCTTTGCTCTTTGGAACAACAGTTACTGCCATAATATATCATTAAAGAATAATAAAAACATTAAAACCAAGAAATATTTAGAAAAAATATCCAAGAAAAGATATGCTGGGGACTGAGATTGTTTACTTAATGACCTGAACACGACTCCATAATAAAGGAACAGTAGCTTGAGCACGATTTTGAATGTAAACATTTGTCCAGAGTGGCTGGTTTGGAAATTGTAAAAGAAGTGTATCAGTATCTGTTGACATATTGTGATTGTTGATGATGAGTCTTCGAGGAACAGCATCAAAGAATGTTCCAGCAGCACCTGCATTCATGGGACAGCCAAAGCTTTTTCCTCCTGTCAAAATTTGGGCAAAAATTTAGCCATTAGAGGGGCTAAATCTTCAGGTAGGTGTATTTCACTCTTCAAATTTGGCATGCTAAAAGTGGAAAGAGAAACGGCTGATTGCTAAGGCACATTTCCCCATGGTTTGCTTGGGGACAGTGGCTGACCAGTGGGGATAATGGCACACGGAAATCGATCATAAGTTCCACAAGGGTTTATGTGAGACGTACCAAATACTGGATGACAGAAAAAACTATAACCAAATAACGATTATATTCTAGTTCCAAAAGACACTTAAGCACCTCAGGTGGCATGCCGTGAAAAATCACATATTATGACGCAAGCAAGTACATTATAAGAGGGCACGGGTATATACACACCTTCTATTGATAGATTAAAGGAAAATGTGTAGCAGGTCAACAAGGGTCAATTAATCGTCTATCATAGAGCTATAACATAAAAGAACAATCAGGCAGTCCATGTTGGACTTCCCAATTAAATCACAGATTATGCAGGCAAATGCTTGAAACATGTGCTTCAGAAAAGGGGGAAGATGAATTACACTGTAGAGGTAATATTGTTTCTTCACAAAAAACCTCCAGTAGAAAAAAGGTCAAGTTGTCTCACGTGTAATCGTCTTAGATCCAAGTCAACAGAGATGCCCAAGAGAAAGTTCATGTTGAAAATTAATGAGTGATTCTTTGTATTCCTTCAGAACTATAAATTACGGATTGCATGCAAGTATTTGTTTAATACACGATAATATTTGAAAGGGGCAGGGGCAGGGTCACTTGTACTAGAAAACCAAACACAAATAGCTTGAAAGAAAAGTCAAAGCTGGGAAGCAAGGGTGATTACTAAAGCACAAGATGTCAAAGTCTATGTGAGATTGGAGTAAATGCTATTCCACAAAGCAAAATAATAGTTGCTATGTAAATTATGCCATACCACAGCTGCCACAAATTGTCCAGTTAGCTTTTACATATTTCTACACATTAGATAATTATAGAAAAGCAGAATTAAAGATACTAAAGGCAAGTAAACATGACAAACTTGACACAGAATTATGGTCATAGGAAAGGATTAATCCCTAACTTCCTTTGGTGATAGTTTTTCTAAACATATACTGTATGGTGAGCACAAGAACCTTCAGAAAAAGTATCAAGATTATCACTGAGAAAGCAGCAAGAATTCAGATAGAATGCTACACAAGTGCATCACTAGCCTTCTTCAAATGCTGATTCAGAATTCCCACTTTAAGCATAATAGTTACAAATAACATAAACATTCTTCTCTTCAGTACTAATATTCAAGTTCTGAGTAATAAAAAACTAATAGAAAACATTTTTTTTTAATAGGTCTCACCATGAACCAAGAATATGGGATCATCATGCCTGCTAAAAACATTGACAGATACTCTTCCACCACCTCCCCCAGCAAATCCATTACCTCCAGAAGCACATATTTTGCCACTTCCTGTCCTGCTCTTCACACAAGAATTCAGTCACAATATGATTATAGCCCTTAGATTAGATGCAAAAGAAATGACAAGATAACCCAAAAAACTGATTAATAAACTACTATCTGATTAAAAAAATAAGCAGAAGTGCAGAACTTCCACACAAATAAAAGTAAAAGATAAAATTGCATGTGGAATACAGCAATGTCATGCTCTATTATCAACTAATATTTTCCAGAAGTTTGCTAACTCAACATATCCAAGTCGAATGAACAGTTTTCATTAAAATAGGACTTCATATAAAAATGGAGAAATTAAATAAAATTTTTAAAGGGATAATAACAAAAACCTCCCATGAGGTTTAGTCTAAATAAAGGTAGATTCTCTCAGTTTTCCAAAATTACATCCACCATCCCTGACATAACGAAAAAAGTTGGAGTCAACCAAAAATTTAATGAAAACCTATTTTGCCCTCAGCAATATTTTTTGTTTATTATTATTACTATTATTATTATTATTATTGTTATTATTATTATTATTATTGTTTTGTGAGATTGAGAAGTTTCAAACCCCCTGAGATTTGTCCAAATTTGCAAAGATGTCCGCTGAGTTTGTCCAAATATAAGCTGAAATCCATCCCCCCCCCCCCCCCCAATTTGTCCATTTTACACTAACTTCCCTTGAAATTTATTATTTTAAAATTATCATAATGTTTTGAATTTATATTCTACAATATAAATAAGCACATTTCAATTTTTTTAATTAAAGAATAGTCTTTTTACATGAATTTCACCACATTGCAAAATATAGTCTCACGTATGCCATTTAGATGTGAAGCCTTCTATGTCCACCACCACCTAGTCAATCTCATACCTACATGAAAACCACAGCCACGGAAATGTGGTGACTGCTCGTATGTGTAGGACAGTGCTGTGATCGCCATCACCATGAACAACCATTCGACCACCTATCTAAGACCCCACTTTGGAGGTTAACTTAAAATTTTTAGATTTCACATTTCGCATGATATTGGCGAGGAGGAAGAGACATTGTTCTAAATCTAGTTCTAAATCTACGCATAATTTCACGAATCTAAATTTGGCTTTGGACATTTAGGCAATGTTTGGTTTTATTTTGGGAGTTTTCGGGGAAGTGTTTTAGGGGAAGGAATTTGGGAAGGAAATTAATGTTTGGTTTGTGTTTGGGCGAGATATTTTTTCCTGTAAATGTCATGTCTTGTAAGTGTTTTTTTTTTTTTTGTTTAGTGGTGCCACATTAGGCTTTATTTTAATGTTATATGTTGTATTTTTAATGTAAAAAAAGAAGATATATATTTATGATAATATAAAATTGAAAAAATATAATGATGTTGATATATAGTGGTCTTATTTTGTTTTGGGAGAAGAAGAAATTATTTTGGGAGAATGATGAAATCAAACAATGTTTGATTCCGTGGGAAAGAAAACTCTTTCCTCGTAATAAATCCAAACATAGCCTTAGCTTTTTATATGGTTAAAAATGTCTTTAAATATTTAGAATATTCAAAATCTTCTTGGATAAACCACAAGTCTTATTGTGAAATGGACAAACTTCAAGGAAGGTAATTATAATTTCACAAACCATAAGGGAGGTCCTTGTGTTTTGGACGAACTTCAAAGAAAGTTTGTGTAATTTTTAATGAAGAAGAAGACTCATTTCATAAAAGACAACATTAAGGTTTTCTAGCGGCAGTTAGTGCAAGGAGAGGTGGATGTATTTATCCCAACTTTAAATCCAAGCATCTGATAGCCTGCTAAATTTTGGAATAGAAGATTGAGAGCTACATATTTGTCGAACAAAGATTAAAACCAGTTCAAATTTCAGCAGTAAACCCATATAGAGTTCTTTTTATTTTTCATCTTTGTTCAACCTGCCTCCTCTGCTCTCCTCTTCTTAGTGCAAGATGCAATATCAAAGTTAATAAGGTGAGGTCTAATGCTGAGGGCTATAATATCAGTGCCTTCAAAAATAGCAAAATGAGAGTATTTGCAAGAATAAGATACATGTTAATTCAAACTAAAGTACTCCAGGAAGACCTCTCCTTCTTACTTTGAAAATAATACTACATTACATTTTCAGTACCACGTTATATTTAATACCATAAGTTTGGTGATTGGAGATGATGAACTGACTTATATTAACGAAAGATTTAGCAAATAATTGGAATGCAAGTCCTCTTGAATCATCTGTTGGTGTCTTGCGAAATCTTAATTTGAAGTAACATAAGCATACACCATGCCGCTATTTTGCCTTATATTTCTAAATCTGAGAATCTTCTTCACCTTTTGAAGAGATCACACCTAAATTAAATGTGAGAATCTCTTCTGAACTGTGGAATAAAAAGGTTCTTCTAGCCACACAACGGGTAATTGTGCTTCTCTCCAGCTTCAACTTTCTTTTTAAGAACTTGCCAAACCATCTCTCTTTTGCCAGGTTGGCAAGAATAAGTCTTGGATCCGGTGAGCACAAATATAAGGTACTCCTGTTTATCAAAGTTCATTGCATTCCCATCCCACATCAGTGGGTTCTCACCATATCTAAACTTATAAATTCCTCATTTCATGCTTCCTAAAGAACACTCGGTATGTGTGGTTACACTAGTTTCTCGTGAAGACTTTCAATCTGAATAGCTATTTGAATAACAAGAGTGATGGTGAACAAGGACAAGAATCTGAAACACAATCAAGTTGATCCTGAAGAAAACTCCTAAATCTTCTCTTCTCAGATAAGATAAGGAACACATACACACACTTAGATGAGAGGAATGGCTTCATCCCTCATGTGGCTAAAATTAAATAAGTGGTCCTTATGAAATCCTCCATAGCAAGTTTCATCCTTCACCATGGAGAATTATGAGAATGGGTGCATTCGAAATAAGCAGTTGACTGAAGCATATGTTGTATGTGTTGCGCTGAAAAGATGTTTGAGAAAGTAGGTAGTACAACTTCTTCGCCTTTCTCCTCAATATGCTTAATGAGTTCCGGCTATTGAAAATCAGTTAAACAGATACATGGGAAAGCTTGAAGGAAGATTAAATCATCAGAAAAATCCAGTAATTCTTGGATCCCCATTTTTTTTTTCCATTAAAGACTTGGGCACAAACCAATGAGAACTTATGGATTTCTGCATGTTCATGAATGAAAGAAGACAAGGAAAGAGTAAGTGGAACAAACTTCGCAAGTAAAACTTACCTTGAAGGTAAGTAAGAAATGGAATTTCCCAAACAAGCAAGGACAGAGAAATTTTGGTGAGAAATTATTGGATTTCTGCATGCTCGTGAATGAAAGAAGACAACGAAAGAGTAAGTGGAACAAAATTTGTAAGTAAAACTTTCCTTGAAAGGTAAGTAAGAAATGGAATTTCCCAAACAAGCAAGGACAAAGAAATTTTGGTGTTGATCTAGGTCTAAGATGAAGAGGTGGACACAAATTTTCAACTAAACTGAAGAGCTAAGAGAGCATGATAGAGAAAGAGGAAGAAACTCAAGGCTAAATTGGAAAATCAATGAGAAATTCATTTCATGATTCGCATAATTTCTGGTCATTTTACTTGAGCATAAAAAAGATGTAGAGAAGAAAGCTATATTTCGCTAAGCCACTTTTGTTATAGTTAGGTTGTTGGATCAATCCATAAAATTCAAAGAAGAGAGCTAAACCCCTCACCAAAAATAAATTTCAAAAAAATATAGAGGGACTTGACTGTGAGTTAATGAAGGCTCTAAAAAAAGATTTTACTTTGCTTAGAAAGTTGATTAAATTAAGAGATGAATTAAAGCAACCTTGATTTAGGCACGAATTATCATATTTACAAAGCGATGGTCTTTTCTTGTGGGCCTTAATGAATTAATAAGTAGCAAGATTAGTTCTGAAGATTCTCTCAATTGCAAGGAAAAAAAGATTTGTACAATTTATTAGCTCAAGTCAATTAATCTCCAATGCTAATATTCACCTAAAATGATAAAAGTAATATTTTAGTATTATGGGAACACTTAAAGAAAGTTTTCTTACTACCTTCATTAAGTGAAGCAAAAGAAGAAGGCCCCCCTATTTCTTAACAAGGATATGCTAAAGTTCTCAAGATATTAGGTTAAAGAAAACTAGGATGGAGCATGAAGTGAAATCGTCCAATTACAAAAATGGATTTCCTATCTTTTTCAAGAGTCTACTTGGATGCTTGAGGTAATTGACTGCATTCAATTCATAGAAGCTCCCATTGTTTTCATTTTTAACGTGGCCAAAAGGATGCATTCATAAATAAAGTTATACATGATCTCAGAATATTGTTCCTTTCTAGAATATTTTAATCTTGTACTTCATTGAAATATTACTTGGGCTCGAGATAGATGATACAAAAACCATTATCGGATTGTCTTTAATTGGAAATGATACTTTCACATAATATTCAAAAACAATAATTGTAACTCTTTAAACTTGAAAGACAAGTATGTTGCTGCTACTCACTATCTTTTTTCTGTCACCTTAGGAGAAGAAGGATATCTCTCTAGGAGTATAATTTTTTTAATTTGCTAAAAAGAAAAAAATATTGAATAAAATTATTTATGTTTGGAAAGAATCAAATTTGACTTTGATTTAACAAATAAAGAAAGGCCAGTAACTGGGCACTTTTAGCAGCACTTTCCTACTAACCTCCTGGCTTTCTGATTATACTCAGTTTGCTACACTCTTATCTAATATATTCAAATACACTTGCTTGTACGACTACCATTCCTCTTTGCTATCAAAATATTATTGTGCTACATTAATCTGAGCTCCTAGGCAACAAATCCTATTCATTCCTTAAGAAGAGTTAATAAGAGGGATGGATCATTTACAGGAATTGGTGCAAATGGACTAACTTTGGGTACTCTGACCACCATATGTGAAATCCCGCAGGAGCAAAGCCATATATTGTCAAGCACTTTGGTCTAGAGTTTATTACAGCGGGTTTGCATATGCAAGAAGATCCAAACATAATAAGTAACTACATTGGCCAAGAACTTGGTGTTCTGCTGATGAAGCAATCCAAGGATACTAATTATATTTGTGGAATGAGAAAAGAGCTAAAGAACCAGTGTTTTCAAAACCGGACCGGACCTGCCACTTCGACTGGGAACCAGTGGTCAATCCAGTCCATTTGATTATAAATAACCAGAAACCGGTCAAAACCAGATAAAATCGGCCGTTTTTTTTTTTTTTTTTTTGAAAAAGTTTAAACTTGATATTTGGTTATATGTATGTGGTTATTTGGATTTTGAACTTTGTTAGATGTGTTTTTTGTTGATTATTTATCTTTTTATGATCTTTAAAATTTAGTACAAAACAATTAATCTGTTACAGTACCATTTTACATAATATATAGAAAAATAAGACTAGATACATTATATATATCTAAGACTCCCCCTCAAGCTGGAGCATATATATCAATCATGCTTAGCTTGTTACAAAAGTCTATAGCCTTGGTGAAAACACTCTGTTCTAAAAGAGTAAAAGGAATACTAATTTTTTCGAAATATGTGTTTTTATTAGGAAACCATGTAATTGTAGGAGATTATGTGTAATTCCTGATTTTTAGAGATTAAGAGAGCTGTATATACCAGTTAGGTAGTTTCCTAATTTGTAGAGATTTAGTTTCTATTTTTTTTATTGATTAGCAGTGTAATATAGCCTTGTATGTGTAGATTATTCTTATCAATAAAATTACTTTCCCCAAGTTACTATTACTAACATGGTATCAGAGAGGCTCTTTTTTAAGAAATTTCGATCCTCTTCAATGCCTAGCCGAATTAATTCTTTTCTGTTCATCTGATCTTTTTTGTCCATTACACCCTTCTTTTTTCACAATCTTTCAATACAATCACGTCAGAGTCCACCAAAACCAACCCTATCTCAAACAAAAACAATGGCTCCATACTCAATAAACTTAGCATTTGTGCTCCTTCAACCGAGGATACTGCTGCTGCTTCAACCGAGGATTTGCAATCCAAGCGGCATACCAACTAAATGTAAAGAATTATTTGAAACGGTCACAACTGGGCCGCACGTTCTTGAAAGGTAGAGGCATCGAAAGGAGATCCTAAATTTGAGGCTTGGGATGAGCAAGATTCAATGGTGATGTCAAAGGTGTGGAAGTCGATGCTTCCAGAGATAAGTGCTATATGTATGTTCCTTGGTACTGCCAAGGAGATTTGGGATGACATTAGGTAGAAATACTCCAAAGTCCATGATGCTGCCCAAATCTACGAAATCAAGACAAAAATCTCAGCAAGAGTGCTCGAGTTTTTTGCAAGGTTTATGGTAGGAGATGGATCATTATCAGTGTATTCAAATGTGTTGCAGTGAGGATGACTCAAACTGAAACACTATTTAGAAAATGATCATATCTATGATTTTCTAGCCAGCCTCAATGTTGAGTTCGATGCCGTGAGAGCGCAGATTTTGAGAAAGGAGAACTTGCCCTCTTCAAATGAGACAATCTCAATCATTCGCACTGAAGAAGGACAAAGAAGCATCATGCTTGAGACTCAAGCGGGAGATGACTCTATTCTTGTGACAAAAGCCGCGCGATTGAAGGAATCTGGCCTTTCACAACCTGTGGAAGGTGCCAGCACACAAGCAGACCCGCCCAAGTACTTCAACAGACTCCCTCTTTCTTGCGTGCTGCATGAAGCATCGCCATATGAAAGAAAGGTGCTGGAAACTCAATGGCAAGCCCCCGATGAATAACCGTCGTACGAGTGATAGAGGACCAGCACTCACCTGAGTAATGAAGGAAGTCTACAAAGTACAGTCTCCGAATTCAGGGAGGAGATCAAGAAAGAAACTGAAGATTTTTTTGGATTCTGGGATTCTCTTGAGAAGTCTCTCTTCTTCCTCTGGTGTTGCTAATGTCTCGGAAAAAAATTCTCCAAATATGTGGGTAAATGATTCTGAAGCCACTAATCACATGACATGTTCTTTCAAAAATTTTATTTCCTTGTTCTAGCCATAGGAACATAACCATAGTCGATGGGTCCATTACCACAGCAGCAGGCTAAGGGACATTTACATAAACGATTTCGTACACTAAAAAATGTCCTCCATGGTCCTAAAGTGTTGCGAACCTTATTTCCATTAAAAAACTCACCGTAGATTCCAATTACAATTTGACATTTTTTCCAATCTGCTTACCAACTTCTTTCTTACAAAATTTTCTAGCTTTTTCACTTATCTAAAGCTCTAAAAGCAAGGAGCAAGCAAGTTTAATTGCAATTTAAAAAAAATAACATCTTTTTTTTTTTTTCTTTTAGAAGCATTAGTTTATATAGTTTTCCCCGCCCCTTCTGTTTATTTTCTAGTTTTCCACTTTTTCTTTTAGTTTTTGTGGTATATGAATAAGTAAATTTCTTCTTTTAAGGATTAAAATACAAAGTAAATCAACAAACAAACCATAATAATATAATGATGTATTAAAGATAGATTTTGTCACCTTGAAATCTACAAATACACATAGTATTATACAAGTACCTCTTTACAACCAAACTCTTCTCGTCACTTCAATTAAAACATAATCCTTTGATAAAACAAAGAATATAATCATATATGTTTCAACCATTTTATATGTTGCAAAACATTAAGGCAACTGTCATAAAGTAATACATATATAATAAAACTTTTTCATTCTTTAAAACTGCAAAACCACCCCCCCAAAGTGCATGTAATCGCACATTTGATTTTAATTTACAAAATGGCAATTTCAAATTTCTTTTTGGTAAAACCGCACATGGCAGTTCGGATTGAAATTAGTAAATAAAACGAAACCGCACCATGATCACCCTTATTCCTAGTGAATAGGTCGTGGCTTGTACTAACCAGTCTTACTACAAAAGAGATATCAACTCTAGTTATCGTCACATATATCAACCTCCCTACAAGTGTTTTGCCTTATCCTCCAAAAAATCACCATCATCATTCCAGAAATCAGGATTTAAATCCATAAGAGTGTCGACTAGTTTGGTCCCAAGTAAACCAGTTTCTTGAAGGAGATCAAGACCAAACTTCCTCTGGAGTAGTGAGACTCCGGGCCTTTCTATGAGCAATCTCAATGCCAAAAAATATTTAGGACATCCCATGTCCTTAGTGACAAAGTTTTGCTGCAAATACTCCTCGGTCTCTTCTACATCCCCAACATCACTGTCTGAGATCAGAATATCATTAACATAAACAACCACATTGCCATACATGACTTTTCATGCCTCACAAAGATTGAATGATCTGCTTGACATTTGCAGAAGCCAAAGTCATCAATGACAAGACTGAATTTGTCAAACCAGGCTCTCGGACTCTACTTCAGACCATAAATTGTCTTCTTCAATCCACACACCATATTCTGCTTCTCCCCCTGAGCAACATACCTAGTTGGTTGCTCCATAAAAATAATCTCATGCAGATTACTTTATAAGAAGGCATTCTTCACATCTATATGATACATAGGCCAATTTTTATTACCGATAAAGAAAAACAACAGCCAGTTGGAGTTGAGATGAGCGATTGGAGAAAAGGTTTCGAGGTAGTCAACACTATAAGTCTGGGTGAAACCTTTTGCAAACCGTCTGCGATCAATAGTCCCATTGGGCAGATAAACCTTCTACATAGTATTAGAGCTAAAGAAAATATTATTGAAGGATCCCTATCACATATGTATTGTGATAAGACTAGGGTTGGAGTACATAACTGGTATGGATATATTGGATCTATATACCTAAGATAAACTAAAGAAAAACAAGACTAGATATATTAAATATAATCTAACAATACTTACCAAGAGTCCACATTACAAAGGAGGTAGCAAAAAATCAAGTTTGGAATTGTTGACGTTGTTTGCCAAACTTCTCTACAAAAGTTGTGAAAGTCCCTCAAATGGATAAATCAAATACGGGATTGGCTATGTCTAAATGAATCTACAAAGATGGATTTTTAGTAGATGATGCATGACTTCTCATTCGTTCATGTATCGTCTACATAAGTAGAGAATAAGGAACCATGTAAATGTGTTTGTTACATGCATTAAGGTAGCTATGTGATTGAAATAACTCATAAATAGCCATGTTCTCAAGCCATTTCATTGTTTTGACTACAAGCAAAGAGTGTGTGCAACTGTTCCCCTGATTTTAACAGTTTTGCATTTAATGAGTACACGTTTTGTCGTAGACTAAGAGGTGTTTAGCTCTCTACGGCACTCTTCACAATGTATAAACTGCTACATTTAAGGTGTAAATTTGAGCTCTTACACATTCAGCAAAATGCATCTATCCTCATGATTAAACAATATAAAAGTCCCTTCGGACCTCCCCCACCAATCCCCCCCCCACACAAAAAAAAAAAAAAAAAAGAAAAGAAGAAAGAAAACCTCCAGTTCTTCTGACCCAAGAAAGAGGGTTGTTCTGTAGCTTAGTGCAATTTACAATACAGAGAAATGTCAAACCACATGCTGTCAGTAGTTCCAGTATGTTAAGTGTCAAAGCAGCTCTTATATAAGAATTAAGTATTTTGAGATCTATGTATTACATATCCTTGTTCTCTGACACATAAATAGCTTATCAGATGGTCTAAGTTGTTTATAGTAAAACTTAGTTGATAATCGGAATCAACTTTACATTTATTAGAGGATATTTTAAGATCTTTCAGGATTATCAGCGCATTTTTAACCCATAACAGGATACACATATGATCTTGAATGTCTCTCACACATAACAACTCTAGTAGATTCAAGTCTGAGCCCCGAACAAGACACCTTAAGCTAGTCCGTTTCTCTATGTCTACATATTCTAGCAAATTCATATGAATTATTTCTTGTAAGACCATAGTGATCAGTGATTCTAAAAAGAAACCCAATAACCATTTAACTGAAAAAGGTTGGCCTAGTTACTGGAGAGTATTCTAGTCTCACATCCAAGAAGAAGTTTAGGATTGGGCTAACTGTTTCGGCATTAATTCATGTGGCTTGAGAAGATCTTTTATAAGATAGTAATTAAAACAAAGACAGTAGGCTTGAAACTAAAGCGTGGATTCAGATTTATGCAAGAAAGACTTGCCAGCAAATATAAATAATGAAAAGCAAGATGGCGAACAAGAATGATCGTCATTAACTAAGAGAAATCTTCTGATAGAGTCCCCTTGCAAAATATAGATGGCAGAGATCAAGAGTCAGAATAAATGCTGTCGGAGAGAGAACAGAGCATAAACAATGCAGTTCCTGTGATAGGGTATCCATTATCAAACATACAAAATTCAATCAACAAAATAATATTACTTCATGTCCTCCCCAAAATTCTCATGCATAAACTTGGAAGTATTTAATTATGCAATGTGAGCAGATATCATCAATTCAACAACTTAAAAGAATTTAAAACCATAAGACATGACAATTCTACCACATAAAAGTTAAAGATTCATGATGATAGGAATGAAATAAGGTTGAACTGAAATACATTACATTTTCTGTGACTTGATGTAAATGCTGCCACCAGACCCTCCTCCACCTTTGATTCCACCATCCCCACCATCCGCCAAAAGCATTCCACGCACGTCCGCGATATCCTTCACCTCCAACCAAATCCTCCCTCCCCCTCTCCCTCCATAGTCCTCCTCTCTATTAGTAGTCCCGCCCTTACTGCCGTAACTCCATGGCTCATCCAAAGACTCCCAAGAATACGCGTCCCCACCCCAAACATCCTCCGGCAGCTTCTTATTATCCATCACGCAGCTCGCGCCCCTTCCACCATGCCCTCCGCCACCACCCTGCGCATCGTCAGGCGTCCCTGTCGATGGCTCCGGCGGCTCTCCAGCTCTCGCGGTCACATTAATCACCGAACCCCCAAATAAACTCCCATTCCCGGCTACTATGTAAACCGACCCGGCAACAATTTCCGCAAAAGAGTTCAATCTGAATTCACCCGTTATGTTAATCTCAATTGAACAACCCAATTTGGGGCAGGTTAAGGCCACACCCTGGAGAATAAAAAAGTTGCCCCTGCCTTCAACATAAACGTCATCCGTGAAATTCAAGCTGTAGCTGAGCTCACAGGTGGTGTTGAGCGAGCCAATGCCATTCAAATCCTCGCATGATAGGGACGGCGGGTGCGGCGGCGGAGACGGCGGAGGGGGAGACGGCGGCGAGTAATCGCCCCGGAAAAGCTTGGACGCGTAATCATACTCTACAATGGAAAACTCTTTGCGGGACGCAAATGCTAGTGAATTTGGGCCAGCGAGGAAAAGGAAAAAACAAGAATAGAGAAAAAGGGAAAGTGGGGTGGCCATGAAAATTCATCAGAGAATTAAAAGTTCGAAGTTTTTGGGAAAATATGAATAGCTCGTCCAGGTATGAAGTATGTATGTGCACATGGAATGCGTGTGAGTTTGCATGTATGCATGTATAGGTGGAGAGCGAGAAGAGGCGAAAAGGAAACAGGTGTAGAGAATGCGAGGAGTTCGGGAATTACCTCCGTTTTTCATTTTCATCCAAGAATGTCTACATTTTTTTTATTTTTTCTATTATTTAATTCAGCAAAAGGGCACAGTAGCAGTAGGAGAGGGCTACGGTTGGACTTTGGACCCCACTCGCATCTTTGGATTATGTTTGGTGGATTATTTTATTTTTATTTTTTCGGGTTTAATAAGAAAAAAGTTGACTTGTCACATGTTTAGTGATTAATTTTTAGATTTTTTAATTGGTTAGAGCTTAGGTAAGGTGTTATAATTGGTTGGATATGCTAAAAATTGTTGCTGGTTCTAGTTCAACCAAATAATTCAATTTTAATCATTAATTAAGTACACTTACAAAAATTAAAATTTAAAAAATTAATTATTATGTTAAGAGCACCTCGAATCTTCTATTTAAATCTTCTATTTTAGGTATTGTATTGCATTTTAAATATATATATTTAACATGAATTATATATATTTATTGTATATATGTGAAATAATAAAATATAAAATATAATATTAAATTGAAATTGAAAAATTACTAAAGGCTAACCCATTTATTAAGAAACGTATAGCTAATTGAAAGTTCATCAACGAATGGGTTGATGGTTAAATGAGCTATAAATTCCTTGTCACTGTTGGCTATAATTTGAAATTGAGGTTTAGCGGTATGAAACTAATTTCATCTTTATTTGTTCTCGCATCTTGATCAGATTTCTTCTTCATTTAATTCTGGAATCTCGATTGCGTAGATTTCTTATATTCAATGTCTTTAATGTTCCAAGTTCCAACTATTAACCAAAATCATTTGAAATAAAGGGAACATGAGTGTCAAGCGCTATATAACTGATTATTTTTTTAATTTTTATTTTTGATAAATCATCATTTCATTGAAAAAAATATTATCCGTCTATGCCCGTAGAGATGGAGCCAAAAGGAGGGCTAATAAGGGCAGTTCTCCACTCAACTCTATAAAATTTTCATAAATAATATAAATTTTATATGTAAAATTATTAAATTTTAAAATTTTGCAATCTTGAAAAAATATATATATTTTTTTATGTTGTTTTTGAGAAAAAATCAATCTCACCCTCCAAGACTGTGTTTTCTGGCTCTATTCTTGAAGGTCAAGCTTGCTAAGATGTCAATCCCAACTTCCTTCCGATCTTTGAACTTAGCTCCATCCATATTAACTTTGCTACGTACCCAGTGCTGAGATGTCTTCGGAATTAAAGATGAACTGAATGTGGTTGATATGTCCAAAAATCAACTATGATAAATGATTGTGAAATCAGCAGCTTCATGAGGTCTCAATGTCAACCATATGCTCCAGCACAAAATGAGAAATTTATCAAAGTCAGTACGGCAGCATCGAGCGTGCCGTGAATGAATATACCTCATCCATATCCGCCAGGGTCGTGTAATTTCTCTTTATAAATACAGTTAAGCAAGCAGTCCGGTTTGGTAACCATCCTCCATGCTTGTTTTGGTAACATTATTGTTTCCTTGTATAAAGTCAAGAAAAATATTGGCTATGTTTTTCCTTATGAATATTTATAACCAATTTATAGAGTCAAATCAAATAAAAAGGAAAAATATCCTAATCTAGACGAAAGTAAATCAAGGGTTGTCAAAATTTAAAAATCAAATTAAATACAAAAGAGAAAATATCCTAATCGAAAACCTTATATTAAGAAATCTTCAAATTCAAAATTGGAAAATCTATAGTAGGAAACTAACTAGATAATACAAACTGAATAAATACAATACATAAAAAAATTATTTATTTATTCCTATATGCCCTATAAGATCGAGTTCCCGGAGGAGATTCCAATATTAAGCCAAAGAGAAAGAAAAGCGTATGCTCAAAAAATACTGCCAGAGCATATAATAATTGATCCTCTAAGACACACAAGTAACACGCTCAAGAAATATCCACTCAACTTTATCGCATGCCTTACTCATATCTAATTTTGTGCCGCATGACCTACTTTGCCCCAATTTTTATTTTTATTTTTCGAAAAATGGTTTATTTCGTAAGCCACTAGTACTTTAGTCTCACAGGAACAAACATGTGTAAATAAAAGTAACAAAGAAAAAAAAAAAAAACATCAACAACAACATTAGAGCTGCAAGCATCATAGGTTTAGAATTTTAATGTAATCCAGATCAGATCTGCTTTGATTTTTTGAGTCATTCCCTGATTCAAAATTGGATATATTTAAGTTTGTTAAAAATCTATGATCCGAAATAAAGTGTCTAATCTAGAACAGAATGACTAAATCCATTTCAAGTCGAAATCACTGACTTCTAATTGTGTCCCGACTAATGAACTGTTTGACATCATATTTAACCCTCTTTTGCGTTCAAATTAAATACCTTCATCAGTTAGTTATTAGTATTTTAATATGATAAGCAGGGGTTCCAAATTTTTGGAATGAGACTTAGTCGGGATTCATTAACATAATTAGGTAAATTACCAGTTCAAAAAAAAAAAAAAAACCAGATAAATGAGAAAATTACTTATATTATTCCAGTAATAGTGAAATTTTTTTGGCATTTAATCTATTTAACCTTAGCCCCATATATCATCATCTAATACCCGTTTAGGCAAACTTTCATTTTGTTCAGCCGATAGCTTACAACGTTTTTATTATTATTATTATTATTATAATGAAGGAGCTGTAGGAATTTAATTAATTCAACTTGGCAAATCAGCAATTACAGTGTTCATAATTAAATAAGAAACATTTGCATCGCCTTCTTCCTTATGCATTCCTCGCTAGGTTATGAGCTAATCTATTTCCTGTTCTTTTCACTTGAGTAACTTCAACTGATATACAATCCTTAAGCAATTTACGAGCTTCTTCCATGACGCCTTCTATGTTGGAAAAATTTTCATCTATCATACTAAGTGTTGAAATAGTTATGTTGTACAATTAACAACAAGAAAAGTCGCACAAATTGAATTAAAATAGTAAAATAATTACAATCTTTATAATTCCTCTAATTTTTCTCTTCAAGAATAAGAAATTTTTGGGAATTTAACTTTTGGAGGTGCAATCGCCGATTTGATCTCCTAAAAATTGTAATACAAATTTCGTTGTCTGTAAAATTAACAACAAGAAAAATTGCACAAATTGAATTTTATTGAATTGAAATAATAAAATTGTTACAATCTGTATAATTCCTCTTATTTTTCTTTTCAAGATCAATAAGTTTTGGGGACTTGAACTTTTGGAGGTGCGATCGCCGATTTGATCTCCTCCAAACTGAATTTTGTCCTTCAATCACATTAATTCGAGGGTTTAGTATCTTAATATTGAATCAAATGTTAAAACTTCAAGAACATCGACTTCTTGGATTTGAATATTTGTTGGTGGATTTAATCTTCAATAACATTAAGTCGAGAGTTTAACAATTTAATCTCAAATTAAAACGTTATTATTTGGATGAACTCCACGATGAACGCCTTGAACACCGTGGATATCCTTGAATTTGATCGTCTTGGTTGAGATAATTTCCTCCAACACCTATCTTGTTTGGACATCTTATTCATAACTTATTCCTTTAACTCTTGCGAATAACCCCTATTTATACTTGTAGGATATGAGTTATTGGATAAGCCATTTGATGAAATAGCACGATTTGATTGACCCTTCATGATTCGATTGACATCTATATCTTGATCACAAGATTTGATACAATCTTGATTTTTAAGAATTCAAATTTGACACTTGGCGATATTTAATTGGCCAACAAAATATATATTATAATATCAATTAATTAATTATTTACTTTAGAAATTTAATTTAATTAAATCCCCACAATATAAATATTAAATATAAAATTAATATTTAATATATTATTTTACATGTGTCGCCATTTAATTGACGTAAATTTAATTTATCAACAAAGCCCCATCGAGACTTTTTCACAGACAATACATCTTAAAGTGAATAAGTCACGATAATTATTTGATTTATTTTTTATTTGCAATTGAGCCTTGCTAAAAAAAGAAAATATGTAGACTTTTGGATTTTGGCTTAAACAAGTGAATAAAAGCATAATGAATTATGGATTGATTTTAATATTTGATTTTGATAGCCACGTTCTTATCCTTTTACTTTATGGTGCATATGGTCTTGAAATACCAATTTTTTTCCAAATGAGCTTATGATTAGTTTGCAGAGAGAACAAGAATTCCTTGTCCTGCTAATCATGATTCCTGATTTGAATTAAATTCTATCACTTTCCAAGTAATTGGATAATAAAAGAACTCTAATTCAAATGTCAATTAGGTGTTATAAAGGCATGCTTTGTTGTACTTTTTCTTCAACAACTTCTCAAACGAACATAAATTTGTAGCATTGCTTTTTGTTTTTGTTTTATTGCTTCAACTTCTTCGTTCATGTGTTTTCCTTCGCTATGAATTGTCGAACGAGTAAGAATCTTATATTTTATTTTTTTGTATGAGAGTTTGTTCATTATCCAGCATCCATGTGTTTGCTAAATTATCTCAAAGTGAAGTATATACTTTCATATATTTGTACCTTTTAAATTAACACTCATTTCTCTTTTTTCGTTTTGTTTCAATTGTTGTATCTATCACCGCCTACTATCAGATAACTTTAGATAAACAATGAAATTCATGGTCACCACTGATAAGCATGTGTTTTTTTTTTAATTCACAAAATAGGGGTACAACGTGAGAAAATCACCATAAGTTTCTAATTAATCCATCTGCAAATGGAAAATCATGCTAGAAAAGCCTTACTCAATTAGGAGTCTAGTCTTTGTTGGGAATCAGAAAGCTTGAAACTATACTTCTTAATTATCAACTCATATGAGAATTTTAACTTCTTTTTTTTATTTTTTCTTCTTCTTTTTGCCAAAGCTACCCACTATTCCTGTTCTCTCACTTTTTTTTTTAAATTCAATTGTTAAAGTACAGAGAAATAATTTTGTCAATCAGAAATGTAGATCTGAGACATCAATTTTATGTATCAAAGCTGACATTTTTTTATAACCATTTTCTTTTGTTTCTATTTTTCTCTTTGATAGCTTTTGCAATGGTTTATTTCAAAGATAATTCCTTTCCTTCCCGAGTGCAACACTTGGTGATCCTTGATGACGAGAATCAACCCATAGAGAAGGGCACAATTTTGGCAGTTCATACTCCCCTTATTGGTCGATACACGAAGCCATGGCCGAGGTTGATGAATCCATTTTACTTGGTGGAATGGTCCGGGGAGATCTCATTAAGTAAAAATTACAAGATGTGGGCTTTGCAAGCAACTCACCATCAGTAGTCGAATGAGTTAATGCCATTGCCAACATTGGGTCATCGCATCCTCGAAGGCAAATCTAAGTGGGGAGATGTCATTCAGTTCGCTAGTGAATTCCACTACATCAAGGGCTACTGGGAGTGGACCAAAGATATCCTCAATCGGTGTGAGCACAAGCTTCTTGCGGCGCAAATATATGACTTAATATATACTTCGTTGTTCATGTATCATCGCAATCCTGACATAATCAAGGCATTTTGCGTGGCGTGGTGTCCACTTTATTAACTTTTCTTGGAGAATTATCTATATCAATGTGGGATTTGCGCACTCTTGCAGGCTTTCCTATGACTTGATCTCTATGTGATGAAGTCATCCCTAGCATCAAGGAGCTTACTGGTGTTGATGAGGCGCGAAGTAGATTTATCCCTCGCTCTTGCAAGCACCATTTCATGCTTATCATTTTCTTCGAGGGAGTGCCAATGGAGATCAATCTTCTCAGCATCCATTGAGGAGTAGGTTAGATTTTGGCCCAAGATGGCTACTAGGTATCTTCTTTCTCTTCCACATAAAGAAAAGAAGGCGAGTCATTTTAAATCAACCCACAATCCACTTGGCGATTTTGACGTACATAGAGAATGATGTCCTTCAGAGTTGGCTTTATTCTCAAAGCTTGGCTTAGAAGAGAGTTCAAGAGATGAGATATATTTGGCGGCATATTTAGCTTGTTGGCTTTGTGCATTTATCCTTCCCAATGATGACATCAATTCAACATGCCCTAGTACCTTCAAAATGGCGAGCATTATGGCAAGAGGTTGGAAGGTGAGCTATGTTGTTCCCATTTTAGCAAGCATCTACATGGGCCAAAAATAAGGTCACAAATTCTCCAAGACCATCTCGTGTATATTCAACATTCCCTATCCACTTTGTCTATAGTTGGTTGGCACACTACTTCAAGACTCATTACCATATTTGACAAGGAGTACGTGACCCAAAAATGACAATATTTTTTGGTGAAGATGGCACAAAGTATTATGATTCCAAAGAAGCCCGCAAGCAAATCCATAAAAGAGACTTCATTTCTTGGACTTACACCATGATTACCAAAAACAAAGATTTCTTATATGTTGACAATGAGAATGCGGAGAAGTTTGAGCAAAACTACTTTATCACCATCCGTTTGAACTATCTTTCTTTGAGGCAAGGTGAACACTTCATCATCAAGCCTTATAGTCCCCATCGATTCAGTCGTTAATTCGGATTCTATCAAGTAGTTTAGGAACTCTCACACAAGACATCCGCAAAGCTTCTTTAGAAGAAGAGTTCATTATTGGTGCTTATGCACTCTATCCAGATCTATGTCAAAGGCTTGTCTTCCATGTATGCCCCTAAATGCAAAGAAATTCTCTTCTGAAGATTACAAGAAATGGTGGATCAACATCCATGGAGGTTATTTTGAGGAAAATATTGCGAGTTTAATCAATGTGAAGCCAAGTAAAGTTTCTCTCAAAGACAACGAACATGACAAAGGAGATGGTCCTCTTGCAAAAATACTTAAAATCCCAATATGTATTTATCACTTCTTCTCCTAACAGATGTGATGCCCAAGCTACTGAGCCTCTCGAAGTCAGCAAGAGAAATAATGCCCCTCTCATTTCGGAGGAAAGTGGTAGTAGCATTGCAGACTGTCATTCGAAGAGACTTAAAAAGAACCCTAAGTTTTCAGAGGTAAGGGATGTCGATGTTGGTGATGTTGTGGGTAATCCACTACAAACAGAGAGCTTCGTTGAAGAGATCATTTCCTAACTTCTTCATCTTTTTTTTTAAATCTTTTCTAACTTAAAACATGTGATGTTTCAGTTGAAAAAAAAACTACTTAATATTGATAATGGTGAAGAATCACGAGTTAGCCAAATATCGATCAGGGCCCCCAACTTGTTAGCTACAATTCTTTCAATTGATGGGGCAACATAAAAGATAACACTTAACTCGACTAGGGTTAAGCGGACACCTCATTGTGCTGTATTTTTATATTTAAAGGCGAAAAATTCTTACTTAATCACCAAAAGCGATCTTCACCAGAGGATAGCAAATACTTCAATCGACTTTCTTTTATTCATCAAAGATGATGTGTCATTTGTGCTTAGAGTCCATGAAAAACTTTACCAATTTTGACATTTCTTATATGTAAGAAACATTGAAAGAGCTTTTTGTCAAGGCCGCTACTTATGAAGAGACAAGGTCAACATATTCCGAAAAAACATCCAAAGAACGTCTTGCGCAGTAATTGAGTGAAGCCAAAGATCGTTTCCATGAAGCCAAGACTAGAGAAAGCAAAGAGGTTAATCAAATTCAATCTACCAAGGATGAGTTGGAGCATATAAAAAATGAGCTTGATGATTTGAAGGGACGAAAGAAATGCTTGTCTGTATCATTGAAATGACAACGACAACTTCTTCAGAGTGCCCAAACCGAAGTTCATGGATTGAAGAGGAGATTATTGCAATCAAGAATACTTCTCCATTGAGTGATGAAGTGGTCAAAAATTTGAAGTCTTCAATAGTATGTCTCGAGAATGCTAAAGAAGAGTTGAAAAATTTAAGACCCTTTGTTTAGTGTTTGTTTAGAACCTTTCCCTTTTTTTCCGCTTCATGTAACGAACATCATTATTTTTGAGATTATATAATAGAAATTATTCTTTTTTTCTATCTTGTAATACTTTGAGTGCATTCATGTTTATCAAAATTCATAAAACCCCCCATTTTTTTTGCACAAATAAACTACTATCTAATACGAAAAGAAAACATAATTTATTTTACACTCATGACTGAACTTAGAAAATATCTTAGCTACCTACATACCCTAATAAAGGGATCAAGTCATAATGTAGTTTAAAAATACTCTTTTTTTTCTTGAGTGGGAGTCGTACATAATTTATAATCATGTCAGCAAGAAGAATCAGTTGATTAACCACCCTAGACTAGGTGGGGTATTTAATATTTTAACCACATAAAATACCTTTAGTGGAATAAATTAACAGTTTAACCACATGCACTACCTTTGGTGGATACCATTCACAATTTATACTCGTGCTGGTCAGGAGTAACGTGCAGTTTAGGCTCATGAGTTACAGAGCATTCTTCTAACTTTAAGCGTAGTAGCATTTTAAGAACTTCCCATTTATCGGGCCAATTCTTAAGCTATCTTCAACAACCAACTTGTAAGCACTATTTGTGTAGACCTCCTTAACAACATAAGGACTATCCCATGTTGATGTAAATTTATTTTCAATCCAATTAGTAGTAATGATAGACCTTCTTACAGCAAGCACCAAATCACCGACTTTGAAAGAGTGTGATCGCATTTTTTTATTGAATGCCCTAGACAAACGAGCCCGATAGCATTCAAGTTTTTGCTGTGCTACCAACCTTTTCTCATCAAGAGTCTCTAACTCTACAAGGCGTAGGTGTTCATTTTCTTCTTTAGTTAATCCTTCTTGAACGACTATCCTTAATGATAGAATTTGTTGCTCAAGAGGAACTATAGCTTCAACACTGTACACTAGTGAATAAGGAGTCGCTTGAGTAGACATTCTAAAAGTGATTCTGTACACCCATAAAGCTTCTCTGATTCTTTTATGCCAATCTTGTTTTGACTTTGCAATCACTTTCTTCAACAAAGTACACAAAGTTTTGTTGAATACTTCAGCGAGTCCACTAGCAGCGGCATAATACATGGAAGATTTTCTTTGTTTGAAACTAAACTTCTGACAAAGCTTATTGCAAAAGGGCTTTCCATTATCCGTGATTATATATCGAGGAATCCCATAGCGATAAATAATATTAATACGGATAAAGTCAACAATATTTTCCTTCTTAACATCTTTGAGAGGTATCGCTTCAGCCCAATTAGAAAAGTAGTCTGTTGCAACCAAAATGTATAAATGTCTGCCGAAAGACTTTGTCATAGATCCAACCGCATCTAAACCCCAAGCGTCAAACGGCCATGAAGCAATAGTAGGGTGTAACGGCTTAGGTGGTTGGTGAATAAGATTTGCATAATCTCCAATAACGTTAATTCGAAAGTTTACAACTTAATCTCAAATTAAAATGTTATTATTTGGATGGACTCCACGATGAACGCCTTGATTTTCGCCTTGAACATCGTGGATCTCCTTGAATTTGATTGTCTTGGTTGAGAGAATTTCTTTCAACACCTTTCTCGCTTGAACCTATTCTTCACAACTTATTCCTTTGACTCTTGCGAATGACCTCTATTAATATTTGTAGGATAAGAGTTATTGGATAAGTCATTTGATGAAGTATTACGATTCGATTGACCCTTCATGATTCGATTGACATCTATATCTTGATCACAAGATTTGATACAATCTCGATTCCCAAGAATTTAAATTTGACACTTGGCGATATTTAATTGGTCAACAAAATATATATTATAATATCAATTAATTAACTATTTACTTTAGGAATTAAATTTAATTAAATTCCCAAAATATAAATAAAAAATATAAAATTGATATTGAATATATTATTTTACATGTGTCACCATTTAATTGGCACAAATTTAATTTTTCTACAATAGTGTCCCTCAAACTAATTAAATGGGTTGTTTTAATATTTTTGTAATAAACTTAACATCAATGACATAGGTAATTGTTCATCTTTCTTTTGATCAAATTTCATTGAAGTCCCTAAGTCATATATAGTTAAGGAGTATGGTCGAGCATATGATGGTTATCATGAAATATATGACTTTGATATTAAATTTTTTCAAGTCATATAATTATTAAGATGAGACATTAATTATTCAATTAGATTTGCACATGCAATATATGGTTGCAAGAAGAATGTCTCATTTTATGAAAAATGATATATGGACACTACTGCATATATTTATGTGTTTTTCACTAAATCAACCTGCTACCAATCTAGTTGAATAGAAGAATCTCGTATTTTTTTGATGATGCTTGACTTGGAACGACTTTGGCCAAAGCGGGATAATAATTAAGAAAAAGTTTTCTAATTTCATCATTAAGCCATATTACTAGGAAAATATGCAATTATTAAGTTATTTGGGTTTCAACTAATAACTCATACACTAGAGCTAATCGGGAGATTCGATAATGGAAGGACCTTACGTGTATGGTATTCCTATTTAGAATTGTTCGCTACTTCACCTATATCTAGATTTTCATAGCATGTTGTCAGTTATTAATCATGATTAGTAGATTGTTACAATTAAGGAGTTAATTCTAATAGAATTAATTATTAGAGTCGTATCCGATGAGCCAATTAGATTGGTCATTGTTAAGCTCTTGTATAAACGATCTTATTCAAATATTTGTCAATAAATAAAAATTTCTTATCTTAAAATTGCATTAATAAATTAGATGACGTTCCTAATTCATATATAACTATGGGATATGGTCCTGCATATGACGATTATTGGATATGCTTCTACGAGCTTTTTATCTAAAAAATATTTATTTATTTTTTTAAAATACCGTCTAATAAAAATGAATTATCGAAGTATAGAAAAATGTTAGGGTGGGAATTTTGATAAGAATTCTTTAAGCAAACTAACGTTTTCTACAAATTATGTTTTTTTTTTCCTTAAATGGGGAAGAATTTCTTAGGGGAAGAATTTTCCTAACAAATTCACAGTTTAAATGTATATATATATTATGCATCTATAATATAATATATTCTATATATTTAATTTTATATATTTATATAAAATAAATAATTTCAACATTATAAATATGTTTTTTAATTTTTTTTATAAAATATCTAACATTTATATAAATATTTATATATGATTATATACAATATATAGTTATATATATACATTTACATACATTAAAATGTACATATTTTTATAAATATATGATGAATAAATATTGATAAACTTTCATATATTTATATATATTATTATTTATATATAATATAAATATATAAATATATATAGTTATATACCTTATACCTTTATATATTTATATATAAATGTTTATATTTAGATAAATTATATATATATTTATATATATTATTATTTATATATAATATAAATATATAAATATATATAGTTATATACCTTATACCTTTATATATTTATATATATTATTATTTATATATAATATAAATATATAAATATATATAGTTATATACCTTATACCTTTATATATTTATATAATATATTTCAAATATTATAGTATATATTTATGTATAATATATATTTTATATAAATTTATATACTTATATATAAACATTTATATATTTATGTACAATATATATTTATATATATTATTATTTATATATAATTTTGTTTATATATACAATATTATATATTTATATATAAATGTTTATATTTAGATAAATTATATATATTTATATATAAACATTTATATATTTATGTACAATATATATTTATATTTCTACATTTACATACATTAAAATGTACATATTTTTATAAATTTATGATAAACCAATGTTGATAAACTTTCATATATTTGTATATATTGTTATTAATATATTTAATATATAGTTATATATAGAAATTTGCATACATGTATACATAAATAAATATATATAATACAAATTTATAAATATATATTTATATAGAAATATATAGATTTATAAATATAATATTTTTTTGAATTATTATGATACACAAGTTAAATACAAATCTTATAAAATATCTAAACAAAAGCCAATGAAAGATTAAAAAATTATTATACAAATAAAAAAGTAATCAATTTATACATATCATACACAATAATCAATAGTGACCTCCCGTGCCATAACCACGTGGTCGTCTAATTTTATGTCATCTAACTCTATTGTCCTAAGTCTATGCACCAATATTGAAATGTTGTGGCTAGGAATGACAATAGGTTAGGGTAAAACCTAGGCCACACCAGACCCGTCTCATTTGGGATGGGTATCAATAATATAAATGGATTTAGGTTGGGTCATGAGTTTGCCATTTTCAGACCCGACTCGACCTAGACCGACACGTTTATTTTTTTTATTTTTTAAAATTTTTTATATATATTTATATGATATCGTAATTAGAAAAATATATTTTTTAGAATGTTTTAATAGTAATATTTTTATAAAATATGATTTTTAATATCTTTTAAATTATAAAATGGGTCTATAGGTCTAATGGGTTTACCCATTGGGTCCACATCTAGGGGGATTTGGTTATGGGACATTAAAAATATTAACGAATCAGGTCTTGGGTCCAGGCACACCTGACTCAAACCCGACCTACTGTCATCCCTAGTTATGACATCTCATTAGCTTCTAAATCATCTATATATGTGTTTTTCTAACTCGATGAAGAAGTTGATTGTACATAATCTTGATAGCTTGATGTCATTTCTGGGAATGGGACAAAAGAGATTAAATTATGGATATGGTGACACATATCCTGGCATGTGTCCGAAGCCAAGACCAAGACCAAGATCAAGGTCTAGATATCCAGAATGTGTGTGTGTATATGCTGCTAGCTCATAAGGAGTGAATGGAGAATAATCCTCAGATACTCTAACTGGCCTATAAACATCCTCATTCAGATTGACATTATGGGAGATCGGTACTACTCCAGGAGGAATGTAATGTGATGTAGAAAGACCTGCTATGTTGACTCCTAAATGAATGTAACATAATGTAGAAAGACTGACTATGTGTGCTACTGGAGGTATGTGAGCCCGACTAATGTATCACCATATACTGAGCCATTAGAGCTCTCAGTAGATATCTCCTCCTTCTATCTCTCATAGTTTGTGTCATTTGGTGGCACTAGTTGTACAAGGGGCATTTGTAGTGGCAATTGTCAATCATTGAGAATGATCACAACAATGTCACCAATGAAAATATATCGCTCATGTAATGAATTAAGTATTATATTATCATCTTGTGTCCTATTTCAAATACTTATACTCATAGATGCCAACTGGTTAGCCTAAAATACATGAAAAATATCATAAATAAACATATATGATTAACAAAAAATTTAAGAATAAATTATATTCAAAATTATTGATTTATGTACCACAACTTGCATCAAAGTTGCATCCCCAGGTTGGTATTCGATATTCTGAAGTTTGTGGGTAGGCGATATAAAGATATGTAATATTTTCATACCACTCGAAGTGCCCATTTTCTGTAGTGACTGAATGGGTGATGAATAGTTCGTGCAAAATAGTCTGAAATCATTTCACCCATTACGTACAAGTTATGATGAGTTGCCCAATTAAGTACCAAATGCCCAACCATGGTCAAGACTATGTAAATTATTATCCCAATTTTTTGGAAATGATGGGATATTTTGTATCATTCCAAACTGTCACAAAACCCTCTCAGAATGGTGCATCTCAATACGAGAAAAGAAGATCAATGGATATCTAGATGTCCATAACTGGGGATTGCAATATGATGGCAAATCAGTAATTTCTAGAGAAGTCATGTCACACGACTGCCATATAAACTGCAATAAGAAAATGCATATATAAATAGTTTTGTACAACAACATGGTTTTGTACTACATTATAAGTTTGATGACCAGATAGGGCAACATAAGATCAAGCATCTCCCGAAAGATTCTCATAGGATTTCGAGTAGTATGACTATATGTGATGTCTTTATTCCATCTGCATAGTATATTTACATCAACATAAATAAAAAATGAGGCATATGATACTAAATTAACAATAATGCTTCAAATTATTACCGTTCACCATATGGAGGAATAAGAAGTACGCCTCATCCCTCAATATGTATGGGATTCATATCTATGTGTGGCTCTAGATCCTCAAGTATCATGTGCGTTATCATTAACCACACCCAAATCTGCAAGAATTGAACACATACAACAATACAAAATATGATATAACATGAAAAATTCTACTATCAGATAAACATAAACATGTAATAATTTTACCTGTAATAACTGTAATGCACCATCAATATTTGATTTCACCTTGGAACTTATTATGCACAATGCACGGTACAAGAAAGTCAAGACAATACTACCCCAATGAATCCCTACATCATAAAGTAGAATCAGTACAAGCTATTGATTTCAAATTCCAAATGATGAAGTTGTAACTACGAACTTCATCAAGATTTTCTAATAATTGAAGATATATCAGCAGAATTGTGTTTCCTGAGGAATAAGGGCACATAACACCACCCAATAAATAAAGCCACATGCACAAGTGTATCATGTTATGTGATCCGAGTCAATGTCAACAATCATGCAATTTTACCTCAGGGAAGTGGCATATATGTGCCCCCTTTAATGTGAACAATGGTGGCTCGATAACTTAAAGTTGTCTTATAATAGAGCAACCACTCTGTATGGGATCTCTCGATATCTATACTTGTGACTGGACGACCATTAATAGAAAGACCCCAAATCACTACGACAGTGGTAAAATCCCTCTATACACAGTTTGAAGGCCCAAAAGACATATTTGATTATCTTCTATCTTGGATTTCTAGTGTTTTGATGCTCCCGCTTAACAATCGTCCCCTCATTCGACTTTTGGAGAGCTCTCATAAACTTAGCCAGTTTTCGAATTGAGCTATCCCAAGTCCTATAAATATTTTTTCGAGCGCGTTTCAAGCTATGCCATGCTTTCGTATATGAAATTTTGGAATTCTATTTTTTTCTTCATAATTTGCATGATATATTTTATCTCGCATGCCAACTTATGCTGGACAACTCATACCAGCAATGTAGTAATATAATTTTTAACTAAATTGCAATAGTCAACAGATATTTTATTCATAAGACGTGTGTTGCCCCCCAAACCTTATTATTTTGAACAAACCAAAATTTGATTTTAGTGGCGCTCGAAGCTCCGATTTGCACCACATGTCAACCGTGTTATATTTTCATTCCACTTTCCATAGCTTCGGCGTACTCTCAACCATATGATACTCTAGCCTCGCAAATCAGATGGAGAAATCTTTAACTGCAAAAATCAAAATTTTCTTATCTTTGAAAGTCATATCCACATCAAGAACCCTTCTACTCGAATCATAAAACTTACCCAAGGCCCTAGTGGGAATGTCAATAAAGTCTGCAGATACCTCAAGATATGTAGTAGAGTAGAATGGTATTGATAGATAAAGCATTTGTTCAATTGAGGTGAAGGGTATTGGTACATGGACTATGATGCGGCTAAAAATTGGACATCAAATAAATTTGCCTTTTCTGAATGATTTACACTGCTAATTCGAGGTTTCACAAATTCAATTCTATAAATCCATAATTTTACCTATAATATGCAAAACATTAAAGAATTAGGAGGGACACTGGTTTCTAAAGCGTAGCCCCTTCGACACTCAAGTCAGAAATTGCTCAAATTAGAAATCGAATGTATTGTGAATAATCAATATCAAAATCACTTAATATCCAATTACTCAAGTATTTCATCACATAATGTAGATATGAATAAGACATAAATCATACGCACCTCACTGCATGAAAGGGAATATATATTTATATAAAAAGAGAATGTAGTTACCTTGTGTGATAATTTTTTTTCCTTATCAGATTAGAGTATCAAATATCCTAAAAGATTAATTTTCTAAGAATTAGATTCATATGTAAGCTCATTATATTTTATATGGGCTTAACTCATCCATAATAAATGGGCTCATAAATAGTATCTCCTCATAATCAATAAGCTCTTTAAGAAATCCAACTCATAATCAATGAGCTCATAAATAATCTTTGCTCATAACTCTTCATAAAATTCAACCCATAATCTTTGAACTCATTAATAGTTTCATATCATAAGAAATCCAATCCATAATCAATGAGCTCATAGACAATTTATATTCATAAGAAATCCAACCCATAATGAATGGACTCAAAAATAATATTACGCATAATCAATGAACTCGTCAATAAATTCAACCCATAATAAATGGGCTTATAAATAATAGCCGCCCATAAGCAATGAATCCTTCTAGAAATTCAACTCATGATCAATTGGCACATTTATAATAGCTGCTCATAATAAATGAATTCTTTAAGAAATCCTATCCATGATCAATGAACTCATGGATAATAGTTACTTATAATCAATGAATCATTCAAAAAATTCAACGCATAATAAATGGGCTCATAGATAATAGTTGCTCATAATCAATTAGCTCTTTTAGAAATCTAACTTATAATCAATGGATTTAGATAATCTTTGCTCATAATCATGAATACTAATAGGTCCAATATATCACATTTCGATGGACTCATGGATAATAAATGCTCATAATTAATGAATCCTTCAAAAAATTCAATGCATAATCAATGAACTCATAAATAATAACTGCTCATAATTAATTAGCTCTTTTAGAAATTCAACCCATAATAAATTTATTTAGATAATCTTTGCTCATACTAATGAATACTAATGGGTCCAATATATCACATTTCCTGATATCAAATCTTATAAATTAAATACCAAGCTGGCAAATTGGGCAAATCTGAAAAGCCCAATCGGGATTATTGATTATCTCCAAAATCATCTGAATTTTGTTAAGATCTTCATATTTGGGTATCAGATTAATAACCCATGAAACAAATATCATATCCCTTCATTTATGCCAGACAAGAGAATAAGAATCTTCTAAAATGACGAAAAGATGAGGCTTTTCTTACTAATAGAACTTTGCAATTTAATTACTCTTCAGACAATGGAGTAATTATTTTTCTATTCCTATTCTCTCATTTTTTGGTACTAAAATCAATGAATTTATGGGTATGTTGAATTACACCAACAAAAATCTAACTTCAAGCTTGCAAGATTTGTAACAACATCATTAGTTGACCCAAATAATGAGTTAATTAGAATGTCCCTAATTTAAAAGATATCAGGACGCATATTCTTTAGTTCTGATTCTCAAGATAAGATGAATATAATATTATTCCCTATGAATCTCAATAGAGCAACAAAAAAACTTATCTGTATTTCGATGCCTCCATAATTCGACCATGGATTGAATTATATCACAGAAGACAATTGATGTGTGAACACAAAAAATCTTAGCCAAGTCATCTCTTTGCTTTGTCCAGTATTTCTCATTAATCTGATCATATTGCATCCGAGGCATTCGGAAATAATTTGGAACATGCTTGTTCACCATATTCTCAAAATCTGACTCAATACGAATGAGTTGTGCATCCAAACTCTCTCGGAAGATTTTTCTCACGTCTCAACTCAAATTTCCCATATACGGTGCCAATTTGATGCGACTAAAAATTGAACATCCAATGAATTTATCTTTTCTGAATGTTTTACATTGCGAATATGGAGTTTCGCGAATTCGATTCTATAAATTCATGATTTTACCAATAATTTACAAAATATCAAAGAGTTAGGAGGGACACTGTTTCCCCAATGTAGTCCATTCGTTGCTCAAGTCAGAAATCGCTCAAATAAAAAATAGAGTGCATGAGGAATAATCAATATCCAAATCACTCAATATCCAAATCATCAAGTATTGCATCACGTAATGTAGATATGAATAAGACATAAATCATACGTACTTCACTTCACTCCATGAAGGGAAGATATATTTATATGAAGAGAGAATGTACTTATCTTGTTTGATAAATCTTTTTTTCTTATCAGATTAGAGTATCAAATATCCTAAAAGATTGCTTTTTCAATAATTAGATATCAATAAGATTCTACTAATTATAACTCTAAAATAACCTATATTTATATTTAAGCCCATTATATTTTATCTGGGCTTAACTCATCCATGAGTAACTCATTTTGACCCAAAACATATAGACCAATTCACTAGGACTAATTTTGACTACATTAGACTAGGACTTCATGTTGTGATGATGTCTCTAACCATGTTCTGACAATGTATCCAACATGATGTCAACATCAATATTATCCTCATTTTCATCGGGAATTGGGTGTGTTCAATCTTGTTTTGTTCAGAATCACTAGTTATATTAGCTCCAAAACTATATGCTATTGGCTCATTGTCGAATCCCTCTATGTACACATTAGTATCATTAAGTTCAGCATACCTAATAGCACAAAGACCAAATGGCTCATTACTGGAGGTTGATCCACATGCACCCATGTCATGAATCCCATTATTTTCCAACATTTGAGTCACTATAAACACATCAGGGACATACTCTGTGTTTGCATGATAAAATTCTCTTATACTACTAGATTCAAAATTATACTAGCCAATATCTAAAGTTGTATGAGTAGGGGTAGAAGCACTCATACACAAGTCCTCAATCTCAATAATTGACATTTCTTGTGTTACCATAGACAAATCAAACACGATGTCTTGTGCTAAAAGTGACAAGTATGGGCCCCATTGCTGGCTAATCATCATATGTGGAGTAGCAATACTGGGGTGGATTTATTCTTTCTCAATATACATATCCATATTATCAATTTTTGCATTCGGATTCAAGAAAAATTATAGACTACAATCATCGGTTATCTCCACAATCAATTTCTTTATCCATTGTATGTACACTTGTGAAAATTTAGCAAATGCTTTTCAATGTGAATTGATTGCTTTCAATGTGAGTGACTCATATAATTTTGACAATAACTCGGAAAAAAATATCGTACGAGATATTGTTAGGTATGCAACTGGAAGACGGTCATATATTACAGATCAAGAATCTTGTGACATTTAACCTCCTACATACACCATAATTGTAACTTTCCTTTGAGGTGTCGTATCTTCAAAAAAAAATAAAAATTATTCATTACAAAATAATTATTGCAATAAAACTTTTTTTATTTTAATATAAAAGGTACATCTAATAATAATTAACTTTAATAAAATGTATCTATTTTTTAATTTATTTCAATAAAAAATTCTCATTTCAATACCTGGAAAGACTCCATTTCTCATTTCAAGGTTATGTACAACTTTATTTCTATTTTAAAGGTTAATTGTATATCACTAAATTATTCTATTAATTTTTTTAGAATTCAATAGGAAACGTTTCAATAATTTTCCTTTTGTTTTTTTTTTTAAATTCAAGATAAAAAAAATGTTAATCGTGTAATGTTATCTATTGTAATTTTACATAAATATATAATTATAGTAAAGTTTCACTATTCAAAAAAATATTTTTTAGTCCAAATAATTTAGAAATAGATTCTATGTTCTATTTTTTGATTACGACACACATTGTCATACTAAAGGAATTTAAATTCGAATAATATTGACATAAATTATTAAAAAACACCTATTTTTTTTATAAATAGGTGATTTTGATGATTCAACAAAAGCCTGTGTTATCATACGTTGTCAGACAAAGATACAAAAACGTTGTATCATGCACATATCAATAACTTTGAATGTTGTTTGTCGACATATCAATAGATCAATAATTGACCCTCCACTTTATAGCTTTGTACTGTTCATTGTAGGTTTTCTTCTCCATTTTGAAAGTTGTTTTTAATAATAAGCTGTATTAATTAGTTATTTATTTATTTATATATAATTTTTATTATATTATTTCATATATTTACCAATGTTATCATTCTAAATAATCTTACTTAATTGCATAAAGTAACATGTACCATACAATACATTATATAATATAACGAAATAACATGAAGTGCATTAATACAAAATAAAATACATATCGTGCATTACATTAATACAAAAATATACTATTCTAGATTACAATATTAAATCAAATATAAACATAATCAAGTTGCTCCTAAAGGCTCTTCTACGTCCTAAATAAATTTTGTTATTTCACATACATTCTATTGCATCATTATTATTGTCATACATCCCAAATAATTTTTTATTATAAAAATTTAAAAATTAAGAATAAAAAAAGTCAAACATACCTATATTTTGAAGAATTGTAGCTTCCCTTTGAATTTGAATTTCTTATAGGCGAGCGAATCTACTATCTACAAGGAAGTTAAATTTTCATTATAAGAAATTTATAACATAATAGAAAAAAAAGAAGCATAACATTAATTTAAAATTATCACCTTTTATATACGACTTAACACTTCAAAATCATAAATATCAACTGAAAATGAGGAAAAACAACGAAGAATTTTAAAAAGAAGAAGCTAAGACAAATTGGTGAAATAAGAATGAAGAAGAAGTTGAGGTGAAACAAAGAATGAAGAAGAAAAACAAAGAAAAAGAGTGAAAAGCTAAAGAAAAAATGAAGAAAACTGCGTTTAAAAGGAAACAAAAGTCGGGTCAAACAGGAATTTACATGTGATGCTGACACAATTGACAAAGCTCAATGAACACAACTATATTTGCAGGTGCTTGTTGGAAAACAAGTAAACTGAACAATGCCATTTGGAAATTCCAATTGAAAACTCGATTATCAAATGAGAATTTTCTTATTACAACAATATAAAAATTAGCCATTGGGTTTGAGTCACTATTGTAATCTTGTGCATGATATATTGTACTTTAATATATTTTTAGATGACAATCACAATAGAAATATATTGGGTGTATTATCTTTATATTTAGAGGTTAATGAATAGCTAATAAAAATTCATCAAGTATCTACTTAAATAGATGAATCTTTTATATTTTTTTATGATTCTTAACTAAATAGTTTTTGATTAAGATTCAATGAAAATTAGATTAGAATTGCCAGTGTCGTTTACTATATCACAACATGTCAGGAGACTAATGACTGTAGCTATATGAGATGAAGGTTATCAAAGAAAATGAGGAAAAAGTTTGGTAGAAAACGTGATGTGGTTTCTCAGCTACCTTGTTGGCTTCAGATTTGGGTTTTCAAATATTGATCCATCTTTGTACATTCTACATTGTACTATATTTAGATTTGTTAATTAAACAAATACTATCACCACAGAAAAAATAGAAAATAGTGACGAACTTTTAGCGATAAAACTTATTTTTTATTGCTAAAATAACCATTAGCGACGAATAAATAAAAAATTATAGCTAAAGTATGGACAAACGTTAGCGACGACTAGAGGTAATTTGTCACTAACATTAATTTTATATTTATTATATTTTAAAGAAATATTAGCGACAACACGGTCTGGTATGTGTCGCCAACATTGTATGTTAGCATCGATGTGGAGGAAGAACCATTGCAAAATCTAAAAAAACAAATGAATTTATATTTCTTTTCCTATTTTAGCGACGACTTGTTGCACATCGTCGCTAAATGTCATTTAATTTTTATTTTTAATAAATATGTTAGCGATGAATAAGTCTAAATTCGTCGCTAAAATTACTGTTAGCGATGATGTACCTAGATTTCATCGCTAAGTTCCATTTTATATTTATTTTTTAAAATATGTTGGCTTACTATTTGAGAAAAATTCGTCGCTAAATGTCATTTAATTTTTATTTTTCATAAATATGTTAGCGACGCATAAATCTAAATGCATCGCTAAAATTATTGTTAGGGATGATGTACCTAGATTTCGTCGCTAAGTTTCATTTTATATTTATTTTTTAAAATATGTTGACGACGACTTGATAAAGATTCGTCGCTAAGTGTCATTTAATTTTTATTTTTAATAAATATGTTAGCGACGCATAAGTCTAAATGCGTCGCTAAAATTACTATTAACAAGGAATAATTCTAAAATCGTCGCTAAAATATCGAGTTTTATTTTCCCCCTTTTTCCTCTCTCTCTCTGCGCACCGCCTCCATCAACTCCTACTGCCTCCGCCACCGCCACCACCGCCGCCCCGCGTAGCTGCCACTTGGTGCATCCCTTTCCTCGGCCGCCGCCGTCGCTCGTGAAGACACGGGTTTTGACATCCACTCCACCACCTCTGTCCTCTTCTACCGCCACCACTCCGTATTCCTCTGCTGCCACCACCAGTCCTAACCTTCTCCATCGTAGCAATACTCCACCGCCCTTCCTCCACTTGGTTTTTTGGTATTCTTTTCTTCTTCATATTCTTTTCTTTCCTGTTTTTTGGTAGTTTGGACATTGTTTTCAGCTCCGAATATCAAAATACTGAAGTGGGTTTTGCTTGGTTTAAAGAGTTTTCAGTTCAAGGTACGTTTGTTCTTAGCATTTAGATTCTGATTCTATATTTGTTATTGTGCATTCAACGAGTTTTAGTGCCATCTTTAGTGATAATTTTGAAGCATATTTAGTTCAGTATTTGTTATAGTTCTTTTAAGATGCATGTTCGCTTTGTGAGTGATTAACACTGATTGGTGGTGAAAGAGAATCGTGTGGAGAAAATATAATTTGTTTTCAAGAAAGGAAAATAGTCCCTTTTCTTTTTTGGAAAAAGGTTCCAACCCTTTCCTTTTGATTTTGCCTTTAGGATTTGATTGTTTCCATTTTATTGTACAGTCCTACATGTTTTAACACCACAGGATGTCAGCCATTTCATATTTCATTAGTAGAGGTGTAATCGAGTTGAACATCATATATTTTTATTTGGATTTGAATATTTTATGGACTTTGAATTTGGTTTGATACTTAAATTATTTGAACTAGAATGAGTTTTAATTGAACCGAATATGAATCGAGCTCAATTACTTTGATAATTTTATCCATATTTTATCTTTTTAACTAATGGAGCTCAACTTGAATTTTATATCTTAATGAACTAAAAAAATTCAAACTAGGTTTGTTATGCCTAACAAACTAAAATTAAATGAACTTGTAGTGATTAATCTCGAATAGCATTTTTCGTATTTCTCGTAATACCTTTTTTTTCTTTATTTATTATTTTTGTGTACAAGTGTTGAATTTTGATTTGAAAATGGGCAGAATAATAAGTGGAAGATGCTACTTTTGGTTGAATTTTGAAGTAGTCCTATCAGATAAAGGATGTTGTTATGTTGTTATTTTAAATGAAACCTTCATTATAAGTGGAGAATAAAAGCCAAAAAATAGTTAGTAAATATTTTTCGTGCGCATGCATTCACAAACTTTTCATCATATAAATTAATTTTCACTTTCTATGCATATACATTCACAAACTTTAGACCGTTTGGAATTTAGCATCAAAACATTTTAAAATCTTGAATGATTTTAAAATTTGATGTTAAATTCTGAATTGTCCAGTTTGGACAGTTTGAGAATGTGTACTTAATTGTGGTTTTATTAGTATGTTATTTATCTCGTGTATGTAATTAACTATTTTGGTTCGTATCTCCATTTGTTCTTCGAATACACTATAATATGTGTACTTGGAGAACTATAGAAAAATGCTGTCGAAATTTTTACGTGCATGAAAGAAAGTGGTCATACCTATAAAACCACAAATAAGTGTACGTTCTTGAATGGGATAGGGCCCTTACCAAAGAGTGGAAGGAGAAGTGAGAGCAATACATGCCATTAATGAACATGAATGTTTTTAAATCAATTATCTAATTCTATCATCATCAGGTCGTATAATTATGGATCAAAATTGGATAATGAATCACAATCGAGTGGCTCCAGAATACATAAATGGTTTAAATAATTTTTTGGACGTAGGAAAGAATAATATGTCAACCTTTGGGTTATCGAAGATTTGTTGTCCTTGTCGAAGGTGTGGAAATTTATATCAATTTAATTTGAATTACGTTCGAGGACACCTTTAAAGATGGGGGATTTCTAAGTTATGCAAAGTGTGAACTTTTCATGGAGAAGTTAGTACACCAAATGTTGATATGAATCCCGTTAATGAAGTTGAACATGTTAGGGACGATGAAGAAGATGACATTTTTTTTGACATGTTAAATGACTTAAGGGATGCTGAATTTATTGGTAGTAGTGGGGTTCAACGGGAGGATAATAATGAGAACCCATCTGCAGAGGAGTTGGGAGAAAGTTATATATCAATGTTTGAAAAAGCATATCGAGAGTTATATTCCGGCTGTACTAATTTTTCTGCATTTAGTTTCTTAGTGAAATTAATTCATGTGAATGTATTGAATGGTTGGAGCAATAAGTCATTTAATATGTTGCTTCAATTGTTGCGAGAAGCATTTTCAAAACCGAATGCAATTCCAAGCTCTCATTATGAAGCTAAAAAAATGTTAAGAGAGTTAGGGTTGGGATATGAATCTATATATGCTTGTAAAAATGATTGTATCTTATTTTGGGATGAACACGAGGGCAAAGATACATGTCTGACGTGTAAGGAGCCCTGATTTAAGTATGAGGAGGCGAATAATAAAAAATCCCTCAAAAAGTCCTTCGATATTTTCCTTTGAAGCCAAGGCTGAAACAATTGTTTTTGTCGAAACATATAGCAAGAGATATGAGATGGCATAAAGAAAAAAGAGTTGAAACAGACGGGGTACTAAGATACTCGCTGATGCTCAAGCGTGGAAAAAGTTTGACAAATTGCATGAAACATTTGCAGATGATCCTAGAAATGTTCGTTTGGGCTTGGCAACTGATGGTTTTAATCCATTTGGAAACATGTCAAATACTTACAGTATGTGACCAGTTTTACTTGTGCCGTATAATTTGCCCCCATGGAAAATGATGAAACCATCGTACATAATTATGTATCTTTTAATTCCTGGGCCTAAGGCACCTGAAAAAGAGATAGATGTGTACTTGCGTCCTTTAATCAATGAATTGAAGGAGTTATGGAGTGCATGGATAGAAGAATATGATGCAACTACAGAATGAATATTTCGATTACATGCTGCTGCTATGTGGACAATTCATAACTTTCCAGTAGAGTACTAAGGGTTATAATGCATGTCCTGTATGTCTTGAAGATACTGTGAGTTAAAGATTGCGCAGTAAAATATGTTACACAGGCCATCATCGATTCCTACATGATAAGCACTCGTGGTGTAAAAATAAGAGCTTTAACGGGAAGTTTGAAAATGAAGGTCCATCACGAAATTTTAGTGGTATCAGATTTTAACTCAGTTAGATGTGCTGCCTAAAGTGACATTTGGTAAAGATCCTATGGTAACCGGCAAAAGAAGACGGTCAGTTGGTGATACGAATTGGGTTAAAAAGTCAATTTTCTTTGAGTTAGAGTGTTGGTCAGATTTGAAGTTGAGACATAATCTGGATGTTATGCACATTGAAAAAAATATTTGTGATGCTCTAGTTGGCACATTGTTGAGTATAGATGGGAAGTCGAAGGACACGATCAAAGCCCGGTTAGATATGTAAGATATGGGTATAAGGAGTGAATTGCATTTGAAGAAGATTGGGGACAGAGTCAGTAAGCCACATGCAAGTTCACATTCACTTTGGAAGAAAGGCGTGAATTTTATTCGTTTTTAAAATCTGTGATGTTCCCCGATAGTTATGCCGCAAATATCTTAAGGAATGTGAATGTGAATGATGAAAAGTTATACAGCTTGAAGACACATGATTGTCATGTCTTTTCGCAAAGATTACTTCCAATCGCCATAAGGAAGTTTTTGCCAAATGATATGTGTGGCACAATTGTTGAACTATGTGACTTTTTCAAAAAATTCATTTCAAGAACTTTACATGTTGCAGACTTGAAAAAAATGGAGGAGGACATAGTATTCATTTTGTGCTAGATTTAAATAATATTTCCTCCAGTATTTTTTGACATTATGATTCACTTGGCAGTTCATTTACCCCGCGAGGCCATGTTAGTTGGACCTGTTTCATCACGATGGATGTACCCATTTGAAAAGTATTTAGAAACACTCAAAAAGTATATTCGCAATATGGCAAGACCAGAGGGATTTATTGCAGATGGATATGTTGTCAATGAAGCATTGACTTTCTCATGTTTGTACATGAGCCAAATTGAAACAAGATTTACTAGACCAAAACATAACAAAGATGCTACTCAACCCATTTTATTCACCTTAAGTGTTTTCAATCAACAAGTAAGAGTGATAGGCAGCCAACGAAATCATAAATTGCCTCTTGCTTTACATAAGAAAGCACATTGGTATGTTCTCAATAATTGCAAGGAAGTCGACCTATATAGAAAGTAAGATTTCAAATTATATTCTATTTTTTTGTTAATTTTGATTGAGTTCGTAATAGTTATATATATTTGTGTACAGGGAACATTTGCAAATTCTTTCATCAATAAATCCTTTTTCCTGCATTCTACAATGTCACGAGCAGCAATTTCCGCAGTGGTTTAGGGATAAAATGATTAGGCTAAGAAATCAAAAAAATCCGGAGGCTACATATGAACTATACTCTCTAGCATTAGGACCTGAGGTTGAAGTTCGACTATATGATGCTTGTATTGTTAATGGTGTTCGATACCATACACTATCTCGTGATACTCATTGGACTACTCAAAATAGTGGGGTTAGTGTACCATCATCCGATGAAGGCGATAACTTAGATTTTTTTGGAGTTTTGAAGGATATTGTTTTAATTTTTTACATGTTTGGATATAAGGTACATTTATTTTGGTGTGATTAGTTCCAGTGTAACCCCAAAAAGAAATCAGTAGTGCAAGAGTTCGGTCTGACATGTATTGACACGTCTAAGACATGGTATGAGGATGATCCATTCATTTTGGCAACTCAGGCAAGACAAGTTTATTACTTGGATGATATAAAGCATGGAGGGAGATGGAAAGTTGTGCAAAAGGTACAACATCGAGAGATATATGAAGTAACCGAAAAAGAAGACAAAAATAGCAAGGAACATGAATTTGAAAGTTCATCTAACAATGAGCCTAATCAAGAGATTTCATCAGATGAGATAAGCTTAAGTGTTCGTGAAGATTTAGAAATTTCAGATCTTTGCAGACAAGACATTCAACCTCAGCATATAGAATTGTTGGATACACAAACAAGTTTCTCTGAGAACATGCATAATTTTATTAATGATGAAGACGAAGACACTCAATTAGATAGTGAGGGAGAAAAGCAAATGTCTGATGATGGTACTGACTAATGGTATGAACTGTCAACTTTTATTTTACTTCATTCTATTAACTTCTCATAAGAAAATAATAGAAATCCAATAGGCATGTTTGGTTTCCTTTCTTCGAATTGTTTTATCATTTGTTTTATCTCTAACTTTATTTTATTCCTTTATTATTATCAATTGTCAATGTTATTAATTATTATGTTAAGCCTGATATTTACATCTTTTGATTGTGTTTACTAATTATTTTTTTAATCATTCTCTAGCAGTTGTTTACACCCTCTAGCCACTCTCTACTATAGTAACTCCTTTGAGTTCTATTTACAGTAATAATTTTAAATAGATTAATATTATTCCTAATTTGTTAATAAAGTTCATAAATAATCTTATTTATATTATTTGTTTAACCATATGTTTAGTTTTTGATAGGTATACCTCCTAAAAGGATTGAGGAGCAACCCGTTATTGATCGAGCTACTTCTGACATTCTGATGGAGGAGGGTACATAAGATGGTTTGTTTTATTTTTTAACTTGTTTAATATTATCATTATTTAATAATTATGTTGAACAGTAATCTAACACATTTTTTATTATTGCAACTTCTACGTAGAGGCAGCATCGAGATACGAGAGCCGTAAATGGTGACAAACTAAGACATTATATAGAGGAGATGAGGAGGATACCAGTCACATTTCGCAAATCTGATGGCCGTCCTACAGGGCAGAATGCATCCTTCTTCATGACAGAGCTCAGTGTAGCAGTGAAGAAGTTTGCACCGTTACAAGTTGCTGATTGGAGCCATATTACAGAGGAGTAGAAGAGGCCCATATTTGATCAATTGTCGGTTAGTATAATTAACTATCTTTTTTGTCGATTTACTTTCTTTTTGATATATTAAATGTTAATATTTTTTTTTGTAGGCTATGTTTACTGTAAACTTTGGCACAAGACCAGAGTCAATTAAGAAAGAGACCGATAGGCTGATGAGTGCTCGATACAGAGACAACTACCAGAAGATGCACAAACACTACAAAAGTCTCACAGCCCTATCTTGGGAGGAGCAATTGCAACATATGCCTCATGATTTCTATGAGACTCAGGCGGATTGGGAGTATATATGCATATTATTCGAGTTAGAGGAGTTTAAGGTAAATTTAATTATAAGTTATAACTAATTTATTTAATAAAATCTTATATTTATTAATTTAATCTTATGATGTTTACTGCTTTAACTTATTTTTGCAGAAACGGTCAGCGACGAACTCCACAAATAGAGCAAAGTTGCCTTATAATCATCGCGGAGGTTCAAAGTCCTTTCTGTAGTACAATTACGATGGTGGAAGTATATAAAATCTTAAGTTTCAGTTAAATAATTACTTTATTATTTAGTAACATATGACATATGTTATTTCTAGACCGATGGAACTAGTAGAAAAGATCGGATTACTATTTTTAATGAAACTCACTACAGCACTACGAAGGGCTGCGTAGGAGATAGAGCTCAGAGCGCATATGTAAGTAATTAATTCATTTATTTGTTTTTTTTCAATTTATTTGAAACTAAATATATATATGTTGATATTTATTAATTTTAGGATGAGATGGTGTGACTTTGAGAGGAGCACCGATAGTTATAGGCTCACACTGATATCGGGGATGATGCTCATGCCTTAGATGACGTACAAATTGCAGACAGAGTGTGTGATCAGGTCCTTGGTACATGTTCGGGGTACGTGCGTGGGCTTGAAAATGGGCCCAGACCTCTCAGGTCAACTACTTCTGATGCTACATCATCTAGATCAACCAATGCAACACTTAGAGATCAGCTTCATATGACACAGGATGAGCCAACAAACACGAGGACCAAACTAGCAAACACCAGGACTGAGCTATTTGTTTGTAAAGACAGACTTCATCTCATGGAGTCACAACAAGCCATGATTCTGCAGTATCTTGATAAGGTGTCTCTCGGTACATCGCAAGCGATACAGTCGCTGAGCCAGCAGCAGCCATCCTCCTCAGCTCCACTCTGGCCTCTTCCGCCTTAGACTTAGATCTATATAAGTGTTTCATAACTTTTTTTAATGGATTAATTGTTATGTGAATGTTATTCATATAAGTCATCGTTGTTGTTTTAATATATACAATTATATTTAATATATAGTGTTGATTTATTTTTAATTACATGTTTGGTTTGTTATTCTGCATTTATGACTGGATCGAGAGATGAAGATTCTTATTTTGATTCACATTTAGGTGTATTAGACTATGTCTAATTTGTATACGAAGATATTTTACTTTTAATGTTGACTTTTAGAGTGGTTTGTTTACAGATTCATTTGTATGATTTGTGTATATGATGATTTCTTTAATATACGATGAGTTTTTTAATGAAATGTGTTTTAGACTTTCTTTAGATTATTGGAATGATAAATGTCTTGTGAATGATTGTGAATGGTTGTGATAAATAAGTTGTTGATATGTCGTTTAAAACATGATAAAATTCAAAATGAACAAAATATTTTAAAAAAAAATCAAATTTTAGCGACGATTTTCTACAATTCATCGCTAAGATTTTTTTATTTTTTAAATATTTCATTAACTTAGCGATGAATTCTCATCATTCGCCGCTAAAGTTTTTTGATTTTTTTTTGAAAATCATATAAATTTAGCGATGAATTGTTATATTCGTCGCTAAATTTAGCGACGAAATGTCAACTTTCGTCGCTAAAATCAAAACGTTCGCTACGAAATTTTAAATTTCATCGCTAAAATCTTTTTATATTATTTTGAAAATATTATTAATTTAGCGACGAATTGTGGTTTTTTGTCCTTAAATCTTAAATATTTATTTTTTTATATATATTTTAGCGACGAAAATTCTTACATATTTCATCGCTAAGTAAATATTTAGCGACGAATAGTCATCTCTAAACTTTGCGACATAATAAGAATTTTCGTCGCCAATTTTTTTTATGACGGTCTTATTACGGCGACTTTAGCGATGGAGATCTTTCATCGCTAATATATATTAGCGATGAAAACGTGGTTGTTAGCGACAAAATTTGGCATCGTTAAAATACATTTTTCTTGTAGTGTATTCTGTGAGCTAACCAGTGCGACTCGGAGCATCACAAGAAAATTAAACAAATAGTCAAGTTTCTCAAACATGCATAATTATAACATTAGAGAATTTTGTCACAGTTTTCCTAATATAATTATTTTCTTGTGGTAGGAATGGGAAAATATGCAATTTAAATATAACTTTCTTATTTACAACAATGTGTTTATCCATTCCACTAGGTTGGATATACTAAAATATCTAACTTAGTAAAATATTTATTTTACTGGCGATGACCTATGACAAATATTAAAGCTTGATTTAAATCACTATTTTAGTAGGATAATGTATCTTGAATTTGATTAAACTATAACACTCCTAAATTTAAATAATATATTACTTAAATAAGGGTAAATTAGTCAAATTAAAGGCACAATAATACATACGATAATCTATCAAAGTATAGAATATGGGCTAATATATCATCAAAACAATCATACCAAGTACATATGAGTTCTTATAGATAATTTAATCTCAATCATACACCTTATCACATTTTTAATCAATCATCCTTCATCTCAATCAAAGAAGTAAATTATCCTATAGAGAATGTATCAATATTTGATAACCATAAGGGAAACACACTTTGATATACTCCATAAAAGACATAAATTTAGAGAGTCGGGAAAGAGTTTGAAATTAAGAGGAAAGGGTAAATTACGGAAACTAATTTTTGAGGTTTGACCTATTTACAAAAAAAATTCCTCTATATTTTAAAATTATAAATACCCTTGAGGTATTATAAATATTTCCTTAAAGTTTATCTTTATTTTATAAATATTCTCCTCAATAGGTGAAATTTGCAAAACATAATTAAATGTAATGTCAAGGGGTATTTATAATTTATAAAGTTAGAGAAATTACTTAAACCTCAAGTATAATTTCTGTAATTTATCCGTTTATAATGTTGATGAATAAATAATGTGTTTTATTTGTTAGAGTGGAGCACTTACTCTATTCTTGATGAATCGTTCAATTCTTATTAATCAAAGTAGAAAGTGTTCATCCTTCAAATACATTTTGACAAACCTTGAATCAAACCACAACAATCAAACTGACTGCCCGGATAACATGGAGTAGTAAGTCACTTAAATTCCAATTGAAATACTACATAAATAAATTACTGGTGGCAGGCTAGGTCTCAGTTGATGTTTTTGTTGTTGTAGTTTTGAAGCAAGTAATCAGCACCAAGTTGCATCATATCAACTAGGGGCTGAATGGAAACAAGAGCAGCATTGGCAACAGCCTCCTCTTTCACCTCATACTCTATAGTTGATCTTGTGATGCACTGATTCTTCATCCCCTCCTTCTCTATCACCTCAATCCGGACCCGATATAAGGTAAAACCCAGATCCAAAAACCCGCCTTCCACCATCTCCGCTTCCTTCACTCGTTTCTGATTATCCACCACTGTGAATTTCTCCTTGCACGATATCAACCCATCGCGCCCTGTGTTTTTATTATATTTGCAACAAAACTTTTAATTATACAACTACCTAGAAAAATCAATTACACTACTTTAAGCAAAACATCTGATTCTAACAATGATTTTAAGGAAACATTGATTTGTATTCATGCAAACATGATCACATGAGATTTTTGTTAGATTATGTTGTATTTTGTTAAAGAATTTAGTATTTCAGAGACAAATCAATTTTCTTGAATTGGATGGTTCAAACTTTCCTTTCATAGAGATCTATGATATATAATATCGCCTTTTTAGTGCACATATACGGGATATATGCATCTTGTGTTAAGTATTCCATTTGACAAAAAAAAAAAAAAAAAAAGATACATGATAATATTCAGTATATCCAGTGCAGCATGGATTCAACTGATATAATATTATTGCAGATCATGAGACTAATGAAAGGTAGTAATAAATTAAGATTACTTATTGTCTATATGTTCCTCTGTAAGAAGGCTTGCTGAACCCATCATCACAAAAACCTTCTCCCCCACTCATCTAGTTATACTCATACACAACCACATCAGAAAGCTTGAGAATTGCTTCACTCTAAAGGGCCACTCTGATTACCATGTCTCTTCTATCTTATTTGCAAACAAAACCAAGCTACTTCTTGTTATCCGCACGTTGCAAATGGGTTGTTGAATTGGGCTAGCGGATAGGGTTAGAACGTGAGTTATTTATTTCACGAGTCATTGACTTTGAGGAGCGGAATCTTGGCCAGCCTCTTAGGAGTTTGACAAAATTTATCTAAATTTTTTATAAAATTCTACATCATATAAAATGTTATTAGAGATCTTATTTTCAAAATAATTTTTTAGGTGTTTTGATAAAAATAAGATTATGAAACTTATAAGATATTAATAATAATAATTTTGTAATTACTATAGTAAAAACAAAAAAAGTTTGTTACATTTTTAAAAATAAGTTAGAATCTTCTTACTTTCTCAACACGAGCTTATAAGGTTCTAACATTTTATTTTGAGAGTTTATTTTTTAAAAAATTACCAAATACTTTATTACATTTTATAAACTTTCAAACATCTTATAATATATTTTAACTTTTAAGAGCTTATAAGCTCAACCAAACACTATGTAAATCCAAATTGGATTACTTTCTTTACCTCATTTATTTATTATATTATTATACTATGGTTATTTGATTTGACCTCTCAATTACTTCTAATATTTCCAACAGATTTAATTGTATTTTTAGGAACGAATAATTTATAAAAGAAGACGCATTAAAAATTGATGTTGTCTTTTTTCAAAAAAAAATTCAAAAGAAAAAACTTTGCTTTATGAGATTCTGAATTTAATGGGTGCTTGGCTAAATTTATTAAAAAAATTATAAATTCCTATAACTTATAAGATGTTATATTTTATTATAAAAATAAACTTTTAAAGTATTTAGATAAAATAAAAACATATAGTTTATAAGGTTTCAATAAAGATAATTTTATAATTAAAATAATTAAAAGTAAAGGAGTTTATTAAAATTTAAAAATAAATTAGAAATTCTTAATTATTTTAAAAATAAATTCTAAAATCCTCACATCTCTCATTTCAGGAGCTCAAAAGTTCATTTCCTTAAAAAAATAAAAAACCAAACACTTAAAACATCTAGTAAGCTTTCAATTTGATAAGATATTTTAAAGAATTTATAACTTTATTCAAATTTAAAAAGTAATTCACTAAATTTATTTTATAAATATTAGAAGCTCATACATCTTATAACATAATAAAATAATATATACATATGTAAATACATATACCTGGAGGAAAAAAGAGCTCCATAATGGTTCCGACGCCGCCGTCGCCTTGTACAATGTTGATTTTGCTGGCCACACTGGGAAGCGATTCGCCGACGATTTTGGCGAGTTGGAGGCTGCCGTACAGCTTCCACGCTTCACTTGCTGGTACGTTAACCTCTCTCTCCTCCGAGACTGCTCCAAACATTTTTCCTTTTTCACTTCTTCCCGGTGGTGGTTGTGGCGGTGGTGGAGGAGATGCCAATTACGACTATAAGTAATTATTAATGCCCAAAGCTAAGCATGTATAAATAAGAGTAATTATTAGTTGAATCCAGACTTACGACTTTGTGAAAGTAGAATATGCTTAATTAATAAAACAAAATATGGAAGAATGAAGATAACCAGTCCCCCTAATTAAATCATCTCCACGAACATAAAATAACCATTCGTGGAATCATATCTTCGTTATTTGAATTATTTAATATTATTATCTTCCGAGAATCTTTCATTCCACCTCTCCCTAATTAATTTTTATCTCCACAAACATAAAATAACCTTTCTCGTGAATCATTTTTTCATTATTTAAATTAATTAACATTATTATCTTCAGAGAATATTTGATTACAAACTTAATTTGCTATTACACTTGCCAGATTTTCCGGTTCTTTCTTTCGACCAAGAATAGGGCATTTAAATAAGATTAGCTATTTTTTTTTTTTGCAATTTGAAGTTCACCTATAATTTGCAAAACAACAATGCACAACTAAAAGGGATGTTAGTCTTTCCCAGTGTGGAACGCTGAAGTCAGAAATTGGTTGTGCGAGAATAATAAATATGAAAATAATTTTATATAATTATAACATAAATAATACTTATGTCATTCCATGGAGGAGAAAATGTATTTATATAATGAGAAGATGATAGTTAAGGAAATGATTCTTCTTCCTTTCTTTAATTGACATCAAATAGCAAGTTGGTTCTTAATCAAGCTGATTAATTAAAATAGGATCCTTTTTTATTTAATATTAAGTAGAATCATTCTAAAATTCTGCTGATTATAACTTTAAAATAACTTATATTTATATTTAAACTCATTTGTAATATTGTGAGCTAAATCCTTTAGACCCAATTAGCTAGGCCAAATGTTGGTCGCACCTAATCCCCTACTCTATTGAGCTAAGGTAGTTAGTCAGACAAAGTAGAAAATTAGTCTTTTTGCAATACTAGAATGTCTCTAACTTACTCTTAAGTCAGTCAATGAATTTGATCTAAATTAATTATCAAAGTAAAACTATAGGAATTAGCACCCCATAATTGGCGAAAAGGCAACGCTCATCTCAAGTCTATTCTCATCATAGGATTAAAAACCATCTTCCTTCTCTGTAGATTTTTTTTTTATCTAGTCTAGATAGTATATAAACTGATGTCACAATAAGGAAAATTAGTTATCCGCAAATAAATGTCACAAAATCCGTTAATCAACAAATTAGCTCAATTTGGGACAAATGAAGTAATGAAATGTGGTTTTACCACCAAAAGAAATGAAGACATCAGTGACGTGGGCCAAGTATTTACATATCATTTGTTTTATGTCTTAGATTTGAGTAAGTAACAAACCTATTATAAATTGGGATGATAATATGAAGAAGTGGCTCAGCCAATTACCATTTGAAGAACATAATCACAAAGTCCAAAGGAATCGAGTAAACCCGCATGTTTAGGGGATTCTTTTGCATATTGTAGTGAACATAATTTTGAGACGAATCTATGTGTCATCTAACTCAACCACCCAACAGGGAGTTATGACTCCATCCTTAATTACTAGTAGTTTGTTTGTATGCGTAGGTTGTAAGACTTGATAACATTTGCATGCGTATACTAGTAGTTCAAAGACAAAGTGGAGACCAAAAATGCAACTGTGATAGGAGTATATTAACAGGAAGCTAATTAAGAGATGGTTCAGTATACTTTAGAGTTCCAAAAAGCAGTTCAATATTGAGCTATCCTATTTTTCCTACCATCTACTATCTTGTGCACTTTAAAAAAGTAATGGGTGTTGACAATGCGAGTCATAAAACAGGAGGTGGGATTATCGGGCTCTCCTAACCCAGGCATTCGCCTATCTAATTACCAAGGCGCTTGCCTTATTAAATAACCCTTTGTTTCTGCTCAGACGAGTCCGGGGCTTTGTTTTTGCCCGGATGATGCCGGGTTTTGCTTGTGCCCGGACGAGGCCAGGGCCTTGCTTTTGCCCGGACGAGCGAGGGCTTTGTTTGTGTTCGCACGAGGCCGGGCCTTTGCCTGTGCCCGGATGGGCTGGGTCTTTGTTTTTTATGATTATATTTTTGCCCAGATGAGGCTGGGGCTTTGTGCTTGTCCATTGCTACTAAGAAAGATGGTTAGAAGATATCAAGAATATAAATATTATTTGTATTACAATGTCGGCAGTTAATTAAGCTGAAAGTAAGCTTTAAATATCGATATAGTTAGCAATGTCTGTGGAGATAAATAATAAGATAGGTATCTTTGAAAATTTAATAAAATTATCAGAAATAATTCACATGTGCACCCAAATCAGCAAGTAAATGGCCCCAAATTTCTTATTCTTCAATTTCTTGAAGCCAGCATTATATGCTGTATTTCATTATATGCAACAAAAATTAATTTCTATACATAACTTAAACAATAAGATGTACGGAAAAAAATAATGCCTAGCCTATGCGGCTGTTATGGATCAAGGATATGAATGCATAAATTGCATAAATTGCATAAATAGATGAGTACACTAGTTTACCATAATGATCATAGCATAAATAATTTCCTTCTCCCTATTGCGTACATATTGATGATATGAAACCCAATAGAATGATAAAAGGAAAGAGTGATTCCATACCAGATGTATTAATGCCAAATCTTAAAGCTGCTCCTTTGAAATAATTAATTAACTCAAACTAAGCTGAGTGATTCGGAAAATCATTAAGTATATATGTACTTCTACAAGTATGTGGGAAATTAGCTGAAAAGCAAGGTGTGCATGTCCGCGATGGACCCCAAGGCGTTGCTACTTTAAAATTTGAATACTTTTAGTTAAAACTTAGCATTTGCATTTGTATTTATATTCTCATGTGATAAGTTATTCATTAACTTTCGTGCTTCTTTTCTTATTGGGATCGTTTACTCATTATGAGTTGTGTTAGACAACTTTTTATAGATGAAAGTATCGAGTGACCACTATGAGCTAATCTAGGCAACTTCTTACAAGCTGATACTTTTGATGAGTTGCCATGAGCCTCTTATAACTTTTTACAAGCAAGTATGTTGATAGTTGTCTTGAGTCGCTTTAGACTTCTTATAGATAAGTATTTTGATGATTCACCTTGAGTCATTATATACTTCTTACAGGTTAGCATTGTAACACCTTACTATGAGTCCTTTAGGTTTCTTATAGGCGAAAACGTGGGCATGCCACTATGAGTCTTATAACCGACTTCTTATAGGTGGGTGTTCGTGATTCCCGGAATATAAAAATAACAAATTCAAGTAAAGTGTATTAAATTAATTTTGAATAACAAATTTACTGGCAATTCAAATGGAAGTTTACATTGATAAGGTCAATAATACTATTTCAAAAATAGCTAATGCTCTACTTTGGGGAAAGGAAAAATGTTTAAGCCAAAACTCATGTAAACAATTTCAACAAACTACTTGGCTTCTACAACACCTTAGTAGCACTTTTGTGGCGTGTTGGCATCTATGCCATTCGTTGCCCTATTTTATTGTCTTGAGGAATGCTCCTTTAGAATCACGCAGGCCTCCACCACATTATTCTCCCAAGATGACATTTATGATTCCAGAAATTGGGATATTATCTTTTCCACACGGTGACTGAATAACTTATCCTCCATCTGGGGAGTGCCATACTGACGATAGTTCACTTGAGGGGCCTAGGGATTTTGACTTACAAACTCCTTCACGTATCCTCATTGTATGAGCTTTTCGATCTCTTTTTTTAGATGAAAACACTTTTTATGATGTGCCCTCGATCTTGATGGTAGCAACAGTACTTGTTGGACTTCATCTACTTGGGATCGTCCTTCAACTTCTTTGAGGTTTGAATGATCCCTTCTTGTTCCACAACCACACAAACTTCTATCATTGGGGTGTTTAGCAGAGTGTATCGTGGGTATCCTAGTGGCGTGTCCCTCTACTCTTCAGTTTGCTTCTTGCTTCCTTCTCCCCATCCCTGTGTTTGCGCTTTACTTCTATTCTTTGGAGTATGGTCTCTTCTATAAGGATATATTTTTTCGTTCTGGCAAGGAGCTCCTCCAATGTGATGGGGGGGTCTCCCCGCCATGAACTCTTTGAACCTCCCATGGCGAAGGTTTTGCTGTATGATACCGACGAGTAATTCATGGTTGATGTGGGGAATCTCGTGCACTACTTCGAAAAGCGTCTGACTTAGTCTCTTAAAGGCTCCCCATCTCTTTGGGCGATTGTGAATAAGTGTGCGACCATCTTGGGGTACTTTCTATTGATAGAAAATTGGTGCAATAACCCCTGTGTCAGTTGCTTAAGGTTAGTTATACTACCAGCAGGCAGTTGGTTGAACCATGATAATGCACGCTTTGAAAACATGGTGCGGAAGATTTTACAGAAAGCAATGTCACTTAAGTTATACAAGTCCGCATTAGCATAGAACTGGTCAAAGTGCTCTTGAGAGTCACCAGTTCAATCATACTCAGTAAGGTTGGCAACTTTGAATCCTGTTGGCAATGACTCAACTAAGATAACGGGGGGAGAATGGGCTACGCTTAAATGGTGCTATAGAAAGTAGGAGACGACTCTTCACTTGCACTCGTAACTTGACCAGGAAGTTCGATGGCACAGTGTCTGTTGCTTTAATCTCTCCTCATCGATTTGAGTTGTCCTCTGGGAGGGATGTCCGGCTACTCAAGTCCTCGTGGTATCAGCCCATTTGTGCCTCATTGGTTCACACCTTTACTCAGTCTTATTGGGAGCACGACTGGCTGAGTTGACTTCTCCAAACACATTGGTGGATCACGCTGAAGAAATAATTCCCATGGCTGGTCTATTTTGTTGTTTTTGCCTCTTCTTTTATGTGGGGCGACTAGTTCTGGTCTGCATCCTCATTGTCTTGGTAGGGTTCCCACATACGACGTCAAAATGATATGGTATGGATCTAAATCCTCAAACGTTAGCACTCCTGAACTTTCAACTCTTAAGCGGGTTCCTGTCAGCGACACACACAAATCATTAGGGCACTGGGATTACCCTGATAAAAATCCTCCGATGCTCAAATTAGAACCAGAGAGAGAAGGATCATTTGAGAGCAAAGAGATTAGAGTATTAGAAATGTGAATAAATTGCATACCTTAGAAGAAAAATAAGAGGGGGTATTTATGGATTTCTGTAGAAGGGTTGTTATACGATGTTGAGTGGTGTGTGTGAGTGGACTCATAAGACTCATGAATCTCGTGGACTCATAAGGCCTACTGAAGTAAAACATCTTATTGGGCTATTCGAATTATTTTGATGGACTTGTGTTCTTTGGCTATATTTTATCAATAAAGAATAAAAGGAATTATTATGCTTTCACAAACTAATGATTCCTCCACATTTATTAAATAAACAAAATAAATTTACCACTTCAACCCAAATAGTGCAGGTCAGCAAAATAGGATGAGAAAATAAAGTAAGTAACAAAACCACAAAATAAAAAACTTGAAGGGGGTTTTCACTTTGGCATATTAAATCATCAAAATATGCAAAGAGAGAATGTTTTATTATTTCGCTGGCTGATTCTTCTTTCGACCCGACATTGGATTTTCCCATTTTTTAAACAAGGAGATATCAAAATCCCCCGTGTCTGTTGTATTAAACCATGTTGCAAAACTTACCATCTAGACAAAGATCCGTTTCGTGAAACCTGGGTGGCTATTCTCAAGTACAAATTTTGAGAATTATGAATCACAATATAGATTTTTAAGTATGAGGGATCTATCAAGATGTAACAAATGTTAATAAAAAATCGGATCGTTCAATTATAAAAAATAATTTTCTATTATTCAACCGTTCCGCCATAGAATTTTTGATCTTAATGCGTATTTAAATGAAATTGATTAATTCATTTAGAAAAGGTGTAGAAAGATTACCTCTATAATATGTTTTACAAAAATCTTTGGACGAAATTAGGCGATGTCACACTCCAAACCTTCAAACATTCTCTAGTGTTCTCTCAAGAACTATAAAACTACATTACGTTTTTTAGTATATATGTGAGCACAACGATGAAACGTTGTATATTAAAAGATTCGGGAATCCTGGAGAAACATAATTCTTATCTAATAAGGATTCAGGAATCTTATCTGATAAGATATTTTCCTATCCCAAATATTTATGCAGTTAACTCTTATAATTTATTCCAGTCCTTATATCGAAGCTACTAAAGGGACCTGGTCAGACCTAATTAAACTAAACTCTAATAAATTAATTTTGATCCAGTCAACTTATGACTGATCAAAATAATTTATTAATCTTGTTCCATTTCGCTAAAAAAACGAGACTGCACTCTTAATTCAATTAGAATTACTAAAGCCAATAATCAATAATTATATATCATTTGATTTATCGATCTTACATGTCACCCCGTCGATCAACATGAATATTTGGAATATGGTAAATTGACCAAAATGCCCTTTTTCAATATTCATAAATACTCAGCTCTCAACTTCTACTTGACTCATGTCACACTTTTAATTCAACAATTAATGTTGAATTACTGAGCTCAGATTTTACTGTCTATTAGAAGAACCCGTGAGATCATTTGAGAATATATGTTCTCCATTATTTCACTTTAATTCCAAAATATCGAGATATTGACCATCAATTTGACCTCACCTATTGGTGCTTCAAAAAACTTCAAGTTAGTAATCGAAGTCTATTACCCGCTCAAGATTAATGTGTCACGTACGACAATAAAGTGAAATTAAATTTGTGTGGTCAAATCACAATTTCAATTTCATATTGTTCAATCTAATACATTTAAAATGTATTCTCAATTTTATTACCAAGTCAAAGATAGACTTAAATAAAATCGAAACGATCTTGTCAAAATAAATTGTCCGCATTTATTTACCGATCGTGGACAATAATTATTTGGATTAAATTATAAATCGAATCTTTTTGTGTTTAACGACTTAAACACTCGATTTATAATATCAAAATAATCCATGGACAAATGCAAGTTCAACATGATTTATCAAAATAAATATTTTATTTCAAAATGTCATATTACACAATAATTTACTCGATGGGTATAATACTATTCAACAACAGATTGGTTTAAATATGATGATTTGCCAAAATTACCATCCAAATTAGAATCATAACTCTGAAATCTCAGTAGCAATTTATAGATACAAATCATGAATTACAAGAGAAAAAATAGATAATTAATTTGCTTATCCCGAACTACAATTATAAAAAATCTGCATATGCAATTGGCTAAATAGACAGCAGGAGGAGTGTGTAAATTCATGTTGGTACAATAAACTTGCCAAGACCACAAAATGAGTCAATGGAATCAATATGCAATACCTGAAATCTGTCGATATAATAATCGTCTCGAGAGTCATCCGCATAGGATCGAGAAGCTTCCTGTTCGGATTCCTCAACTGGTCCAGGCCAAGACCACGGTAGCTCGAGTAAGCCATATCTTCTTGCATTAATTTTGGATGAACCAATATAATTCTTTTTTTTCCCCAGATAAATTTCATCCAATGTTCATCCAGAAGTAAGATCATATCACAAAGCTATTAAGGTAGATAACAATTGTCTACTTAATCCTTGGGGAAACCTAAAAATAGTCAGTAGCATGAATTTTCCCGAAAAAGAAAAAAAACGAGTTCAATTGATTGTAAAATAGAGTATAACACCATATCCAAAAAGCATTGTTTCTTGCCATTATTTTCTTTGAATTTATTTATCGACAATATAATCGTGATTTTAAAGTAGAGCATGAAAATCTTATCTCGTGTTAAAGGATCCCGTGGCTTGTATGAATACCACAATCAAGTGAGGATCCTTCTCATGTCATGCTGAGACTCCCTATAAATCTTCTTCTCATGTCTCAACTCGATTGATGTTTCCACAGACTGCGCCAATTTAATCCGACCAAAAATAGGACATCAAATAAAATTACCTTTTTTTGCGTATTCGTACAATGAATTTGAGTTTCACATATAATTTGCAAAAAAACAATGAAGAGTTAGGAGGAATGCAAGGTTTTTCACCGTGGCCCATTCGATGCTCAATTCAGAAATTGATTGTATGGGAATAATCAGATATGAAAGTAATTTAAGTAATTATGACATAATATTTTCTTATTTAATATTAAGATAGAATTCTTTTTTTCTTATTTAATGTTAGGTTCACAGTTCGCTTTGTCATTCAAGACTGTGAAACTGGTTAATTTTCCCCTTTCAACTTCAGCACTAATAATTTAGATATGAGGAAAGTACGTTGTCTCACATACGCATAATTAGGTTTACAGTAACTGGATTCTTACAAGGATAAAAAACTTAATTTATGAATCAATATATGGTTTTATTTGAGAAAATGCATACGCATAACCACGCCCCCAGAACCGTTGTGAACGCAACTGTAGGACTTTGCTTGAGTAGACAATAAAAATATGGTAAGTGAGTATTCTTCATTTTGCAGTATAAAACTTAAAAAAGGAAATAATGAAAATTGCATTACAAATTAATAAAAAATATAATATAAGAATACAGTAATTCTAAAACAAAATGAATTTATTTCTTCAGTCCTTAGTAAACCTTTCCTATATCTCGATTGGACGACCATCAATAGGAAGTTCTCAAATTACTGCTACAGTGGTAAAATCCCTCTATATACGATTTGAAGGCCCAAAAGACATAATTGTTTATCTTTTATCTTGGATTTCTAGTGTCTTGATGCTCCCATTCAATAGCTGTCCCCTCATTTGACTTTTGAACAACTCTCATAAACTTAGATAGTTTCTGAATCGACTCTCCCAAATCCATACACATTTTCTTGGGCGCGTTTCAAGTTATGCCATGATTTTGCATATGAAATTTCTAATTCCAATTTTTTCTTCACAATTTGCATGACATATTTTATCACATGTCGACTCACGACGAACAATTCCTACCAGCAATGTAGGAATATAATTTTTATCTAAATTGTTGTGGTCAACCAATATTTCTTTCATCAGACATATGTGTTGCCCCCCATATCTTGTTATTTTGAATAAACCAATATTTGGTTTTAGTGACGCTCGAAGCTCCCATTCGCACCATATATCTAATGTGCTATGTTTGCATACCAATTTCTATTAGCGTACTCTCAACTACATGATACTCTTGCCTTGCAAATCGAATATAGAAATCTTTAACCGCATAAATCAAATGCTTCTTATCTTTGAAAACCATACCCACATCAAGAACCTCTATACTCGAATCATAAAACTTACCAAGGCCCCAATTGGAATGTCAATAGAGTCTGTATATACCTTTGGATATGTAGTAGAGAAGAATGGTATTGATAGATGAAGCATTTGTTCATTTGAGGTGGAAGGGTGCGTGGACTGGGACTTCATGTTGTGATGATGTCCCTAGCCATGTTCTGACAATACATCCAACATGATGTCAACATCAACATCATCCTTATTTTTTTTTTGAGAATTGGATGCTCAATCTCGTCTAGTTCAGAATCACTAGGTATATTGGCCCCAAAACTATATATTATTAGCTCATTGTCGAATCCCTCCATCTACACATTAGTATCATTAGGTTCAGCATACCTAATAGCCTCAAGACCAAATGGCTCATTGCCGGAGATAGATCCACATGCACCCATGTTATGAATCCCAATTTTTTTCAACCCTTGTGTCACTATAGGCACATTAGGGGCATACTCTCTATTGTGTTATAAGTTTCTCTCATACAACTGGATTCAATATCGTACTGGCCAATATTGAAAGTTGCATGAGTAGAGATAGAAGCACCCGCACACAAGTCCTCAATTCCAATAGTTCGCATTTCTTGTGTCACCATAAAAAAATCAGACACGATGTCTTGGGCTAAAAGCGACATGTACAGGCCCCTACTCCTGGCTAATCATCATCTGTTGTATAGCAATAATAGGGTGGATTTATTCTTTCTCAACATAATATCCATATTATCAATTTCTGCATCTGAATCCAAGAAAAATCATAGACTATAGTTCTCTCCATAGTCGATTCCTTTAATAACTTTGATTGTTGTCCATGCACATATCAATAACTTTGATTGTTGCTTCTTCGTATATCAATACATCAATAATTGACCATCCGCTTTATTGCTTTGTACTACTGTTCATTGTAGGTTTTCTTCTCCATTTTGAGAGTTGTTTTTAAATTTTTTCTTTATCCTTAGTCCTTTTTGTTGTGATTTTCAAAATGGGGAATAAACCTACAATGAACAAAAAGGCCAATTATTAACACTACTATATTAGTTCATTATATATATGAAAATTATTAATTAATTTTCTTTTGAAATACATATTGTTTTTCTCCCTTACCTATTACTACGGTTAGTATAAATATAATTATAATACTTAAATATATGCATAATAAGTTGTATTTTTTTAATTATTTATTTAATTTTATTATTGATATATAATTTTTATTGTATTATTTCATATATTTACCAATGTTATCATTCTAAACAATCTCACTTAATCGCATAAAGTAACATGCATCATGATATATAAGATCATATAAAATATGTAATTACAATAACTACAGCAAATAAGGTTTTTAGCGATAAAATATTTCGTCGCTAAGAAAACAATATTGGTCGCGAACCGAATTCAGCGACGAAATATTTCGTCGCTAAGCTCGTCGTTATAAGCGCGTCGCGCCAACAACTAGCGACGACAAACATAAATTTCATCGCTAAGTTAGCGATGAATTATTTTGCGGCTAAGACAACATGTTTTCGTCGCTAAGATTATTTTTAGCGACTAATTTTTGAAAATTATTTCATCGTTAAATAATCACGAAAATTTAAAAAAAAATAAAATAATTTTATTTTACCGACGAACGGAATATTTCGCCGCTAAACCAAAAAATTTAGCGACGGATTCTAAAAATATTTCATCGCAAAATTATTAAAAAAATAAAAAAATACTTTGGCGGCGAAACATTTTTAGAATCCGTCGCTAAAACCACAACCATTAAGCTTCCAACAACCATTAAACTTCCAACAATAAATTAAACCTAATAAAACGACACATTAAATATATATACAATAAAATGTATAATATACACATTAAACAAAATACAATAAAATAAAATCATATATACTTAAACTACACTATAACCGTGGAGGCGGCGATGGAGGTGGCGGAGCTAAGAAGGATGGGGGTTGCAGGATGAGCGACTGTAGTAGACCTGGAGCTATCCTCTCAAAAGCCTGTATCATCGCATAATGGTCGACTTTCATCGCTTGTAATTCATTCCTGGTGCTCTGCAACTCATTCTGTGTGGACTCCAGCTGCTCCCTAAGTTGTGCATTGGTCGGTCTGGACGATGATGCATAAGTAGACCTGAGAGGTTTAGGCCCATTTTCAACCCTCGTATGTACCCCGAACGTGTACCGAGAACCTGATCACACATTCTATCTGCAATCTATATGTCATCTAGATTGTGAGTGTCATCCTCGGTATCTGTCTGATTTTGTGTCTGACGGTACTTCTCTCGAAGTCGCACCATCTCATCCTAAAATTAATAAATATGTTAAAAACTAAAATATATAGTTTAAAAAAAATTGAAAAGAAACAACTAAATGTATTCAATACTTACATATGTGCTCTCAACTCTCTCTCCTGTCCAGCCTTTCGTAGAGCCATAGTGTGTTTTATTAAATACGGTGATCCGAACATTTCTGCTAGATCCATCGAGTTGCAAATAATATTTGTTAGATTAAAGTCGAATCAAATAATAATTTCATCGAAACTAAATATTTTATACTTACACCGTTGTAACTATATTGCAGAAAGGATTTTGAACCTCCACAATAATTGTATGGCAACTTAGCACAATTTGAGGAGTTTATTTCTGAATGTTTTTGCAAAAAAAAAAAAAGTTAATTTGTAAGAAATAAAGTTAATTACTAAATATAAGATTTAACTAAGTTACATAACTATATTTCTAGTTTTTGTAATAGTGAAAAATCAATTTTAAACTGTTAAGCTATATTTTTAGTTTCTCTAATAGTTGTTATATCATGCCATTATCTTAAGCTTGAAATACTATTTGGTGGCTAAATAGTATTTGGTTAATATCCACAGCACTTCATTTGCTCAATTTTGTTCAATCATACGTGGGGATTCTTATTTTTGAAATTTATTTAGAATCTGAATATAAAATATTTTTAATTTTTTTAGACAGTTTGCATGGATATTGCAAATATGATGGTACTTGTAGATAATCCTATTCCAATTTTCTGTCTAAGAAATTGGGGAACAATGAAGGCTTGGGGATGACTGTGTTGCTTCTCTTTTCTACCTATCTTATCTAATTCTTAGTCAAGGTCTATCAAGAATTTACAAAGCAGGTAAGGATTTATGTATTCAACTTTATGAGTTCTTCATGTTTTCACCAAATTACTAAGATACTTAAGAGACTTAAATAAATCTAAGTAAAGAAACAAGAAATAGTAAAGATGAATAAGATGGTGATAGTAGATAAGTGACTAAGTGTAATACATAGTACCTCATTTAGTCACCATTTTAGCTAAAACATTGTCAAATACTATTACCTCATACGATCAAATAGTCAATCAATTTGATTTAATTAAGTTTATTAGCTAAAACTTAGAATCTATTAATATAAAAATTACGTTAAATTCATAAGACTCGAACAATCTGCACAAATGCTCTCAATCCGCCGAAGTGTCACACAAATCATTGGGCATTTGTTTTAATCGATCATCCCAAGATAGGTGCATGAGACTCTTGTAATATTTATGTATCTTCTGGCGGTGGTCGCGGTATCAGACACTCATCAGTTTATCGGCCTCCTTCCTAACCGACTCTAGTTCTATGCCAAAGTTTACAGTAAATATATCATACAAAGAAAAATAAGAGTTTTTTTAACATTTAACATATAAAATAGAACTTAAACTGATAAATACAATTTGAATAGTTATACTAACCGATAACCGATCAAAAATAGGCCACTTCTGCTCCTCCATAATCTTTTTCCAATCAGTCACTTGCAGCGGTGCAAACTTCTTGACGGCGACATAGAGCTCGGTCATAAAAGATGTTGCATTTGTCCCTACCGGACGACCATCACACTTGTGAAACGTGACTGGTATCTTGCCCTGACTTTTAACTGGCGTCTGAGTCTGTCTCCATGTATGGCTCTAGTATCTCTACGCCGCTTCTGCGTAGAAGCTGCCAAAAAGTAACAAAAGTATATACATAATTATTATATACCAAAAATTATTAAAAGATATACAAACTGAAACAAATCATCAAATGTACCCTCATCCGTATGCATGTCTGTAGTAGCTGGATCAATAACGGGCTGATCCTCGATCCATCTTGGTGGCATACCTACTAATTTATTGATTAGTAATGACATGTATATAATTATTCAGGATAATATTAAGCTATTTAAAAAACTCACTATACACAGTGGAAGATGCAGCTGTAGTAAAAGATGAAACAAATGATGCAACAACTGCTAGCGAATGATTGAAAAAAAAATTCAATTTATTAAACTCAATCAAAATATATAAATACTAGATATTTAACGAGATCATGCAAGAACTAAGCTAATAATTAAAGAAATCTTATAAACTCTAAGCGCTTTTTGTCATCTATATATACATAGATTACACAAACTTCATATAGCTAGCATTTTAATTAAAAGGATTAGGAGATTAGGATATTAAAACTAAGGTAGTTACAAGAACAACTAAGCAATATTCAATCACTAACATATTGTTCAATGGAGATAATGTAGTAAAAATACTTAACACAATGAAGTAAAATAAAGTTGATAGTTGATACCATCAAATTAGTCACTATCATCATCAGATAGAAATATTTGCTCTTCTCCATCATTATCTAATTCATTGTTCTCGTCCTCATCATTAATGAAATTATGTATCTCCTCAGAGAACCCTGCTTGTGTATCCAATAATTCTACATGTTGAGGTTGTATGTCTATTCTGCAAAGATGTGAAACTTTTAAATCTTCACGAACCGTTAAGCTTATCTCATATGATGAAATTTCCTGATTAGGCTCGTTGGAATTGCTTTCAGGTTCAAGTTCCTTGCTATTATCATCTTCCTTTTCGGTAACTTCATATATTTCTCGATGCTGCACCTTTTGCACAACTTTCCAAGATCCTCCATGCTTTATATCATCCAAATAATAAACTTGTCTTGCTTGAATTGCCAAAATGAAGGGGTCATCCTCATACCATATCTTAGACGTACCAATACATGTAAAACTGAACTCTTGCATGACTGATTTCTTTTTGGGGTTACACTAAAACCAATCATACCAGAATAAGTGTACCTTACATCCTGAAGTGCAAAAAAATTGAACAACATCCTTCAAAACTCCAAAAAATCCAAATTATCAACGTCGTCAGATGATGGTACACTAACCCCACTATTTTGAGTGGTCCGACGAGTATCACGAGAAATTGAATGGTATCGAACACGATTAACAATACAAGCATCATATAGTCTAACTTCAGCATCAGGTCCTAATGCAAGAGAATATAGCTCATCTGTGGCCTTCGGATCTTGCAAAGTTCTTAGCCTAATCATTTTGTTCCTAAACCACTATGAAAATTCCACCTCGTAGCATTGTAGAATGCAGTTTGAAGGAAATTCAGCCGAAAGAATTTGCAAATATTCACTGCACAATAATATATATAATTATTATGACCTACAATCAAAATTACAAGAAAGAAAAAAAATATAAATGAATTTGAAAACTTACTTTCTATATCGATCGACTTCTTTGCAGTTGTTGAGAACATACCAGTGTGCTTTCTTACGTAAAGTAGAAGACAGTTTATGATTTCACTGACAGCCCATCGCTCTTACTTGTTGATTGAAAACACTTAAGGTGAATGAAATAGATACTAACATCTTTGTTCTGTTCCAGTCTAGTAAATCTTATTTCAATTTGACTCATATACAAAGATGAGAAAGTTAATGCTTCATTCACAATATATCCCTCCACAATAGATCCCTCTGGTCTTGCCTTATTGCGAAAAAACTTCTTGAGCATTCCCAAATACCATTCAAAAAGGTACATCCATCGTGATGAAACCGGTCCAGCTAATATGGCCTCGTGGGGTAAATGAACTACCAAGTGAACCATGATGTCAAAAAATACCGGAGAAAATATTTATTCCATTTTGCACAAAATGAATATTATATCCTTCCCCATTTTACTCAAGTCTGTAACATGTAAAGTTCTTGAAGTGATTTTTTTGAAGAAGTCACATAACTCAATAACTGTGCCACACATGTCTTTTGGTAAAAACTTATGTATGGCAACTGGAAGTAATCTTTGCAAAAGAACATGACAATCATGCGTCTTTAACCCATATAACTTTCCATCATTCACATTCACATTCCTTGAAATATTTGCTACATAACCATCAGGGAACTTGTAACACCCTATTACTACACACACATATATATTTATATATATAATAATTTTTACATGATAAATCCTGAGTGCATGCATGAAATAATTTTTTTTTTCCTGTAACAACTTAATAAATAATAAACTATTTTTTCCACTCACAAACTAATAAATATATACCTACAGAGGACCCATAACAACCATAACATTTACATACTCATGTACAGAAAAGTTTTAAAAGTAACACAGTACAAATCTCAAAACCTAATACAATATACTGCAAAATCAAATAAGTTAACAACCATCCCAACAGGTCATCATCCATGTACACTGATCCTCAGAACCTGTAGGAGCTAAGTCGCTTGCTCAGTAAGTTCGTGGCTTCAAGTATCATCAAACTCACCTACATTGCATGAACTACGTGACCTAATGCTCAGTAAATGAACATCATGTATGCTGAAGGATAATCCAACATAAATGCAATGCATTTCTATGAGATCATGACAAGAATACAAACTTATGCATAAAAATAGTTCATTCAAAATCATTTTCCATCACTGGTCCCTTGGCCCACCTACTATGTACCGGATAGAGCTCTCAACAATATCAATAATCATATGGCTATAAACAGATCGACATAGTCTGGGGGCCATTTTCTGGGATCACCAAAGGTCCACCCCCTGTCTTTCCCTTTAACCCTCCAGAAGTCTTCCCACCAGTGGCGTCGATAAGGGCACAGTCAAGTGGTCCACCCTCTCGTGACCACCAGAGGCATACCCCCTGTCAACCTCTATGATCCTCCGAAAAGTAATACTCGCGGTGCCCAAAAATATCATATAAATAAGCCACACATGGGCCTCGGTACACTAGTAGTGGCCAATCAAAATATTTTCTTTTTGAAAATCATGTTATGCATGCAAAACCTCAACTGTGAGCACGTGTTATGCATGCACGTGTAAATGTTGATGAATGACATATTCAATGACACAATGAATCACATGTCTCATCATCCAAACAACGTATGCACTATGAGATATTTATAATACTCATCAAGACACTCATCAAGACACAAGGATCACATTTAATATAAATAAGTCAAGAAATACTATGCCCATGCATTGTAGTTGCAAATGAATTTTCACTTACCTTTCACCTTTGATATCCTACTGAAGGTTAACAAGAATCTCCTCCCTAACCTTAGATATAAAGCAGCATGTAAAAGTATAACGTATTAATTTTCATTCTTAATCAATAGGTTTCTATATCAAATTTTATAAGGGATCTTAAATCTTAAATTTAATTAAGTAACAATCAAATCTTAAAATTTTTATATTTCACCCCAATTAGAACCTTTTAAATACCTTAATTTCTGGTCTTGAATTTATTCTTATATTATTTAATTGATATGTTATAATCCTGTAATCAATCCCTCAATTTAATTAATTCCGTCATCCAATTAATACAAGATAATAAAATCGAATATTTTTAACTAATTTCAAATTAAAGGTGTATATTAGTTATTGTCTCACAGGTAGATAACTAATTAACTTGGATCAAAAACTTTCTTTCAAAATTAGAAATAAACGACATAAATATATATTTTTATCCGTACAAAAATAAGAAAGAACTTACCCAAAATTTCCTCAAATTTCTACGGTTGAAATTTGTTATTCCTTTCTCCTTCTTCTTTTTTTTTCTTTTTTTTTCTCTTCTTTCCTTTCCTTTGCTGTCGTGAATGTGTGTGTGGTGTTTTTGTTTTAGCCGTGTGTTTGTGTGGTGTGTGTTATTACTTAGTAAATGAATCTAATATAATATATTATATATATACTTATCCTTAACATTAGTATTAAAGAAATCTAATACAATATATTATATATATACTTATCCTTATCATATATATATGTATACACTACACGTGTATACCTATATGTATATATATATATTATATATGCTTATCCTGATCATATATATATGTATACACTACACGTGTATACATATATGTATATATATATATATATATATATATTACACACCATATACTTATATATATATATATATATATATATTATATTTTTCTATATAATCAATACAAAATATTATTTATTTATTTTTATATATATTTATTTATAAGCCCCCAAATTATTTTATATTAAAAAATTTACACCCTCTTAATTAATATGATAATGTCCTTATTTTCTTTTATTATTATTATTACTATTACTATCATTATTTTCTCCCTAATTAATTTATTTGTATAGTTTATCCTACACCGATAAACACAACGATGCCACTTTCACTTACGTGTATCATAATGTTATCTGATAGTTGACACCTAAATTCTCATATCTTAGTACCAACTCAACCAATTAGGTTAAAGAATGTGGAAACTAATATCGGTGACAACTTCAAAAATTTAATTATTAAAATGCCGTATAAAATATAATGCATTATGAAATATCAATTAAAATACAAATGACACATACGTGGCATAAAATGCATGAATTATATTGGTTAGGTAAGTAGCGCAAGGCTCGAGTATTACAGAACTTCACAGATTTTAAAAATCGACAAAATTCGCGTCTTTCTTCCAAAGTCAAGATATAACTTGCATGTGGTTTACTGACTTTGTCCCCACTCTGCTTCAGGTATAATTCACTCCTTATACCCATATCTTGCATGTCTAATCAAGTTTTGACTGTATCCTTCGACTTTCCATCTAAACTCAACAAGGTACCAACCAGAGCTTCACAAATATTTTTCTCAATATGCATGACATTCAGATTATGTCTCAACTTCAAGTTTGACCAATACTCTAACTCAAAGAAAAGCGACTTCTTAACCCAATTCGTATCACCAATCGAACATTTTTGTTTTCCAGTCACTGCAGGATGTTTACCAAATGTCACTTCAGGCAATGCATCTAATTGAGTTAAAATCTCTGCACCACTAAAAGTTTGTGGCAGGCCTTCGTTTTCAAACTTTCCATTAAAGCTCTTATTTTTATGCCACGAGTGCTTTAAATGTAAAAACCGACTGTGGCCTGTATAACAAATTTTACTGCGCAAATCTTGACTCACTGTATCTTCAAGACATACAGGACATGCTTTATAACCCTTAGTGCTCCACCCAGACACTGTCCTATATGCTAAGAAGTCATGAATTGTCCACATCACATCAACTTGTAATCGAAATACTCGTTCAGTCGATGCATCATATGCTTCCATCCCTTCATCTCATAACCTTTTCAATTTATTGATTAAAGGACGCAAGTACACATCTATTTCTTTTCCAAGTGCCTTGGGTCCATGAATTAAAAGAGACATAATCATATATGACGGTTTCGTCATTTTTCATAGGGGCAAATTATACGACACAAGTAAAACTGGTCACATACTGTAAGTATTTGACATGTTTTCAAACAGATTAAAACTGTTAATTACCAACCCCAAACGAACATTTTTAGGATCATCTGCAAAAGTTTCATGCAATTTGTCAAACTCCTTCCACGATTCAGCATAAGTTGGGTGTCTTAATACCACTTATTTATGATTTTATAAGTATGACCACTTTGTTTCATGCACGTAAAAATTTCAACAATATCTCCCCATAGTTCTCCAAATACACATATTACAGTGTACACGAAAAACAAACGGGAGATACAAATCGAAATAGTTAATCACGTACATGAGACAAATAACAAACTAATATTAAATTTTAAAATCATTAATGATTTTAAAATTTTGATGTTAAATTCCAAACGGAGACTAAGGTCTGTGAATGCAATTGCAGTTTGGCTTATAAACTCAATTAAGAAAACCTATATATGCAGACATATTATATATTTCCAGAAAATATACTACTTCTCTAACTTATATAACTCAAATAAGAGAAGGTAATGATTAGCAAGACAAGGCAATAATTAAAGCTTATAAACATTTCAAAGTTCCAAATCCAGTAGGTGATTTAAATAGATACATATATATATATATATATACATATATATATATATATATATATATATATATATATTCCCATCACGCTGCATGATTAATGCCCTGCTACTCAACACCAATTAATTCTTCAATAAAAAAAAACAGATATTCAATACCAGTTAATTCTTCAATCAAAAAGGCAGATATTCAACACCAATTAATTCCTTAATTAAAAAAGGCAGATATTCAACACCAATTAATTGTTCAATAAAAAAAAAACAGATATTCAACAACAATTAATTCTTCAATCAAAAAAAGCAGATACTCAACACCAATTAGTTCTTCAATTAAAAAATGCAGATATTCAAGTCAGTACAAAGATAGAAAAAAAAACTTACAAATTCAAATTTAGTGGATTTTTTGAACTAGAAATAGAAGGGGGCGGGGATGAAGGTGGTGGTTGTTGACGGCGATTTTTAGAAATAGGTGGCTAGCTCACGGCGATAGTAGTGGCACAATTTTCTGAAACTGGCGGAGGCGATGAAAACGACGGTGGTGGTTGCAGACGAAAGGGGGGCTGAAGGCTGTGGTGGTTGACGACGATTTTAGAAGCACAGAGGGATGGCTAGCTGACGGCATGGTGGTGGCGGCACAATTTCCAGAAACGTACAGCGGCAATGGCAGTGGTTCAACGTCCAGTAGCGGTTTTGAGAAACAAAAAGGCTGGCTGACGGCTGTGGTGGCTGACGACGATGGTGGTGGCCGGATTTTCAGAAACAGGAGGAGGCCAAGGACGGACTCGCAGGAGAGAGAGAGAGTTAGATAGAGACAGAGAGAGAGAGAGAGAGAGAAGTGTTTTTTACGAAATCTGAAATTTGGAGATTGAAATCAACAGTTTAGCGATGAGTTCGACTGGTCATCTCTAAGTCTCAAGGTTAGCGACGAAGTTTACTTCGTCGCTAACATCGAACCTTAACGATGAAAGGCGGAACTTGTCGCTAAGTTTATTTAAAAAAAAATAAAAATTGAATCTCACTTAGCGACGAACAATGAAAATTTTATCGCTAACAGTGAAACTTAGCGACAAAATTCAGAACTCGTCGCTAAGTTTATTTTTAAAAAAATAAAATAAAATAAACTTAGCGATGAAGACTATATCCGTCGTTAACTTATAAATTTTTAATTTTTTTGCGGCGAAAACGTCAATGTCGCCGCTAATATTAATATGTTTTTTTTTGTAAATGTTAACGACGAAATATATGTGTCGTCGCTAAGTTTATTTAAAAAAATATAAAATGGAGTTATTATTAACCACGAATTCAATGTTTCATCGCTAAGTTATAAGAAGAAACAAAATTTAATTATTTTTACCAGTGAAAGCTAATATTTCGTCGCTAACATTTAAATGTTAGCAATGATACTCCATGGTTCGCCACTAATATCAATTTTAACGAAGAAATTTGAGTTTTGTCGTTAAAGTTTCATCGCTATTTTCACTTTTTTTGTAGTGAATACATTATATAATATTAACAGAATAACATGAAGTACATTAATACAAAATAAAATACAAAACGTGCATTACATTGATACAAAAATATACTATTCTAGATCACAATATTTATAAGAAATAAGTTAATTTTTCATTACAAGAAATTTATAACATAATAAAAAAAAAGCATAACATAAATTTAAAACTCTCACATTTTATATATGACTTAACACTTCAAATCATAAATATCAATTGAAAGCTTCATAAAGAAGTTGCGGTGAAACAGAGAATGAAGAAGAAAAACAAAGAAGAAGAGTGAAAAGCTAAGGAAAAAAATGAAGAGAATTGCGTTTAATAGGAAACAAAAGCCGGGTGAAACAGGGCTTTGTATATGATGCTGACACAATTGTTGTGTTAGCGAGCTGACAAAGCTCAACCACAGTTATGATAAAAGAGTACAACCATATATGCAGGTGCTTGTTGAAGAACAAGTATACTGAACAATGCCACTTGGAATTCCTAATTGAAAACTTGATTATCGAATTAGTTCTTGGATTTGAGTCACCATTGTAACTGTGTGCATAACATATTACACTTTAATATATTTCTCGATTGCATCACAATAGGAACATTTTCGGTGTAATGTCTTCATGTCTGAAGGTTAATGAGTAATCAGTAAATATTTCATCACGTATCTAATTGAATAGATGAATCTCTTAGGTTACATTTGGATGGAAGGATTTGGATTTGAGGGGAGGATTTGAGGGAAGAATTTCAAATGACTCATTTTAAGATGGATTTGAAATCCATCACAATTATTCCAAAAATAGTTTAAAACAGGAGTTTAAGGATTTGAAATCCATTGAATTATAAGATTATCCAAACAAACTCAATGGATTTGTTATTATGAATTTGAAATCCTTAGATTCAAATCCATCAATTCAAATGAAGTCTTATATTTTTTGTAATTCTTAACTTGAAAGCCTTTGATCAAGGTTGAATGAAAATTAAATTAGAATTTTGTAATTTTCATCTAGGAGTCATGAAATTAGGAACATTTTTTTTATCAATATCGCATGTGTCTAGATGAGGGGTTAAGTATAGCCGCTTACCTATTTAATAAAATCACCAAAAGGAGTATAAGATAAATCATAAAGCACAAGGAGCACTTCCTCCCTTTATAGTAATAAAAGGAGCAAAAATAGATATAATATATATATATATATATATATAAAATAAAAGGGAAAATATCTAAACAAAGCGAAATCTAAAAGATGGCATGGATGTTCTATCTAATCTGACAATAGCTCTCAATTCTTGTGGAGTCTGATCAGCTAAAAATAAAACGCTTGCTCTTGATGCACATGCCAAATTTGCCAAAAAACCGGTCGCACCATTCCCCTCACGAAAAATATGTGATGCCGCAAAGTGTAACTTCTTAAGATATTGCCTTGCTTTTGTAATTGATACATAGTAATTGAAGTGGAGACATGGTAATTGAGTGGTTTCGACTCATAATTTATACTTTATACTCAATCGAAAGATTAGGAGATGGAATGAATCATATTTGCATGATACTCGTAATCAAAATAAATTCACTACTTCATCTATATTTGGGTAGTTATAATGAATTGCTAGACGCTTCCCATGACTTGTGGGTTTTTGGAATGTTAATTTCAAAATAATTAATTAATTGGAATAATTATATTATTTAGTTAAGTCACAAATAATCAAGAGGTCACACACAAACTTAATTAGGTCAATTTCTTTCTATAAATTAATCTAAATATTAGATTAAATTAATATAACTAATTAATAGAGCTTAAATTAATTCAAATATTGAATTAATCCAGTTAAATGATATGATCAATTAATTGGACCTAATATAATTAGAAAGTTCTAGTGGAAACTAATTAAATGATAGGATCAATTATTTAATGATGAATAAAATTAATTGATATGATCAATTAAATTGTACCCATTTAATTAATTAAGGTCCAAGTACAAAATTAGGTAGGCTTTTACAAAGCCCATCGAAGAATTAAATTGGAGAATTTAAGTTTTCTGATTGAAGTGTAAACAGGTTGGGTGAACACATGGTGTGGGACTTATGTAAGTCCCTATAAACCGAAAATTGAAGCACAACGAGGGCTTCAAATTTTCGCCCGTAGCACCCCAAAAATCTTCCCCCTTTTCTTTCTTCATCAGCTTCTTATGTTTTTTCTTTTTATTATATTGTAGTTCTCTTTTCGTAAGTTGAGAATTAATATACACATCAATTATATACAAAGAGTTGTATTTAGTTCCACAAATATTAAGTTCTAGTTACTAGTTAGAATTGTCGGGGTTGATTACTACTAGCATAAAATCAAATGTGCGTAGTCCGCGGATACCGTTAAAGGGTGACGTGTGAAACCTTAAAGTGAACTTGATTCGTGTGTGAGCATCAGTTAAAGAACGATTTGAATCATTTCTATGTACGCCATCAATGGCAAGTGCATTTAATTTGTAAGGTTATTTAATATTATTCAATTAGCTTTTAAAAATATAGACTGATTTATTACATATTTATTTAAATTGATTAGTCAATCGTAAAATAGAGTTTTTTTATAAAAAAAAACAATTTGTTATGTGATTCAATATTATTCATTTATTTTTTTAAAAAATGACTATATTACTATTATAGTATTAAAAAAATAATTAAATTAATATTTTTTTTTTCTTTCACCAGAGTGAGACTCATCGATCATTCCGTATTGTGAGCATCGTTTACTGTGTACACATGTCATGAGACTGATTACTGTAGCTATAAGAGATGAAGATTACCAAAGAAATGAGGAAAAAGTTTGGTAGAAAAAGTGATGTGGTTTCTCAGCTAACTTGTTGGCTTCAGATTTTGGATCTTTGAATGTTCATCTATCTTTGTACATTCTACATTCTACTACATTTAAGGTTTGTTAATCAAATACATATTATTCTGTGAGCTAACCACAACTCAAGTGCCACTCAGAGCATCACAAGAAAATTAAACAAATAGTCAAGTTTCTCAAAAGTGCATAATTATAACATTAGAGAGAATTTTGTCACTGTTTTCCTAGTATAAATATTCTCTGGTGGTAGGAATGGGAAAATATGAAATTTAAATATAATTTTTTATTGAATATGCTAAAATATCCAACTTAGTAGAACGTTTATTTTAGTGACGATGACTCATGAAAAAAATCTAAAATCCGATTTATATTACTATTTTAGTAGGATAATCACATTCTATCCCCTAAAATATCTTGAATTTGATTAGACCATAACACCCCTAAATTCAAATATCATATTACTTAAATACATGTAATTTAATTAAATTGAAAATACAATAATGTACACGATAATCCATCAAAGTATAGATATGGACTAATATATCATCCAAACAATCATACCAAGTACACATGAGTTCTTATATATAGGTTGCCTTTGGATGAAAATTTTTGGATTTGAGAGAAATATTTCAAATTCATAGTATCATGAGATTATTCAAACAAGTTCAATAAATTTGTTATTATGGATTTGAAATTCTTACTTTCAAATTCATCAATCCAAATGGAACCATAGATAATTTAATTTCAATCACACATCTCATCACATTTTTCATCAACGATCCCTCATCTCAATCAAAGAAGTAAACAATCCTTTAGAGAATGTATTAATATTTGATAACCATAAGGGAAACACACTTTGATATATTCCAAGACATAAGTTTTGAGAGTCGAGAAAGAGTTGTGAAATTAAGGGAAAAGGGTAAATTATAGAAAGTAACATTTGAGGTTTGATCTATATAAAAAAAAAATTCTCTATATTTCAAAATTATAAGTACCCTTGAGGTATTATAAATACTTGCTTGAAGTTTGTTTTTATTTTATAAATATTTCCTTTAATAGGTGGAATTTATAAAATAGAAATAAATGTCAATGGGTGTTTACAATTTACAAAGTTAGAGGGATTTTTTTTGTAAATAACTCAAATCTCAAAGATAATTTTTATAATTTACCCTATAAAATGATGTCAATGAATAAACGATGTGTTATTTGTTTGTTGGAGTGGAAAGCTTATTGTATTCTTGATGAATCGTTCAATTCCTATTAATCAAAGTAGAAAGAGTTCATCCTTCAAATACATTTTGCCAAACCTTGAATCAAACCATAACAATCAAACTGACTGCCCCGATAACATGGAGTAGTAAGTAACTGAAATCCCAAATGAAATACTGCATAAATAAATTATTGGTGGGCAGGCGAGGTATCAGTTGTTTTTGTTGTAGTTTTGAAGCAAGTAGTTAGCACAAAATTGCATCATATCAACTAGGGGTTGAATGGAAACAAGAGCAGCATTGGCAGCAGCCTCTTCTTTCACCTCATACTCTATAGTTGATCTTGTGATGCACTGATTCTTCATCCCCTCCTTCTCTATCACCTCAATCCGGACCCGATATAAGGTAAAACCCAGATCCAATAACCCGCCTTCCACCATCTCCGCTTCCTTCACTCGTTTCTCATTATCCACCACCGTGAACTTCTCCTTGTACGATATCAACCCATCCAGCCCTGTGTTTTCATTATATTTCCAACAAAACTTTTAATTATACAACTACCTAGAAAATCAATTACACTACTTTAAGGAAAACATCTGATTCTAACAATGATTTTAAGGAAACAGTGATTTGTATTCAGACAAACATGATCACATGAGATTTTTGTTAGATTATGTTGTATTTTGTTAAAGAATTTAGTATTTAAGAGACAAATCAATTTTCTTGAATTGGATGGTTCAAACTTTCGTTTCATCCAGAAGAGAGACCTATGATAGTATCTTCTTATCAGTGCACATATACTGAGTGCATGCATTTTGTATTAAGTGTTCCATTTGACAAAAAATTAAGATACATAATATAATATTCAATATACCCAGCATGGATTCAACTGATATAATACTATTGGCAGATCATGAGACTAATGGAAGGTAGTAATAAGTTAAGATTACTAATAAATTAAGATTACTCATTGTCTATATGTTCCCTCTATATGAAGGCTTGCTGAACCCCAACATCACAAAAAGCTTCTCCCCCACTCATCTACTTCTACTCATACACCACCACATCAGAAAGCTTGAGAATTGCTTCACTCAAAAGGGCCACTCTGATTACCATGTCTCTTCTATCTTATTTGGATACAAAAGCAAGCTACTTCTTGTTATCCGCACGTTGCAAAAGGGCTGTTGAATTGGGCTAGCGGATAGGGTTAGAACGTGAGTTATTTTTTTCAGTCATTGACTTTGAGGAGTGGAAATCTTGGCCCCGCCTATGAGAAGGAGTTTGGCAGAATATTTAAAAAAATTTATACAATTCTACATTTGATAAAATATTATTAAAGATCTTATTTAAAAATAAATTTTTAAAGTGTTTGGATAAAAATAAGATCATGAAACTTATAAGGTATTAATAGTAACAATCTTATAATTACTATGGTAAAAATAAAAAGAGTTTGTTAATATTTTAAAAATAAATTAGGAACTTCTTACCTTTTCAAGAAGAGCACAACTTACAAGATCATAAGCTCTTATTTTGGGAGTTCATTTTTTAAAAAAAATTTACCAAACACTTTATGACATCTTATATACTCTCAAACATAATATATTTTAACTTTTAAAGAGTTATAAGCTCACCCAAATATCCTTTTAATCCAAATTGGATTACTTTCTTTACCTCATTTATTTATTATGTTATTATACTATGGTTATTTGATTTAATATCTCAATTTTTCTAATATTTCCAACAGATTTAATTGTATTTTTAGGAATGAGTAATTTATAAAGGATGATGCGTTAAAAATTGATGTTGCCTTCTTTTTAAAAAGAAATTAAAAGAAAAAAAATTTCTTTCTGATATCTGGATTTAGAGGATGTTTGGCTAAACTTATTTAAAAAAATATATAAATCGCTTATAAGATGTTATAACTTATTATAAAAATAAAATTTTAAAGTATTTGAATAAAATAAGAATATATAACTTATAAGATTTCAGTAAAGATAATTTTTTAATTATAATGATCAAAAGTAAAAGAGTTTGTTAACATTTTAAAAATAAATTAAGAACTCCTTGCTTGTTTTAAAAATAAACTCTAAAATCCTCACATCTCTCATTTTAGGAGTTCATAAGTTCATTACCAAAAAAATAAAAAAATACCAAACACTTAAACATCTCATAAGCTTCCAATTTGATAAGATATTTTAAGAAATTTATAAATTCATCCAAATCTAAGAAGGTATTTGACTAAATTTATTTTAAATATATTATAAGCTCATATATTTTATAATATAACAAAATAATATATACATATACCTGGAGGAAAAAAGACCTCCACAATGGTTCCGACACCGCCGTCGCCTTGTACAATGTTGATTTTGCTGGCCACACTGGGAATCGATTCGCCGATGATTTTGTCGAGTTGAAGGCTGCCGTACAGCTTCCACGCTTCACTTGCTGGCACGTTAACCTCTCTCTCCTCCGAGACTGCTCCAAACATTTTTCCTTTTTCACTTCTTCCCGGTGGTGGTTGTGGCGGTGGTGGAGGAGATGCCAATTATTATTAATGCCCAAAGCTAGGCATGTATATATAAGAGTAATTATTAGTTGGATCCAGACTTAAGACTTTGTGAAAATAGAATATGCTTAAATTATTTAACAGAATTATCGTCAGATAATATTTGATTACAAATTTAATTTGCCATTAAAGTTGCCAAATTTTCCGGTTCTTTCTTTGGATTTATCATTGATGGACCAAAAATAGGGCATTAAATAAAATTAGTTTTGCATATTCGTACAACGAATTTGTAGTTCACCTATAATTTGCAAAACAAAAAAGCATAACAAAGAGTTAGGAAGAACGCTAATATTTCCAACGTAGAACGTTTAAGTCAAAAATTGATTGTACGAAAATAATCAAATATTAAAGTAATTTTAAATGATTATAAAGTAAATAATACTAATGTCATTCCATGGATGAGAAAATGTATTTATACGAGGAGAGATGATAGTGAAGTAAGGGAATGATTATTCTTCCTTTCTTGAATTGACATCAAATAACAAGTTGATTCTTAATCAACAAATTAATTAAGATATGATTCTTTTTTTTTTATTTAATTTTAAATAGAATTATTCTAAAACTCTGCTAATTATAACTTTAAAACAACTCATATTCGTACTTAATTCCGTTTGTAATATTATGAGCCAAATCCCTTAAACCCAATTAGTTAGGCCAAATTTTAGCTACATCTTCTAGTCGCTGCTCTACTGTGCTAAGGTAGTTAAAGGTAGTTAGGTAGTCTTTATGCAATACTAGAATGTCTCTGACTTACTCTTAAGTCGTCAATGAATTTGATCTATATTAATTATCAAAATAAAAACTATAGGAATTAGCACCCAGGAATTGGCGAAAAGGCTACGCTCATCTCAACTCTATCCTCATCATAGGATTAAAAACAATCTTCCTTCTCACTAGAATTTTTTTTTATATCGAGTCATAGTATATAAACTGATGTCACAATAAGAAAAATTATTTATCCACAAATAAATGCCACAAAATCCGTTAATCAACAAATTAGCTCAATTTGGGACAAATGAAGTAATGAACTATGGTTTTACCACCAAAATAAATGAAGACATCAGTGAGTGGGCCAAGTATTTATATATTATTTGTTTTATGTTTTGGTTTTGAGTAACAATTCTATTATAAACCACATAAATTTCATCTTTTAAAAAAATATTTTTAAAAACTTCAAATAACTTGCTGTGAATCGAACTCGAACTTTTAATAAATTTATTACTTAATACTTCATTTGAATTTGTAACTTTAAAATTATAATAAAATGTAACAAATTAACTTAGAATTCTTATCGAACACTTGGCGGGAACACTTGTTGGGCAGAAGTATGAATACCACTGGTTTTATGACCAGGAGAGCACCAATAACCCCAAACTTTGAATGATGCACAGCAAACACCCAACAATCAAAGCAAACTACAGCACACCAACAATAAAAACTTATATCAAGCAGTTAATGGGCATAAAGAGAACTACCCACCAAAACTTGCACAAGTCTTCTGCAAAAATATCAATTTCTCAACAAGAAGGCCAAATGCTCAAAGTGATATTTAAAATGCACGAATAGTGTTACCAAATGAGAAGCTTGGAGAACTTAATTGGAGTAACCCCTACAACTTGGAGATGGCTTCCAACTAAACCAAAGAAAAGAGAGATTAATGGGTGACTCGAGTGAGATGTTGAATAGGTGAGGGGTGGGATTTAAGAGTGGGGAGCAACGGAATGTAAGAGAATGGGATAAGGTAGTAGATTAGAAAGAAGAAATAGAGAAAAATGGAAAATAAAACAGAAAAATGGGTAGGGGTTTCTTTTTTTTTAAAAAAATAAAAATAAAAATCGACCCAGCGTCTAGGAAAGTGTGGCCCAAGATAGCACACCCAACGCCTAGGCGCTAGGTTTGCTGCCCAATTTCTGGAATTCTTAGTGCCAAGGCGTTGGGCTTGCTCCATTTGCCCTTTTTTTTCGTTTAAGCTGGTTTACAATGCTGAGACACTGCATCCTAGCTTTTAGGCTCATTAACATATCGCTCCTTATTTTACAAAATCTCTCCCAAACTAGAGCGGGATCTTGAAATGAGAACCATACGTTTGTATCAAACTAAAAAAATGAATATTAAACAATTAAATAAACCTATATAATAATAAAAAAATGTAAAATACTTGGATCGCTTTTTAAAAAATGCTTGATTTATAGCCTTAAGCTAGGTTGTCTCTGAAACTTGTCAATTTTGGTCTGCCAAGGAGATGGATGATGGAGCCTATTCTCCACCATCATTGTACATCTTGAGCCATTGTCCATTCACCTTGAATTTTCAATCGTGTTTTCCCAACATTGTTCCAATGGCATAATCACTTGCATCACACATGAGCTCAAAAGATAAGGTCCAATCTGAAGCGGCTATGATAAGGGTTGATACCAATGCGATTTTTAAATGATGGAATGTATTAAAACAATCATCATCAAAGTTAAATGGTACCTCTTTCATGAGAAGAGTTTAAAAAGGCTTTATAATTTTGGAGAAGTACTTGATAAAGCGTCTGTAGAACCTGGCATGCCCTAAGAAACTCCGCACTCTCTTGACTGACGTTGGTAGAGGCAATTTCTCCATGATTTTGATCTTCGAATGATCAATTTCAATCCCATTTGCAAAAATCTTATGGCCTAAAATGATGCCTTTTTGAACTATGAGGTGACATTTCTCCCAATTTAGGAACAAATTAGTTTCCTCGCACTATTTGAGAATTAATGTCAAGTGCTGCAGACAAGAATCAAAAGAATCACCGTAATTAGAAAAATCATCCATGAATATCCCAATAAAATATTCCATCATATCAAAAAAGATGGCCATCATGCACTTTTGAAAGGCTGGTGCATTGCACAAACCAAATGGCATACTTCTAACAGCATATATGCCATTAGGACATGCAAAGTTGGTATTTTGTTGGTCCTCTGGTGTTATGGCAATATGATATCCATCTAGGAAACAATAAAAAGAATGACCAACTAACCAATCAAGTATTTGATCAAAAAAGGATAGAGGGAAGTGGTCTTTCCTAGTAGTTTTATTTAACTTCCTATAGTCCATGTATACATTATTATTATTTTCTACTGGGAATCAATTCATTATTATCATTTTCTACTATAGTTATCTCATCTTTCTTAGGTACTACTTGCATAAGACTTACCTAAATGCTATCAAAAAATAGGATAGATTAATCTACATCGAGTAGTTTCAAAACCTCAGCTCTTACCACCTCTTCATATTTGGATTGAGACGACGTTGATGCTCCATAGATGGCTTGTAAGCTTTCTTCCATCAATATATTGTGCATGCAGATGGATGGACTTATACCTTTGATATCAACAATAGACCATCCCAAAGCTGTCTTGTGGTCCTTTAGTACCCTCAGTAGCTTTTCTTCATGTGTATTATTCAAAGAAACAAAAATATTAATAAGAAGAGCAGAAAATTCACCCAAAAATGCAGACCTCAAGTGATTTGGCAATTGCTTAAATTCAAGAGTGGGTGGCTTCTCTACAAAAGATACTAGATGTGTAGGGGCTTTGCCAAGATCTTCAATTAGTCTCTTGATGAACAGAAGTGCCATAGCATCTACTGACTCAAGCACTCAGATACTTTATTATCATCTGTGTTTGTGGCCCTAATCAGACATGCCTCTAGTGGGTCTAGTAGATAGCCGACTTGAAACATTTCTTTTGTATAATGGTCAATGATGTCAATGCGCATGCAACTATCTTTTCACCCAAATACCTTAGTGCTTTGAACATGTCGAAAGTGACTTATTCATCATGTACCATCAAGATAAGTTGGCCCTTGTGAACATCAATAAGGTTCTCACCATAGCCAAGAATGGTCGACCAAGAATGATGAGGATTTCTTGATCTTTCCCCCATGTCATGCATAATGAAATTTGCTAGGAAGATGAACTTATCCATCTTTACTAGCATATCTTTGATTACTCCCATCAAATACTTTATGGACCTATCTACGAGTTGTAGAGAGACGGTAATTCGTTTTACTTCTCCAAGCCCAAGGTTTTTGTAAATAGAATTAGGCATTAGATTAATACTTGCACTAAGGTCATATAGAGCTCTATCAAAAAATGAATTACCAATAGTACAAGGAATCGTAAAACTCTATGGATCTTTCAACTTGGGTAGCAACTTCTTTTGCAAGATTGTGCTAAATTCCTCATTGAGTGTCACCATCTCATATTCCTCTAGCTTTCGTTTATTGGAGAGGATCTCCTTCATGAATTTCACAAGCTGAGCATCTGCTTTAAGGCATCTGCAAAAGGAATATTAATGTGCAAATTTTTAAAAACATCCACAAACTTAGGAAATTATTTATCTAATTTTTATTTCTAGAATTGTTGAATAAACGAAATAGGTGGCACATATAGTGGAAGATTGTCTGGAAATAGTTTTGGCTTAGATTTCTCAACTTTCTTGCTTGGTGTTTCATCAGACTCCTCAACTGCAATCTCATTTTCTGAATTCTTTGGTTCATCGACTTTTCTTTCAAGCTCCGACAACTTTTTACCACTACGTAAAGGAATGGCCTGCACATTCTCCTTAGGGTTAATCTCAGTATTGATAGACAATGACTCTCCAGGTCTTGCACTCAACATATTAGAAATCTATCCCACTTGAACCTTTATGTTTTGAATAGAGGCTGATTGATTTTGAATATAAGACTCATGTTTCTACAAAGTTGCCTCAATTCTTGCTATAAACTGACTTGTATTCATTGTAAGTTAGGTGAGAGCATCTTCAAGATAAACTTTTGTTGGTTGTTGAGTCTAACTTAGAGGCTAAAAATTTGATGGTGGTGGTAGTGGGCTCACTGTATTTTGCTCATTCTTCTATGAAAAAATTAGATGGTTGCGTCATCCTAGATTGTAAGTGTTGGAGTATGGGTTATTCTGCTGAGTAGCATTCCCCACAAACTGTTCTTGCTCTGGCTGAGATGGCGCGAAGAGATTCCCAACTTGGCATTCAATGTTGGGGTGAGGACCATTGCAAAAATTGCATCCTCAACTGATTTGGAGCCCAGATTGGTAATGAAATAACTAAGCTATTGAGACAACGTAACAACTTGGGCAGTGAGGGTGTCTACTTTATGTACTCCAAATACCTTATTTGGCATTATTCTCTCTGAAGGCCATTGATAAATATTTGCAACCATCGTCTCAAGAAATTCATAGTCCTCCTTATGTGTCTTGCCCATAAGAGCTTGCCACCTGCTGCATCTATTAAAGTTTGAGTTGCGCCACTCAACCCATTATAGAAAGTCTATACTTGCAGCCAATCTAGTAAACCATGATATGGGCACCGTCTTAATAGGTCATTGTACCTTTCCCAAGCTTTATGTAAAGTTTCCATGTCATACTAAAAGGTTTTGATATCATTCCTCATCTTTGTCTTCTTAGTTGGTATAAAAAATTTAGCTAGAAACGTTTGAGTTAAGTTGGCCCAAGTAGTGATTGCACCCGGTGGCAATAAGTTCAACCAAATTTTCACCTTATCCCTTAATGAGAAAGAGAACAACCTTAATCTAATGGTATCGTCAGTAATGTCATTGTGCTTGAAAGTATCGTAAATTTCGAGAAAGCAGGCAATGTGTGCATTAGGATCCTTGTTGGCTAACCCACAAAACTAATTAGCTTAAACTATTTGGATGATAGTTTGCTTGATCTCAAAATTATTGGCTACTATAGCAGGGAGTAGAATTCCCTTGAGATTCTTATTAACCATTAGCATCGCATAGTCTCAAAGTGCCCTATGATTTTCCAAAACTACTTGTTTTGGTGTTCCATTTTAGGTCATATGCTACCATTTCATTCTCCATTGTCTCTTGTGGTGATTTAGAGGTTTCTTTATTTTCCTTTTAATTTCTTTTGCAGATCTTTTTGATTTATGGATTAAAGGAAATAAAGATTTCACTTTCAAATCTTCTCATGCATCTCAGACACTCCTGAAAAAAGCAAGTACAACAATCAAATGAGAGTAAAGTAAAAGTTCAAATTAAATTAAGAGTTATTTGGTATCAATATTAATAAAACAAACAGTCCCCAACAACGATGCCAAAAACATATTGCGAAATTTATGAATGTAAGTACGTTATTGTTAACAAGTAATAGAGTGATGAGTGAGTATTGTTCCCACGAGGTCTAATGAATTACTAAGTACCAAAATTGTGTTAATTTTCACTATATTTGAACAACTGAAACTAAGCTAACATTAAGTAAACGCAAGATCAAATAAGGATTAAATCAATGAATTGAAAACATGGGATCTCTAATTTCACCGTAATTAATCAAAATTGAATATTCTAGATCATTAGTCTAAATTTATTCTCCTAATTGATAGTCGAGAACCCCTAATTCTTCATTAGCCTCTTCCAAGGTCTCATAAAAATATTATCAATTATCAATCCACTATATTCCTATATGAATTTCAATAATCAATAATTCTTTAAGCTTTGTGGATATTATAAAATGACTACACAAATCATGCAAATACTTTCTTATCTTTCATGCAATTGATAGCATTCAACATGATAAACTAGACATATAAATCATCTCCTAGTCATTATGATTAATAAATAATTTAATTAGTGGTCAATTAATTAGAAGCATTAAGAATAATTTAGAATATAAAAAGTAAATTATCAACTAAATTGATAGAATAATTCAAAACGTCATAATTAGGCTATATCATAACCTTAGAAAAGAAAATTAATTCATGCTAAAGTGGAAAACATTCTAACATATTTCATAGACATGATAAAAAAAATGAAAATAGAGAAAAAACTGATTTTGGAGAAATATGGACAAAGTGCTGCGAATCCATTTTCAGGATGATGAATCTTCTTCTCCAAATCTTCCTTCTTGAAGTTTCGGGCTTTTTTTCTATCTAAATGTGTTTTTGAATGAATACCCCCTTTGAATGATGAAAAAGGTCTGATTTTAATCCTTTTTTTTCTTGAATTTGAGTCAAATTAGAAAACTTGTCTACATTGCAGCGCCTGGTCGCTTAATATACTACCCTAATTCACTTTTTTTTTCAATGCTGACTAGCGTCTAGGCGTTGGCATTACTAGATTTTTGCTATTTGACTGTGTAGGGCATAGGCGCTAAGCTTGCTTTTCTTTCTTTCTTTTTTTTTTTTTTTAAAAGAGTAAAATGCAGATTGTTTTACATCCAAGTCAATTTGCTCTCTTCTACTCGAATCTGCAAAACAAACACTAAAAATGAAAATAAAATTTATAAAAATCTCAAAAATTAATTAAAAATTTAAAGCAAATGATAATAAATTAATGTATATAAAACGCACTCATTAGTAGATATACTTCTAGCCCCAAAGAATTACAATGGTTTAAGATAAAATCCAAATCCATCATGCCGGGTGGCTTAAAGGATTTGGGGCAGGTAATAGGTTTTGTTTTTTTTAAATCCAAATAAGAGTTCAAAAATTTAAAATTTGTTGTAACTTAAAATTATCCAAACATGCTATAGTAACAAAACAATCTCTAAACATAAATGCATTATTAGTAATATCTATCGATATATTTTTGAATTAATCATAAATTTTAAAGATGAAATATTGTTATGTAAATATGATTTTATCAAACTTTCTTTATACTATCTCGAATAATACCGGAAACTTGAGATGAAGAAGATTATGCAGTTATACATTTTTCAATTAAAACAATGCCAAATAATAAGAAAATGGGTCCATTTCCAATTAAAACAAGACCAAAATAATAGGATAGTGTCCGTAAATTTATCAGGTTGAACCCATTGAACTTTCAATTCATATTCACGCCAAACTGAGGTAGAGTTGGTCTTGGGTCAAATCTTGTTATTCCAAGATCAAACTCATTCCAAACTCATCCGTTGCCATCTTACCAATGAGCATGAGTCCGATTTAATTAATTATGAATTTAAAATTTGAGAATCAAGATTGCAGATCTCTCTATTGCCAATAAGCTTGATTTGTCATGCCCATAATCTTGGTCTTCCCAAATGCAAGTATTTCTGAATGTCAGTTTCAATCAATTTATTTTGGGAAGAAATTGATCATGTCCATGTTTCGCGGTTTTCCATTTTGATGACTCAAAATAAAATCCAAAAGATAACTTTTCCTTTTGTTAGTTTGAGAACTGAAAGTTGGATACTTCCGGTGGGCCAATGTTGCCGGAAAATTCGATTTCTCCGATGAAATAGATCTTGAGCTCCTGATACAGATTGAATTCTTTGTATCGTCCAATATATGAGTTCACAAAACCTATCAACGTGACGATCCATGCGCCTGCACAGATAACAAAAGTTAGGAAGCTTTTGGTAACCATCATCTCATCTCCAGCGCTGTTTCTTATCTCATTGCTCTTTGAATTGGTTTATTCATTTTTATACCGATTGTCACTCGCAAATTTCTGCCCCCACTTTGATGTATTTTCTGACAAATCCACTTCCCTAAAAATTCCCATCCTGTTCTCCATTGTGCATTGCCATTTCTGTATGCATTTTTCGGATTCGTTAGACCTTGAATATGGACATAAAAGTCAACCCGATCCAAATGGGTTTTCTTCTGGTTTCAATATCCATATGTTTTTCGTCACATTATAAATGAAGTAATATTTGTTATATGATTATTTAAAAATTACAGTAATTATATAATAAGTGGATTGGTTTGGAATCGACTAAACTCTAAATAAACTAGAATTTCTCCAAAAAAAAAGTAAAACATTACACACTTTATATTATGAAGATATTAGATGTCATATCGTTGCTCCAAAACAGTAAACAGTTCAAGCGCTTTTAGATGATTTGAAAGATGAAACATTTATTGGATGATCTCTGACCACTAACCACCAGACCCATTTTCAACCCGGACATGGAAGCATATTTTCTTGACCCGAGAAGGGCAATAATGAATAAAGACATGAAACATATATTTTCTTGATTATAATAATAAGATTATGATGTATTTAATTTCTTGTTGTTTGATGTATTTAATTATTTTAATTAAAAGTTTTAATAAAATTAAATCTCCACAAGCATATAATGCCATTTCCCATCATTTTTTGTACACTATCCTGCCTAATAGTTACAAAAACCATGGGGAGGGGCACTTTTGATCACGAATAGACGAAAACAAGAATGAAAAGTTGAAGAACACAATAAGATGAAAAATTTCACTGCTAAAAAGAAAATTCTTGCATTATGAAAATGAAGATTTACAAATCTAAATGGATAAAAAGAAAAACAAATCTCTGATCATTCAATGTATATACATCTAATCCTTAGCTTCGCAACCGCAACCAACCCTTTACAGCACAACTATATGGTTTAATTCGTTCGAAATGATCATCTTAGGGTGATTCTTTTGTCTGACAGATGCTGTTCTTCCTTTTCATCACTCCCAATATATTTACCATTTCAGTTTTGCTGGGAAATACTGCAGTAAAGTTTCTTTATGTCAGCAAAATAGAGAAGAAATTAAATAGGAATTTTTAAAGTAGAGAATTAGCAAAAGTTATTTACCTTCTCAATGAGGGAGAGGTAGTATGGTTTCACTTTTTCGACGTCAATCCTAACTTTGCTCTTGCTGTATAGGTCATATTTGCTGCACATTTCAAAAATTATGTTAATATTTGTTTCTACAATATGTCCAAGTGATAACTCAAATTTAAAATATATATATATATATATATAAAATTTTGTAATCTTTTTCAAAAAAAAAAAGAAAATGAATTGCATGCTAAACATATCGCGGAATCAAATGAGAGGGACAGAGATAGGAACAAGGATATATTAATTTACTTGAATATCTGTAGCCACTTCAAGTTCTCTCTGTCCTCCTCATTCATCAAGTGTGTATAAGCTCCAGCCCTGTGCAAAGCTGCAATAGAACATATCAAGTTAGTGTACTAAGCTACGATAATTCTTTGTATTTAAATCATATTTAAGTAAAGCGAATATAAATTCTTACGATAGAATGAGTGGTATCGGACGATGAACAATGCAGCTGAAGGTAGAGTTGTTCCATTTTCCTTAGCCACCTATAAATACTCATAAAGCGACCATTAGTGAATTCCATCAGCAAGGCCACTCAAGAAAGTTTTACAATGTGAAGAATTTGTAGGCTTACCAAGTACATGTAGTCGTCGTGCCCCCACGACATGACAACGTTCTCTAGGCCGCATCCTTCTTGGTAAATTCCATTCTTAGTGTTGTATGCAGGGTTGTAAGTATCAGGATTGTCCTTGAAGTACTGCAGCACAAAGCCAATTTGCATGGACACTATTAGCCAAATGACAGTGTTTTGCTTTAAGTTGTCGCATTTGCATGTGATTTATGGAAAATCAGGTGACATTGCGGACAGGATTTATTACCTTGTGGTGAACAATGGATTCATCAAAGGCACATCCAAGAGGGAATGTGTCACCTGTATTGGCATATATACATTGGTTAAACTTTTATTCTTCCATGATTTGAAGTTGAAATGTGAATGAAATTGATAGGATTATCAGATTATGATGACCATAAAAGCAACCACTCACCAACAACAGCCCATTGAGGCAGCTCTCCAAAGCTAGGGAGAAGAAGCACTTTTCCAAGATCTGCAGCCCATATGCAAAACAATGTTACCACCAAATCTTCTTATAGTATATAATGCAGGACTATAGATAGAAGGTTTTATGACAATCACAATTACATATGACAACAAACTGCGTGTCTTTTTTCCACTTTTTTAAATAAAGAAATACTTGATATTAGTGCAAAGATCATAAACAAAGGTATATACCATGAATGAGGGCAGTCAAATGCAGCCAATCTTCATTGGGGTAATCTTTTCTGATGGCCTCAGCAGTCTGCAGCAAGTGCTCAATCTGGGGTTCATCCAAATCAGGATCACTGTCATCCACCACATCATTGAGAAGTTCACAGCATTCCCATATGCTCATCTCTATTCTGTCAAGTTTTCCATACTTCTCCCTCATCTTCTTCACCTGCATTTGCATTCAAGTCAGTCAAATTCCATTCCCTAAAACTATCTTTGTGCTTCGTTGATCAAACACTTTGCACTTACAAAGTCGTATGTTTGATTAATGTGGTTCACTCGGTAGAACTCCTCCACCGTCTTCTGTCTCTCGCTTTCTGCATCATAGTCCCTGTCAAAGATTTCCAATTAAACCAATTTTTGTTATAAGGAATGCATGTTTCAAAACATAACAGACTGGATTTAAAAAGACTCTTTCGATCTTTTGAATTTTTATACACTTCACGGGTAAAATGAGATGCAACACTAAATTAGGAAAAACTAATACCTAAATGAGTGGCCAAACGCGTTGATTTCTGGGGCTTCAAATCCCTCATATGATTCCATTTTGGGCATGGGAAATCCTCCATCCAGCACAAGTTCATTTGTATCAGATGGGATTTTCTTGGCTTCAATTTGTAAGTCTGCAAAGAACAAGAAAATCAATGTACCATGTAAATTTTTTGGACATTAACTGGGCACATTAAACATGTCCCAAAAAGAAGAAGAATATTTTGGACATGAGCAAAAGAAAGAAACATGAAAATTACCAAGCTCAGGCTGCTCAATGAGAATAGTCATTTTCACAACAAGAAGCTTATAAAGTTGGACAGCAACAAAGAAATGGGACAACAGAAGAATGGCCCTCTTCACTATTCAATGGTATGAAAAAAATTGCCTTTTCAATTGTTTGAATTGGGTTTGAGAAATGAGGGTATTTATAGTGGGACACAAAAGTCCTTAATTGGCAATTGGAAGGTTTCGAGTCCTCAACAGAAAATCTATTTGGAGTCCTCAACTGAAAATATGCAACTGTTCCTTAGCTGTTTTTTTGCTTCATCCATCCCCAAAAGAAGCGTTCAAAGTTGGACCACTAAACGTGATCTTATGTTATATATACACCCTTTTTGCGCGTGAGTTCAAGACGCTAAAATCCAACTCCATTTTTTTCTCTTTTTCTTTTCAAAACAACATACTTATAAAATCAACTTTTGCTGAATACATTGTTATAAATATTCACATTCTTATGAAAAATAATATTGTAAATTCAAATTAAAACTTTGATCATTTTAATGTGAAAAAATTCAACCATAAACAACTAAATATAAAAAAAAAAAATTCACAAAACGTGTATGTTGGTATGGAATTTGTACACACGCGCTCCTTTGAGCGTAGTGAAAGTGGAAGAAAATATTGGATGAGTCAGCTATACGTGTATGTTGGTATTATCTTTATCTGATTTTCAGCAGAAATCGTGGTCCTACTGACGCGGAACCAAGTCATATCCTACAACGTTTTTGACTCGTTTATTACTATGAATTTATACGGCTGAGCTGTTGTAGAGTATGCTTAGCCGACGGCCACCACCTCGCCACGTCATCGATCACACTTTTATAAGTGTATAATCCAATTTTACGGCACCAGTAACTATAGTATATCTTGTAGTATTAGTCCGGAGGAGGGCATCAAGTACGGTCAAATGCATGTTCCACTTAATAGAATATATACAGATTGTAGATCTATGTTTCATCTCACAGTGTATTAATATATATATGAATGAAGGGTGATTGCTACGAATAATTTATTTAATCGAGTGTAATATTGAAAAAATTCATAAAATATTAACGTTTTTGTCATGTCAGTAAGAGGTTTGTAAATTTGATTTGGATTTATCACTAAAATTCGTTTGATTTTAATTTATTAAATGTAATGAATGAAATTGATCTTTTTTGTTTGATAAGATTTAAAATTTGATTTGGACTAATTCGATTAGTTAAAAAAAAAATCTCTGGATTGATCAATTTTGATTTTTTTTTATATAATAAAAAATAATTTAGTAAATTTCTTAAAAGCTAAATCAATATATAACATTAAAAACATTAAGATTGAAAGTTTAGTAATATCGGAAATATCATAGAATCAATATGGTAAATTAGTCAGAAGATTCAAACATTTGACTTAACAAATGGAGCAATAATTTTATAACACAGAAAGTGATACTCATGAGATTATGAAGTTGAGATTGAGAAAATTACGTATTTTTGGTGAAAATCAACAATATATTGGTAAAAATAGTCAAGTGTAATCCTAAAATATCTTGGGGATAAATATGTTCATTGGAACTTTACAATAATGGTGGGAAGTCCATTACATCACGAGGAAAACAATATATTTCTACAACTTGTGATACATAAATATATCTTCTACCTTTTTCACTTTTTAATAAAAGAAAATAATCAAATAAAACAAACAAAAAATCTAAGATATGATCAATCATATATCTGGGACATTTTTGCTTTGCCATACAGTCAGATCTTTGCTGTGACTTTTTTGGCATTTCTTGTCACCAGAATCTTGAAATGAATAAGAATGCTTGTATATGTTTCTTGTTGGAAACAAATGAGTGGCGCAAGTTGGGCAAGACGAGTATATAATTGTCTATATTTTATGGAGGGATAATAACTTATTTTTCTGTGTACGTGATTAGTGTATAGTTTATGAAGAATGATTAATTATAAAAAGTAAATATAATAATACACGATATATAATTAATTGAATGCGGCCAAATTTAATTTAGACAATAGTTTTCCTGACCAATACATATATGTACATAAACATACAAGCATATAAGTATGCAACTTATATATGTATATATGTAATTATGTGTGTTTGGTAGGTCATCTCAAATGGGATTTTATCGATTAAATTTAAATGTATTTGCAACATAATTTATATATGCAATTTAGTGAGTTTTAAAAATTTTCCGTTACATATATTATTGAGTGAATGCTAACATGTTTTTTTTGCATACATTTGAGAAGATGTGACAGTAATTTTTACATTTTTTTTTTACATATGAGAATCTTTTTTACAAGTTTCATGATATTAAAAGGTCCGTTTCCACTATAAGAAAATATAATGCTAGTGGAAAATTTTTAAAATGACAATTTAAAATTGTCACTCATGTTATGTATTACATGATAATATATATATATATATATATATTTATCGTTGTAATGATTTTTCAACTTAACAGCACTAATAATAACATACGTTTAGATTATCATTGATGATAATTAATAACAAATATATGGTGACAATTCAAATATAGTCAAAGAGTGTTTATAGTAATTTTTATTATCACTAAATTATTTTTATACATTAATCACTAATTATCATTAGTATCACATTATAAACAATTATTTATGTTATTGATTTAATAGTGACAAATTATATATAATTTTTATAACTATTAAACTTATGAAAATTACTATTATGATAAAATATAATTTTATTCTATATAATTAATAACAATTTTGATATTGTAATTTGATATTTTGTCCTTACCATTCTTTTTTCTTATGGTGCTTATTTATGAGTTTTCATTCAAATAAATAGAATTTAAAATCAGACATCATCAGTCTCGAGTACTTGACCAATGACATTAAGCATATATATTTGGATCTTTTTATTTGAAGTGTGATGGTAGACCATGATCCATAAAAAGTTTAATAGATAAACTTGAAAGGGTAAATTTAGATCATAAATCAAAGTCTCTTTAAGGTCCAAGAGGCTAAGTCTAAAGGGTTAACAAAAAATATAAGTTACAGACACGTGAAATCCAAATGGTCTATACACTATTTTATATAAGATTATATCGTTCAACCTTATAAGTATAAATACTTCAATTCTCTACCATTTAAATGTATCACATTTACTAAAAAGGTATTCTATTTTTCTCAAGCTCTACACCGACTTGAATTTTGGAGGGGTATCATTGGGCTGACTTGAGTTTTGAAGGGGTATCCTTGGGCTAATATTGGGAATCCATAACCATTTATTCGTGTCGTAGGTAAGATTCTAATCTATTATTCACTTTATGACAAATGATAAAGATCGCTAGTTGACACTTTTGATACATTCGATGAGATCCAAGGTATGATCACTTTACTTTGATCATATCATTTTGGCACTGTCTATGGGAAGCCTGCCTCAACACTGAGATGGTTGATCAAGCCTAAATCTAGAACAATAAGAGAAGTCAGTGCCCACGCCCAACGACAACCCCTCTACTTGGGGCGTCAACGACAATGGAGGTTTCCTCCCTATCGGAGGTACTCGTGGTAATCGAGGCATCTAATGTCCACCTCCAGCCAGTCCAAGAGATCCATCTCCGCCTTATCAGGGTAAGCCGGCACAACTATAGTTGTCAACTGGGATGGGCCTAATCGGCCCAGCTCATAATCAGACCACTAAAACCCAGCCCAGGACCAGACCATGAACAGTACGGGCTATATGAGCCAGTTTTCTGTATCTAAATTGGCCCCTATTAGGTCCAATTGATAAAATCCAGACCAACTCGTGAACCGGCCCATCGAAGTCCAGACCCAGTTTAGAACTGGCCCAACCCCATCACAGGCCAACTATTATATATTATAATTTATAATTATATATTTATGTTATTTTAATAAAATAAACACTCTTGTTCTAAAAAAAAATCGAACACAAGTCCTATTGCAAGGAGAGAAGATGTTTACACCAATAGGCTAATCTTAATTATGTTGAAATGTTATATCAGCATATATATATTGACAAAACATGTTATATCAAATAAATTTAGGATAATCATCATTTAAAAACTAATATAAAATCTTAGAATGATACACTTAAAATAATCAACTAAATAACTGTATACTAGTTATACTAAAGATAATTTATAAGATAAGAATATAAATTTAGAATAATACAGTAGTAAGTATAATAAACTTAGAAAGTAAGTTTATTAAAAATAAAATAAAATAGTATTGAGTATAATAAACTAAATTAAGTCATGAAAATTAAAATATAAACTTAAAAAGTAAGTTTATTAATAACAAAATAAAATAGTACTAAGTATAATAAACTAAACTAAGTCATGAATATTAAAATATAAACTTAAAATGAATATATACTAATCAATTTATCAAATGAAAAACCAACATCTAAACTTGGTATAACTTAATTGTCAAATAAAAATAAGGTATAATAATTATATAAATAATTCACAAGATAAAGACTTAAATTTATAGTAATAAACTCAAAATAATAAAATAATGATTAAATCTAACTTTTAGAATGATATACTTCAAATAATAAATTTTAAAATTTATAAATTCAAGTTTAGGATATAACTAATCTTAAGATATAATTCAGAGTAATAAATTAAATTTACAAATCTAATATTAGGATATAAAATATATATTTGAATTTGTTAAAAAAAAGCCCATAAACCCAAACTATAGGCTAGCTCGTGTAGCCCGGCATAGGCCCAAGATTGACCCACTAGCACTGAGCTAATGGGCCGAGCTGGGCCTAGCTTTTAGAATTTTTATTCAGCCCGGCACGAACCGATTCAGAACCGAGTCTGGGCTTAATCGGCCCACCTCCCAGGTGGGCTTACATGGGCTTGGGCCGGTCTAGCCTAGACCGGCCCAGTTGACAACTTGAGGCACAACTATTGCTACTATAGGTTTGGATCAAGCTTGGGATTATGAGTTGGATCGGTGTACTCATCGTGTTCAACTGAAACTAACCAAATAAAGGGTATTAGGAAACACATAATTGAGTAATTGTAAAGGGGTTTGAGGATTCATTTATTTATATATGATGTAATATTTTAAAAATTATTAAATTTTGTTGCTATTATAATTTTTGGAACCGTGTAAATCTAACAGTTCGACATACCTATAGAGCTATAGATACTCCCCAACCCCCTTTATTATGATGTGATACTCGTAAGCTAATAAAAAGGATGTTGTGGTGCTAGGTCATTAGTTAGGGTGGTAGGTGTTGTGACTGCCACTTCGCTATTAGGGTAGGGGCATGCTGGTGGAGGTCATTGTGGGTGGGTGGGTGGGTGGGTGGTGGTTGGATGGGGAAGGAAAAAGAAAAATAGAATGATCGGGTGGTGCTAGGTCGTCGGTTGGAGTGGTGGGTATTGTGACCACCGCTCGAAGGGCGGTGTTGTTGATTGCCACTGGGATAAGGAGGTGTTGGTGGCCGCTGCAGGTGTTAGGGTTGGTTGGTGATGGTTTGGAAAAGAAGAAGAAGAAAAAAAAAATTACAAAAAAAAAATTACAAAAAGAGAAAACATGATCGAAAACTAAGAAATTCACAACTAATGTTAACAACCAATGTAATTATTCCAAGTAATTTAAAAAAAATCTGAATTTTAAGAATTCAGAAATTGGTCAAAATTGTACAATGTGGCCCCATTTTCTGTGTAAAATAGCATAGATAGAAAATTGCTAATGAAATTTAGTTAAACTCATTATATATTTTAAGATTTTGTGATATTATGAGTTTCAAAACTCACTATATATTTTTGAGATTTTGTGTTCCAAGCGCACAAGTGTGGGGTGTTCATTTAATTTCAGATTAATTTCTTTATGGACATTCGCTATACTCAAATAGCTATCTATTATTGTTGGCACATTGAGATAATATTTGTTTTATTGTTTTAATTAAAAAAATAAAATAAAATAAAGCAATAAAATGAGAAAGTTATTGAATAATGTTATTCGAGCGTCGACTCCATGAGCGCAATCAACTCCCAATGGGGTTATTGCATGAGTCAACTCTTCTTGTGCGCAATCAACTTTTAAGTAGATTCCTGTTTGTGACACGAACAAATGATTAGGGGTCCCTGGAGTTAGCCTAGGGATACCCTTCTGACACTGAAGTCAATATTAAAATAAGAGAAAGTGGATGCCCAAATATAAATATCGTACTTTAAAATGGTAGAGATTGGAGTATTTATACCTATAAGGTGGGAGGGTATAATCATATGTAGTATAATGTATAGATTATTTAGGCTTCATGAGCCTGTGGGCTTGGATTTTTTGGCATCCATGAACTTAGCCTAAGTAGTATAGCATATCTTTTTTGGTAATCCCTTGAACCTATTTTGAACTCGTGACCCATTATAAGCACCCCATTCTTGGGCAAACTTTGAGTAGGGAGGGTTGATCAAGAGTAGAGTGGTGGAGAGAGTAACTTCTTAGGGTGAGTAGCTTAAAGTTGCATTCTTTATTTTTGGAGTTAGCCCATCTTGATTCCTATATAGATAATTAACTATATTTGGTGGGGAGCATCTCCTATAGAGAGACAAACTCTCAAGATAAGGCATGTGTTTGCTATTGATTAATGTCCCATTTGATTTTGACGTCTGATATATTGAATTTTTTTATCTTTCCTCCATGTTTTTTCATTTTATTTTTTTTCTCTCTCATTTTACATAGCTCCCACATTTAAACAATGTGACAAACACCTTATCTTCATCTCTTTATCATCCATTTTCACTAAAAAAAGTCATCCATCTAGGATTCAACTTCATGGACCAAATTGGAAGTGAGGGTGTCTCAAGGTGCCCACCAGTTTCCATTAAACTTGCTACCACGAAAGACGGCAAGGTCCTCCTGTTAGCCGCCGTCATTGATGGCGACAGTGCAGGTCAAAGCACAAGGTGGCTCTGCCTAGTCTTCTCCACTTTAGGGCGTCGACAGGCCGAGGTGGCTCTTCTTCTTATTCCATTGATTTTTATGAGTCATCTGGGTTCTCTTCGTAGTCCATCTCTCATGGGTAGTAGTTGTTTGATCCCAGGTATTTAGAAGGTATTACACTCGAAACTATTAAGGCCATTGCTAGTTTATTTGGGTGTGATAGGGAGTCTTGGAAATTCACATAGTTCATGCGATCACAGCCCCCCAGGCAGTGGTCAGTCGATCCCCAAATACTTATAGAAATATTCTCTTGAAAGGGTTGATGTTATCCATTTACTTAAAAAAAATTATCATTGTTGTATGCAATGTCTCTATGAATATGGGGATTAGTAGGACGTTTCAAGTGTTGGAGTCAGTGTGACTCTTAAAGTGTGGAAGTCGGTATCACCTTTAAGTAAGGAAGCCGGTATGACTCCTTGAAGATGGAGATCGAATCAAGGGGTTATCTTCAAGTCAAGCGACTGCCGCCACGGAGGTCAACGACCCAGGTCGTGGTAGTGGCTCAACTTGGTATTCTTTGTCGCATGCCACTAGATCAAGGCGAGGGTGCAAGGCTTGCCCTCACAAGGTTGACCTCAGGCTCAACTCGGCATTTGCATAGGGCGTGCGACATCGCACCCTGTGAGGCCGTCGTCGTGCCAAGAGCCCCCAACTCATAGTCGCGTCAATGACATTAAGATATGCGACACATGTTTGTGCGTTGATGGTCTCACATTACTTAACCATTTTTCTTTGTTGGTTGCATTGCTTTACTTGGCATTTTTATTGCTTTCATTTCTTGCTTGGATCTAATGTTTTTATTTTTGTTTGCAACTGAACAACTTGACTTTTCTAATTTCCATTTGCGTAAGTTCTCACAGTCCAGCTCTTAATGCCCCTCAAGTGGAAAGGGCATGTCACCCAATCGGGGTGAGAAGAGTGGTGATGATTGAGGTAGCACTGATGTATGCTAGATAAGGGGTGGTGGTGGTAGGCCTTCTTTTCTCTCTCGAAGGGGTGACGAGCGAAGGTCATTGTCCCATGATGCAGCTGGTGATGCTGGAGGACAACTTGTTGAGGTGCCACCAGAGGTAGCTCTGAAGAGGCCTCATGACTTATCTCTTGCTTCTGCTCCCGATCATGGTGCGGGGAAGGATTACTTCACCTATGGGGTGAATTAGGTTGAAGAAGTGGAGTCCCTTTAGGATGTTGAGGATCATGTATTGGGCTAGAAGGAGACTTGTAGTATGGTAAGTTAATATAATGTCACTCGCCTTGAGGTGAAGCCTAATCGCATTAATGCGGAGGTCCTTATAGTAGACTTGGCTTAGGTAAGATATGTTGGGTTCGCTATAATCGCAGGGGCATACGCAATGAAAAATTAAATTTTTTATCAAACATAAATTTAACCCCTTGATTCGAAAGTGATTTTAACGATCGCGCTTATTCAAATAAATGTTAAATTCAGATTATACTTTTAAATTCAGATTATACCTTCTGTACACTCCGGTTGTTATAGGGAACGAAGCAATCAATTATTTGTCTTGGACTATTAGAACTTGCAGGGATCCAAGTGTCTCCTCTCTATCAGGTCCACAATACGGAAGAGCAACATCAATCAAAAGGATTTGCTAGTATCCTTTTAATTATTTTGTAATCTAAAACCGGAGTAAATTTTTAAGAACAATAAAGGTTGATTCTTTAAGTTCTTGAAACAATAATATGAAAAGAATAACAATAAATTGATTTTCTTTTAAAGAACAAGAAAATTAAGATTACAAAAAAATGATTTTCTTTTTCTTTCTTTTCTTGGAGAGAAAAATAGAAAACTTAAACAAAATAATTTTTGCTTAAATTTTCTGAATTATTTTTATAATTTTTGTCCATAAGTATATATAGGACTGAAAATTTTATTTTTCTCCAACTTTTGGAGAATTTGTCAATTTTGAACTATTTCAAAGTTTTATCTTGGAAGGATTCTAAATCTTCTAACAAATCTTCTATTTTCCCTCTCCTATGTATGTGGACTAATTTGAAACTATTCTAATCATCAAAATTATCTACATATATTCTTGATATTAATTTGAACTTTTCAAATAATATCACGATAGATATATATCAAATATATATTAAAATTATATTTATATATAAATTAAATCTTAGTGGCCGATTTTATCCAATAAAATGGATCACTATGTTAATTAAATAAATCACATTTATTTAATTTATTCTCTACATATTTTAGTGGGCTTTTTAAGTGATGCATATTAATTTTGGGCTTGAACTCAAAAATTCATAAATTAATTCAATTGATTTAATTTCAATTTAATCAATTCAATTGATTAATTTAATTTATTCCAATTGGGCTTTCTAATAAAATTTGATCCAATTAAATAATCAAATTACTTAATTGAATAATTTAATTTAACTATTAAATTAAATAGAACCCTTAATTAATTAATTAATCAGTATTAATTAATTAATTTTCAACCATTGGATAAATTCTAAAATTAAAAATGTTACTTTTCGTAAATACGTGTAACCCTGTTAGGTTCACTACTAAGCTAGTAGTAGGCTTGCAACATTTGTAACTTATAAATAATAATTATTTTAATTAATTAATTAATCTATTTGGAATCAACTCCTTAATTCCAAGAACTTTATTATCCATGAAAACACTTAGCAAATAATCATGGCAAACTAATCTTAGGTGAAATAACGAGTAAACCTATTTCAGTTGTGAGTACTATACACGTACGAACCTTTCGACAACTAATCTCCCGATTGGATATAAGGCATGGATTATAAGTCGAAATCCTAAATAATTCAATAATTGTAATCTCAATTCAAGTTCTAATGATTCTTGATGAATCACGATTTATCCTACCTTGACCAAGATCTTTGAATCACGAACTATGAAAATATAGGAGATTTTCTTATTTAAAAAGATAAGTGTCGAATTCCATATTGGCCACTGACAAACCTATATACACATCAGTGCAACACTCAACATACCACTTTTGTGATTGTCAAGTAATCAGAAGATATATCAAACTGCTGCTCAAGTCGGAGGACTAGTCATATACTATCGCAACACAAAATTTTTTATTTCGACAGGTAAAGCCTCCATCTAAGAATTTTTTGTGGGTCAAGTTCGGTGTACTTGTTCCCTAACAAGCACCCACATACATGCATTTGTGTCTCTACTCTAATGCCAATGGAATGTGACATCCTCGTCTTACGAGCATGCATCATAAGTGCGAGTCTTACTGAGTTATTTGACATTACATCTCAAAAAACTCTTGACTTAGAACTTATTTAAGATCAAAGCCTTAGAGGTATGTTCTATGATCGCCACCATATGCGCGACCATACACATAGCTAAATTTGGTCTAAGGACTTTATCTAATGTGCAGAAATAAAATATGAAAGACATAAGATAACGAAAATGCCCTTTTATTAATATGATTTCCAATAAGATTGTCTTTACAAAAGAAAAATAGTATAATACACCCAATCTAATTGGGGCATTGGGCATTCTACTCTAACAATCTCCCATTTATCCTAGCTCCAATTACCCATGTATCTCAGGCCTATCTTCTCAAGATGTCCATCGAATATTTTTCGTGCTAAGAGCTTAGTAAGTGGGCCTGCTATATTTTTTGCTGAGGCAACTCGATCCACAATGACATCGTCTCTACCAATAATATATCTTATCAAGTGATATCCTCTCATTATGTGTTTGGATCTTTGATGAGATCTTGGCTCTTTTGCTTGCGCAATAGCTCTATTGTTATCACAGTAAATATTAACTGGATCAACAGCGGATGGAACTACACCTAACCCTTGGATGAAGTTTCTTATCCAAACAACTTCTTTTGCTGCATCTAATGCAACAATATATTCAGTTTTAGTGGTAGAGTCTGCAGTCGTCTCTTGTTTGGAACTCTTCCAACTGACCGCACCACCGTTCAAGGTGAATATGTGTCCAAACATAGACTTTGAGTCATCTATGTCGGACTGAAAACTAGAGTCTGTATATCCCTCCAGTTTTAGTTTTCCATTGCTGTATATATCAGAAAGATATCATTATTCCTTCTCAAGTACTTGACGATCATCTTAACGGCTTTCCAGTGTTCTTTTCCTGGATTGGACTGATATCTACTCGTGACACTCAGAGCATGTGTTATATCAGGCTTTGTACATAACATTGCATACATTATGCTCCCTATTATGGAAGCACAAGATATGCGAGTCATCTTTTCTCTCTCTTCAGGTGTTTTCGAAAACATAATCTTAGAGAGTAAAACCCCATGACTCATAGGCAAGAATCCTCTTTTGGATTCTTCCATACTAAACATTTTTCGCATTTTGTCTATGTACATGGACTGGGATAGTCCGATCATCCTTCTAGATCTATCTCTATAGATCTTTATCCTCAGGATAAAAGATGCATCTCCCAAGTCCTTCATGAAAAACTGATAAGATGACCAAGTCCTCGTTGACTGCAACATCCCTACATCATTCCCAATGAGTAGGATGTCATCAACGTAAAGCATAACAAATGTAACTATACTTCCACTAACCTTCTTGTAGACACATGGTGCATTCGGGTTATTATGAAAGTCAAATGTTTTGATCATTTCATCAAATCGGATGTTCCAACTCCTTAAAACTTATTTGAGTCTATAAATGGATCTTTGGAGCTTGCAAACCTTTTGCTCGCTCCCATTGGATATGAAGCTTTCTGGCTACTTCATAAAGATCTCTTCCTTAATGTTTCCATTAAGAAAAGCAGTCTTCACATCCATTTGTCATATCTCATAGTCATAATATGCAAATATGGTCAGTTGTATCCGTATGGATTTAAGCATCGCTACTGGCAAAAAAGTTTTCTCATAATCAATTCCTTGCTTTTGAGTATAACCTTTTGCTACCAATCGTGTCTTATAAGTCGCTACCTCTCTATCTACTCTAAGCATCTGCTTGTATACCTATTTGCAGCCAATGGGAACAATTTCCTGTGGTGGGTCCACCAAGGTCCATACCTTGTTAGAGTACATGGAGTCCATCTCGGATTGCATAGCTTCTTCTCACTTCTCCAAGTTGATGTTAGACATCGCCTCTCCATAGCTTCTTGGATCATTATCCAAGGGGAGTCATTCTTCTTTATTCTCTGACAAAAGGCCATACCTATCAGGTATCCTTGAGATCCTTTCAGATCTGCGAAGAGGCTGTGCCTCAGAGGATCCAGCATCAGCTGTTATACCATTTACTGCGTCAGTTGGGGTGTTCTGTGGTTTTTGAACCTATTCAAGTTGTACAACCTTGCCACTTCCCTCTAAAAGAAATTCTTTTTCAAGGAAGGTAGCATTCCTTGAAACAAACACCCTTTATTTCGAGGCATCATAGAAATAGTATCCAATAGACTCTTTTGGATACCCCACGAACATAAGCTGGATCTCATATCTAACTTATCTCCCACTAGCTGCTTCACATAAGCAGCACACCCCCATACCCTAAGGTATTTATAGAAAGGTGTTTTTCCACACCACATCTCATATGGTATTTTGGGCACAGCTTTAGATAGCACCCTATTTAATAGGTATGTCCCTGTTTCTAAGGCGTAGCCCTAGAATGAAAGAGGCAATGAAGTAAAACTCATCATAGAATGAATCATGTCCAAAAAGGTTCGATTCCTGCATTCCGCAACTCGTTGAGTTGTGAAGTAGCAAGAGGAGTCCACTGTGATAAAATCTCATTCTCTTTTAGATAATCTAAAAACTTTGTGCTTAAGTATTCACCTCCTTGATCAGATCAAAGAGTTTTTATACTTAATCCAATTTGTTTCTCTACTTCGGTTCTAAATTCTTTGAAATTATCAAATACTTTAGACTTGTACCTTAAAAGGTACACATAACCATACCTAGAGAAGTTATCAGAAAAGGTTAATAAGTAGTTATAGTTTCTACGGGAACTAACATTTAGTGGCCCACATACATCTGTATGGATCAAATCCAATAGATGCTTGGCTCGCTTCATTGGTCCAACAAATGGAGATTTGGTCATCTTTCCTTTAAGGCAGGATTCATATGTTAGCAGTACTTGCTTTTTTTTAGATCAAATAGTTGTGCCAATTTGTTAATTCTTTTTTCATAAATATGTCCTAATCTTACGTGCCACAGGCCCATGGAACTATGATTATTTTATTTTATTTTATTTTGTTGAATTATGAAAATGGGGTTATGGGGAGTAACAATACATAAATAATTCATCAAAGAACCAGAATAGATAAAATCAGAACGTTCGAAAATGAACCAATTTCCATTCTCAATGGTAAATCTAAAACCTACTCTATCCAAAACTGGAATAGAGATAATATTCTTAATAATATCTGGGACAAAAAGATAATTATTTAAAACTATTATATAACCATTCTCTAAACCTAGATTAACAGTCCCTATAGCTAATGCAACAACTCTTGTTTCATTCCCCATTATAAGGATCATCTCTCCTCCATCTAGCTTCCTACTTCTTGTCATTTTCTGCAAATTATTGCTAATATGTGAGCCATAATCGGTATCTAATACCCAAGAAATATTGTTAACAGACAAGTTAATTTCAACAAAATACATACATGAACTCTTCAGGCTTGCAAGATACTCCTTACAATTTATCTTCTAATGCTCTGGTTTGTTGTAGTAATGACACTTGTCATTAGCTTGAGAAGAAACCTTCTTGACACTACCATTTGCCTTCAGTTTGTTGGATTTAAAGGAACTATTTCCTTTTTTCTTTCTTTTCTTGGACTTTTTAGTCTTTGATCCAAAAGAAGATCCAACAAGTAGAACCGGCTTGTCCTTTTTCATGGTGGACTAAGTCATCAATAACATGTTCACAAGCTCAGTGAGACTAGTCTCCATATTGTGCATTTAAAGTTGATAACAAAGGTGTTAAATGATGGAGGCAGAGACTGCAACAGAAGGTCCGTATAGAATTCATTCTCCATAACGACTTCAATGGACGCCAACCTTTCAATGCGGGTTATTATTTTCAATCCATGATCATGGATTGAAGAGTTCTCAGTCATACGACATCTGAAAAGATTGTTTGAGATCTGATATCTTATCTGTCGAGTTCTTTCACCATACAACTCTTGTAGGTGAATGAGGATCCCATAAGCAGTATCTTGATCCTCGTTCTGCCTCTACAGCTCATTTGATATCAATACCAGCATGTAGCATCGAGCTTGCAGATTGTCATCAATGTGACATAAGTAATCTGCATAATCCTCTAAAGTAATATCCTTCGATGGAACTGAAGGAGGCACAGTATCAAGGACATATGCCCTCTTCTCCGACTGAAAAAATATCTTCAAGTTTCTTAGCCAATCGACAAAATTAGGTCCAGTTAATTTGTTTTGTTCAAGGTAGTTGCAAGTGGATTCTTTGCCATTTAGTAGAATAATCTACAAAATATGGACAAAGTAGAAAATAAGTAAATTATGGGAAAAACATATTCATTTAATATAATGTCTTTAATACTAAATGTCTCCCACTATTTTCTTCGAATTCCATCACCCCTAATGGAATTTTGGAAAATCAAATTTCCTAGTGAGCTTGAGCTCTAATGGAAATATTTCACACCCCCATTTTATGAGCCCATGAAATATTTCTATCGATAGTCAACTCTTTGACGATTGTATCGCTATGGAACTTTCAAGTTTGTTTTGCCTCACTTCTTCCCATATAATCCAATTTTATGAACCCATATGGTACTAAGTGTCAAATAATAACCATCAAACATTCGTAGTGATAGAGCATCAAGATGTCCCACGACTCATGGCCAACACAAAGACGATTTCATCCTACGAGCATCTCAATGTTTGGTAGAGATCACAACTTTCCAACACAATACCACCCCACGACTCATGGCCAGTGATCAAATGCGGTAGCGATCGTCATGTCTTTATCTTTGATGGTAGGCATGGAACAATAGGTCCTACCTAACTTATTCATTTTTGTTTGAAATTGAAATTTTTAAAAATTCTTTTATTTAATTTTAGTAAATTAAGTGGAGTTTAATTTTATCCAAAACCTCATCATAATTTAAATTAGGTTGGTTATTTAATGCATGACATCATAATATCATTGCACAAGCATAAAAGTATTAAATAAAATCCTAAGTATGCATCTAATACATACTTAAATAAATAGATGATCATGAACCAGTCCTATACGGTTCATCTCAGCTAAAAATGGACCTAAAATCAGTCTAAGGGTAATAAAATAAAATAGAACATATTCTATTACATAATTGTATCCCATACAAATATGAGCCTTCTTTGAAACCTCCTTCTTGATTCTCCTTCGTTTTCCAAAGAAAAAGAAAAACCTCATTATCTATTCTACTCTCTTTACAGAAAATAAAATAACTTACATAGATGGAATAAGAGGTTCGTAGGCCCCATTTTAAAACACAAAAAATTAAATAAAATCAATCACATTGATCCAATGGCCCATTATCATCCCATATATACTCATAATTAACATCATATGTAATTATAAAAAATATGTAAATTTACCAAATTGCTAAACACAATTTTTAACTTGGTATAATTTTTAATTGCTTGAAAAATAATATTCTTTGAAAAATAATTTTTCGAAAATTATTAAAATTAACATTTATTTTTAATATTTCAAAAAATAATAAAAAATAAAAATGAACCCAAAACGACACGACGAGCAGCACTACTGCTGCCCGTCGGGTGCGCATTGCCAGACGCCCAGCGCCGGGTGCCCGCGCGTGTGTCTGACACCCGACGACCTATTTCTTCATGTTTTCTTTTATTTATAATTAAACAATTTAAATAAGCAATTAAAATTATTCCAATTAAAAATCATTGAAACTATGCAAAATCAAATTTTACATAGTTAACATAAATTTAAACAATTTAAAAACAGGCATTTATAAATCTAAAATTCACTAAATAAGCGAAACCATAGCTTAGATACCATTGTTGGGTTTGCTATAATCGTAGATGGTATACGCAATGAAAAATTAAATTTTTTATCAAATATAAATTTAACCATTCGATTTGAAAGCAATTTTAATGATCGTGTTTATTCAAGTAAATATATAAATAAATATTAAATTCAGATTATATCTTCCGTGCAATCCAGTTGTTGTAGAGAATGAAGCAATCAATTACTTACGATCATTATGTTAATTAAATAAATTATATTTATTTAATTTATTCTCTACTTATTTTAGTGGACTTTTTAAGTGATCCACATTAATTTTTAGGATTGGACTCAAAAATCCATAAATCAATCCAATTAATTAAATCCCAATTTAATCAATGCAATTGATTAATTTAATTTACTCCAATTGGCTTCCTAATCAAATTAGATCTATTTAAATAATCCAATTACTTAATTGAATAATTTAATTTAACCATTAAATTAAATATAACCCTTAATTAATTAATTAATCAATCAGTATTAATTAATTAATTTCCAACCATTGGATAAATTCTAAAATTAGAAATTTTATTTTCCATAAAGATGTGTAATCCTCTTAGGTTCATTACTAAACTAGTAGTGGGCGTGCAACATTTGCAACTTATGAATAATAATTATTCTAATTAATTAATTCAATTAGTTAATTCTCATGGAATCAACTCCTTAATTCCAAGAACCTTGCTATCTATGAAAACACCTAACAAGTAATCATGGCAAACTAGTATTAGGTGAAATAGCAAGTAAACCTATTTCAGTTTTGAGTACCATACACGTACAATTCTTTTGACAACATATCTTGCGATTAAATCTAGGGCATGGATTATATGTCGAAATCCTAATAATTCTTGAGGAATCACGATTCATCCTGCCTTACCCAGAATCATAAACTATGGACATAGAGGAGATTCTTTTATTTAAAAAGATAAGTGTTGAATTATATGTTAGCCACTAACAAACCTCTATGGACATCACATACCCCCTTTGTAATTGTCAAGCAATCATAATATATATTAAAGTATTGCAGGATGCACATAAAGACACCATCATGCCTCAAGTCCGAGGACTAGTCATGTACTATCGCAACACATAAATTCTTATTTCGACAGGCAAAGCCTACAGCTAAGAATTTCTTGCAGGCTAAGTTCGGTGTACTTGTAGGACTAACAATCACCCACATACATGTACTTGCATCTCTACGCTAATGCCAATGGAATATGATATCCTCATCTTACGAGCGTGCATCATATGTGCGACTCTTACTGAGATATTTGATATCTTATCTCAAAAAACTATTGACTCAAAACTTATTTAAGACCAAAGCCTTAGAGACATATTTCATGATCGCCATCATATGTGCAACCATGCTCCATAGCTAAATTTAGTCTAAGGACTTTATCTAATATGCAGAAATAAAAGATGCAAGATATAACATAAAGAAAATGTCCTTTTATTAATATGATTCCCAATAAGATTATTTTTATAAAAGAAAAAGAGTATAATACACCCCATCCAATTGGGTCGTTGAGCATCCTACTCTAACAAGATGTTCCTCTCATTCTTATGCTTAATCCATTTATTTCATTTTTTCATCGATTTGATATTTTAACTTGTATAATCATTAGTCACTTTCCTTGGTAGACTTAGCTATTCTGGATTCGGCTACTTTGCGCGAGATTTGAGCTTACTTGTTGACTCTTTGTATGCTTATTTTTGCTTATGTCGAGGTTGCGCCTCTTAGTTTTTTTTATCACTTTATGAAATGGTTGTTGTTTTATACTGCTTATGACGGAGAGAGCCAATATGACTTCATATATTCATGAGTTGGTAGGGCTCCTCAAGTGAGGAGGTCGATAAGCTCTCTCAGGTATAAGAGTTGATATGACTGCTTGGGTATGGAGGTCGGTAGGACCTTTGAAGTGTGGGAATCGGTAGGACTCCTCGAGTTGGAGGTTGATAAAACCTCTTGAGTGTGGAGGCCAATAGGGCTCCTCAATGATAAAGGTAGGTAGGGCATCTCAAGTATGAAAGTTTGTAGGGCTCTTCAAGCGTGGAGGTCGATAAAACCTCTTATGTGGGAGAATTGGTATAGCTCCTCAAGCATGGAGGTCGGTATGACATCTCTTGTGTGGGAATTGGTAAGGCTCATCGAGGATGGAGGTCGATATGACCTCTGTAGTGTGGAAGCTAATAGAGGTCTTGAAGGGTAGAAGTCGGTAGGACTTCTCAAGTGTGAGAGTCAGTAGGACTCCTCAAGCGTGGAGGTCGGTAGGACTTCTCAAATTGGAGAATAGGTATAGCCCCTTAAGCTGAAGATTGGTATGACCTCTCCAGTGTGGGAGCTAGTAGGGCTTATTGAGAGTGGAGGCCAGTATGACCTCTCAAGTAGAGGAGCCAGTAGGGTTTCTTGAGAGTAGAAATGGGTATGAACTCTTGAGTATGGAGCTAATAGGGCTCTTCGAAAGATGAGATTGATATGATCTCTCAAGTATGGGAGTCGATATGGCCCCTCGATTATGCGTGAGCTCTTGAGGTTGCAAGGGAGCGATCTCTTAATGCTGCAATGGTTTCTAGGTTTTTCATATCGAATGGATTCTCTTAAACTATTTGGGTCTAGGCTTTGGCTATCCTCAAGAAAGACACGTAATCTTGGGATACACCTTGTTGTTGGGCTTAAGGGAAGTCAAATTTGTGAGATTTTAGGGTTGAGCTGGCTAAGTTTATTAGTGACCTCAAGGGAATCACATCGACCTCCAGAGTTGATGGTAGTATAGTTTTTTGTTAAGTTGTAAAGTAAGTTGACACACAGTCAAAATATAAAATGTAGAATTGTTATTCATCTTTTTAAAGAATTATCGATCAATTTTGAGAAATGCAACTTGGGGATGAACAACTTAAATTGAAAAGCTACCTCGTGACTCGATAGAAAATGATAAAATCCCTCTTGGGTTAACTTTATAGAAATCAACTAAGTAATTGGGCTTTTCTCTATTGGTAAAACCTCTTGAAGGCACGAGCACATAAGCTTCTGGGGGAGCGAAGGTATGCGAGCACCTCCTAGGTGCAGGATAGTGCGCGAGCTTCTGTAGGGGATGTAATGTTGTGAGAGCTCTTCTTGGGGCACAATGGTGAGCAAGCTTCTCTTGGAGACAAAACGATAAACGAGCATCTATTAGGGGCACGATAGAGTGTGAGCTCTCCTAGGGGTACAATGGTGTGCGAGCTTCTCCATGGAGCATAAGAGTATGCGAGCTCCTTCTGGGGCGAGAGGGTAAGAAAGCTTCTCTAGGGGCACAATGGCGTAATAGCTCCTCTTTAGGGTGTAATGGCGCATGAGCTCCTTCTAGGGGTGCGAGGGCGCAAGAGCTCCTCCATTGGGTGCAATGACGTGCAAGCTTCTCTAAGGGGGCACGAGTGTGTACAAACTCCTCTTAAGAGCGCGAATGTGTCTAAGCTCCTCTTAGGGGCATGGGGTGTGAGAGCTTTTCCTTAGGGCATGATTACATGGAAGCTCCTCTTGGGGGCCTAAGGGTGCTATTGATGGTGCGCGAGCTCCTCCTAAGGCCACAAGGGTGCGAGAGCTCCTCTTGGGGGCACGATGACACATGAGGGTGTGCAAGCTCCTCTGGAGGCACGAGTGTGCGAGAACTCCTCTTGGAGCACGATAATGTGCGAGCTCCTCCAAGGGGTGTGAGAGTACGAGAGCTCCTCTAGGGGGCGCGATAACTAGCGAGCTCTTCCACAAAATGTAAGGGTGTGCGAGTTCCTCCTAGGGATATGAGAGTGCTAGAGCTTCTATTAGGAGCACGATGGCATCGAAGCTTCTCTTGTGGAAGCGATGGCACATGAGCTTTTTAAGGGGGTGCATAGGCACGCAAGCTCCTCCTGGGGTGTAAGTGTGCAAGAGCTTCTCTTGGGGGATGTGAGGGCGCAATGACCTGCAAACTCATCCAGAGGACGTGAGGGTGCGTGAGCTCCTCGTTGGGGCGTTGGGGTGTGAGAGCTATTTTTAAGGGAGCGATGGCGCACAAACTCCTCTTGGGGGCGCGAGGATGTAAGAGCTCCTATTGGGGATACAGTGGCACGTGAGCTCTTCCTAAGGGCACGATGGCATACGAGCTCCTCTTGGGAGCGCGATGGCGCACGAGCTCCTCTTAGGGGCAGCTCAAAGGTTGCTCTCACCACAGTGGATCATTGCTTTGTCTCGCCCATGATGTGATTGGTCATGTTCCAAATGTGTGATGATTGCTTAGCCACTTCTTTAGGATGCTGCGACTTCGGCTTTGCGTGAGGCTGCCCATGTCTGGTATCAGGTCAAGCTTTTTGGTTCGACCTAGTTATTTGCCCTGCTTGGGTCAAACGGTGTTGACAACTTAAAAGACTTGGAATTAACAAATGATGGTGACTCGACCTGGTTATTTGAACAAATTTCAGGTCGAGTAGCTAGCATAAATAGATGGTTTGGCTACCTTACATTTGAGTAAATCCGTGAAATATTGGACAAGAGAGCTGGCATCACTATTTCAGAATCTGTCTAGGTAAACATTCAAGGAATTTTTTTTTTTTGGTCCTATCTTTGTATTTTTACTTTGGAAAGCCAAGCAACCAATAGACATCACTTGGTATTATAGTTGGAGTCAACTTCTTTTTATTTTCTCCCTAATCAGATTTACTTTCCTTCTCTCATGTGAGTGAGACTCTGTTTTTTTATGCTTCTTCGTGGAATTTATTAATGAAGTATGCTCATTCTCTATCAAATACACGCAATTTGATGTATGTAAAGATACTATTTTTTCGGATTCGATTTGCGTGGACGCTAGCCGTCTCGATTGCCAATTGGGGCGCCTCCATTGCCGCGTGTGCGGGCTTCTCTTACTGCTCTAGATTTAGGCTTGCTCAGTTATCTCAGTGTCAAGGCAGGATTCTTACAGACGGCGCTAAAATGATGTGAAACTAGTTCAAATCTTCGAGCATCGATTCCACATGCACGATCAACTCCTAAGGGAGTCCTCACATAAGTCAACCTTTTTTGTTAGCAATCAACTCTTGACTGAGTTTTTTACTGCGACACGAACAAACAGTTAGAGGTCCCAAAAATTAGGCGAGGAATACCTCTCCGATACTTAAGTTAGTATTAAAATAAATGTCAAAATATAAATGATATATCTTAAAATAGTGAAGAATGAGGGTTTTATACTCATAAGGTCAGAAAATGTAATCTTATATAGTATCGTGTGTAGATCTTTTCAAATTCATGAACCTGTGAACTTAGGCATTGTGACATTCATGGATTTAATCTAAATATTATAAGTTATTTTTTCTGTTAACCCTTTTCACTTAATCTATTGGGTTTGTTTTGGGTTCAATAGCCTTCAGTATATATTTTTTGGGAATTCAAGAATTTAAATATGCCATATTGCCAAATTTATGTCTGAAATTTGGAGCATCAAATATCAGTTTAGTGTAGCTTTGAATTCTTACTACTCATGTGTTTTGTACTCACGTTTGAGGCTCTAGCTTAAGTTGCAAAGATAAAGTCTTAATTATTTTTTTGTTTGTAGATTTGGCACTTAAATAATTTTGCAGTATTAAATTATTTGCTGATTAATAATTTTAACGTAGCATTTTGAACATTTTAATCTCCAAAAATACCATGTTTGAGATCAAGATATTTCTTGACCTAGCCCCAAGAATGCTAACATTAAGTGATTCACATGTCGGAAATGAAGAAAACACAAATACAATTGGAAATGAAGAAAACTTCATCGAATAGGAATGCAATGAATTTTTATTCAGACATATTACTTATTCTCTATGAAAGACCACTATTATAATATATATATATATATATTATTAATATGATGTCAAGTGATAATATCAAATTGTTTTTAACTGTTATACAAAATATTTTTTTCACCATAAAAATTTTTACAAGTTAATTATTACAAAATTTGTGTATGGATTGTTATTATGAAAAATTTGTAATATAAGTTGTCACTGTTGACAATTAGATCACATATCTATAATTATAACTTAATATTAACAAAAACTACTACAATAATTATGTGAAATATTTATATTGCCACTAAATTATTACTATATATAGTTAACATCACTATTGTCACTATTAAACTTCTGAAAATCTTTATAATGGTAAAATAAAAAAATATTATTATTTAATACATATAATTGATAATAATTTTGACATTATTATTTAATATTTTATTATTAATTTTATTTTTTTTAGTGATATTCAATTTATATTTATTAAAAATTTATACGGATTCCTTAACAATCACATTCCCTTTGTTCCGAAGTCAATGCTTCTGTTGTTTTGAAACTTCACAAGTAAAATTTTTCTTTGACAAAGTATGTTATTGCATAAATAATGGTATCAAATAATGATGCGATACGAGGCAAACCTTTAATTTATTCAAAGTCTTCATTGAATCCCCATTTGGAATTTCATGTTATATAGAGTTGAAAAGTGTAAGTTATATATATACATATATATATATATATATATTTAAAAGCAGTGATTGAAAGTTAATGTTGAGGATAGTTGGGAAAATAAATATCTATTATAAAAATAAAATTTTATTTTAGAATGTCTTAAAAAATAAAATAAAAGTGATAAAAATCAAGTTAATAGTTACAAAAATTGTATATAGTTTGTCATTATAAAAAATTAGTGATATAACTATTGATAATTAGATAACATGTGTACAGTAACAACCAATAATAAAAAATTACTATAATAATTTTTTGACAATTCTTGTATTGCCACTAAATTGTTACTTCGCATGTTGCACTAATTGTCTATAGTAATAATTCAAACACTATTATTGTGAGTATTAAACTTATGAAAATTATTATTATAAATAAAAAATATTATCACTTAATATATATAATTAATTAATTTTAATATTCTTAATTAATATTTTGTCACCAATATTATTTTTTCTTCTAATGCACATTCAATTTATATTTATTTAAATGTTTGTACGGATTTCTTAACAAACATGTCTCCATTTGTTCAAAAGTGAATGCTCCTGTTTGCTTTGAACTGTCACAAATAAAAATTTTCTTTGAAAAAGTATATCATTGCTTATATAATGATGTGGCATAATATTAAGGGTAAAACTTTAATTTGTTCCAAGTCTTCATTGAATTCCCAATGAAACTTTATGTAAATTCTATATAGGATGAAGCGAGTATATAATTTCATTAAAAAAAAATCTATTTCTTCATTCATCTTTCTCTGCCGCAAAAGATTAGGTTTATAGGGTTTTAATGAGAGTTGAAAAAATATAAGTTATTTGTGCTTTTGTATTATTACTTTTAAAAATAATGATTGAAAGTTAATATTGTCCATCATTACTTAATTAAGAGGGTAAATATAGAAAAAATATGTCTATTTCAGAAAATAAAGTTTTATTTTGAATTTTTCCAAAAAGAAAATAGAAGTGATAACATTTTAAATAAATAGATCGAAAAAAGAAAATACTTGTGCATTCATGGTAGTAGAAGTTGAAATTAGGGGTGATTATGGTGTAAATTTAATTTTTTTTAATTTTAATGAGAAATTTTAAATTGCCATGAAGGTGCGGTTTAGGTGATTTGGTGTGATTTTATAATTTTTAAATTGGTTTGCTTTAAGAATTAAATAAACAAAGAATATTTTATTACATGTTTGTGTTACTCCACAACAAAAATAATTATATAGTTTTATACCATTTAAGATAACTTCACTTAAATCGAATATAATTATAACATATTATTTTCATATCTGTGGATAATTTAACTGTTCCTAGTCATATATCATTCTACAAAAACTCAGATATATTATCCTTGATAATAAAGAATAGTGCATAGTCCAAAATGATCTAAACTTTGAAATTAATGAAACTAATGCCACGAAATAAAACAATAATTTAGACCAAATTGCATTACAAAACTTATTTGATACTTCAACATAGTAATAAAGTAGTCAAAGCTTACCAATAGTTCAAAACTTTTCTTGACTCAATAAAATTGTTGAATTAGATTCAATAAAAAAAATATGTATATAAATTCAAAAAAGAAAATTGCAAGAGAAATGATGATTTCTAGGCAAAGGCCAGGTATACCATAAAAAGGCATTCATTATTTGTAGAGATGTAAAATAAACATTAAACTTAACTAAATTATACTTGACAGTTAATAGTTAACTACTAAATTAAATTTAGACATTTAGCACATATAAGAGTTAACTATTGAAATTAAACTTAAATATTTAATATTAAAAAGTTTAAATATATGTACACACACACACACACACACACACACACACATATATATACATAGGCAATGCAAAACTCCAAAACTGTTATCAAATCGTACAAGGCAGCACGATTTTAAATAAATTCTCAAATTATAAACAATTCGAACGATTTTAAAATTTTACTATCACCCTAAGCATAATTGCAAATAGGAAGCGCATGTGTGATGTGCGAGGCTGCGAGCCAAATCCTAAGATTGCCACGTCACCCCCTTTGCTTACCTTAATATCCGCAGCTGACATGGTTCTTGTACTCTTTTGCCTTAATCTATGCATCTGCATTTGTCACCACTCACCTAACTTTCATATGACATTTTTGTCCCTCCAATTCAATCCACTTCCGGGCATGCCGTACACCTGGCAAGCTCAGGCATTTGTCTCGTTCTGGACGTGGAACTGAGGGTTTGTGTGCTTTTGTCAATTCAGGACCTGCCCAGGGTAAAACTGTCATTGAATCTGGTTATTGGTGGTAAATCTTTTTGCTTACTTATTCCAATTTTACCCCTACATTTATATTGTAGTTGAGAGTGGTTTTAGCGATCTTGACTCTCACTTTTGAGCGTGTGAGTCGTCAACTCTTCAAAATTCTCTATCTCCCTCTTTTTTTTTTTTTTAGTAATACCACGATCTATTTTGATCTTACGATATATATGTATTTTTAAAAAAAAATAAGTATATTGAAAGGTTTTTAATTCCTCTTTTAAGTAATTCAAATCTATTATTAATATGATCGTAACTAGGTGTAAAATATTTACAGACAAATTATATTGACTCGTTAAATTTAATACTAACAATTTTCGCTTAAATTACATAAGATAATAATGATAATAAATTTAAACCAACTTTGTAACAAAAATATAATTTTTAAATATTTTTGAACTAATAATGTAGAATATGTGACATTTGAATCTATGTTATGCATATACCTACAACAATTGAAATAAAAATAAAAAAGTCAACTTGTTCAATCTAAAAATGACATTTATGCTTTTGTAATTTATGATTAAAAGTTATATCAAGGTCTAAAACGAAAAAGTCAAAACTATATTTGTAATCAATTGGTGTCCTCAACTTGTGCGTACACATTTGATTCAAGAGAAAAAATCAAGAACAATGAATTTGGGACGCAACTCTAATTCTGTTAAAAACAATAATGATATTGACTTTGATCAAACAACTACAATCATATATCATATATAATAATGCCATCATTTCTCACATGACAGACAATCATATGCTATGTATGGTGATGCCATGTTAAGAGAAATAAATTATATTACTATTTCTTTAATTCAATAAGAGTTAGTGAACGACATGGACATGAGAAATTTTTAAAGATTTTAGGATAGGATATAATTATAGTCACATTCAATACATTTATATTCATGTAAACATTTGTATATATATAACTTATAACGAATTTTTATAGACATTGTGCGTGAGTACAAAAAGAAAGAAGTTTTTATTATTAATGGTGTTAAAAATCTATTAATGTAATTTTTAGATTACGGTGGTGTAGTGAGAACAATTGGAAAAATATCACTTCAATAAAGAACATTAAGAAAGAAAAAGTGAATTTAGATAAGGTAGTTATTTTTTTTTTTGTTATTTCTTCTATAACTTTTGTACTTTACAAATATGGAAAACTAATACACGTCATTAGATATGTCTGTGTCATATTACTTTTTTTTAATTTAATTTGTGGACATTTCAAATATCTTATCGATCATGTATATATGTTGTATAATTACAGACATAATATGAGACACATGTCCAATATGATATGCTATAATTTTTCATAATATCGGGGTATATTAAATAAGAGTAGCATAACCGTAAATAAATTCACAAGCTGTTGATAGTGTTCTAGTTTTATTCATTGATTAATGTTATAGAAGTGCCAATTTTTCATCTTTACAAGTGCAACACAATTATATACAAAGTCACAAAAATTTGTACATATACCACATAAAGATACATATTCATTTTCATGGTAATTTAACAAATTATTGAGTTGCCATAACCATTAAACAAAAAGGTCAATGACTCAAATTTCCAATAATGCTAAGGCGCGTGAAGCATGCTTTTCTCTTACCTAGGATTTGAAGATTGTTACTGCTGAAAGAAACTGTCAGATAAAACAACTTGGTCCTTTTTGGTCAAAACAAAAGGTCCTGAATTGGAACTTAACATAATTGGCAATCGTTGTAATTTGAGCTCAACTGCTGGTCCTCAATTCAGCAAATCCTTGTTGCTCAAGCCTATAAATTGGAAACCCCACTTCTTATCTTCATCACTTGTCAAAAATCCGTAGTGAAAATTTGGGGTTCATCACTCTCTTTTCTCAGCAACCAAGCATGACTCTGACCATTGCTGGTAAAATTCTCATTGATCCAACCTACATTTCAACTACACATATATAAAATATTTAGTAATAGCCTCTACTCAAAATATTGTTTCTCAAACTTCTATAGTACTCATCTTTTCGATTAAAGTCAATGTTTTTTTGTGATCGTTGCTGGTAAAATTCTCGTTGCCTCCAGCCCACCCGTTAAACTTTTTATATGAACATGCATGACATGTTCATAAAAAATCGGTACTCAATATTATATGTTGAAATTGATCTATGTGATCATCTTAAACTCACATAGCTGCAGATACCAGTAATTTTAATTCACTCGTCTTGTGATCCATTCATAACTGTACTAAATTTTTGGTCACGCGACCAGTAACGTGTTTTATTCTAACTGATAGAGATCACCACAATGTAAAATACTTAGATGGTTTTTGATACACTTATGTAATGTGTATGAATTTGCATGTAATTATTATTATTAGAGCCTTTCTTCTACGGGAGCGATGATGAAGTCAATGAACTCTACCGCCAGTGGCTTGCAAACGGGCAACAAGAAGTGCAAGAAGAGGACAACATAGCAGTCTCAGAAGTTGGCTTCTTCATACCCGAAAACAATGCTTTTGGCAATTCGTTCAGGTTCATAAAATTATCCTCTTAACTACATTCACATGCAATTATTCAAGTCATTTTCTATTAATTGTTCTTATCAATCTTTTCCTCAATGATGATGAGAAATAGGGACTACCAGGAAGAGAGCCAGAGACGGGCTATCGTCGAGGATTTCTACAGGAGAAATCATACCTATCAGACCTATGAATTTGTAAATACTTAACTATAAGTTATAGAAACTATATATTCTTTATTCTATGCAAAAACAAAAAAGAAAGTCTAATCCAAATTTGTGTTACTTTAAAGGCGAAGAAGAAGAAAGAAGAATATGGTAAGCTGGAGAAGGGAGTGATGAGCTTATGGGAATGCTGCGAGCTGCTGAATGAATGTGTGGATGACAGCGATCCGGATTTGGACGAGCCCCAGATAGAGCATCTTCTCCAAACTGCTGAAGCTATCAGAAGGGATTATCCGGATCAAGATTGGCTTCATCTTACTGCACTCATTCATGGTATTTAATATAGTGCTAATTATTAAGTGCTAACATTTTCCTAAAGTCTAATTTCTCATGCATGCTTCTTGCATGGCCTGTTGTTGGTCCATTGCACTATATTTCTGCAGGCATAAATGTACACCCCCCACACCCCGTCCACCACTTTGTTCTTCATTGACTAAATAACATGAAAATGCAGATTTGGGTAAGGTTCTGCTGCATCCAGCATTTGGTGGGGAGCCCCAATGGTGTGTTGTTGGTATGCTTCCTGTCTCTTTATTTTTGTAACCTCTCATGATTTTTCGTTTATTTCTTACAATTTTTTTTATTATTATTATTATTATTTTATGCTTTTTTTTTATTTGCTAAGAAAAATTGCTTTTCAGGTGACACTTTTCCACTTGGATGTGCTTTTAGTGAGTCTATTGTTCATCACCAGGTACATATATTGAATGGCCTAATTATATTCATGCCTCAGCTCAATTTGAAGGGAAACTCATGTTCATTTGTCTCACAAGTAAATGCCTAAGTTTATTTTGTTTGCAATATTATCTAGGATGAACTAAAAATCTCTCCCTGTGAAAGTTTAAAGAAGTAAAAGGAACTCATATGAGAAAAAAAAAATAATGCTAAATTTTACTCTCATAAACTTAAAAAAAAAAAAAAAAGTGTAAATTGACCCCTCTACCAAGAAAATTAGATGCTTTTTTTTTCCCTAATATTTACAGGCAGGATTAAGTTATTATTTTTTTCACATGAATTTTCTTTTTGGTCTTTTCAACTTCCACTGGCGCTAATTTGCAGCTCACCCTTATAAATTTTATACCTTTCCAAGAATACAAGAACACATATCATATATGTAATTGCAAGGGCTAAATTTTGTTTATCCTTTTAATAGTAAATTTTGATTCAACCTTAAAAGCTGAAACTAGCTAAAAAGACTCCCCTATGTGCCAGTTTTTTGCAGCAAATCCAGACGCCAACAACCCCAATTTCAGCACCAAATTGGGCATCTACACAGAGAACTGTGGGCTTGACAAGGTCACCATGTCATGGGGCCATGATGAATACATGTACTTGGTACCTACTAATGATGCCCCTTCAATGAAATAATACTTGTAACATTAGCTTAATCTTGTTGCCTTAATTAATCTTAATGATTGATGAATGTTAATTAATAGGTGACAAAGGGCAATAACACCACTCTCCCACCAGCTGCCCTCTTCATCATCAGATTCCATTCCTTCTACGGTGAGTAATTATAATGAGATCTAAATTATCGTCTTTATTAATTAACGCTAATAATATCTATTTATTTGAGCTCTTTATTTATTAATTTGATATTGTTGGATGGATAGCTCTGCATCAGGGAGGAGGTTACGGTTACCTCATGAATGATGAAGACAAAGAGATGCTCAAATGGCTGCATGTCTTCAAGTAAGATGTACAACTAGTAAAGCATGCATATAACCTCATGCTACACACACAAAACATGTGTGTGTGTGTGTGTGTTGTGTGTGTGTGTGTGTACCATTGAATATATATAGGAAGATAGTTTTATTCGATGCCCTTATTGTGGTGGCACAGCAAGTATGATCTTTACAGCAAGAGCAAGGTGAGAATCAACCAGGAAGAGGTGAAGCCTTACTATCTCTCCCTCATTGATAAGGTTCGTTCATCAAATAAAGTTTTTCTTTTTTGGCTAAACCTGTTACACTGAGTTTTTTTTTTTTTTTTTTTTTTTTTAAAAAAAAAAAATCGTTGGATTTGCAGTATTTTCCAACCAAGCTCAGGTGGTGAAGGATCAAGATGAACCCAAAAACTACTTTTAGTACAATAAAACATGGCCTATCCTACGATGAGAAGTTAGTGCATGAAGTTGTATAAGGGTTACCACCATGTCTGATGTTTATCTTTCTTTAGCATGTACTCATGAAATATATTTTCAATTGTTGTGATCAATAAACTGTAAAACCATCATCTATATAGTTAAGGTTGTCTACGGTGCAATGCGATCGCATACGGCAAGAATTTGATATTTACTAAAATTTAGATCGAAATGTCCTTTAATTGAACCCTTTTTGGATTTTTTTCACAAGCTTAATAATATTAGATCCAACAATATATCCAACAGCTATTTAGATGTGTACTACTTTTTATGAGTAAATGATTAATTAATTTAGGGATAATATAAAAAACCTCTCCAGAAATTTGGTCGAAATATAAGTAGATTCCTTCATAATTTTAAAATTACATTCACCTCCTCTTACACTAACGGCCGGTTTATCAACCCTAATACTATTTATGAAATAACTTTTTTCCTTTATTAAAAATTACGCAAACCTCAAGTTAAACAACCCTAATAATATTTATGAAATAACTTTTTTCCTTGGTTAAAAATTACACAAACCTCACATGAGGTTTGTCCAAATTACAATGACTTACCTTAAAGTTTGTCACATTACAATTACATTCTTTGAATTTTTTCATTTCATAGTTAGAACCTTGTAGTTTATCATAGTAAAATAATAAAATCCTAAACACTAAAGATATATACTTTTAACCGTAAAGGAAACTAAATGTCCAAATCCAAATTCAGGTCCATAATATACTATACTAGGATCTAGATATAGATTTGAGTCATTGTTATTTATCATTCTCACTCATAAATATACGCTCGCAGTCAAACCTGAAAAATTCAAGTTAACTTATAAAAGTTGAGTTTTTAGAGATAAATAGTTTATTGATTATTCATATGATGGTGGTATATGGTGTTCATTAGTTTTGAAAGATAGAAAAATTAAAATATAAGAGATGTTTAGAATTGTTTGGAAATTGGAATGAGTGTAGTCTTTAGAAGTGATCCAAATGGGGTAAGAAAAGAGAATTTTAAAAATGTGATGGGGCAATTTGGAGGCAAAGTTTTATATTTCTATAAACTCATATATATAATACAAATTATTATATAGTTGACGACTGCGCCCGCCCTAATTCCGTCTCTGATCATAATGATATGTGAAAACAAACTATCATTAGCAATTTGAGAATTTAAAGATGATATATGAAGAAACACTAGAAGAACTAGATGAGAGATTTACAAATCTCATTAATAAGCTTGCATAATGAGGTACACTAACAGAGAAATGCTACTCAAAGTAATGAGAGAAATGCCAAAGAAATGGGATGTCAAGACCATCGCCATGAGAGAATCAAAAATCTGTCAAAGATAAGCATCCACGACCTATTCTCATATCTAAATGCATATGGATTTGAGATGGGAAAGAAATGTGAGCTGGAACAGTCAACATCTCAGAAGGCCACTGCACTGATGGCAGTAGAATCAAGTGACAAATTAGTCAACTCACTCATAGATGAAGCAATGGCTCTATTAGTCAGAAAATTCAAGGAGTTCATGAAGAAGGATCACAGAAACAAAGGACGGAGTTCAAAACCAAAGAAGCATAATCGTTCAAGTAACTTTAAAGATGAAATGAAGCAAAAAGCTTATTAAAATTGCAGGAGACCAGGACATGATGCCGAGACTGTCCTCATCCACTAGTTCAAAAACATACTGAAGAATAAAGGAAAGAAAGAAATGCCTTAATGGAAATATAGAATTAGCTTACGTGAATAATCAGCTGGCACAGTTTTTCAACATTGACTCACCTGATTTTTCGGAAGAAGAATTAGTAAATGAATTAAGGTTGTAATTTGGATTTGAGAGGAGAATTAGAAGTAGAATGAATTAGAAAATGAATTAACTTTTGTAACTTGAAGTAGGACTTTATAAAGTCTGTGGATCTTCAGTGTATTCATCTAGGAATTTGAAAGAATAATAGAGTAGAAGGATTATTACATCAACCTTCGACCCTTATAAATCTATGTCGCTACTTTATTGTCTTTGCATTCTTGGCATTCAAGAATTTTCTCGTAAATTTCTTCAAGTAGACAAAAAAAAGAACACTGCTACTTTAAAGTAAATATTTTCACTTATTTATGCTGTGTGACGTAACTGATTACTTAAATAGACTTATAATATGTCTGGAATCACTTTTCAAATGAGGTTTTAAATATAAAAATTCATTTAAATCTTTTTTTAGGTGTTTAGTGGTTTATATTAGATGGAATTTTAGGATAAATCAAATCCCAAAAAATCCATTATAGAGAAGTGAGAATAAACGACTTCTCAAAACTCATTTCCTTCACTTTTATTTGGAGATTACTAAAAAGTTGGTATTTTTCTATTTTATCCATTTTTTTTCTATCTAAATTACTCATATTAACCTCACCATAATACCTTTTTACATTTAAAACTCTTTAGAATTGTGTTCATTCTTTTAAAATTTTACACAAGTATAGATCAAAAGTTTTTATTGTTCTAACTTTTTTTTATTGGATGTATATCTTTATTAGTTTAGCATCAATTAAATGAAATTTGATATGATTTTCAGTTAAATAAATTTGCAAACTCATTTTATTATGTAGTTAAATTTGCAAACTCATTTTATTATACAATATGTATTTTATACTCCATTTTTTTATGGGCGGTATTTTTTTAATTTGATATTATTTGTGTTTTTGTTTATTTGAAATTTTTTTACATATTATGTATTCTTTTTTTCCAATTAGATTTCTCAAATTCATTTACTTTATTTTTAACGACAATATCTATTTTTGTAAGAATAGTATTAGAATAGTTGTTGATTTTAATTACTTAAAAATTGAAGTGGCAATCTTGAAAGATGAAACTATGAGTTAGTACTTTTTCTATTAATTTGATTTGTCAATTTTTTTTAATAGCTCCATAAAAAAATATAAAATTAATAATTGACGAAAAATATAATATTATAACTTACTAAAGTATTGTTAAAAAAAATATGTACCAATTGGAGGATTCATATACTGTAGAACAAATTTTTAATATAAATAGGGATAATATTAATAAATACATGTTAAAAATGCACTTTTTAACTAGTTTACCAAACATAGTTGGATGTGAAAAATAAACTTTTAATTTTAAAGCACTTTTTTAAAATGAGTTTTACCAAATATATGATAATAATAAAAAAAGAACTTGTAAAAAAATACTTAATGAAAAAATTATTTTCTAAATGAACTTTTATTGTAAAAATACTCCCAAACATTCACTCAAGTAGTCAAATAAACTTATAGTTTGTAGAATAAACTTTTAACTGGGCATCTCACTAAGTTTCTAGCAGTGAATTGAGTAAAAGTGTTCAAAAGAAATTTTGAAAGGTCTATACACTAGACCCTTCATACCACTTGAAAACAACGGTTGTATAAATCTATTCTTAAATGCTATAACTCATAAATGAGTTAAGAGGAAGTATTTATAGTATTTTCATAAGGATAGTTATTCAGTGTGATAGGTGTAGATGCACTTCGATAGCTATCATTGCAAGGTTTTCAGAATTCATGGACTTGAAATATTTCTTCTTGAGCTTTTATTGGACTGAATTGCTTTCCAGGCTTGCAAGACTTTTTATGGGCCTTCTTGGATTAAATGTGTTATTGGACTTCTTTAGTAGGATACATCATATATATATATATATATATATATATATATATAATTATAATCAAATCCAATTCAATTACAAGTTAAGTGAATTTATAATTGTTCCACCAAATTATATTTAAATGATGTTTTTTAGGAAACAATTGCTAATTATATTTCAACACATATTAAACAAACATATATACATTCAGTTTGAAATTAATTCTTCTTAATTTTATTCTCCTTATATATTGTTACATAGCAAAAAGCAAGTGAATTTGATAAAAAAAAAATGTCAATTCAGTTAAGTAACAATCATGAAAAATAACTGGTCCCTAAGTTACATTTTTCAAGATTTGTTCTTTTCAATGATAGAAAAGTATTCCAGAATCATTACTATTCTAAAAGTACTCGGTTCAATTGTATTTCAAGATAAGTACAGGTGTTAAATTGCAAATCATGTGGCTTTATAGCACACGACACACTTAATTTATTATTTATTATTTAATTATAATGATAAGTATTTCTTACGATTCATGTCTCATGATTCAATGATATCAAATGAAATGAAATTGTAGAAGTTAATGGTTTCTACAATTATTCTTATATCAAAAATTAACAAATACCTAGATAATAAAGCTTGTATTAAAATAGAGAGAAAATTAATATAGAATTAGATAAGTGTTCAAGCGTTTGCTGTAACGCAAACCTAAAACCTCATACTTAATGTTTAATCTCAATCTTACGTTAGTTTGACAAAGCTTTCAATGGTGCATTTATCTATGTTTCATACCAAATAAATTTTGAAACATATATAACTAATTGCATACTACTTTACCCCACCCCTCCCCCGCCCCCCACCCCCCACCCGGCCTCTCAAATTGAACTTAATCACTAGGTAGTTAAGTGAACTTATAATAGTTAGTGAAGTAAAACTTTTAACTGAGCATCTCACTAAGTTTCTAGCAGTGAACCAAGTACAAGTGTTCATCTCACTAAATTTCTAGTAGTGAACTAAGTATAAGTGTTGAAAAAAATAATATTGAAAGGTCTATATATAACACTCCTCTCTATACCCTTCATACCACTTCATACCAAACCAACAATTATATTAATCTATCACTCACTAAATGTGTGCGTGTCTGTGTGTAAGCAAGTGAAAGGCATATCCTGATATACACCAATATAAAAGAATAGTATAAGGATATTTCAGACTACAACTTTATTAGTTAAAATTTATATTATATTTATATAATACACGTACATATGAATAATTAAAAAATATTTTCGTATTCCGTACACATTTTGAATCGTTAAATTTTGAGGTGAAATGTTTTATACATAATTATATTTATTCGTATAATATTTGACGAATAATACTTTATTTTAATAAATATTATATAATAATTAAATATAATGTAAAAATTATTCAAAAGTTATTTAGAAGACATAAGGGTACTTAAACTTAAGAGTGACCAGTTAACAATCAAACTTGGGCAAGCATGGTTGGAAATATTTTTCTTCTTAATTTCTAACAAAATATACACATCCAAACACAAATAGTGAGTTTGGAAATGATTTCAAAGAAAACTGTACAAAAAAGTACTACTTCTGTGTCCCAAATAATTGCTCCGTTTGCAAAAATCCAAACTAGTTAATTTTTTGAATAATTTATCGCATGAATTTCTCGATAATTTTAACGTACTAAACTTTCAAACATTAGTATTTATTAGATTATTTAATATTTTATTAATTGTTAAAAAAATGATTAAATAATTTTTTTTTACACTAAAAAGACAGTCAAATTGACAGGTAAATCATAGTTAAAAAGTTATAATTTTGGGATCGGAGGAGTATTATTTATTGATGGTCCAACTCCATTCAATCCTTAAAAATTAAGCTAGAGGGGAAAAAAATCAATGGCAGCAATAACAGAGAGCCCAGTATGCAACGCACCGTATTGGGATGCTTTCAATCTTTGAGGCGCGTAAAGTTTGAGCCCTAAATTATGGCGTGGTAGATGCAAACATTCAGGATATTTCCACAGCCCAGACAAAGTTTTGGATTTTCATACCCGTAATGGTCCAAAGACTTTGGACTGAGTAACTGCACTTAAACCAACTGCACCTTGAACAAGATTTGCTATAGTCCAACAATAAGGTGGTTGAAGGATAATACAGAATATCGGCTTTTAAATTTTGGTGGATGCAGAATCATTGGCATATTTGTGTTGCTCCTTCGAGGGTTCGCACTTCATCACGTAAACTGAAATCTGTTGGGAGGGTTGATCTTAATGTGAAAGTCATGCTCCAATTATGTATAGATTGTGATTATATCCACTTTACTCGAAGGGGATCAGGGAAATGCCGTCATCTCCCAAGATTTAGTCGGGCAAAGACTGGACTTGGGTCATAAAAAATAAAAAATAAAAAATTTTTGCAATGTTATATTGAAGATTAACAAGCCTAAACATGAAAGGAAATGAACTTATCAACATATAGTCAATTTTGAAGCTATTCTTAGGATCTTTAATGAATTTGATTTTAATTCGAGTTTAATTAGTATTCATCGATTATATTTTACTAATAATCAATTGAAAGATTTAATTAATCTGATCCGAGTAAAGATACTTAGAAAATTAACGGAGTGAATCGTATTATGAATTGTATTGTTCGACTACTTGAATATAGTAATTTGGTACTGGGGAGTAACTCAGAAGTAAATGCAATGAGTTACTCTGGTAATTTAGGTTATTCGTTTTTGTACAACAATGATTAATGTCAAGTAATTCATCAGAAAGTTTACCGTAGAGTCATTCTATAGTGCTTTATGTGTTCCAAGAATTCTAAACTGGTATGAATTCAACGAGTTTCCTTAGCAAATCAGATTAGTTATATTTAGCAAATTGTTCACATATATGTGAAATAACGATTAGTTAATCAAATTTTTTTCAGAGTTTATTGTATTCCCATCCCCAGTGTGAGTCTGGGGCGGGTCTAATAGGATACGTAAATCCACATTCACCCATTTGTTCTAACTAGCAAGTAATACGTGTGTTGCATGTGTATAACACAAATTTCGTTGTTTGCAAAATTAACAAATAAAAAAAATTATACAAATTGAATTTTATTGAATTGAAATAGTAAAATGGTTACAATCTCTATAATTTCTCTGATTCTTCTCTTCAAGAATAAGAAATTTTGGGATTTGAACTTTCGGAGGTGCAATCGCCGATTTGATCTCATTCGAGCTGAATTTCGTCCTTCAATAACGTTAATTCGAGGGTTTAGCACCTTAATATCGAATCAAATGCTATTACTTCAAGAACGTTGACTTTGAATTTGAATATTTGTTGGTGGATCGACCCTTCAATCTCCTCCAAAGTGGATTTAATCTCCAATAACGTTAATTCAAGGGTTTAATAACTTAATCTCGAATTAAATGCTATTATGTGGATAGACTCCGCGATGATCGTCTTGAATACCATGGATCTCCTTGAATTTGATCGCCTTGGTTGAGAGAATTTCCTCCAACACCTTTCTTGTTTGGACCTTTTCTTCATAACTTATGTTGTTGTTGTTGTGTTTAATTCCTTGGAGATGACCCATATTTATACTTGTAGGACATGAACTCTTGGATAAGTCATTTGATGAAGTGACATGATTTGATTGACATCACAATATATGATTTGAATTACCAATTTGTGTTTGTATTCAACTCCACAACTTACAAGATAAGTCTTGATTTCCAAGAATTGAGATTTGACTTGACGAAATTTAATTGGTCAATAATATATATTATAATATCAATTAATTAACTATTTACTTTAGAAATGAAATTTGATTAAATTCCCAATATAAATAGAAAATATAAAATTAATATTTAATATATTATTTTATATGTGTCACAATTTAATTGGTACAAATTTTATTTGTTTACAAATGCCCCCTCGAGACTTGTTCACGGACAATGCGTCCTAGAGTGAATAAGTCTCGAACTCTTTCGTCAATAGGATCAAGTCATGGCAGTTTACTTGAACTTATTTGGAACATAAAGATAGTTTTAACTCATATCGAGGAGTTTTTCTGTTGAATTGATTTGAACTTGTAAACAGTTTATCCTCATATCAATAATTTGTTCAAATTTGATTTGAATTTATAGATAGTTTATCCTCATATCAAGGAGTTTTTAACTTTATTTGAATTTGTAGACAGTTTATTCTCATATCAAGGAGTTCTTCAAATTTGATTTGGATTTGTAGATAGTTTATCCTCATATCAAGGAGTTCTTGACTTCATTTGAATTTGTAGACAGTTTATTCTCATATCAAATAGTTTTTCAAATTTGATTTGGATTTGTAGATAGTTTATCCTCATATCAAGTAGTTCTTTTGTTGAATTGATTTGAACTTATAGCGAGTTTATTCTCATATCAAAGAGTTTTTTACTTGAATTTATTTAGAATTTGTAAATAGTTTATACTCGTATCAAGGAGTTTCAATTTGAATTTGAATTTGTAGATAGTTTATACTCGTATCAAGGAGTCTTCAATTTGAATTTGAATTTGCAGATAGTTTATACTCGTATTAAGGAGTTTTTAATTTGATTTGATTTGTAGACATTTTATACTCATGTCAATGAGCTTTTGAATTTACTTGAACTTGCTGATAGTTTATACTCATATCAAAGAGTTTTACTGACAATTTATGCTCTTATCAAGGGGTATTTGTACAAAATTTAATTTGACAATTGTAGATAGTTTATACTCGTATCTAGGAGTATTGAAAAGTCGAAGTAGCAGTTGCTGCATATGAAACCACATCTTCTTCATCTTCATCATCATTAACATCATTTGGGGATTCCTGTTTGTCAAAATTCATACTTATCTCAATGGTATTTGCACGAGTTGCTAATTTCTCAAAAGTTTTTGGTTTGATTCCTTGAAGTATATAGCAGAGACCCCAGTGCATTTATTGGATGCATATCTCAATCGCAGAAGTTTCAGATAAAGTATCTTTATAATTTGAAGATAATTTTCTCCAATTATTGATATATTCAAGCATAGGCTCATCTTATTTTTGTTTTAAGTTAGCAAGTTTAACCATACTAACAGTATAACAGGTGTTATAAAAAGCGATTGAAAAACTCTTGTTCCAACTGCTCATAATTATCAATTGAGTTTGCCTGTAGGTCGATGTACCAATCAAATGCACTTCCCATCAATAAGCGGATAAATTGCTTAATCAGGTAGTCTCCATATGTTCCAGCATTGTTGCACGTCTCAATAAAATAATCCATATGTTGCTTTGGGTTTTCTTTGCCATCAAATTCCTGAAATTTTGGGGGTTGGTAGCTAACTGGTATCTTCAAATTATCAATTCTCTTAGTGTACGGTTTGATATAAGTTAAAGATGATTTGGAACTTCCATCGAATTTGTCTTTGATAGTACCCATGATAAACTCCTTTAGTTGATCAACAAGAACCAACCCATCAGATGAAACTTGCAACTCTTTAGAAGACTTCTCTTTTTCAATTGGTTGTTGCTTCATAGATGTATCAGTTTCATCATGAGCTTCAATTTATTTTCCCATTACGTTATTAGTATCAGCATTGTCCACTTTATTCATCAAAGTCGTGATTTGAGAATCTTACTCTTGAATATGTTTCGTGAGTCCCTCAACAGCCTTCATCAAATTTACAATTTGTTTTTTCATTGAAGTAGTTTGGACTATCATGATTGTTGCTACTTCAAAATTTGAACTTGTAGAAGATTCGAGTATCGTAGTTAGATTCAACAACTCTTTTTTCACAACTTCTATTTCTTGTTTTACCCCAATTTGATTGATAATGTTAAATCATTATATTCACTTGCCCCCTTATTCTTATGTTTTGGAATGGTGACTTCATGGATTGACAACATACTATCTTATCTTGCCCCCTCATGCTTGTGATTATGAGTGACAATTTCCTAGCTCGGCAATACATCATCTTGTTTCAACATAGAAAATTTAACATTTGTGAAGTTGGAGTGATTGTCCTTCATTACCATTTGAATTTTGAACTTGATTTGAAAAGAAGAGATTAGAGGTAGAGAACGTTCTATTGGGCGTGCTAAAAATTTGTAACACAAATTTCGTTGTTTGCAAAATTAACAAATAAGAAAAATTATATAAATTAAATTTTATTTAATTAAAATAGTAAAATTGTTACAATCTCTATAATTCCTCTGATTATTCTCTTCAAGAATAAGAAATTTTGGGATTTGAACTTTTAGAGGTGCAATCGCTGATTTGATCTCCTCCAAACTAGATTTCGTCCTTCAATAATATTAATTCGAGGATTTAGTACCTTAATATCGAATTAAACGCTATTACTTTAAGAACATTGACTTTGGATTTGAATATTTGTTGGTGGATCGACCCTTCAATCTTCTCCAAGGTGGATTTAATCTCCAATAACGTTAATTTGAGGCTTTAATAACTTAATCTCGAATTAAATACTATTATTTGGATAGACTCCGCAATGATCGCCTTGAACACCGTGGATCTCCTTGAATTTGGTCACCTTGGTTGAGAGAATTTCTTCCAACACTTTTCTTGCTTGGACCTCTTCTTCACAACTTATGTTATTATTGTTGTGTTTAATTCCTTGGAGATGATCCATATTTATACTTGTAGAATATGGACTCTTGGATAAGTCATTTGATGAAGTGACATGATTTGATTGGCTATTCATGATCTGATTGACATCACAAGATATGATTTGAATTATCAATTTGTGTTTGTATTCAGTTCCACAACTTACAAAATAAGTCTTGATTTTCAAGAATTGAGATTTGACACTTGGCGAAATTTAATTGGTCAATAATATATATTATAATATCAATTAATTAACTATTTACTTTAGGAATGAAATTTGATTAAATTCCAATATAAATAAAAAATATAAAATTAATATTTAATATATTATTTCATATGTGTCACAATTTAATTGGTATAAATTTTATTTGTCTACAATGTGATTTATATAATTTTAATAAATTGATTTTATTATTTAATAATTTATTTGAGTAAAATTAACCCCTAGGGCTATGAATCACAAATGGTCTATGTTTCATACTATACATGATTATACCATCCGGCCTTACAACTATAAATAATCCCTCTCAATTCATTATAAAATACGTCAAATAAGTGTTAAACATTCTTTCTCTTGAGTTTTATGACTGACTTGAGTATCGGAAGGGTATTTCCTGGGAACCCCTAACTATTTATGCATATTATAGGCGGGAACCTATCCAAAAGATCATTACGACAAAAGGAGTCGACACCTGAAGACGTTGAGTGATACCATATCATTTTGGCATTATTTGTGGGAAGACCTATCTGCATTACTAAGGTGACCGATCGACAAAGTCAAGAACTTGAGAAACTAGCGTCCATGACACTACCCACAACGGAATACTTGGAGGTCACGACAAGGAGAGGTCACCCCAACGACCCAACTCAACACACTTGAACCAAAAGAAGACTCGACATGATAAAGTAAAGAAGAGGATGTCGAACCCATGACTTGATGACATGACTACACTCAATAACCCGACACCACTCGATGATGCAACGGCTCGCGAAAGGTATCCGATTCTCACCTATGTTTCTTCAAAAGCGTTGTGCTCACATTTCACAACAATAGCCCTTTAGAGCAATTCATCGAACAGGTGTCGTGCACTGTCCAAACACTTTGTGAGCATCAACAATATTTTCTCCATGAAGCAATTTATCAAACAGATTATAGGCATGCTTAAATCAAGAATTGAATAGATACAAATATTCAAAATATTTTAATTAGATTACATCACAACCCTAGAAAATAAAATTAGTTCATAATGGTAAAAATGAATAACAACTTAATAATATTCATAAACATGATTAAAGAGAGAAATAGGAAAGATAAAAATAAAACTTGAAAAAGAATGAGTTTCTTCCCTTGTAATGTCTTCTTCCTCAATTTTGGAAGAAATCTCCCATTCTCCTTGTCTTCTTCTCTTATTTTCTTTCTTTGCTTGGCTTGTTCTCTCTTCTCTCCCCCCTCTCTAACTGATTTCTTCTCTTGGAGTCTTTTGGAATCCTTAAAAATGGATGTGAGATGCCCTTAAGAAGATAAAAATCCCATTTTGACCCTACTTTTCCGTTTCTTAGCACCTAGGCACTGATTGGTTGCGCCCAGATGTCGTGCTCTCTATTTTCGGTGCCTAAGCATCCTGTTTTGGCGCCTAGGCATCATGGTCTCTATTTTCTTTAGCGCCTAGGCGCCATTGCTGTAATTTTCCTCTTTCCCTCACAGTATTTAGCCCTTTGCAACTTATTTTTGACCTCTTTCTAGGATGAATTAATTTTTGATGTCTTCTAAGGAATTGTAACTCTATCTCTTATCTTTCCAAATCCACTTGAATCAATTCGATATCAAATATGTGGAAAGAGTTAGGCTATAATACCAAAATATGTCATAATAAAAATTTCAATCAATGGCAGACTTTTTAACCTAATGTTTCTCATTGAAATAGAAAGAAATGAATTTTGTGATAAACATAGAAGTTATAGATATATCTTTTAGTTTTCTAATGGTTTAAGAATCAATTCAAAATGATTTTTGAGAAAATAGTTATGAATATAATACGAACAATGCCTATAATAGCACTATAACGAGGGGTTTTTTAAAATTTTAACCAAGTTTTATGTTTCTTTCCATTTTCTTCTCATTTTGTCATTACCTACAATATTTAAAAATAAATGCATAAAAAATAACATAAATACTTCAAAATAAACTAAATATTAATCAAGGCATACGTATTATTAGTATAAAACCAACTCAACAAATACCCCAAACTTACACATTTGTTTGTCCTCAAGCAAAAGAAATAAATAAAATAAGTAAAATAATAAGTAATAATGAAACCTACTAACCAAATGGGCATAAAAAATTATTGTGAGTTTATAACTTAAAAAAATCTCAAAATATCATCAAAATGCACGATTTCAACTCAAGTGTCAAATTCACCCATCTTTAAATCCTTTGAGTGTGTGTGTATAGCCTCTGACACTTAACTTTTTGCTACTTGGATTATTTTATGCAAACTCACAACAAAATTATTGATCTCTTATTTATGTATTTTAGAATTCCATAAGTTTGTTTTTCATGTCACTCTCCGCTAATGTAGACTAATATAACATCAAGGATCATTAGAATTTTGAAAGCTTGTAACATGTGACTAAGGTAATGGTAGGATAAAAGATAATATAGTGGTTCAAATTACTCATAACATACAACTATTCTAGAAACTTTTTGGTGAGCACCACCATATCTTCGTCGCACACCTTCACGAACCTTTATTCTTTTGATTTGTCACACCATTTTATTCACTAAACTCTCTTGTGTTGTTTTTTTTTTACTTTTTTTTTAAAGTGCTACATCCCCAAACTTTATTTATTTTTTATGAATAACGAGTGTTGAACTCTTTTCTCATCTTTCTTTATATTTTTTTTTCTTTTCAGGAGTTTTGTACAATTCATCACCTCTCTTTTGCTAATTTTTTTTAAACCACTTTCAATACTCAAAATGATATTACTAGAATAGCCATGAGTTGAGTGTGAGGTAATATATAAGATAAAAAAAAACTTATTTCAATTCTTTGGTTGAGGTTGATTTGTAGGGTGACAAAGAAAATGGCTCAACAGGCTCAACGAGTGATATTAGGGATTGTGCATCATAAACAGGGTGTCTTGAAAGACTCAAACAGTCCAAAAATGGCCTAAATCACTTCCCTAATATTATGAAACCTAAGATTTCGTATCGAGTGATAATCAAACAAGTTCTAAAATTATATGAGATTGCAAAAAAAAAGTATCAAGTTCACATAATTTTTTTCTAAGCATGCAAAAAATTCAATTATTCAAAGCTATGTGCTCAATATTCCAAAGGATTACAAGAAAGGTCAAAATTACGACAAGTGTCAAGCACATACATAAGCACAATATTCATAAATTTTCAAAAGCTATAAACAAACAAAATCAAATGAAACACATATATCCACCCACAAACTTAGAACTAACATTGTCCTCAATGTTAAATAAAGTAAGATAAGGTATAGAAGACTTTCTTGAATGGTGTTAGTTCGCATCAACTTCATGATCACCCTCTTCTACAACAGTGATGGATGCACACTCATTAGTTAGTGACATATCACTCCTTATTTTGCAAATTATCCCCCAAACTTGAGTTGGATACTGAGAAAACAAACAAAAATTCATCAAACTAAAAGAAGAAAAAAAAATGACTATTAAACAACTAAATTAGAAAAAAACTTGTAAAACACTTAGGTTGCCTCCCAAGAAGCACTTAATTTATAGTTTTCAGCCGGACTTCTTCTTTGCTCAATCAGGGTCTAAGAATAAGTGTTTCTCATGTCATGCCTTTGTATGCTCCAGAAGTGTAGGTAATCCCCAAAGATAAGCATATTGAGTATAATCCGGCATGGGATCAAGTGCTCTTTGTATATTATTGAGTGCATGCTTGATGACAAAAAATAATTGTCCTTGTGTGAGAGAGATGTTTCTATCATTTTCAATGTAAGGTATGATGAAATCTAAATGGATAGATTTATCAACATCCTCAAGTAGACCTTCATTTCCCACCATATAATGCTTTAATGAGCAATCTACCAATTCGTAATCCCCCACTTCATACTTGTGCAATGAGATCCCCGTATCATCCTCCATAATATTGATATAGGCCTACTATTTTATAAAAGATGAGGATAAGAAACTCCCCGTGATGGCTCTTGAGAAGGGCTTGGTTGAACATTTTTTTGGTCTTCTCTATTCTCCACTAGAGGTATTTGTATTGATACCTCTTGTTCATCTTTCATCAGTTTTCATCTTTTCATCACTTAGAAAATTAACATCCCAATATTCTTCTCTTTTCTCCGCTAGAGGTATTTGTGTTGATACATCTTGATCATCCTTTATCAGTTTTTCAATTCACAAGATAGTTTCAATCTCTTCATCACTTAGAAAATTAGCATCACAATATTCTTCGCCCTCTCTATTTGCCTTAGTTGTGTAAGGCAAAATCTATTGTGATGGACTGCTAGATTGAGTTTGCAACAAGATTTAGTTGGTAGTGCGTTCAAATTGATCTAAAGCTTCTTCAAGGTTTTGCTTCTTCTCTAATAGTAGGTAACTAGGTGCATGCCATATCATATTCTCATCATTTCTCCATAAAATATTAGAATGATTTGACTATCCTTGATAAGTGTTGGAGAATGAAAATTTTTGTAGTTGGTTGTAATTCCACCCATATTCAGCATGCTCGACATATGGTGATGCAAATCGATTGCTCTTGGTATTGTGTTCTTACTTGAAAACCACCATATGACTCACGTACCTGAGCAGTCAATGCATTAATGGCATCTTCTCGATTAATCCCAAAGGCCTGAGTTGAAGCTTGATTTGTCATGTCATATTCATTTGGCCAATAATGTGAATTATATGCCATCTTGTCTACCACTTTTCGTTCATCTCACACGCACAAGAAACCATATGTGATTATAAAGAAGGGCACACTCAAATGATAAAATATATATATATATACAAGAAATTCTTAAATTAAAATTAGAGTTACTAGGTATCGATATTAATAAAACAATCCCCGACAACGATGCCAAAAATTTATTACGAAAATTCATGAACACAAGTGCACATTATCGTATACAAGTAATAAAGTGATGAATCAATTATCATTCCCTTGAGGATTGTTGAATTATTAAATACCAAAATTATGTTAACTCTAATTTTATTTGAATAAATGCATTTTTGTGTTTTTGTTTATAAACTAAATTCAATTAAACTAAATTAATGATAGAAATCATTTAAAGATGAAATTCAATAACTAAAAATCATAGGGTTATAATTTAATTATAATTATTCTAAATTGAATAACTTATCACATCAACCTCAATTTATTTTCCAATTGATAGTTGAGAATCCCTAAATTATCCACTAACCTCTCCCAATGTCTAATGAAAATATCATCAATTGTTAATCCACTATATTCCTATGTAAATTACAACAATCAACAATTTATTAGGTTCTATGGAGTCTCAAACATGACTACACAAACCATGTAACTATATTCATATCTCACATGCAATTTATGGTTTTCTACACATAAAACTAGACATATATCACCTCTCGGGTCAATATGATTAACAAATCATTCAATTAGTGGTCAAGTAATTGAAAGCATTAAGAACAATGTAGAAAACTCAACTTCAAAATAAATCAAGAATTGAATGGATACAAATATTCAAAATATTCTAATTAGATTACATCACAACCCTAGAAAATAAAATTAGTTCATAATGGTAAAAATAAATAACAACTTAACAATATTCATGAACATGATTAAAGAGAGAAATAGAAAAGATAAAAATAAAACTTGAAAAATGATGAGTTTCTTCCCTTGTGATGTCTTCTTCCTCAATCTTGGAAGAAATCTTCCCTTCTCCTTGTCTTCTTTTCATTCTTTTCTTGGCTTGTTCTCTCTTCTCTCCCCCTCTCTAACTGATTTCTTTTCTTAGAGGCTTTTGGAATCCTTAAAAATGATGTGAGATGCCCTAAAGAGGACAAAAATCCCATTTTGACCCAACTTTTTTGCTTTTTAGTGCCTAGGCGCTGACTGGTTGCGCCTAGGCATCGTGCTCTCCATTTTCGGTGCCTAACCACCTTATTTTGGCACATAGGCGCCATGCTCTCTATTTTATTTGGCGCGTATGCGCCATTGCTGCAGTTTTTCTCTTTCCCTCACATTGTTCAGCCCTTTTTAACTCATTTTTGTCCTCTTTCTAGGATGAATTAGTTTTTAGTGTCTTCTAAGGATTGTAGTTCTATCTCTTATCTTTCCAAATCCACTTGAATCAACTCGATATGAAATCTGTAGAAAGAGTTAGGCCACAATACCAAAATATGTCATAATAGAAAATTTCAATCAAATATAGACTCTTTAACCCAATTTTTCTCATTTAAATAGAAAGAAATCGATTTTGTGATGAACATAGAAGTTATAGATATATCTTTTGGATTTCTAATAATTCAAGAATCAAGTCAAAATGATATTTGAGAAAATAGTTATGATTATAATATGAACAATGCTCACAATAACATTATAACGAGAGTTTTTTTTTAAATTTTAACTATGTTTCTTTCCATTTTCTTCTCATTTTGCCATTACCTACAATATTTAAAACTAAATGTATAAAAAATAACATAAATACTTGAAAGTAAACTAAATATTAATCAAAAGGCATACGTATTATTAGTATAAAACCAACTCAACAAGATATCATCACCTTAAAGAGAAGACCCTCCATCTATCCCTTCAACCACGAATTCATCACTATCTATGAGAGTAACCCTCAAGATACTCATGATTAATTAGACCACCACCCGAAGGAAAATAACAACGAGAAGCATGTGGAAGTGGAGGGAAGACATGACTCAAAGCAAATGACGATGATAACAAATGAAGACTCGCTCGACGACCATGTGAGGTCGAGCTAATGGCTCGACCTAGAAAGCAGGTCAAGCCAATGGCTCGACTTAGGGTGGCGACATTGCCACCACTCGACAGCAAACGTCCATTGCGCATGATAGTTGCACGTGAAAGTGACACCAGCCAGGTTAAGCGATTTGCTCGACCTATCGAGGTGATGGTAACATCACCCCCCCCCATCGACGTGGCCGCGATAGTGGAGAATGAAGGAGCTGGGTAGGTCGAGCTATTCATATTAGAGAAGTTGCCCATGTCCTTATCGGTGTGAGGTAGGTAAGAAACCAATGATTGTGTGGGCCCTTCCGAGGTGGCCATCTTAGCAGCCCATCAGCCTGATATAAACCTAACAAAGCTAATAAATCTAACGGGGGAGAACCTCATGACATGATGATAATCACGAAGGCAAGAGCTCCATGACTTTACAACATAGGATCAGAGAAGCCCACCACATACTTCGAAGGTACCTAGTATGAAGAAGTTTTGTAAACAGAGTATAATCTTAGAAGTTTTTCAATACAGTTCACCCCACCAAAAGACCTAGCGAGCAAGTCCAGTAACTAAAAGACCTGGCGAACGCATCTAGGCACTCAAAGACTTAGGAATCATGTCTAGGAAACAAAAAGACCTAGTGAACACATCTAGGCACCCAAAGACTTGGCAAGCACATCTAGGCAACACAAACACCTAGTAAATGCATCTAGGCACCCAAAGACTTGACGACTGTGTTCAGGTAACCCAAAAGACCTAGCAAACGCATCTAAGCACCCAAAGACCTAGTGAGTGTGTCCAAAAAAAGAGCTTGTGCGCCCTCGCATCCCCAAGAGGAGCTCTCATGCCATCACGTCCCAAGAGGAGCTCATGCTCAATCATGCCCCCAAATAGAGCTTATGCGATACGCCCATGTGTACCCAAGATGGGCACATGCGCCATCGCCCCCCAAGAGGATCTCGTATTCTTATGCCCTCGCGTCCCCAATATATATTCGTCCACCATCATATCCAAAAGAAGAGCTCGTGTTCTTACGCTCTCGTACCCCCAAAAGGAGCTCGCGTGCCATCACGCCCCTAAGAGGATCTTTCATGCCATCCCACTCTCAAGAGAATATTACTTCCTTGTGTCCCTAGGAGCTCATGGGCTCATACAGTTCTACCAGTAATGAATAGCTCAATTACTTAGACATTTTCTACAAAGTTTAGCCCTTAAGGGCTCATATCATTTTAAATTCTACTTAATTAGGAGACTAGCATTTCAACTCAAGTTGTCATGCCTCAAGTGGCTTTTATTCAAGTGCTTAGTAAATTTTTGTGAGATCAATACAATTTTTTCATTTTGCATTACAACTGTGTCTCTACCTACTCTACTCTAAACAAAATGCTATACTGCCACCGACCCCAGAGGTGGACGAGATTCCCTTGAGGTCACTAATTAGCCTGACCAGCTCAACCCTAGAATCTCTCAAGTTCAACTTTCCTTGAGACCAATAGCAAAGTGAATACTAAGATTACACGCTATCTCTTGAGAATAGCTAAAGCTTGGCCCTATATGGTTCAAGAGAATTCCCGTGAGATGTAAAACTTAGAAATCCTCGTAGTCTTAAGAGCTTGCGCATAACCGAGAAGCTATATCGACTCCCATACCAGAGAGGTCCTGCTGACCTCCACACTCAATGAACCATACTGGCCCTCCTACCTGAGAGGTCCTACCAATCTCCATAATTGAGGAGCCCTACTGGCTTGCAAATATTAGAAGTTATATCGACTTCATCCATCATGAACAGTATGAAGCAACAACCATTGTATAAAGTGACAACAAAGACTAAATGGTGCAACATCGACATAAGTAAAAATAAGCACACACAGAATCAACAAGCAAGCTCAAGTCTCGCACAAAGTAATCGAATCTAAAATAGCTAAGTCTACCAATGAAAGAAACAAATGGTTATACAAGCAAAGCATCAATCTGATGAAAAAAACTAAGTAAATGGACTAAGTGTAAGAATGAGCACAAAAATGAGAGGAACAACTTACCCGAGCCAAGTCCCACATAAGGACCTTGCAATAACGCGATTGGGCTCCGCCTTAAGGCAAGTGACATTGTACTAACTTACCACATTACGAGTTCTCCTCTGGCCCAATGCATGATACTCAACATCCCAAAGGGACTTTAATTTGTTCTTCCAACCTGATTTACCCTATAGGTAAAGTCAATATTTTCAAAATCGGAACGGACCGGCCGGTTCAATCGGGAATCGGAGGTCGGTCCGGTCCGGTCTGGTTTTGCTCAAAAACCATTTTGACCGGTCAACAATCGGTCAAATCGGCCAGAACTGGTTTTGACAGGTTTTTATATTTTATATTTTATTTTTTGTTTTAAATTTTTATAAAGGTTTAAATTTGATATTTTGTTATATTTATGTTATTATTTGATTTTTCTGTTTTGTTATATGTATTTTTATGTAACTATTTATTTATTTTTATATTTAAAATGTATTACATAACAATTAATCTATTATATTATCATTTTATATAAAAAAATAAAAAAATATAATTAATTTTCATTAAACTGATCCGACCGTCGATTGAACCGGTTGAACCGCTAATTTTAACAAGATCGATTTCATCACCGGTCCGATTATGAAAATATTGGGTAAAGTAACCCTTTCTCTTCCTATGATGGAGAGTAGAAATAAGAAAAAAGCCACAAGGCCTCTTCGAAGCAACCTCTGGTAGCATCTTAACGAACTAGCTCCACCATCGCTAGCAACATCACACAACATGACCTATGCTCGTCACCCTTCCAAGGGGGAGAGAATGCCTACCACCACCTTTGTTTCTATTAATGCCACCTCAATCAGCACCACTCTTCTCACCTCGAGTAAGCGATTTGCCTCTTCTACCAAGAGTGTGTGAAAGACCAGACTCCCCAAACTTGCAGGAATAAAGTATAGCAAAGTCAAGTTTCTTGGTTGCAAACAAAAATAAAAATAAAGGCGTTAGATGCAAGCAAGGAGAAATAAAGATGAAAAAAGTTAAGTAAATCAACCATGTAGCCAACAAAGAAAAACTTCTAACTAATATGAGACCATCTGCACACAAACATGTTATATCCATCGACTCAACCAGACCTCAAAAAGAAAAAGCATTACCCTCGCTCTCGGACTTACTAGATTTTGATAATGAAAATGCCTATAAGGAGCTAAACTCCTCACCTGACTTAATTGATCACCCCCATCATTGAGTAAAGAGCGAATAGCCTTTGTGGTTTAGGACAAAAAAATTGCCTGTGCCATTAGACTCAAATGGTGACTCGAAGTAACCATCTCTCCATGAGCTTGTCCAATAGTAAGGGGTTACAATGCATGTTAACATAAATTGGTCAAGTGGGTTACACAAATAAGGAAATGAAGATGGAATTTAAATTTGGCTCATTATCAATTCTGAAGTGTCAAAATCATAGGGCATGAAGCCTCGACTTGAAACCCAACCTCAGCCTCTGGACAGTGGTCATGACACGCGACAGATCCTCGAGATTATGAACAATAGTCAAACCCTAAAAGCAAGGAAAACTTTCTAAGGTAACTCACCTAATGGTGACCTGCTCTGACGCTACCTACTCTCAGCCAACCATCCCTACATGAGCTTGCCCAAGAGTGGGGGGCTTATATGTACCATGAACCCAAAATAGGCCCAATAGGCTAAGTCTAAAAGGTTCAATATAAATAAACTTAGGCTATGATGCTATAGCTAAGTCTATGGAGGCGAGGCCTAAACCCACAGACCCATGAAACTCAAGTGGTATATACGTCATACTACACAGGATTATACCTAACCTTACAACTATAAATACTCTATTTCAATTCATTATAAAGTACGTTGAATAAGTGTTAAGCATTTATTCTCTCAAACTCTATAACTGACTTGAGTGTCAGAGAGGTATTCTCAGGTGCATCATAGGGACCGTTTATGCATGTTGCAAGCAGGGAGCTATCCAATAGATCATTACGACAAAAGGAGTCGACACCTGAAAACATAGAATGATACCACATCAATGTGTATGTATATATATATATATTTTTGTGTGTTGAATGAGTATTAGAAATGCATCTAAAAATATGGGTAAAATGAATAAAACCCCCTATATTTTGGTGAAAATACATAAAACTTTCCTATGTCAAAAAAATATTGTAAAAACTTCTTATATTATTTAAAAGTTTGAATAAAATTCATATTCCATTAACAATTAACCAGAACGGTATACAAGCATGGAAGATGCAAAGGTGATTGTGTGGTAGTGCCACCAAACGTGACTAATATACCCTTGTATTTGATATATATTTGATATTAGGAATTACAAATATAATATAATATAAAACATTACTAAATAAAACCCATGTATCTTAAATTTTAAAAAAATACACGATCTCTTGAATTTCTTTTGAATTATTTTAATAATTAATACTTTTAGCTATAAAGTTTTTGATCAATTTGGTGAATAAAAGCTTCTATGATTTTTCTAAAACATAAATAAATAATTTATTAATATTTTTTTTTCTTTTCTTTTTTGCTTTTTTCCTTCTCCTCCTTTCCCCTCGTTATCCTACCATTGCCATCCACTTGTCACCCCAACCACTCCACCTCTCCCTCACCATGCAACACCCTTTGCACCCTTCCCCAACCACCCAACACCCACTCCACAAGCCCCTCCTTTCCAACCTCCCAGCACCCTCCCCACTCCACTTGACAAGCCCTCCCATTCGACATCCTCCCGAAAAGGCCTATCGAAGTTTCATAGCCACCATCGGCCACCACCAAACAACCCAAGGCCACTTTGCCACCTTGCATGCCACTCTCTCAAGTAAGGTGTTTTTTGTATTTTTGAAAAAAATAAATGAAAATGTATGTTGTTGGATTTTCATTCCAAATTAGATCCAACAGATGAAACGCTTTTTTTTTATTTTATTTTTTGGGACAAGCACTCCCATTCTACATCCTCCCGAAAAGGCCTATCGAAGTTTCATAGCCACCATCGGCCACCACCAAACACCCCAAGGCCACTTTGCCACCTTGCATGCCACTCTATCAAGTAAGGTGTTTTTTGTATTTTTGAAAAAAATAAATGAAAATGTATGTTGTTGGATTTTCATTCCAAATTAGATCCTACAGATGAAATGCTTTTTTTTTATTTTATTTTTTGGGACAAGCCCTCCCATTCTACATCCTCCCGAAAAGGCCTATCGAAGTTTCATAGCCACCATCGGTTACCACCAAACACCCCAAGGCCACTTTGCCACCTTGCATGCCACTCTCTCAAGTAAGGTGTTTTTTGTATTTTTGAAAAAAATAAATGAAAATGTATGTTGTTGGATTTTCATTCCAAATTAGATCCAACAGATGAAAAACTTTTTTTTTTTTTTTGGGGGGGGGGGGGGTGAAAGAAAATATGGGCAATTAATTTTAATTTTAATTTTAATTGAGATCTAATATGAATGAAAATATTTTCTTTTTTTGAAATGACTGAGTAATAAGACATGTCATTGATTTTGATCTCAAATAAATTCTCATCGAATGATAGAATTTATAATATGATCTACGACATCATATTCTTATCTCAAATTCAACCATTAAGATTTTCAATTGATAAAAATAATTTTTTTTAAAATAAAGTGTATAACGGTATTTTATAGAAAAAATTAATATCAGTAGAGTTGACTAACGGTGGGGGCGAGTGTGAACTCTTATTAAATACACGAAAAAACTTTAGACTATCTTTTTGTATAAGAAAATTATTTACATTTTCTCTAAAACAGAAGAATTTTATGCATTTTATTCTAAAAATATTAAAATCTATAGGGGTTGCATGGATGGTTAAACATGAGATGCATATTGCGCCAAATGTAGCTGCTGGGCATGTGGCCAAACCGCTACGTGGAGGCTCATAATACGTTGTCGTTTTCAGATACATTCCTCCTCCGTTTGTGGAGAGATCACGTGACACCGATTCTCCCCCCAACATTTTTCACCATTGAGGTTGAGGTTTCCCCCACTCCCCCAACATTTTAGTACTTTGGATTCATTATTTATTTCCCACTTTACCAGTTTAGCCTAACACGTGTTTGGCCTCATTTTTTTTTTCTTTTTCTCTTTCATACAATATTCAAGTATTAATTCTGTGGTATTATGAATTGATATTAAAAAATAATTGAAAAATAAAAAGTTTAAAATTTGTAATAGCTTTATCCTTCGAACTAGTGGTGAGAAATTAATGGTCACGCATTCCTATTTAATTGAAATTGTCCATTTAAAAAAATCTATTTTAGAAAATTAAATAATGTTATGGACATAAAAAAATAAAAATTAATACTTTTGTCAGTAAAAATTTGTATTATACACACATACACGTTTTGAACTTAAAAATAATACTGATTATTATGAATTTCATTTCCACTTTGTTGTTGTTGGAATTGGAAATAGAATTTCATTTCCATTTCAGTAAAAAAAAAAAAATTCTAATGCTTCTATGAAATTACAAGCGCAATACATTACTACTAAATAATTTAAGTTACAAGAAAATCTAATTGGATTTCTTTGTGCCATCTTTTGTAAATTTAAATTTATTTAACTTTGGACTTTATGTATTTTAATTTTAATTAGAATATGTCCTTTCCATTTTAGTATTTCATAAAATAATATCCTGGTGGCGTAAATGTGTGTGTATCATAAACATTAATTGATGAACATAAATTCATCTTTATGATTAAAAAATACAGAAGTGTAAACAATTTATTTTGATATCATGGAGGATGTGATATTATTTTTATAGACTTCACATATAATATTGTTTTCGTGTACAAAGTTTGCAATGATGGTACACAAATTGTAACGAGCTGGCAATTCGTAGGTTCAGTGAGTCAAGTATTAACCTTTTATTTTGCTCAATTAATTGCATTTCGGTATTGACAAAACACCCAAATTCATTCAACTTTTTTCCTTAGTTATTACGCAACACAAGAAAAAAGAATCTTAGTAACAAGCTCATTATGTTAATTAAGTATTAATTTTGTTATATAAATCATCACTATTAATAATTAATAATAATATATATAATAATAACTAAATAATAACAAAAATTATCATAACAATTACGTGACTATATTTATGTTGTCACTGAATATAAAATTATTGGCTTTGCTTGAGATGAAATTTTCTAAAAATATATCTCCAAATAATATGTTTGGATGTGAATTTTTCTAAAAAATCCTCCAAATATATATATATATATATATATATATATATATATATATATATATATGTACTTTTTAAAAATATATCTCCATCAAAACATCTATTTATAAAACTGTGATCATTACACTTTTATCTTTTATTTATATATTATTATTTAAAAATACATCCATATTTAAGCATATTTAAAAAAAATTACATGAACTGTAATCGTTATATTTTTATCTTTAATCCAAATATGTTCTCAAATATTATTTTTATTTCTATAAAACTACTTTATCACTATTTTCTTTAAAAAAATATATAATTTTTCAAGAATGAGATGCAAAGCAATCACACCTATTATCTATGCACTTTGGATGTAGTACATATGTGGCAAGTAGAGAACAATTTGGATATGGAATTTCACTTTGTAACTATATTTAATGAAAGCTCGGTCTAAAGTTGGTAAAGATATAGATACTACTACCTACATTTAAGGTATGGGGCACATGACTTTCATAAATGCAAACCAAACAACCTCTACGTAGATCTGTTTTACTTTTACAAAAATCATTCTTTTTTCACGGTACTCAATTATTGAGCTATATATAGCTTAAACAATTGAGTAATTAGGGTAGATTGACAAGTGTCATATCATGTGATCCACAAAAAATGCAACATCCATTGATATGTACTAAATTGTATTATAAATAAACCTTGTAATATTTGATTTACTTGTCTAAAGCAATAGAATTCTACCTTTTCTCCTAAAAAGGAAAAAAAAAAGAGAGAGAGAGAGAGAAGGGTTAAAAGTTTAACTATGAGAAAGAATTGAAAAAAAAAAAAGGTAATGTTTGGTTTGCATTTTAGTGGAAGACAAATTTTATTATATACATGTAAATGTCTCGTAAGATTTTGTTGATTAGTAATGTTACATTGGATTTTTTTTTAAAATATATATATATATATAGAAAGAAGTTATATATTTATGATAATATAAAATTAAAAAATTTAATGATATTTTATAATGGGTCCCTTTTATTTGGGATAAGAAGAAATTGTATTGGAAAAAAGTGTAAATTAAACATGATTATTTTTGGGAAAAAGAACTGAAGATATTTTAGATATTAGCCAAACATAGCCTAATGCATCCCACATTGTAATTAGACGTGAACTAAGGTTTTTGAATCTTAGAGTCTTAAATTAGGTATTTCTCCTTTAGCATTAGTTTTGAGAAAAGATTACACACGTCAAAAGCATAACTTTTTCCAAGAATAATTTAATTAATATGTATATGTAGTGGTCATGTTTTTACAATTTTACCATGTAAAATGACCATCATATCATATTGTTAATATTAAAATCGCATAATTGAATTCCTAAAAAAACGAATAAACAATTGTTGATTTATAGAAACCAAATTAATGAAAGATAAAAAGAAAAAGAAAAAGAAAATCTCTAATTATTTGAAGAGTGCAAAATGAATATTTTGAGAGACCAAAATTAAATTTGGTTTAGTCAAACTGTAACTTTAGTTTAATTTTTTTTTTTTTTTGAATGAAATGATCAAATATTATATAATAATAATTGATATCTATCGATAACTATTTGAAGATAATGTCTAATCATCCATTAATGACAATTTAATTTTGATAACCAAAAGGAATTTTTCCCCCTACACACAAGCAAGAAATTAATCCTAAAAGACAAACGAATTACGGTTTAGAGCTTTTGACTTTTTATTGGATACAATTTAGGTGATAATTAAAATCTAATTCAGTTTTATTTTCTAAATCATTAGCCAAAAACTAAAAAAATAAAATAATAAATCATTTCTGCATGAACTAAACCAAAGTACTGGTTAATTGGTTTGCACAGCCCTATGATTGAGTCCCATATTTTCACATAATACTCTTTATAGTGCTTATAAATTTATCAAGCACTAAGGTAAATTACTATGGCCAACCCTGAAGTTTGAGTTAATTACATATTTACTCTTTGATTTGGAAAAATATCAAATCTTCATGAGTTTTTCTTTCATCTAACATTCAACTTCAATTCTTACATAGTTTATGGAAAACGATAATATCTTAAAAAATAATTCTTTATTTACTTATATATGAGGGAATCATAATATAACTTATCACAACTTGAATGGGGCCAAATATAATAATGTGCAAATGAATTGATTTTGAGTGACGAATTATATAGGTTAATTTATATGTCATACTACAAAGATATTAGTTTGTAGGCAGGATAGAGTCATGTGGGCATTATTGGAATGTAATTCTTACCATCCAGTGTATGTGTCGCTAAACAAAATAAGGTGTCCTCCATTGAAAGTAAGAGGCATTTGTTACATATGATCAAAAGGACACATGAAATTTTAAAAAGTAGGTGATTATTATAGAAAAACTTTGTCGTTTTCTTTTTAATATTTAGGTGCTAGAAATTTTCTTGCAATAAATTATGAATAATTAGTTGAAATTTAACACATTTTAGTTAGCTTCAAATACAATATCATCTCGAAGTACCGCTTGTGGAGCCCCATTCGTTCTACTCACAACAATCCAATTAATTCTTCGGGTGAAAAAACATTAGACATTTCATTTTCTGAAACCAATACCTTTGATATTATTTGACGTATAATAATTTCTATATGCCTATTATGAATCTGCACACTTTTTGGATCCTATTAACCAAAGTGATCCGACTTTGCACTATAGTTAGCTCAGCACCAATCAAGAATGCCCACAGCAGTCCAAGAATTCTTGTTATTCGTTCGTTCCAACCCTCAACCCTCTTTTCTAGATTCATCGATATTGAATCAATCGAACGCACTTCTAACACCTGTTCTACTTTTGAAAGCCCTAGGTTATATCATCAGATCTCAATTTTTCATATATAAATATAATTAAAGTATCTCCTTCATACATGGTCGCTCTTAGGCGCTATGTTAGAGGAATTTGCGACTCAGGAAGTCCCAAACCAAGCGCAAGCAAAGAACCCATGAGGTGAATGGGAAGCAAAGCAGGCAACCCTCGTGCTATCATGGAGCGAAAAAACAACATTGTGTTAGTGGTCTGGGAGCTATGAGAAAATTCGACTTAAAAGAATGCATTTTCTCGTACTTTCACTTTAAGTCAACTAAGAAAGTCAAAAAAAAATCTAAAAGAATAGACAAGATGGGTGAAAGACTTTTTCAAATCCTGCTGCAGCCACACGAGCCCTTTTCACTGGGGCTTTGATCGCTGGCTCCCCTATTATCAGGTTACCAACTTCCTTGACCTTCCGGCATTGGGCAGGCTTCAAGAGGCGGCTTATGATTATTCATAATAATGAAAATTGACCGAACAAATGTTCCATTTTCTAACTAGAACTACAATACTCTTACTCATTATAATGATAACGTATTATCAGTTAGTTCTTTTTGTATTCTAAATAAAAACAAAATATCTTTATTTTCTTAATACTATGACTGGACTTTTATGAAAAAAGTTGTGCATCATTATTTGATCAATAAAATGTTATTGTTGGGAAAACTATTGACAGTATTTTACTTATGGGCTTAATAGCATGATACGTACCTACAAATATTTGTTAGTTTTTTGCTTATTTCCATCTCACATTGGTTGTATACCAAAGGAATTTGATTACTTAGCCTATAAATAGGCATTGAACCTTGTTTTGAAAACACACTAAAATATTATCTTCTTTCTATATTTGTAGAATTCCTTTAATTAGGAAATTCTAAGTTGTGGGTAATTTACCCAAGTTGTAATTTGTTCGGGAGATTAGTGAAGCAGTTGCGGTGCCCGGAGACGTAGGCAAAAGTTGGCCGAACTCCGTTATCAAATCTGGTGTGCTTATTCCATTTTGTCTTTTAATTTCGCATTTAGTATTCTGGTATTTTTTTATTAATTTTTAGTATTCAATATTTACTTGCTTTGGGGTATTTGTCTGTTGTGCATAATACTTTTAATAGTAGGTTCTGTCTAAGGAGACTGGATTTTAAGTGGGACCGTTGTGACCCCTCCAGCCTTTCCTGGGAGCTTGCTATAATTAGTACTATTGTTTTGTATTTTATACTATCGATACCCCAACAAGTGGTATCAGAGCCGAAGGTTCGACCTAGACTCGTTTGTTTTGATTGTAATATTGAATACTATTATTTGAGTTCGAAATTACTACTGAATCTTCCACAACCGGAGCATCAACCTCCTCGTCCATACCAGGAAGGATGGTAATGCCAAATGTTAGATTTTCGGTGGAGATATTTGATGGTACGGGTTATTTCGGCATGTGGCAATGCGAGGTGCTGGATTGTCTATTTCAGCAAGGTTTAGACATTGCCATTGAAGAAAAGAAACCATATGATGTTGAAGAAAAAGAGTAGAAAATCATTAACCGCTTGGCATGTGGAACAATTCGATCGTGCTTGTCCAGAGAGCAGAAATATGCATTCAAAAATGAGAATTCTGCTTACATATTGTGGAAGGTTTTGGAGGATAAATTTTTGAAAAAGAGTGGTCAGAATAAACTTCTCATGAAGAAACGATTGTTCCGGTTTGAGTACCATCCAGGTACATCTATGAATAATCATATTACTGCCTTTAATCAATTGGTTACAAATTTGTTTAATTTGGATGTAACCTTTAGTGATGAGGATTTGGCTTTGATGTTGTTATCATCCCTTCTTGATGAATTTGAACATTTAGAAACTACTTTACTTCATGGGAAGGATGATGTATCTCTTGCTGTAGTTTGTGCTGCTTTGTATAGCTATGAATTAAGAAAAAAGAATAAAAAAGAAAACAGGCACATAGCAGCAGAAGATGAAGCATTGGTAGCAAGAGGACGATCGCAAAGCCAAAAGAAGGGAAGAAGTTGGAGATCCCGTTCAAAATCCAGACCTGCCAAAGATGAGTGTGCTTTCTGCCATGAGAAAAGACACTGGAAGAAAGACTGCCCCAAATTGAAGAAGAAAGGAAAAGCAACTCAAGATGCATGTGTAGCTGAAGGTGAAAGTGAAGACTCAGAATTTTCACTGGTGGTATTGCCTTCAACATCCCATTCAAACGAATGGATTCTGGATTCTGGATGCACCTATCATATGTCTCCCGTAAGGGAGTGGTTCTTCGATTTTCAGGAGATCAATGGAGGAGTTGTTTACATGGGCAATGACAATGCCTGTAAGACAACTGGGATAGGTTCAATTCGGTTGAAAAATCATGATGGATAGACCAAAGTTCTGACGGATGTTCGGTACGTGCCGGATTTGAAGAAGAATCTTATCTCCTTAGAAGCCTTGGAGTCCAAAGGTTTAGTTGTGACTATGCGAGATGGAATTTTGAAAGCTACTTCCGGCGCACTAGTGGTGATAAAAGGTATCAAGAAAAATAATTTGTATTACTACCAATGCAGTACAATTATTGGGACAGCATCATCAGCTACTTCAAACAATGACAAGGATTTTGAAGCAACCAGGCTTTGGCATATGCTCTTGGGACATGCCGGTGAAAAATCCTTGCAAACTCTGGCGAAGCAAGGATTATTGAAAGGTGCAAAGGTATGTAAACTTGATTTTTGTGAACATTGTGTTCTAGGAAAGCAAAAAAAAGTGAAGTTTGGCACTACTATCCATAATACAAAAGGTATTTTAGATTATGTTCACTCAGATGTTTGGGGACCTTCCAAGACACTATCTTTGGGAGGAAAACATTATTTTGTCACTTTCATTGATGATTTTTCCAGACGAGTTTGGGTGTATACTATGAAGACTAAGGATGAAGTGTTTGGAATTTTCCTTAAGTGGAAAACACAGATTGAGAATCAGACTGGAAGAAAGATCAAAGTTCTTCGAACAGATAATGGTGGAGAATACACAAGTGATCCCTTCCAAGATGTTTGTCATAAGTATGGCATTGTTCGACACTTTACAGTTAGGAGGACACCACAACAAAATGGGGTGGCAGAACGCATGAATCGAACCTTGGTAGAGAAAGTTCGATGTATGTTGTCCAATGCTGGGTTGGACAGACAGTACTGGGCTGAGGCTGTGACATATGCGCAACATCTCATAAATCGATTGTCATCATCCGCAATAGGTGGTAAAACACCTTTAGAGGTATGGTCTGAAAAACCTATTGCTGATTATGATTCCTTACATGTTTTTGGTTCTCTTGCTTACTATCATGTGAAGGAATCAAAATTAGAACCGAGAGCAAAGAAGGCATTGTTCATGGGAATCACCTCTGGCGTAAAGGGATACCGACTTTGGTGTCTCGAGTCGAATAAAGTGTTGTTTAGAAGAGATGTTACCTTTGATGAACTTGCCATGCTGAAGAAAGTAACACATGAAAAGACCGACAGTACTCCGCAACAGGTGGAGCATACACCAAAGCAGATGGAGGTAGAATGAATGGCAAAATTTCCAGTTAAGTGTGACAATCCAGTAACAGAGGATTTGTCAGATGAAGAAGAAGAAGTTCAGACCCAAGAATCGTTGGAGCAACTTGAACCAATTGCAATGAGAAGGCCTAGACGTGAAATTTACAAACTTGCTCGATTTGCAGATATGGTGGCTTATGCACTTCCAGTTATAGATGATGATGTTCCATCCACTTTTCAAGATGCAGTTCGAAGTTCAGAAAGTGAAGTGGAAAGGTGCTATGGAGGAAGAGATGCAGTCTCTTCAAAAGAACAAGACTTTGAAGGTGACGCAACTACCAAAAGGCAAGAAGGCAATTGGATGCAAATGGGTATTTACAAAGAAAGAAGGATTTTCTGACAAGAATGACATGCGCTACAAGGCAAGATTGGTAGCTAAAGGCTACGCTCATAAGGAAGGAATTGATTATAATGAGGTATTTTCTTCAGTTGTTAAACATTCTTCCATTAGAATTTTGTTGGCCTTGGCAGCGCAGTTGAATTTGGAGCTAGCTCAACTTGATGTGAAGACGACGTTCTTGCATGGTGATTTGGAAGAGGAAATCTACATGACTTAGCTAGAAGGATTCAAAGTTGCTAGGAAAGAAAATTGGGTTTGCAAGTTGAACAAATCGTTGTACGGATTGAAACAATCTCTGAGGCAATGGTACAAGCGATTTGATAAGTTTATGATGAGGTAGAAGTACACTCGAAGCAAATATGATCATTGTGGGTATTTACACAAGTTACAAGATGGATCTTTCATTTACTTACTTTTATATGTTGATGATATGTTGATTGCATCACAGAGCCCAATGGAAATTGACAAATTGAAGGCTCAATTGAATCAAGAGTTTGAAATGAAAGATCTAGGGAAAGCCAAGAAGATTCTCGGAATAGAGATAAGCAGGGATAGAACGAGAGGCAAGCTTTGTTTGACTCAAAAATAATATTTGAAAAAGGTACTACAGCGTTTTGTTATGACAGAAAACTCAAAACCTGTAAGTACACCACTTGCTCCTCATTTGAAGATTAGTGCCCAGTTATCACCAAAGAATGATGAAGAACGAGAGTACATGGCCAAAGTCTCGTATGCTAATACAGTTGGTAGCTTGATGTATGCAATGGTGTGTACGAGGCCTAACATTTCACAAGCAGTTAGAGTTGTGAGCAGGTATATGCATGATCCGGGTAAAGGTCATTGGCAAGCTGTGAAATGGATTCTACGATATATTCTTAATACTGTAGATGTTGGTTTAGTTTTTGAGCAGGATGGTAAAATTGGTCAAAGTGTAGTTGGATATTGTGATTCTAACTATTCAGGTGATTTGGATAAGCGAAGGTCAACGACTGGATATTTGTTCACTTTTGCCAAAGCACTAGTCAGTTGAAAGTTTACTTTACAATCTACGGTTGCTTTGTCTACAACAGAGGCAGAGTATATGGCAGTCACTGAAGCTGTAAAGGAAGCAATTTGGTTTCAAAGTTTGCTTGAAAACTTAGGAGTTGGTCAGAAGCACATTACAATGCATTGTGACAGTCAGAGTGCTATTCACTTAGTGAAAAATCAAGTCTTTCATGCAAGAACGAAACACATTGATGTTCGTTATCACTTTATACGGGAGATTCTTGAAAAAGGTAATATACATCTTCAGAAAATTCATACTACAGAGAATCCTGCAGATATGATGACTAAAGTTGTCACAGCAGTTAAGTTTAAACATTGTTTAGACTTGACCAATATTCTGCACATTTGAGATGGCGCCAAAAGGCGCATTTGGAGGCACTGCAGAAGACTACTTCATTTGCTCATAAGACAAGAAATTTGAATTTCGAGTGGGATTGAGAATACGCAAATGTGGAGATTTGTTGGTTTTTTGCTTATTTCCATCCCACATTGGTTGTATACCAAAGAAATTTGATTACTTAGCCTATAAATAGGCATTGAACCTTGTTTTGAAAACACACTAAAATATTATCTTCTCTCTATATTTGTAGAATTCCTTTAATTAGGAAATTCTAAGTTGTGGGTAATTTACCCAAGTTGTAATTTGTTCGGGAGATTAGTGAAGCAGTTGCGGTGCCTGGAGACGTAGGCAAAAGTTGGCCGAACTCCGTTATCAAATCTGGTGTGCTTTTTCTATTTTGTCTTTTAATTTCTCATTTAGTGTTCTGGTATTTTTTTATTAATTGTTAGTGTTCAATATTTACTTGCTTTGGGGTATTTGTCTGTTGTGCATAGTATTTTTAATAATAGGTTCTGTCTAAGGAGACTGGGTTTTAAATGAGACCGTTGTGACCCCTCCAACCTTTTCTGGGTTTCTAATGGGACCGTTGTGACCCCTCCAACCTTTTCTAGGAGCTTGCTATAATTAGTACTATTGTTGTGTATTTTATACTATCGATACCCACAATATTTGTAAACAAATAACTCTACTTTGATCAAGGATAACGTGGATAAATTTTAATAACTAGATATTCTAATTATGTAAGTCATATATATATATAGAGAGAGAGAGAGAGAGATACACACGTGTGTGTATTTGTATGTGTTGACCATTCCACTTTTTTCCTCTTATACCTCTATGAAATCAATGGGGGTAAATGAATCGGAACAAGTTATTTTTTTCAAATTTATTTAAATTTTTATTTAGTATCAAAAATTATATTTAACCTTAGTTTATTTGTTAATTTAATGAAGGTTGAACGAGTTTTAATCAATATGAATAAAATTCAAGTAGCTATATTTTTTTACACATATATATTATTATTTTTTTATTAATTAAATCGAGTTTGAGCCGAACTCTAAATCTAATCAAATGAAAAAAACGTATTCAAGCTTAATTTTTAAATAAATGGTTATCGAGCTCACAAATTAACCTCAATTTTCATAAGTCAATTATTACGGAATCAGAGAAACCATAACAAGTTGAACCCAATTGAATCATAAGATTTAGCTACATTTTACAGTTTGAATTCATGTCTCCAGGTACAAGTTTAGAAGCTTTTGCAAAATAAAAGTTCATTTAGAAAATACTTTTTTTTATTAAGAAGTGCTTTGACATTTAATGTAAATTCATTTCAAAAAGTATTTTAAAACTAGAATTTTTTAATTGTTCATATAAGAGTGTAGAAAATGAATTTTGAAAAGCCTTTAATTCTCATTTCTCAAGAATGAATTTTTATTGTCATTCAATAATAATCACCAAATATCTAAATATTTTATAAATAGATTTTCATATCTAAAATTACACGTGTAATGTGATTCCAAACATGCTATATCTTTCATTTATGTACAAGATTACAAATCAACATCATTTTCGATTTAGACCTTGCAGATAGCGAAACGGCCATTTAGGTTGGTTAATAGAAACAAAACCTTAAAAAAGATATTGGTAACTTTGCAAACCAGGTGTACATGTAATTAGTCCAAATCTCGTTAGAAGTTTATATTGAAGTATAATTTATACAAATACTCGTTTAAGATTTGTTTTGTTTTTATAAATATGCCTTCAAGAAGTGTAATATGCAAAATAAAAATAAATATTAGAGGGATATTTGTTATTTTAATAATTAATTGAATTTTTTTATAATTAAGTCAAATTTCAAGAATTTTTTTTTTTTAATTTACCCTAGCTAAATAAACAAAAGAACACTTATTCAAGGCTTTAGAAATGTGATCCGCCAAATACAATAATTTTATAAAAACAGAATTAAAATTTTATAGAATATTAACGTCTGAGGCTTCATTTTACCCAAAGATATTTTGTTATAGACTTGACGTGAGTGCAATGGAAATACTTCTGAAATATAGGTGTAACAAACTCGTTGGTTTTTGCTCCAGTATAAGATCAATCAATCGTTATACTTCTTTTACAAGAAAAAAGGAAAATGAAAATAGTGTGATTGGTCGGATAAGATTGATTTGTTTGGAGAAAGGGTTTAAGGATGAAATTAATTGAAAGGGAGTTTGATTTTTCTAATCAGACCATTAATTACTTTCATTAGATCTTTACATGCTTCATTTTGTCTTTACTTTCAAGTCTTTGATTGGGTTGAAAAAAAAATATATATTTGATATTCATTTTTAAAGTGATTTCGAACCCTAACAAATCAAACTAGGTTCGAACTCATTCTATTAATAAAAAAATAAAATATATATAAAATCATACAAAATATTCGAATGCAACTCGTGTTTAATTCAATTAAAATTTGTTCAAATTATATTTAATTAAAAATTAAATTAAATTTATACATAATTTTTAAAATTTAATAAAAATTTAAATAAATTTAAACAGTATTATATGTATCAACATCCAACAACTAAAAAATTAAAACTTAAAACCAAAGGCTAATGAAAATTTGTGGAAAGTCATTTCTAAATATCTTTTCATAAAAGAAATATACTACATTAATTATAATCATAATCTTTCATCACATATCAAAATATACTCTCAAAATTTAATTTTAAAATTATTTATTATTATTAATTTTAAAATAAAACAACATATTTAAAAAATGAAAGTACATACAATGTAAAAATAAGAAAATACTTTTACAACTAACCCCTCACCGTCCCTCACAACCCAATGTGAAAATAAGGACAAAAAAAAAAAAAAAAAACACGTGTGAGCATTTAGATTCTCAATTATAATAACCTCGAGGTACAGATAATTTCACCTAACCATGGTTAATTCCTAGATAACCATGGTTAAACCCCATTCTCCAGCAGTTTATATACACAAACTGAACCACTCTAAGCCAAACCCCAATTTCCAACCAGAAAATTGAAAATAGAAATCCTGGAAATATCATGCTTGGAGAAAGAAGCCACGGCAGCACAGCACTCCATGCTCCTCCGCGGTCCTTCGCCGCAGACAATCCCACCTCCTTCTCTTGGAGCTCTAACGACGCCACTGCCAACGCCTCCATCGACGACTACTCCCTTTTCTTCCAAACCGACTCTTTGGCGGCGTTGCAGTGTTACCTGCCGTCCAACACAAACGACGCCGTGGGGGAGTTCAAGTTTCCTGACTCCGATAACAATGGCAACGGGGATTTCCTCCCCGTGGACTCTCACTCATGCGATCATTTCCGTATGTTCGAGTTCAAGGTGCGGATGTGCTCGCGTGGGAGGTCACATGACTGGACGGAGTGCCCGTTTGCGCACCCGGGGGAGAAGGCCCTTCGCCGCGACCCTAGAAAGTTCCACTATTCAGGCACCGCCTGCCCCGATTTTCGCAGGGGGAGCTGCCGCCAAGGCGACGCCTGCGAGTTCGCACACGGCGTGTTCGAGTGCTGGCTCCACCCCTCCCGCTATCGCACACAGCCGTGCAAGGACGGCATGAATTGCAAGCGCCGCGTGTGCTTCTTTGCTCACTCGCCTGACCAGCTGCGGGTTTTGAGCCCTCGGGCTGAGCCGTACGACGGATTGCCCCACCCCATCGCCTTCCAGTCATCGCCGGAATACGAGTCTTCGTCGACGGAGTCGCCGCCGATCTCTCCAATACCTGCTACCTCGTTCAACGAATTGGTGGCATCTCTGCGGCAGCTGCAGCTGAATAAAGTGAAGTCCATGCCATCTTCTTCTTGGATGGGTGGGGGTTCTTCTCCCCGGGTGAAGATGACCCGACCGGGGTACTTAAGCTTGCCCACTACTCCGACCCGTGCAGTTATTCGGACTGGGATCGGATATTTTGACGCGTGGGATGATGCCCAGTGCGAGGAGGAGCCTGTGATGGAGAGGGTAGAATCAGGGAGGAATTTGAGGGCAAGGATGTTCGAGAAACTGAGCAAGGAGAATCCTCTGGATCGAATCGGCCCAGAACCGGACCCAAACCCGGATGTGGGTTGGGTCTCGGAGCTGGTAAAGTAGAATAATTTTCCTGGTGTTAATTTTTGGTGGGCTCTCATGTTTGTCTTTCCGCATGTTCATAGTACTACTGAAAGAAAGTGGATGAGAGGGTCGAATTGTCATTTTGTTTGAAGATTATGTAAATGGGCCACAAATATTTAGTTTGGATTTCGATTGCAATTTTATATTGTATATTAGATATGTCCATAATATATAAAAAAATGTTTTTCTAAATATATGCTTGAAATTTTTTAAACTCATATGGTATGCATGTATAGTATACAATAAAAAGTTACAGTAAAAGATTCAAATCAAAAAATATTTGGCATTAGTACGATGAAAGTGTGATCATGAATGATGATGAATTAATGATGGTGGGGCGAAGGAAATAATATACATATATTTATATAATTTTTGGTGATATTGCGAAAAAGATAACTTTAATTTGTAGTATGGAAGGCTTTTGTACAAAGAATACGAAAAAAAAAAAGAGTAGAACTTTGGGTTGCCAAAGTACTCCAAGTAGAAGATGGATTAATTTATAAGCCTGTTCCATTATATAATTCACATTACTTAGTAGTATATGAGCTTTTATGAAATCTAGCATAAAATGTGTCCAACTTAATTTCCTTGAATTATTTTATGAGGCTATTGATCCACTTAAAGAATTTATTTATTTATTTTTTTTAAAAAAAAAAAAGGGGAAAGAAAACCTTATGTCGAAGCATGTGTCCTACTTAGCTACGTAACTCTCGTGCATTTCGCATGAACTCAATCTTATCCAATTCCTTAATATTATTTGGAGTCTGAGGAAAGTCCACCGTCACTTGGGTCGTACATGAGGCAACTTGCACGTGCAGTTCTTAAGGGGAACTAGTATTTGGAGCTAAGTATGAAATTTTATTTTCTTGCAAGATTGATTCGGATAAGGAAAACTATAGAGATTGCTTTGCCAAAAAAGAGAGTGAAATTGTCAGTTTTAGGTTAAGAATGTTGGAGATAAGGAAGTCTATGGGACAGTTGAGATTTCCATTTAGGAAAGTTGGGAGTTTGTGTTGCGAAATTTTATTATGTTAATAAGTAATAAAGTAAATAACTAAAGTAGCGTTTTTATGAGAATTAAAAATTATTATTAAAATTTTATTTAAACATATAAAAAATAAAATTTATGATCGCAGAACTAAAATAAAATTAAAAGTAAATAACATTCAAATGCAAATAAGGATTAGTTCAATAACTTCAAAATCTAGGATTTTTTTATTTTAACATAATTAATTCAAATTGAATTTTCTATCTCATTAGTCTAAATTTATTCTCATAAATGATAGTTAACAATTCTTAATTTTTCTACTAGCATCTCTCAAGATCCAACAAAAAAAAAAAAATTATTGTGAACTTACTATATTCTTTTATGAATTAAAACAATCAAAAATTATTTGAGCTTTGTGGATCTCAAAATAGCGACTATAGAAATCATGTTAGTATTTTCCTCACATGTAATTTATGGCATTCAACATAATATACTTAGACACATAATTCACCTTTCGGTATCATTATAAATAATAAATAATTTAATTAGTGGTAAGTTACATAGAAGCATTAAACCATAATGTAGAATACTAGATTAGAAAAGATAAATCATTAACTAAGATCGATAAAAAAATATTAAAACATCATAATTAAACTATATCACAATCCTAAAAAATAAAATTTAGTTAATCCTAAAAAATAAATAAGATCCTAAACATAATCTTATACATGAAAGAAGAAAAGGAAGAAAGTAGCAAAAAACTAAATTTGAAGAATCTGATTCTGCAATTCCGTTCCTGGTTTGAGCAATCTTTTTCTCCAAACTTTATTTTTCTTTGTCCCACAAGATTTTCGATTTTTCTACAGAAATTTTGTTGTTCACCGTTCTCCCTCCTTGTTGAGTCCTTCATCATCAGCCCTTTTTATATTCTTTCAGTAGTTGGGATAAGGGTTTTCCTCATCAAATAGCGCTAAGGTGTGTCACTTTGAGCGCCTAGTCACGTCATTTGAGTGTCTAGGCACTTAAGCCTCACTCCAGGTCAATTTTCTGATTTTCTCGAGTTGAAGGAGCTCATAGTTCCGATCTTCTAGCGCCTAAGCACCCAAAATGTGGGTACCTGGGCGCTTTCTTTTCTTTTTTTTTATCTTCGGCCGCACCAACAAAACATATTCGAACCTCTCTATTTTTTTCTACAAAATAAGATAAAAATACAAATAAAACTAACAAAAACCTTGAAAACTAAGTAAATGTTAAGCAAACAAAATTCATCGCTATAAAATCTACTCATCTAATTAATACCCTTAAACATCGAGCAAAACATAGAAAGAAACACTGATTGAGTAATAATCGAATCTACTATTGCCTCAAAGATATCTATCAAATAATCATAACTCAAAAAAAAATAACTCAAATATTGTAGCTCGAAATATTTTTTCTAGAATGACGTGTTAGGTGAAGGGTAACAATTTGAAAATTTTAATTTTTAGGCTAAGATAAATTTATGGATAACCAAGAAAAAAAAGTTTAGTTAGGCTCAAAGTGGTATGTTAGGAATAATAATTTTAAATAGATTGATTTGAAAGACTTGGATATATCAAAAAAGGCTTAAAATTTTGTCCTTAAGTTAATTATATAAATGATAATGGGACAAGTTTAAATTTGAATCGTATTTAACCCGCTTCGATCGAGATAGGTTCAAACTTGATTAAACGGATTGTGAGATAGATAATGAATTTGATTTATTAAATCCAAATGGGTTCGAAGCGGGTAATGGATCTCGCTGTACCCGCCCCACCATATAAAATATGTATATATATTTACAGATACAAGTGAGTTTGATTTTTAATCCTTGTTTCACCTTTGTACATAAAGGATATATGTTTGGGAAAATTGAATTAATGAGGGGTGTAGATTTAATTAGACATGCCATTATTAGAAGATTTGGAGGGATGCCAAAAAATAGAAGAAAAAAAATTATAAATGAAGTGAGGCAGCCACCTTTTCACAAAAGATATTCTTATTGAGAAAAATAATCAATTTAGTTGCTTTTATGCAAAAATTGAACAAAAAAAAGAAACATTCTAACTTTAATGGGCTATTTTCTTGCTGTTATGGACTATTTTCTTTAGGGATGTATGTTCTGTTCCACCGAATCGAATTTAATTAGTTGATAAAAATTATAAATTGAATCGAATTAATTAATTCAGTTCGGTTACAATCAATTTTTTTAATTGAATTCTTAAAAAAAATAAAAACTAAATAATAGAATTATAAATATATTTTTTATTTATTGAAAAAAACATTAAAAAATAGTATAAAAATAAATAACAAATATAAAAATATATTTTTTAAATAAAACTAGTATAAAATATAATATATAAAAATATAATTTGGTTTTTAGTTCGTACCGAAATCAAAAACTAAAATCGAACCAAAAATTAAAAATTTGGAAAATAAAAAATTAAAATTAAAATAAAAAATTTTGGTTCGATTTCGATGCAAACCAAAATTTTAATTTTGATTCGATTCAACGATTAATGAAATTATGTGCAAACTAGTTTTCTTGCAATTAGTATTATGGTTGTTGTTTTCTTGCAGTTCGGTTGCTATCTGAATAGATTATTGACAGGTTATGCTGATATAGTTGCTGTTTTCTTGGGGGCTGTTTTCTTACAATATTGTTGCTGTTTGAATAGATTTTTAAGTTGTGATGTTGTGGAAGAGTTGCAGCCATTGCTTGGTAATTTGAAAGGAATTAGCAACTGAGTCTTTAAATGATTTTTTTACAAAGTTTTACAGGTTGGATGGTCCAAGAACTCACCAGGTTTCGGCAGAGCAGGCAGGACTTCAAATGAGGTGGACGGGACGGATCTCAAATTCAATTTTTTTTTGACGAGTAGGTTCTGAATTTGGCCAAACTCATCCCAAACTCGTCCTATTGCTATTGATAGTTTAGAATTTTCTTTTAGTGACAATAAAATAAATTTTAGAATCCTATGAGATCGTTAAATTTACTAAATTGTATAAAATTTATCTAAGCAAGTAAAAAATTTAAGTGGTCAATTATGTGCTCAAAATTGTTAAAGAATTACAAATAAATATAAAATTACACAAGAGTCAAGTATACATACAAACATAAAATTTATTATTTCCCAAGAGCTATAAGCAGTTAAGATTAATTTCTATCATCGGCTAAAATTAATCAATCTTAGAAAAGGCAGAGAAAAACCCCACCTCCAAATTTAAAAATAACATTATCCTCACTAAAACAAAATAATGTATAGAAAACTTCCATAAACAAGAGTTGTTTCAAATCTCATCAATTTCATCATCTTCCTCGGTATATTTTTTTATACCCATATTCCTGTCTTGCACCATTCAGTTTTAGACCTCCTAACCACCTATCCTACTAAATCGTGGGATATGCCTCAACTACACATATATTTCCAATAAAAACTGTACACTTCTTTACATAAGAAGTCAAATTCAAAGTAATTGCTCGAGATACATCAGCCGCAGGGTCCCACCGCTCGCACAGTGGTTGCTTCATACTGAAATACATCCGCAGGTTCCCACCAAGATTCGAACCCCCATCCTGTCGCTGGAAGCAAGTGCAAGTCAATTATTCCGCCAGTTGAGCTCTGCCTCGAAAGCATCTTCCTCGGTGTTGACGTGTGGGTAATCGAGTAACACTAGAGAACTCAAGAAAGTTCATGGTATAACTTATACTATCTAATCTTGCTCAAGGCCCTTAAATCAGAATTCAAAGACATGGAACTCTATAATATTTAAGTCCTAAAAGAAAACAAAATAAATAAAAAGTAAAGGATAAGAAATCAACAAAACTAAAGGAAAAGTTTATAAAATTTGGGTTGCTTCTAAGAAGCGGTTTTGCTATAGTCTATAACCTAGCCTTCTTTGAAACAGTTGACCTCGGGTCCACTAAAATGACATATTTGTTCGGTAAAATCAAATTGAATCGAATTAAAATTTTGAAAAATCAAATATTTGATTTTAAAATTTGATAAACCAAATATTCAATACGCCAAATATCATATCAAATACCGAATTGAATTAATGCATTCAATACGTTTGCTACCGATTTTTTTTATGTATTTCAGTTAAATAATTTTTTATAAAAAATAAAAAATAATTAAAATAAATTTTAAAATCACAATTATATTTTCTATTTTTTTTTGTGGTATGTAAAAAATAAAAAATAGTATAAAAATAAATAATAGATATACATATTTGTACATGAAAATTAAATATAAAAATATATAAAATAGGTTTCGATACACCGCCTCCTTCCGCAAGCCACCATCCGACATGTGACATGGAAGTTAGGTTAACATGTGTTGGTAGGGTTGAAAGTAAGACAAGAAATAAGATCATCTCCAACCCATAACATTAAATTTGGTGTAATTTTTATACCAAATTTAATATTTTGGGGTAATTTGGTTTAAATCATTGCCAACTCGTTACACCAAATAAATATTTTATTTTTACTTTTCTTATTTTTCAATTATCATCTATTTATTTTTTTATAAAGTTATTTAATGATTTATATTTTATTACTACTAATTCTACTAAATAAAAAATTACATATAATTAATATTATATTTATTGATTATATTACAAAAATAAGTATTACAATTAATATCACAATAAATAAAAATAATGCATTGCACCTCACGTACAACAAAAAAAAATTTACAAAACAAATGTAAAGACCAATATATTTTGGTCATTTAATTCTTATAATTAGTATATTCATCCCAAATAATCAATTAGTGCATCTCAAAGTACAAAGTGGGCATCCTTGATTTGTTTATGTTGAACAAGAAATTATTAAAAGCGATCATTTTCATCTATTTTAATGTATTTATTTATTATTTGTTATTTTATATAATTTATTGTAAATGATAATTATTTATTAATTATTACAAATATTATTGCAAAATAATAATAAAATTAAATAAATAAATAAAATAAACTTACAAATTAATTAATAAACAATATATAATAGAAATGGAATTAAAATTTAGAATAAAATAAATTTGAGGGTAAAATAATAATATATGCATTATACCAAATTTAATGTAATATTCAGTGCCCCATTAAAAAAGAAATTACACTATATTTAATATAATGGTATAAGATTTAGCGCTTCATTAGAGTTGCCTAAGTTCAATTGTTTTTATTGGTCTATCAAACTCAAAAAGTCCATGATCCAATCTCCAAACAAAACAGTAAATAATGTTTTTCCCAGATAAATTCATGGGCTCCTGCCACATTCAGACAACCAAAATTTTGGTTTTGATTGTGAATTTATATAACAGGATCACCCCCAAGTAAACAAAGCCAAATTCTATCTAATATTTTTAGTGTTATTTTATGTGTCTTAAAACTCTCAAATACGCCCAATATATCTTATTATATAAAAGAATAAACACTAATAAACAATGTTAGATGAAATTTGTCTGAATCCTTGACCTTATCATAATTGCATCAAAATGATTATAACATTAGAGTTGACCCAGAAGAGTTGATGGCTACAGCAAAATAGAACTTTTATCTCATCTTTATAATCAAAAGACAACAAGTGAATAAGACAACCCAAGAAATGTGTGTCTTTGTTGGGTGATTTCCCAACACATAGATGGAGATCACCGTCGACCTAAGTAAAAACCACAAGCTAGCCCAAGTCTCCATCATGCTCCAATAGTTTTACTTGGATTTTTACTTAATTATGAACAATTTGACTGAGTGGGGTTGTACGATTTGATCTTGACAGAAATGACTGGGAACCCTTAATTACTGTTTCTTGGAAGCACTTTGTGATAAAGGTTGGGTTAGGTAAATTATTGCAATTCCCACTAGGGTTAGCATGCCTTTCGCGTTCATAGGTGGATTTTGTGTGAGGGGATAAGTATGATGATTTTTTATTTATTTTTTAGCCTTCGTTATCTTGATTTCTCCACTTGCTGCACTTTATTATTATGATCAATTATTATTTGGACAATGATGATTGTCTAGATGAATTTTTTTCCATATTTGAAGTAAGCTCAATCAGAACATTTTACACCGATAAGGAATTCTTATATTATGATCATAATTATAATTAAAATTTTGTTTCCAAAATGAATTTCGATGATTAGAAATTTTCAAAAATATGATAAGAGAAGTTTTACAATTACAGAAACTATCATATACCACATGATATATACGGCATTATAGTTCCTTCCGAGAAATTCCATCAACAACCTTATGATGGTTGTGAGTATATAGTGTTAAAAGGAAAAAAGAAAAAGAATTAAGTATAGAAAATAGTCAACTTTAGCCTAAAATCTATTGTTCTACTTAGTTTATAATAATACCTTTTTTTTCAATTCTATTATATTAATTCAAATCATGTCCATAAGATTATAATTTGTAAAACTTATGGTTGTCCTCAACCAAAAAGAAATACATGGTTGTCCTTAATAAAATAAAAATTGTTAAATTATTTTCTTATATGAGAGCTTTGAGTAATAGTTCAATGTGATAATGGAAGTTAAGTAACGAATGCATCTACTATGTAATTTTGAGATGCATCTAGTATTTTATTTTGTAAGTGCATATTTTTTTTTAAAAAAAAATATTAGATCCAATATGGATCTTCTAAAAAAGTTCAAGTTGGCCAATTGTTTGAATTCGCCACAAAGGATGAAACATACATGATAAACGGCTCGTACAAAAAATTACTCTACAAACGTTTCAAATGTAAAACAAATACTTCTAATTACAAAAAAAAAAAAATTAAAAATTAATTCTAATTGATAAGACACAAGGGATGTCAACGAGGTACATTTGTTAAAATTTGAAATTTATTCTACCAAAATTCTTAAGGACACGGATTCGAACCCACTTCAAATTCCGTTTATTCCTTATTAAATCCATTGAAATCGCTTTACAATTTTAAAAATAATAAATATTTTTTTTAAATAACGTCACTAAAATTTTCAAAAATATATATATTTTTAAAAATAATATTACAAAAATATATAAAAATTAAAATAATAATAAATAAATTAAATGAATTGGGTTCGAGGCAGACAGATTTAAAAATATAAAATTAAGACCCATCCCAAAACTATTTATAAATTTAAAAATCTATCCATTTTAAAATAATCTGTTAACTTCTTGTACATAAACTACTATATTTGGAATTCTGCAAAAAAGAAAAACTAATAAATAAATAAATTAAAAAAAAATAATCTTTATTGTGGAAAAAGACCTTACATATGAATTGTAATCTTTGCAAGTATTCTTTTTAGTCAAAAGGGGCAAATTCATGATTATCATTTAGCGTGTATCACAACCATCAATAATTATTGGCGCAAATATACTATCACAAATAATTTAACCAAAAAATATCACTTCAACTGAACAATACATTTATCCATTCAATAACAAAGAAACATTACAAGTAAAACTAAAAATTCAAGTTAAAGCAGATAATCCCCTTGCCCATTTCAAACTTAAAAACACTGGGCGAAGAAATAAAACAAACAACACGTAATTAAAGAAGGTGCGGGACTTGCTCCAAATTGTTCAAGTTTCATATTATGAAATATTAAATCATAGAGCAATAATTATTACAAAGGGACCAGTTATACCTTTCAGAAGAAAAAAAAAATTCATTTTCGCTCTCCTTGGAAGTAGGAAAAAAATAAAGTAAAATCTCGATAAATTAATAATATCATTTAAATAATAAAAAATTTCGATTTCAATTTGGGCCAATATACTCAGTTAATAATTTTGATAAATACATAAAATAATAATTATTTTTTTCAAGTCTTTTAAGTCCAACGAAAATATAAATTAATAATTAACAAGAACAAGACATATATAATTCATACAATTATCGTCTCTAAAAATCAAAGCATACAATTTAAGAAAATCAATTACTATTGAAGTAGACAACTATCAATATATGTATATATATATATATGAGATTGGAATTCAAAACTTTTTAATTATATAATTTTAAAATCTCAACTTTATCATTTAAACAAAACCTCATTGCCATGCATTGAGAATACATATATATACCGTATGAATTTATTTATTTTTGTCAATTTTCAACTTTAAACAACACATGTAATGTTAATTAATTTGTCAATTTATATTATTTGTTTGATCATACATTAAATATTAATTAATACATCAAGCCAAATTTAAGTTTGATTGACACTCCTAATTATTAACTAAAACCATCTCATGAACTTTGAAGATTTAATGTTAGATATCAAACCCAACTCTATTTATCCTAGAATTACTAAATTGAGTTACATATCACCTTCAAAAGTAGGGGAATTTAGTGGAGAAGAAAATTTAGCTTGATGTGAATAAAAGCAAAATATTAATTAATATTGAAGGGTAGAATGGTAAAAAGCACTTGGCATATTACTAGCTCGCCCCTAAATGATAGTTATAGTACACATGTATTACTTGTGTAATTCAAGATTTTTTTTGACATTATACAACACCCAAATATACATTATGTACTCATTTTTTCCTATCATTCTCAAAATTCTAATTCTTAAAATCTCTCTACAAATTAACTTGATTGTTGAAGGATAAATTCGAATGATTTGTTGTTATACTTCAAATCAGACTTGCTAGTGCTCCAGAAAATGGCACGGATCAAGAACCAATTATCAATTGCATGCCTAATAATCTTAAATCCTCACCCAAATTCCTACAAAACAGGAGTTAGAATCTTGGAGGTTGGCCAATGAAAATCCTCTTATATTTAAGTCAATATGCAATCGAGGAGAGTAATAAGTAAAATAGGATACTATGTTGAAGCAGTAATGTATGTAGTGTGTAATGTAAAAAATATATCTTATGATGCACCATAGACTTATATAGTATGTAAGCAGTATTGAGTTCGTTATAATCGTAGAGGCATATTCAATGAAAATTAAAAATTTATCAAACACACACACACACACACACACACACACACATATATATATTCTCTCTTTTCGAAAGTGATTATAACGATCGCGCTTATTCAAGTAAAAATATAAATAAATATTAAATTTGGATTATATCTCGGACTCTAGTTGTTGTAGGGAATGAAACAATCAATTATTTATTCTAAACTTTTAGAACTCGCAGGGATCCGGAGTAAATTTTGTTTTTTAATTTAATTGATGAATCAAGAACAAACTCTCAAGACACAATAAAAATTTGATCATTTAAGTTCTTGAAACTTGAATATAAAGAGAATATCATGAAACTAGTTTTTTTCTAAAGAACTAGAAAATTAAGATTTCAAGAAAATACTTTTTCTTTTTCTTTCTTTTCTTTTCTTGGAGAGAAAAATAGAAAACTTAACAAAATAATTTTTCCTTATTATTATAGCTAATTTTCAGCCATCCCTATTTATAGGGACTGAAATTTTTCTCCTACTCCAACTTTTGAAAAATTTGTTAATTTTGAAGTATTTTAAAATTTTATTTTGAGAAGATTCCAAATCTTCCAACAATTCTTCTATTTTTCTGTCTCCTATGTATGTGGACTTATTGAGACTACATTAATTATCAAAATTGTCTATATAAATTATTGATATTAATTTGAACTTTTTAAATAATTATCAAGATATATATATATATATATCAAATATATATACCATAAATATATTTATATATTAAATAAATCCTAGTAGCCAATTTTTATGCCATAAAAATTGGTCACTACATTTATTTATTTATAAATATGCAAATTAAATAATCATATGTATTTAATTTATTCTTTTTATATTTTAGTGGGTATCTTAAGTGATCCACGTTAATTTTTGGGTTTGGATTTAAAAATCACAAATCAATCTAATTGATTTAATCTCAAATTAATCAATTTAATTGATTAATTTAATTTACTCCATTTAGTCTTTCCATTCAAATTAGATCTAATTAACTAATCTAATTATTTTATTGAATAATTTAATTTAACTATTAAATTAAATAGAATAATTAATTAATTAATTAATCAATATTAACTAATTAATTCCCAACCAGGATAAATCCCAAAATTAAAAATATTACTTTTTATAAAAATGTGTGACTCTTTTAGATTTACTACTAATAGTGGGCTTACAATATTTCCAACTTATGAATAATAATTATTCCAATAAATTAATTCAATCAATTAATTTGTTTTGAAATTAACTACTTAATTCTAAAAACCTCACTATCTATGAAAACACCTAATAAATAATCATGACAAACTAGTTTTAGATGAAATAACGAGTTAACTTATTTCAGTTGTGAGTACCATTTACGTACGGTCCTTTCAACAACTAATCTCCCGATTGAATTTAGAATATAGATTATAAGTCGAAATCCTAAATGATTCAATAATTATTATTCCATTTCAAGGTCCAATGATTCCTAATGAATCATGATTCATCCTGTTTTGCCTAAAATTTTTGAATTACGAACTATGAAAATACAAAATATTCTCTTGTTTAAAAAGACAAGTGTCGAATTTTATGTTGGTTAGTGACAAATCTCCATACACACCAATGCAACACCTACATATCTCTTTTGTGATTGTCAAGCAATCTATCAAAGTATTGTAGGATGTACACATGGCTACCATTGTACCTCAAATTCGAGGATTAGTTTTGTACTATCGCAACACAAAAATTCTTATTTCGACAGACAAAACCTCCAATTAAGAATTTTTTGCGCGTCATGTTCGGTGTACTTGTTTCTCAACAAGCACCCATATACATACACTTGTATCTCTATGCTAATGTCAATAGAATGCAATATCCCCGTCTCATGAGTATGAATCATATGTGCGAGTTTTAATGAGCTATTTGATGTCATATCTCAAAAAACTCTCAATTCGAAACTTATTTAAGACCAAAATCTTAGAGGCATGTTCCATGATCGCCATCATATGCGTGACCATGGCTCGTAACTAAATTTGGTTTAAAGATTTTATCTAATATGCAAAAATAAAAAATACATGACATAAGATAAAGAAAATATCTTTTTATTAATATAATTCCCAATAAGATTGTGTTTACAAAAGAAAAAATATACAATACACTCAATCTAATTGGAATGTTGTGCATCCTACTCTAACAGGCAGAAAAGATAATTGATATTAAGAAGGATTGTTTGGATAACTATTATTGAGGAAATCATCAATGAATTAAAAGATCTAGATAAGCCAAGATTAGCTTTCCTTATCTAAAAGATAGTGTAAATAGAGATTGTAAGTAAGTCTTTGTTGGGTTCAAAGCTGAACTGGATCAATCTAAACAACTCAATCAAAAGGCCCTGGCTAGATAAAATCATCACCTCAGTGCAGTTGACCAAGTTAGAAAAACTAATAAAATAACTCCATAATTTTGTACTTGGGCCCAAAGCTGAATTGGATCAATCCAAACAACTCACTCAAAAGACCCCTGGGCTAGATAAAATCATTACCTTAGCGCGACATATCAAGATACAAGAACTAATAAATAACTTCATAATTTTGTACTTGGGCCCAATAAGAACTCCAACATATCATAAGCGAACTCAGATCAACTAAATTTAACAAGACCGCAGAGGCAATGCAACCATTTAATGGCTTGAATCCAAAATAGGTTTTAAATCTACCCAATCATACCTAGGCCCAATTCAATTGAACCCAACATTAACTAGGTCAACTCTAGACCATATCAACAACCACAATATAATTCTTCACACATAGTAGACGGCAAAATCACGAAATTATTTGTCACATTTTCCGTCCCTTGCCGTTCACCTTAGCATAGAGTACTACGAAATTTTAGAACGGCCTTTTTTACTAGAACTGAGGAAAATGTGCCAAGAGTTGCAATGACAAGAAAGGTCAACTTGGATTACTACGATGGGCCTTTAGAATATCAACTGATAGAAAGATCCCAAAGAGCACAATGGAGGTAAAATGTTTTGGGCTGGATCTCTATGCATTTCAGGAAAGCCCGCTCTTCGGATGTGTTCCCATATATCTTGCAGTCCAAATGTAATTAGTACTGTCATGGGTTGGACTTGTCCAAATTAATTTGAATTCGACCTGATTATTTAAATTAAAAACTAATAATGATAGATTGAAAGATTAGCTAAGTTAAAATGGAGTGATGCCATGTGTTGTAGATCCCAATCCCATAGCATTTAATTATATACCTTATTAGTTGGTTATAAAATCCGTATCAACCCTCAAATAATCTAAAATCAGTTATTTCAATGGATATACCTCGTTAATAGGATTATTCAATTTTTTAATTTGTTCGAAACTTCAAACTTGATTTGAATTTTGGTCCAATATTTATCATTTGATTAACATAAATTTGGATGAGAATCTTTCATGTCAATTCCAATTTTTTTATTCTAAATTCATGTTTTATATTTTATTTTACATTATAGATAAACATTAAGTGTATAAAATATTTTTTAAAATAAATATTTAATTATAAATAACGTATAATTAATATGCATCCATAAATTTATATATATATATATATATATATATATATATTTGTTCAAGACATCGTATCTAGGCAAGGATTTTAGCAGGAACCTCTACCCATTTATTAATTTTGATAAAAAAAAAAAAAGAGTACAAGAATTATTTAGTGTGAATTAAATGAGAAGTACTTACTCCCCTTACAAATATCAAAATAAATAAAAAGTATTACTTCATGAATACATTTCTAAGCCTAAACGTTCAATTTCTCCATTAATAGAAGACCTCTAGTTTCTTTTGGAATTTGATTCTTGAAGAATATTAAAGAAGCTTTTGTTGAGCAAATAAGATTGGCAGAATTGGTTGCCTTCGCGGGAAATGTGAGAGATTAAGACATATCGTGGATGGGTAAAAAATACTGGTGCTGCCAATGTCCGGTTCCTGTATGTGACTGATAACTCCACAGGCCCTGCGCGCCTGGGTTGCCTTTGCTTGCCCTGTTTGTATTGAGCCTCATCCATCCTGACTTTGGTTTCAACCAAGAAACAGATTGAATTTTTTTGGAGCTGAATCCACTTATATTGAAAACCTAGGCGATCAGCAACTATCCTATCACCCTGCCAAATATTGAAATTTGATTTGTGGAGAAATTAGTTACTTAAGTTTGAGTCGAAATGATATCAAGGTCGAATATTTTGAGTTCAAGATGATATGAAACACCAATGTATGTTAGACTCGTTAGGGTGATCCAAGTTAAGATATTTCAATACTTAAATTAGTTCAGGTTGAAAGATCGTAAAGAATTGATAAACGAAGTGAGTAAATATGCAAAAGTTACCTTATGACAACTAAGAATTTGAGTATTTATACTTGTTGGTCCACATAAGCCGTACAAATTATGAACCATGAGTTGTGATCTTGTCGGCTCATAAGTCCAATCAGCCCGGAGCATCAATGGCTGAGAGTTCAGATGGACCTAAACTCAAGTTCGGGTAGAGTCGGACCTAAACTCAAGTTCGGGTAGAGTCGGGCCATAGGTAAAAAGACGCGAAAGCATTGAGGAGCTTCTCTAGGGGTGGAAGTGTAATTTTGAGGCTTCATACATCATAATCCATCAATAAAAAAATCGCATATGAACCTTATTATAACCAGCCCTTGTCTGTTTCCAGTAATTAATCACTGAAGAAATCGATTCAACATTAGGTGTGACAATATGAAAGGTTTGCTCAAAGAATTGCCAAGCCACTCCCGCTGTTACACAATGAAGAAACAGATGAGTAATAGATTCAGCATCACGATTACAATTCCAGCACCTGGAATCAGTATAGAAGCCTCGGTTTTGGATTTGTTCATCCACTGATATCCCCATTACCCCCAGATGAATATAGACATGGTAAGCATTGTAAGTTTATTTCATATGTCCAAACACAAATAATAATAGAGGATTCAAAATACTTTCATGTGGATCTCCAATTCTAATCGCATTTAGATCAGATGAGCAATTGAATTTGATTTATTGACACCCTGAATATAAGTTTTTTTTTTTTTTTTTTTTGTTCTAGGGTAGGAGTGTGTATAAACCCGTTCAACCTGATCCACCCGCCGAAACCAAGCAGATTTGCCCAAATCCGTTCGATTTTAATTTTTTTGTAGTGGCAGTTTTATACAACTATTTATGATCTAGGACATATATATAATACATTTAATTAATAATTTTCTTCTGTACAAATTTATTTGTTATTATCGATCAAAAGTTTTTGAATCCCCATAAGTTCTTCTCATAATGAGCATTTAGTTTCTTAATGAACTTCACGTGCTCATTTCTTGTTCATTCTATTCTTTTTTCTTAGTAGTACTATTTATTTGCATTGCAATTACAAAAAAAATTCCTTTATTTGTTTAGTTATCCTTATTACAAATGTGAGTTGCAACTACAAATAAAATGAGTTATATGGAAATAAAATTTAAAAGGGTAATTTATAAAAAGTACCATAAAATTTGGGTTATTTACAAAATAACTTATTTAAATTTGTAAATTATAAATAATTCATTGACATTTGTTTCTATTTTATAAATTTGCACTTACTGATAGGATATTTATAGAACAAAGACAAAACTCAATAAAATATTTGTAATATCAAGATAATATTTGTGATTTCAAAAAATAAATAATTTTTTTTATAATTATACACTACACATAGACATAATTTAAAATTTTCTAACCCATCAACCTAACTGCTAAACAAACTAAACTCCACCAACTCAAAACAAGTTAAACTATACTCGACCAAATCAAAAAGCTTGATTTGTAAAGATAACAGTGTAATAAAGGGTTAGTCTTTTACCGAACCATAAATGTCGAGTCGAGTTAAATTTTTTCTATAAAATGGCTCAAACTCGGGAGTGTACACTCCTATTCTAGGTGTGCCGGTTATTCCTAGTTATTCATCCAACAACAGAAAGATTGCAACTCGGCTTGCCTAGGTAGTCCGCTCATCAACCCATACACATCGGACTTGAATTGATTTTAAAGCCTTACGGATCAGGTTTAACTAAACAAATAGACCCATAAGATATGGGCTTGGAATTGGGTTCAGAAATGAGTTCGTATACATGGTCGACCACCCCTATACTTAGTACATATAAAACATTTTTGTTTATAACTTATAATTTGAATATCAAAAACTTGCTCTTTTAAAATTCTAGGTTTTGTTTAAAAAATTTCAGTTCCAACAATTTTATTATTTTTAAAAAATAAAATAAAATATTCGAATATTAAAACAAAACACATTTTCATCCACTCCCAAAATATTATTAAAAAAATCTAATTATTATATATATATATATACGACATTAATCTAATATACGTATATTAAAACTCTCTATTGATATGTCATGTTATTTTTTTCATTTATTCCCTTTCAGGATTAGTCGATCTTTTAAACTTTACCGATGATATGGATGAGTTCTTCACTTCATCCAAATGTATAAAAGATTCTAGCCGTGCAACAAAGGTGAGTAATCTATTGTTGACAAAGAATAAAATATCCATGAATATTTACATATTCCTGGCATATTTTTATTAATAAAAAATATATATTTATATCTTTCAATCAATACATTAATCTAAAAATAATATATAATAATATAAAATAATGATGTGACATCACTAATCAGTTAAAATTTTGTAAGACATATTATATAATGTAAGAACTTTTTTCCTCAAATTAAAATCAAACATAACTCATAATTATCTGTATATTTTTACATAACAAATATTTCCAATTGTTTTTCGCAATAAAAACTAGAGTTGGAAACAAACTAACTCCAAACAAAATCCTAATTCCCCCCACCCCCAACAGAAAGAGCAAGAATCATATCTAATTACCCCCCTGTAATTCCTCGCCATTTGAAGTCCCTTTTGTCATCAAGATGTTCACGTTTATGTTCCCAAACAAGGCATTGGCTGATACTGTAATATCCTCAACCTCAACTTATTCCTTTTAGTTTTCTGTGTGACCTGTATACACACGGGCTAGCTCATTCTCTTTAGTCATCATCGTATAAATGTGTTTGTGCTTGCACCTATGCTCTAGTGTTCAGGTTTTATCATAATTCTAGCAAAGGTTTTTCTTTCTTCTTGCCTCATTATTGTTGAGGGTAATATGGCTTAATTGCGAAATTCGTCTTGTAACTTTGGGGTGACAAAATTAATGTTCTATACCTGGAGTAGCGATTTAAGGACATTAATCCGTAAACAACGAGGACAAAATTGGCCGAAATTGTGCTTTGCTTGGTTTCGTTTTATTGAAATATTTCCCTTTTTCTCCCCGAAAGAAAATGTGTTTTAGAAATGTTGTTTTCGAAAAATACATTTTCATTCCCCCACAATATTTATTAATTATAACTTCAGTTAAATAATTATATATTATATTATACTCCTATTAATTACAATAAAACAATAATAATAAAATATTTACAGTTGAAAATATTTTTAAAAATATATCACATTATTTTTTTTCGATAAAATATCAAAATGTGTTTTAACTCTCCACGCATTCTCTAAATCTACTATAAAAAATATATTCACCCAAAATATTTTTAAAATATTTGAAAATAACACCAAATAGAGCGAATTTTTTTTTTTTATACGTGACGGTCACGTGACCCACTAATTTTAGGATTTATTTTATTTTCGGTTTGTTTACATGAAGAGAGAGAATCCTACATAAGCTCAGCAAGATGATGAGTTGGAAAATAAATTAGTCACATGGATCTCATGACATGACATAAGTTGTTCAAGTGGTCAAAAAATGGAGGTAAAATGAGACACTCGGCTAAATTTCGAAGAAAACAATCACACAAATAAATTAAAAAATATAAAATTCATCTTTGTTAATAATTTGATAAATAATTGATTGGTAATTAAAGAAATATTTTTTAACTTTTACTCATTAATTATAAAACTATTCAAGTAAATAAATTAAAAAAATATAATTCTTAACCAATTTACATTATTTTTTGACATTTAATGAATAACATTAATTAATATAATCCAATTCATAAATTATTTTTTAATTAGTTAATTAATTATTAAGAAGTAAAAATTTAACATTAACTATTTTAAGAAAATAATTAATAAGAAAAAATGAAAAAAAATAATTTTCTTTTGTTCTCTTTTTTCTTAAACTATAGTTAACTATTTTTTGTCCTTTTCCAGCTTCTTTCTTATTTTGCAAGCACCACCACCACCACCCCAACACACTGCACTGTCGCCAGTCTTCCACCCATCCAACTGTCGTCACACATCCCCAAAAATCTTGCCAGCTTCGAAACCTTATCTCATTTCCTCAATTGTAAGCTGTTCAATTACTCGTCTCCACTAAACGATGACCAGGGGCAGTGCACTGAATAAGACGCAGAGCGTCGGCAGTAGCAGCCCCCTCTCCTCCACTCTCGTCGACCTCGATTCCTATTTTCCAGGCGGAACCCTAGCCGAAGACTCTCAAAAACTGCCCAACCTCCGCCGCTCCTCCTCCCATTCTCTTATTCTCATCTCTTGACATTGCCATCGCTGACGTTCTTTGTCGCTCGAAATACTTTACCTTAGATCGATTTACATCCCTGAATCCCCTCCCTCCAAAGCACACCCCCCCAATCAATCATCTTTGGAGCTGGGTTTTGAGAATTTTGTTTGTTTGTTCTTAATTTGAAGGTGATTTTTGTTTTTGTTGCGTTGATTGATTATTTTGGGGAGGTATTTAGTCCTGGTGAAATAGAGATTGATGGCACTGGTGATGGTGGTGGGAATGGAGGTTGAGGTGGTGATGGTGTATGCATGGAGGTGGAGAAGAACAGGGCCACATGAGGAGCTAAATGTGAAGTGCAGAATGGTGGTGGTGGCAGCGGGGGTCGGGGATAGGGTTCGGGGGAAGGGGGTTGCTGGGTTTTACTGACGGAGGGGTTGCTGGAGTGGTGGAAGGCCGCCGGTGGTAGCCG